>OV281340.1:29375639-30575639 GCA_923062675.1 Marasmarcha lunaedactyla
ACCGGTATTCTAGACGGAGTTGGTGCAAAATTTAAGCCCTTCGATAAAACTTTTATAACATTTGTTTCCAATGTTTGTTTTGACACATTGACAACTGTACGTTGAAGCGAAAAAGTTGATTGATTCTCTGTGGTTGAGCTGATTGAAGGCTGAAAGGGTTCATGAGTCATCCTTTTGTTATTGAGTTTTTGAAATTTGCTAATTTGTTTATTTTTATAGATGTTGTAGACATAGTACGCCCTTTTATTCGTAAAATCTTCAACTTTCGCGAAATCCGAATGGGACAGAGTCAATGCAAGATCGTTTTTTGAATTTTGAATAATTTCGTCTGTTCGAAATATGTCATACCGATGTTGTTGTATTAACTTGATCAGTAGTTTTTTGCTTGCTTGGTGAAGAATTTCGGCACTCCCCCGGATGTCTTTCTTCGGAGATATTCTCACACATACCGGGAGAAGGTTGTTATCCCGACATCTTTTGAGAAAGTTTAACGATGTCAGCAGCCGTGATTTCTTTTTCTTCATGCACTCAAGCGATCGTATTTTGTTTGCAACTACCGCTCCGTAGCGGGTAATTATATATTTTCTTAAATTTTCACGATCCATATTTTAAATAAAACACTTTTTACCGGATATTATCGCGTATATTTTAGTTAATTTTAAAAATTATTTCGACGTTTCGGCATCTTTGCAGTTGCCGTGGTCACGATAGACTAAGGTGTTGTTCATCTATTGCCAGTAATAAAAACTACATGATTGTCAATACATATTAACGCCATCTGTTTCTCAGTCTTCTCGCATAACGTCCCGGATTGACACAAAAGGCACTGACTGTGTCCTGAGTTTGCAGTCTAACAGTTTGCTGGTTTTTCATTTTGATGTTTTTAAGTATTGGATCCCATGTTGATGAAAGTTTCCAACCATCTTCTCTATTGAAATTTGGATGTTTTTAATTTCAATAGTTTCTCTGACCATCCTAGGTATAAAATGTTTCTCTTTTGCTAGGATCTTCACGGTATCAAATCTTAAATAATGGTTGGGCTTGTCTATGGAATGTTCACAAACTGCAGATTTTGAGGTTCGTTTATTTTTTTTTAACATCAGAGATGTGTTCTTTAATGCGAGTTGACACATTTCGTTTGGTTTGACCGATATAAGAGAGCCCGCAGTCACAGTCGATTTTATAAACGCCTGGATCTTGTAAAGGGATGCTTGATTTTATTGGACGAAGATGCTGGCTTATCTTTGAGTGCGGCTTGTAGATAGTTTTGATTGAAGCTCGCCGAAGAATGCCTCCTATCTTGTCAGTAACACCCTTTATATAAGGCAGGAATGCTGGTCTTCGTTCAACTGTGAGTGGCTTTACGCGGTTTCTGCTGCGACGGCGACGCGGTGTTTTTAAATCGTTATCCCGCAGCACTTTAACCAGGTGGTTGAGTTCCTCATTAATATGTTGGGGATCGCAGATTCCATGTGCTCTCTGAAACAAAGAGTTGCCTACGGCAGATAATTGGCTCGGGTGGTGATGGGATTTCCCATTTAGATATCGGTCAGTGTGGGTGGGTTTCCTATAAACAGTATGGCTAAGTGTACCATCAGGATTTCTTTGTATTAAGACATCTAAGAAAGCTAATTTGTTCTCCTGCTCCAATTCCATAGTGAATTTAATTTTAGAATTAAGGGAATTGAGGTGGTTTAGGAATGCAGTCACTTCATGCTTAGGTAATATAGTGTAGGTGTCGTCAACATACCTCTTGTATATCTTCGGCACAACAGGTGCCATTCGGAGCGCTTGCTCCTCGAAGTTCTCCATGTAAATGTCAGCTACAACAGGTGACACCGGAGACCCCATGGCAACACCATCAATTTGAATGTAGTAATTGTTATTCCACATGAAGTAGCCAGATGTTAAACATAGCTCTAATAGTTCTGCATATTCCTCGGGCAAGTTTGACTCACTTAGCTTCCTTTTTACTATATCAATGCAGTCTCTAACAGGTAGTGAGGTGAATAGAGATGACACATCAAAGCTAACCATAGTTTCATTGTTAGTTAACTTGAGATTTTTAAGGTCACTAACAAAATGGTAAGAATCCTTTACATATGCACTTGTCTTTCCTCGCAGTTGTGAGAGCACAATTGCTAAGTGCTGGGCCAGCTTGTAAGTTGGTGTGTCTAGCTGGCTCACAATAGGTCTCAAAGGTACTTTAGCTTTGTGTATTTTTGGTAACCCATACAATTTTGGTGGTTTTGCACTTGCTGGTGTTAACTTTTTCACATCTAAATGTAACAAATCTTTGTGTTTTTGTATTAAAGTGGATGTTTTCTTCATAATCCTGCTGGTGGGGTCGTAATTCACCATTTTGTATGTGTTTTCATCCGCTAACAACTCCAAGATTTTTTCGTTATATTCAGATGTATCCATCACTACGGTAGCATTTCCTTTATCTGCACGGAGAACTGTTAACTCGTCATTATTGCGTAAGGTCTTCAATGCAAGGCGTTCTTCTCTGGAAAGATTCGATTTCGGTAGACTATTGCGTCTTAATACGCCGGAGATATCTTGCCGTATACTTTCAGAATCTTCCTTTGAAAGTTTGTTTGTGAAAAGACAGTTTTCTACGCGACAGATTATGTCTTCTACCGGTATTCTAGACGGAGTTGGTGCAAAATTTAAGCCCTTCGATAAAACTTTTATAACATTTGTTTCCAATGTTTGTTTTGACACATTGACAACTGTACGTTGAAGCGAAAAAGTTGATTGATTCTCTGTGGTTGAGCTGATTGAAGGCTGAAAGGGTTCATGAGTCATCCTTTTGTTATTGAGTTTTTGAAATTTGCTAATTTGTTTATTTTTATAGATGTTGTAGACATAGTACGCCCTTTTATTCGTAAAATCTTCAACTTTCGCGAAATCCGAATGGGACAGAGTCAATGCAAGATCGTTTTTTGAATTTTGAATAATTTCGTCTGTTCGAAATATGTCATACCGATGTTGTTGTATTAACTTGATCAGTAGTTTTTTGCTTGCTTGGTGAAGAATTTCGGCACTCCCCCGGATGTCTTTCTTCGGAGATATTCTCACACATACCGGGAGAAGGTTGTTATCCCGACATCTTTTGAGAAAGTTTAACGATGTCAGCAGCCGTGATTTCTTTTTCTTCATGCACTCAAGCGATCGTATTTTGTTTGCAACTACCGCTCCGTAGCGGGTAATTATATATTTTCTTAAATTTTTCACGATCCATATTTTAAATAAAACACTTTTTACCGGATATTATCGCGTATATTTTAGTTAATTTTAAAATTATTTCGACGTTTCGGCATCTTTGCAGTTGCCGTGGTCACGATAGACTAAGGTGTTGTTCATCTATTGCCAGTAATAAAAACTACATGATTGTCAATACATATTAACGCCATCTGTTTCTCAGTCTTCTCGCATAACGTCCCGGATTGACACAAAAGGCACTGACTGTGTCCTGAGTTTGCAGTCTAACAGTTTGCTGGTTTTTCATTTTGATGTTTTTAAGTATTGGATCCCATGTTGATGACAGTTTCCAACCATCTTCTCTATTGAAATTTGGATGTTTTTTAATTTCAATAGTTTCTCTGACCATCCTAGGTATAAAATGTTTCTCTTTTGCTAGGATCTTCACGGTATCAAATCTTAAATAATGGTTGGGCTTGTCTATGGAATGTTCACAAACTGCAGATTTTGAGGTTCGTTTATTTTTAACATCAGAGATGTGTTCTTTAATGCGAGTTGACACATTTCGTTTGGTTTGACCGATATAAGAGAGCCCGCAGTCACAGTCGATTTTATAAACGCCTGGATCTTGTAAAGGGATGCTTGATTTTATTGGACGAAGATGCTGGCTTATCTTTGAGTGCGGCTTGTAGATAGTTTTTATTGAAGCTCGCCGAAGAATGCCTCCTATCTTGTCAGTAACACCCTTTATATAAGGCAGGAATGCTGGTCTTCGTTCAACTGTGAGTGGCTTTACGCGGTTTCTGCGACGGCGACGCGGTGTTTTTAAATCGTTATCCCGCAGCACTTTAACCAGGTGGTTGAGTTCCTCATTAATATGTTGGGGATCGCAGATTCCATGTGCTCTCTGAAACAAAGAGTTGCCTACGGCAGATAATTGGCTCGGGTGGTGATGGGATTTCCCATTTAGATATCGGTCAGTGTGGGTGGGTTTCCTATAAACAGTATGGCTAAGTGTACCATCAGGATTTCTTTGTATTAAGACATCTAAGAAAGCTAATTTGTTCTCCTGCTCCAATTCCATAGTGAATTTAATTTTAGAATTAAGGGAATTGAGGTGGTTTAGGAATGCAGTCACTTCATGCTTAGGTAATATAGTGTAGGTGTCGTCAACATACCTCTTGTATATCTTCGGCACAACAGGTGCCATTCGGAGCGCTTGCTCCTCGAAGTTCTCCATGTAAATGTCAGCTACAACAGGTGACACCGGAGACCCCATGGCAACACCATCAATTTGAATGTAGTAATTGTTATTCCACATGAAGTAGCCAGATGTTAAACATAGCTCTAATAGTTCTGCATATTCCTCGGGCAAGTTTGACTCACTTAGCTTCCTTTTTACTATATCAATGCAGTCTCTAACAGGTAGTGAGGTGAATAGAGATGACACATCAAAGCTAACCATAGTTTCATTGTTAGTTAACTTGAGATTTTTAAGGTCACTAACAAAATGGTAAGAATCCTTTACATATGCACTTGTCTTTCCTCGCAGTTGTGAGAGCACAATTGCTAAGTGCTGGGCCAGCTTGTAAGTTGGTGTGTCTAGCTGGCTCACAATAGGTCTCAAAGGTACTTTAGCTTTGTGTATTTTTGGTAACCCATACAATTTTGGTGGTTTTGCACTTGCTGGTGTTAACTTTTTCACATCTAAATGTAACAAATCTTTGTGTTTTTGTATTAAAGTGGATGTTTTCTTCATAATCCTGCTGGTGGGGTCGTAATTCACCATTTTGTATGTGTTTTCATCCGCTAACAACTCCAAGATTTTTTCGTTATATTCAGATGTATCCATCACTACGGTAGCATTTCCTTTATCTGCACGGAGAACTGTTAACTCGTCATTATTGCGTAAGGTCTTCAATGCAAGGCGTTCTTCTCTGGAAAGATTCGATTTCGGTAGACTATTGCGTCTTAATACGCCGGAGATATCTTGCCGTATACTTTCAGAATCTTCCTTTGAAAGTTTGTTTGTGAAAAGACAGTTTTCTACGCGACAGATTATGTCTTCTACCGGTATTCTAGACGGAGTTGGTGCAAAATTTAAGCCCTTCGATAAAACTTTTATAACATTTGTTTCCAATGTTTGTTTTGACACATTGACAACTGTACGTTGAAGCGAAAAAGTTGATTGATTCTCTGTGGTTGAGCTGATTGAAGGCTGAAAGGGTTCATGAGTCATCCTTTTGTTATTGAGTTTTTGAAATTTGCTAATTTGTTTATTTTTATAGATGTTGTAGACATAGTACGCCCTTTTATTCGTAAAATCTTCAACTTTCGCGAAATCCGAATGGGACAGAGTCAATGCAAGATCGTTTTTTGAATTTTGAATAATTTCGTCTGTTCGAAATATGTCATACCGATGTTGTTGTATTAACTTGATCAGTAGTTTTTTGCTTGCTTGGTGAAGAATTTCGGCACTCCCCCGGATGTCTTTCTTCGGAGATATTCTCACACATACCGGGAGAAGGTTGTTATCCCGACATCTTTTGAGAAAGTTTAACGATGTCAGCAGCCGTGATTTCTTTTTCTTCATGCACTCAAGCGATCGTATTTTGTTTGCAACTACCGCTCCGTAGCGGGTAATTATATATTTTCTTAAATTTTCACGATCCATATTTTAAATAAAACACTTTTTACCGGATATTATCGCGTATATTTTAGTTAATTTTAAAATTATTTCGACGTTTCGGCATCTTTGCAGTTGCCGTGGTCACGATAGACTAAGGTGTTGTTCATCTATTGCCAGTAATAAAAACTACATGATTGTCAATACATATTAACGCCATCTGTTTCTCAGTCTTCTCGCATAACGTCCCGGATTGACACAAAAGGCACTGACTGTGTCCTGAGTTTGCAGTCTAACAGTTTGCTGGTTTTTCATTTTGATGTTTTTAAGTATTGGATCCCATGTTGATGACAGTTTCCAACCATCTTCTCTATTGAAATTTGGATGTTTTTTAATTTCAATAGTTTCTCTGACCATCCTAGGTATAAAATGTTTCTCTTTTGCTAGGATCTTCACGGTATCAAATCTTAAATAATGGTTGGGCTTGTCTATGGAATGTTCACAAACTGCAGATTTTGAGGTTCGTTTATTTTTAACATCAGAGATGTGTTCTTTAATGCGAGTTGACACATTTCGTTTGGTTTGACCGATATAAGAGAGCCCGCAGTCACAGTCGATTTTATAAACGCCTGGATCTTGTAAAGGGATGCTTGATTTTATTGGACGAAGATGCTGGCTTATCTTTGAGTGCGGCTTGTAGATAGTTTTGATTGAAGCTCGCCGAAGAATGCCTCCTATCTTGTCAGTAACACCCTTTATATAAGGCAGGAATGCTGGTCTTCGTTCAACTGTGAGTGGCTTTACGCGGTTTCTGCGACGGCGACGCGGTGTTTTTAAATCGTTATCCCGCAGCACTTTAACCAGGTGGTTGAGTTCCTCATTAATATGTTGGGGATCGCAGATTCCATGTGCTCTCTGAAACAAAGAGTTGCCTACGGCAGATAATTGGCTCGGGTGGTGATGGGATTTCCCATTTAGATATCGGTCAGTGTGGGTGGGTTTCCTATAAACAGTATGGCTAAGTGTACCATCAGGATTTCTTTGTATTAAGACATCTAAGAAAGCTAATTTGTTCTCCTGCTCCAATTCCATAGTGAATTTAATTTTAGAATTAAGGGAATTGAGGTGGTTTAGGAATGCAGTCACTTCATGCTTAGGTAATATAGTGTAGGTGTCGTCAACATACCTCTTGTATATCTTCGGCACAACAGGTGCCATTCGGAGCGCTTGCTCCTCGAAGTTCTCCATGTAAATGTCAGCTACAACAGGTGACACCGGAGACCCCATGGCAACACCATCAATTTGAATGTAGTAATTGTTATTCCACATGAAGTAGCCAGATGTTAAACATAGCTCTAATAGTTCTGCATATTTCTCGGGCAAGTTTGACTCACTTAGCTTCCTTTTTACTATATCAATGCAGTCTCTAACAGGTAGTGAGGTGAATAGAGATGACACATCAAAGCTAACCATAGTTTCATTGTTAGTTAACTTGAGATTTTTAAGGTCACTAACAAAATGGTAAGAATCCTTTACATATGCACTTGTCTTTCCTCGCAGTTGTGAGAGCACAATTGCTAAGTGCTGGGCCAGCTTGTAAGTTGGTGTGTCTAGCTGGCTCACAATAGGTCTCAAAGGTACTTTAGCTTTGTGTATTTTTGGTAACCCATACAATTTTGGTGGTTTTGCACTTGCTGGTGTTAACTTTTTCACATCTAAATGTAACAAATCTTTGTGTTTTTGTATTAAAGTGGATGTTTTCTTCATAATCCTGCTGGTGGGGTCGTAATTCACCATTTTGTATGTGTTTTCATCCGCTAACAACTCCAAGATTTTTTCGTTATATTCAGATGTATCCATCACTACGGTAGCATTTCCTTTATCTGCACGGAGAACTGTTAACTCGTCATTATTGCGTAAGGTCTTCAATGCAAGGCGTTCTTCTCTGGAAAGATTCGATTTCGGTAGACTATTGCGTCTTAATACGCCGGAGATATCTTGCCGTATACTTTCAGAATCTTCCTTTGAAAGTTTGTTTGTGAAAAGACAGTTTTCTACGCGACAGATTATGTCTTCTACCGGTATTCTAGACGGAGTTGGTGCAAAATTTAAGCCCTTCGATAAAACTTTTATAACATTTGTTTCCAATGTTTGTTTTGACACATTGACAACTGTACGTTGAAGCGAAAAAGTTGATTGATTCTCTGTGGTTGAGCTGATTGAAGGCTGAAAGGGTTCATGAGTCATCCTTTTGTTATTGAGTTTTTGAAATTTGCTAATTTGTTTATTTTTATAGATGTTGTAGACATAGTACGCCCTTTTATTCGTAAAATCTTCAACTTTCGCGAAATCCGAATGGGACAGAGTCAATGCAAGATCGTTTTTTGAATTTTGAATAATTTCGTCTGTTCGAAATATGTCATACCGATGTTGTTGTATTAACTTGATCAGTAGTTTTTTGCTTGCTTGGTGAAGAATTTCGGCACTCCCCCGGATGTCTTTCTTCGGAGATATTCTCACACATACCGGGAGAAGGTTGTTATCCCGACATCTTTTGAGAAAGTTTAACGATGTCAGCAGCCGTGATTTCTTTTTCTTCATGCACTCAAGCGATCGTATTTTGTTTGCAACTACCGCTCCGTAGCGGGTAATTATATATTTTCTTAAATTTTCACGATCCATATTTTAAATAAAACACTTTTTACCGGATATTATCGCGTATATTTTAGTTAATTTTAAAATTATTTCGACGTTTCGGCATCTTTGCAGTTGCCGTGGTCACGATAGACTAAGGTGTTGTTCATCTATTGCCAGTAATAAAAACTACATGATTGTCAATACATATTAACGCCATCTGTTTCTCAGTCTTCTCGCATAACGTCCCGGATTGACACAAAAGGCACTGACTGTGTCCTGAGTTTGCAGTCTAACAGTTTGCTGGTTTTTCATTTTGATGTTTTTAAGTATTGGATCCCATGTTGATGACAGTTTCCAACCATCTTCTCTATTGAAATTTGGATGTTTTTTAATTTCAATAGTTTCTCTGACCATCCTAGGTATAAAATGTTTCTCTTTTGCTAGGATCTTCACGGTATCAAATCTTAAATAATGGTTGGGCTTGTCTATGGAATGTTCACAAACTGCAGATTTTGAGGTTCGTTTATTTTTAACATCAGAGATGTGTTCTTTAATGCGAGTTGACACATTTCGTTTGGTTTGACCGATATAAGAGAGCCCGCAGTCACAGTCGATTTTATAAACGCCTGGATCTTGTAAAGGGATGCTTGATTTTATTGGACGAAGATGCTGGCTTATCTTTGAGTGCGGCTTGTAGATAGTTTTGATTGAAGCTCGCCGAAGAATGCCTCCTATCTTGTCAGTAACACCCTTTATATAAGGCAGGAATGCTGGTCTTCGTTCAACTGTGAGTGGCTTTACGCGGTTTCTGCGACGGCGACGCGGTGTTTTTAAATCGTTATCCCGCAGCACTTTAACCAGGTGGTTGAGTTCCTCATTAATATGTTGGGGATCGCAGATTCCATGTGCTCTCTGAAACAAAGAGTTGCCTACGGCAGATAATTGGCTCGGGTGGTGATGGGATTTCCCATTTAGATATCGGTCAGTGTGGGTGGGTTTCCTATAAACAGTATGGCTAAGTGTACCATCAGGATTTCTTTGTATTAAGACATCTAAGAAAGCTAATTTGTTCTCCTGCTCCAATTCCATAGTGAATTTAATTTTAGAATTAAGGGAATTGAGGTGGTTTAGGAATGCAGTCACTTCATGCTTAGGTAATATAGTGTAGGTGTCGTCAACATACCTCTTGTATATCTTCGGCACAACAGGTGCCATTCGGAGCGCTTGCTCCTCGAAGTTCTCCATGTAAATGTCAGCTACAACAGGTGACACCGGAGACCCCATGGCAACACCATCAATTTGAATGTAGTAATTGTTATTCCACATGAAGTAGCCAGATGTTAAACATAGCTCTAATAGTTCTGCATATTCCTCGGGCAAGTTTGACTCACTTAGCTTCCTTTTTACTATATCAATGCAGTCTCTAACAGGTAGTGAGGTGAATAGAGATGACACATCAAAGCTAACCATAGTTTCATTGTTAGTTAACTTGAGATTTTTAAGGTCACTAACAAAATGGTAAGAATCCTTTACATATGCACTTGTCTTTCCTCGCAGTTGTGAGAGCACAATTGCTAAGTGCTGGGCCAGCTTGTAAGTTGGTGTGTCTAGCTGGCTCACAATAGGTCTCAAAGGTACTTTAGCTTTGTGTATTTTTGGTAACCCATACAATTTTGGTGGTTTTGCACTTGCTGGTGTTAACTTTTTCACATCTAAATGTAACAAATCTTTGTGTTTTTGTATTAAAGTGGATGTTTTCTTCATAATCCTGCTGGTGGGGTCGTAATTCACCATTTTGTATGTGTTTTCATCCGCTAACAACTCCAAGATTTTTTCGTTATATTCAGATGTATCCATCACTACGGTAGCATTTCCTTTATCTGCACGGAGAACTGTTAACTCGTCATTATTGCGTAAGGTCTTCAATGCAAGGCGTTCTTCTCTGGAAAGATTCGATTTCGGTAGACTATTGCGTCTTAATACGCCGGAGATATCTTGCCGTATACTTTCAGAATCTTCCTTTGAAAGTTTGTTTGTGAAAAGACAGTTTTCTACGCGACAGATTATGTCTTCTACCGGTATTCTAGACGGAGTTGGTGCAAAATTTAAGCCCTTCGATAAAACTTTTATAACATTTGTTTCCAATGTTTGTTTTGACACATTGACAACTGTACGTTGAAGCGAAAAAGTTGATTGATTCTCTGTGGTTGAGCTGATTGAAGGCTGAAAGGGTTCATGAGTCATCCTTTTGTTATTGAGTTTTTGAAATTTGCTAATTTGTTTATTTTTATAGATGTTGTAGACATAGTACGCCCTTTTATTCGTAAAATCTTCAACTTTCGCGAAATCCGAATGGGACAGAGTCAATGCAAGATCGTTTTTTGAATTTTGAATAATTTCGTCTGTTCGAAATATGTCATACCGATGTTGTTGTATTAACTTGATCAGTAGTTTTTTGCTTGCTTGGTGAAGAATTTCGGCACTCCCCCGGATGTCTTTCTTCGGAGATATTCTCACACATACCGGGAGAAGGTTGTTATCCCGACATCTTTTGAGAAAGTTTAACGATGTCAGCAGCCGTGATTTCTTTTTCTTCATGCACTCAAGCGATCGTATTTTGTTTGCAACTACCGCTCCGTAGCGGGTAATTATATATTTTCTTAAATTTTCACGATCCATATTTTAAATAAAACACTTTTTACCGGATATTATCGCGTATATTTTAGTTAATTTTAAAATTATTTCGACGTTTCGGCATCTTTGCAGTTGCCGTGGTCACGATAGACTAAGGTGTTGTTCATCTATTGCCAGTAATAAAAACTACATGATTGTCAATACATATTAACGCCATCTGTTTCTCAGTCTTCTCGCATAACGTCCCGGATTGACACAAAAGGCACTGACTGTGTCCTGAGTTTGCAGTCTAACAGTTTGCTGGTTTTTCATTTTGATGTTTTTAAGTATTGGATCCCATGTTGATGACAGTTTCCAACCATCTTCTCTATTGAAATTTGGATGTTTTTTAATTTCAATAGTTTCTCTGACCATCCTAGGTATAAAATGTTTCTCTTTTGCTAGGATCTTCACGGTATCAAATCTTAAATAATGGTTGGGCTTGTCTATGGAATGTTCACAAACTGCAGATTTTGAGGTTCGTTTATTTTTAACATCAGAGATGTGTTCTTTAATGCGAGTTGACACATTTCGTTTGGTTTGACCGATATAAGAGAGCCCGCAGTCACAGTCGATTTTATAAACGCCTGGATCTTGTAAAGGGATGCTTGATTTTATTGGACGAAGATGCTGGCTTATCTTTGAGTGCGGCTTGTAGATAGTTTTGATTGAAGCTCGCCGAAGAATGCCTCCTATCTTGTCAGTAACACCCTTTATATAAGGCAGGAATGCTGGTCTTCGTTCAACTGTGAGTGGCTTTACGCGGTTTCTGCGACGGCGACGCGGTGTTTTTAAATCGTTATCCCGCAGCACTTTAACCAGGTGGTTGAGTTCCTCATTAATATGTTGGGGATCGCAGATTCCATGTGCTCTCTGAAACAAAGAGTTGCCTACGGCAGATAATTGGCTCGGGTGGTGATGGGATTTCCCATTTAGATATCGGTCAGTGTGGGTGGGTTTCCTATAAACAGTATGGCTAAGTGTACCATCAGGATTTCTTTGTATTAAGACATCTAAGAAAGCTAATTTGTTCTCCTGCTCCAATTCCATAGTGAATTTAATTTTAGAATTAAGGGAATTGAGGTGGTTTAGGAATGCAGTCACTTCATGCTTAGGTAATATAGTGTAGGTGTCGTCAACATACCTCTTGTATATCTTCGGCACAACAGGTGCCATTCGGAGCGCTTGCTCCTCGAAGTTCTCCATGTAAATGTCAGCTACAACAGGTGACACCGGAGACCCCATGGCAACACCATCAATTTGAATGTAGTAATTGTTATTCCACATGAAGTAGCCAGATGTTAAACATAGCTCTAATAGTTCTGCATATTCCTCGGGCAAGTTTGACTCACTTAGCTTCCTTTTTACTATATCAATGCAGTCTCTAACAGGTAGTGAGGTGAATAGAGATGACACATCAAAGCTAACCATAGTTTCATTGTTAGTTAACTTGAGATTTTTAAGGTCACTAACAAAATGGTAAGAATCCTTTACATATGCACTTGTCTTTCCTCGCAGTTGTGAGAGCACAATTGCTAAGTGCTGGGCCAGCTTGTAAGTTGGTGTGTCTAGCTGGCTCACAATAGGTCTCAAAGGTACTTTAGCTTTGTGTATTTTTGGTAACCCATACAATTTTGGTGGTTTTGCACTTGCTGGTGTTAACTTTTTCACATCTAAATGTAACAAATCTTTGTGTTTTTGTATTAAAGTGGATGTTTTCTTCATAATCCTGCTGGTGGGGTCGTAATTCACCATTTTGTATGTGTTTTCATCCGCTAACAACTCCAAGATTTTTTCGTTATATTCAGATGTATCCATCACTACGGTAGCATTTCCTTTATCTGCACGGAGAACTGTTAACTCGTCATTATTGCGTAAGGTCTTCAATGCAAGGCGTTCTTCTCTGGAAAGATTCGATTTCGGTAGACTATTGCGTCTTAATACGCCGGAGATATCTTGCCGTATACTTTCAGAATCTTCCTTTGAAAGTTTGTTTGTGAAAAGACAGTTTTCTACGCGACAGATTATGTCTTCTACCGGTATTCTAGACGGAGTTGGTGCAAAATTTAAGCCCTTCGATAAAACTTTTATAACATTTGTTTCCAATGTTTGTTTTGACACATTGACAACTGTACGTTGAAGCGAAAAAGTTGATTGATTCTCTGTGGTTGAGCTGATTGAAGGCTGAAAGGGTTCATGAGTCATCCTTTTGTTATTGAGTTTTTGAAATTTGCTAATTTGTTTATTTTTATAGATGTTGTAGACATAGTACGCCCTTTTATTCGTAAAATCTTCAACTTTCGCGAAATCCGAATGGGACAGAGTCAATGCAAGATCGTTTTTTGAATTTTGAATAATTTCGTCTGTTCGAAATATGTCATACCGATGTTGTTGTATTAACTTGATCAGTAGTTTTTTGCTTGCTTGGTGAAGAATTTCGGCACTCCCCCGGATGTCTTTCTTCGGAGATATTCTCACACATACCGGGAGAAGGTTGTTATCCCGACATCTTTTGAGAAAGTTTAACGATGTCAGCAGCCGTGATTTCTTTTTCTTCATGCACTCAAGCGATCGTATTTTGTTTGCAACTACCGCTCCGTAGCGGGTAATTATATATTTTCTTAAATTTTCACGATCCATATTTTAAATAAAACACTTTTTACCGGATATTATCGCGTATATTTTAGTTAATTTTAAAATTATTTCGACGTTTCGGCATCTTTGCAGTTGCCGTGGTCACGATAGACTAAGGTGTTGTTCATCTATTGCCAGTAATAAAAACTACATGATTGTCAATACATATTAACGCCATCTGTTTCTCAGTCTTCTCGCATAACGTCCCGGATTGACACAAAAGGCACTGACTGTGTCCTGAGTTTGCAGTCTAACAGTTTGCTGGTTTTTCATTTTGATGTTTTTAAGTATTGGATCCCATGTTGATGACAGTTTCCAACCATCTTCTCTATTGAAATTTGGATGTTTTTTAATTTCAATAGTTTCTCTGACCATCCTAGGTATAAAATGTTTCTCTTTTGCTAGGATCTTCACGGTATCAAATCTTAAATAATGGTTGGGCTTGTCTATGGAATGTTCACAAACTGCAGATTTTGAGGTTCGTTTATTTTTAACATCAGAGATGTGTTCTTTAATGCGAGTTGACACATTTCGTTTGGTTTGACCGATATAAGAGAGCCCGCAGTCACAGTCGATTTTATAAACGCCTGGATCTTGTAAAGGGATGCTTGATTTTATTGGACGAAGATGCTGGCTTATCTTTGAGTGCGGCTTGTAGATAGTTTTGATTGAAGCTCGCCGAAGAATGCCTCCTATCTTGTCAGTAACACCCTTTATATAAGGCAGGAATGCTGGTCTTCGTTCAACTGTGAGTGGCTTTACGCGGTTTCTGCGACGGCGACGCGGTGTTTTTAAATCGTTATCCCGCAGCACTTTAACCAGGTGGTTGAGTTCCTCATTAATATGTTGGGGATCGCAGATTCCATGTGCTCTCTGAAACAAAGAGTTGCCTACGGCAGATAATTGGCTCGGGTGGTGATGGGATTTCCCATTTAGATATCGGTCAGTGTGGGTGGGTTTCCTATAAACAGTATGGCTAAGTGTACCATCAGGATTTCTTTGTATTAAGACATCTAAGAAAGCTAATTTGTTCTCCTGCTCCAATTCCATAGTGAATTTAATTTTAGAATTAAGGGAATTGAGGTGGTTTAGGAATGCAGTCACTTCATGCTTAGGTAATATAGTGTAGGTGTCGTCAACATACCTCTTGTATATCTTCGGCACAACAGGTGCCATTCGGAGCGCTTGCTCCTCGAAGTTCTCCATGTAAATGTCAGCTACAACAGGTGACACCGGAGACCCCATGGCAACACCATCAATTTGAATGTAGTAATTGTTATTCCACATGAAGTAGCCAGATGTTAAACATAGCTCAAATAGTTCTGCATATTCCTCGGGCAAGTTTGACTCACTTAGCTTCCTTTTTACTATATCAATGCAGTCTCTAACAGGTAGTGAGGTGAATAGAGATGACACATCAAAGCTAACCATAGTTTCATTGTTAGTTAACTTGAGATTTTTAAGGTCACTAACAAAATGGTAAGAATCCTTTACATATGCACTTGTCTTTCCTCGCAGTTGTGAGAGCACAATTGCTAAGTGCTGGGCCAGCTTGTAAGTTGGTGTGTCTAGCTGGCTCACAATAGGTCTCAAAGGTACTTTAGCTTTGTGTATTTTTGGTAACCCATACAATTTTGGTGGTTTTGCACTTGCTGGTGTTAACTTTTTCACATCTAAATGTAACAAATCTTTGTGTTTTTGTATTAAAGTGGATGTTTTCTTCATAATCCTGCTGGTGGGGTCGTAATTCACCATTTTGTATGTGTTTTCATCCGCTAACAACTCCAAGATTTTTTCGTTATATTCAGATGTATCCATCACTACGGTAGCATTTCCTTTATCTGCACGGAGAACTGTTAACTCGTCATTATTGCGTAAGGTCTTCAATGCAAGGCGTTCTTCTCTGGAAAGATTCGATTTCGGTAGACTATTGCGTCTTAATACGCCGGAGATATCTTGCCGTATACTTTCAGAATCTTCCTTTGAAAGTTTGTTTGTGAAAAGACAGTTTTCTACGCGACAGATTATGTCTTCTACCGGTATTCTAGACGGAGTTGGTGCAAAATTTAAGCCCTTCGATAAAACTTTTATAACATTTGTTTCCAATGTTTGTTTTGACACATTGACAACTGTACGTTGAAGCGAAAAAGTTGATTGATTCTCTGTGGTTGAGCTGATTGAAGGCTGAAAGGGTTCATGAGTCATCCTTTTGTTATTGAGTTTTTGAAATTTGCTAATTTGTTTATTTTTATAGATGTTGTAGACATAGTACGCCCTTTTATTCGTAAAATCTTCAACTTTCGCGAAATCCGAATGGGACAGAGTCAATGCAAGATCGTTTTTTGAATTTTGAATAATTTCGTCTGTTCGAAATATGTCATACCGATGTTGTTGTATTAACTTGATCAGTAGTTTTTTGCTTGCTTGGTGAAGAATTTCGGCACTCCCCCGGATGTCTTTCTTCGGAGATATTCTCACACATACCGGGAGAAGGTTGTTATCCCGACATCTTTTGAGAAAGTTTAACGATGTCAGCAGCCGTGATTTCTTTTTCTTCATGCACTCAAGCGATCGTATTTTGTTTGCAACTACCGCTCCGTAGCGGGTAATTATATATTTTCTTAAATTTTCACGATCCATATTTTAAATAAAACACTTTTTACCGGATATTATCGCGTATATTTTAGTTAATTTTAAAATTATTTCGACGTTTCGGCATCTTTGCAGTTGCCGTGGTCACGATAGACTAAGGTGTTGTTCATCTATTGCCAGTAATAAAAACTACATGATTGTCAATACATATTAACGCCATCTGTTTCTCAGTCTTCTCGCATAACGTCCCGGATTGACACAAAAGGCACTGACTGTGTCCTGAGTTTGCAGTCTAACAGTTTGCTGGTTTTTCATTTTGATGTTTTTAAGTATTGGATCCCATGTTGATGACAGTTTCCAACCATCTTCTCTATTGAAATTTGGATGTTTTTTAATTTCAATAGTTTCTCTGACCATCCTAGGTATAAAATGTTTCTCTTTTGCTAGGATCTTCACGGTATCAAATCTTAAATAATGGTTGGGCTTGTCTATGGAATGTTCACAAACTGCAGATTTTGAGGTTCGTTTATTTTTAACATCAGAGATGTGTTCTTTAATGCGAGTTGACACATTTCGTTTGGTTTGACCGATATAAGAGAGCCCGCAGTCACAGTCGATTTTATAAACGCCTGGATCTTGTAAAGGGATGCTTGATTTTATTGGACGAAGATGCTGGCTTATCTTTGAGTGCGGCTTGTAGATAGTTTTGATTGAAGCTCGCCGAAGAATGCCTCCTATCTTGTCAGTAACACCCTTTATATAAGGCAGGAATGCTGGTCTTCGTTCAACTGTGAGTGGCTTTACGCGGTTTCTGCGACGGCGACGCGGTGTTTTTAAATCGTTATCCCGCAGCACTTTAACCAGGTGGTTGAGTTCCTCATTAATATGTTGGGGATCGCAGATTCCATGTGCTCTCTGAAACAAAGAGTTGCCTACGGCAGATAATTGGCTCGGGTGGTGATGGGATTTCCCATTTAGATATCGGTCAGTGTGGGTGGGTTTCCTATAAACAGTATGGCTAAGTGTACCATCAGGATTTCTTTGTATTAAGACATCTAAGAAAGCTAATTTGTTCTCCTGCTCCAATTCCATAGTGAATTTAATTTTAGAATTAAGGGAATTGAGGTGGTTTAGGAATGCAGTCACTTCATGCTTAGGTAATATAGTGTAGGTGTCGTCAACATACCTCTTGTATATCTTCGGCACAACAGGTGCCATTCGGAGCGCTTGCTCCTCGAAGTTCTCCATGTAAATGTCAGCTACAACAGGTGACACCGGAGACCCCATGGCAACACCATCAATTTGAATGTAGTAATTGTTATTCCACATGAAGTAGCCAGATGTTAAACATAGCTCTAATAGTTCTGCATATTCCTCGGGCAAGTTTGACTCACTTAGCTTCCTTTTTACTATATCAATGCAGTCTCTAACAGGTAGTGAGGTGAATAGAGATGACACATCAAAGCTAACCATAGTTTCATTGTTAGTTAACTTGAGATTTTTAAGGTCACTAACAAAATGGTAAGAATCCTTTACATATGCACTTGTCTTTCCTCGCAGTTGTGAGAGCACAATTGCTAAGTGCTGGGCCAGCTTGTAAGTTGGTGTGTCTAGCTGGCTCACAATAGGTCTCAAAGGTACTTTAGCTTTGTGTATTTTTGGTAACCCATACAATTTTGGTGGTTTTGCACTTGCTGGTGTTAACTTTTTCACATCTAAATACAAATCTTTGTGTTTTTGTATTAAAGTGGATGTTTTCTTCATAATCCTGCTGGTGGGGTCGTAATTCACCATTTTGTATGTGTTTTCATCCGCTAACAACTCCAAGATTTTTTCGTTATATTCAGATGTATCCATCACTACGGTAGCATTTCCTTTATCTGCACGGAGAACTGTTAACTCGTCATTATTGCGTAAGGTCTTCAATGCAAGGCGTTCTTCTCTGGAAAGATTCGATTTCGGTAGACTATTGCGTCTTAATACGCCGGAGATATCTTGCCGTATACTTTCAGAATCTTCCTTTGAAAGTTTGTTTGTGAAAAGACAGTTTTCTACGCGACAGATTATGTCTTCTACCGGTATTCTAGACGGAGTTGGTGCAAAATTTAAGCCCTTCGATAAAACTTTTATAACATTTGTTTCCAATGTTTGTTTTGACACATTGACAACTGTACGTTGAAGCGAAAAAGTTGATTGATTCTCTGTGGTTGAGCTGATTGAAGGCTGAAAGGGTTCATGAGTCATCCTTTTGTTATTGAGTTTTTGAAATTTGCTAATTTGTTTATTTTTATAGATGTTGTAGACATAGTACGCCCTTTTATTCGTAAAATCTTCAACTTTCGCGAAATCCGAATGGGGACAGAGTCAATGCAAGATCGTTTTTTGAATTTTGAATAATTTCGTCTGTTCGAAATATGTCATACCGATGTTGTTGTATTAACTTGATCAGTAGTTTTTTGCTTGCTTGGTGAAGAATTTCGGCACTCCCCCCGGATGTCTTTCTTCGGAGATATTCTCACACATACCGGGAGAAGGTTGTTATCCCGACATCTTTTGAGAAAGTTTAACGATGTCAGCAGCCGTGATTTCTTTTTCTTCATGCACTCAAGCGATCGTATTTTGTTTGCAACTACCGCTCCGTAGCGGGTAATTATATATTTTCTTAAATTTTCACGATCCATATTTTAAATAAAACACTTTTTACCGGATATTATCGCGTATATTTTAGTTAATTTTAAAATTATTTCGACGTTTCGGCATCTTTGCAGTTGCCGTGGTCACGATAGACTAAGGTGTTGTTCATCTATTGCCAGTAATAAAAACTACATGATTGTCAATACATATTAACGCCATCTGTTTCTCAGTCTTCTCGCATAACGTCCCGGATTGACACAAAAGGCACTGACTGTGTCCTGAGTTTGCAGTCTAACAGTTTGCTGGTTTTTCATTTTGATGTTTTTAAGTATTGGATCCCATGTTGATGACAGTTTCCAACCATCTTCTCTATTGAAATTTGGATGTTTTTTAATTTCAATAGTTTCTCTGACCATCCTAGGTATAAAATGTTTCTCTTTTGCTAGGATCTTCACGGTATCAAATCTTAAATAATGGTTGGGCTTGTCTATGGAATGTTCACAAACTGCAGATTTTGAGGTTCGTTTATTTTTAACATCAGAGATGTGTTCTTTAATGCGAGTTGACACATTTCGTTTGGTTTGACCGATATAAGAGAGCCCGCAGTCACAGTCGATTTTATAAACGCCTGGATCTTGTAAAGGGATGCTTGATTTTATTGGACGAAGATGCTGGCTTATCTTTGAGTGCGGCTTGTAGATAGTTTTGATTGAAGCTCGCCGAAGAATGCCTCCTATCTTGTCAGTAACACCCTTTATATAAGGCAGGAATGCTGGTCTTCGTTCAACTGTGAGTGGCTTTACGCGGTTTCTGCGACGGCGACGCGGTGTTTTTAAATCGTTATCCCGCAGCACTTTAACCAGGTGGTTGAGTTCCTCATTAATATGTTGGGGATCGCAGATTCCATGTGCTCTCTGAAACAAAGAGTTGCCTACGGCAGATAATTGGCTCGGGTGGTGATGGGATTTCCCATTTAGATATCGGTCAGTGTGGGTGGGTTTCCTATAAACAGTATGGCTAAGTGTACCATCAGGATTTCTTTGTATTAAGACATCTAAGAAAGCTAATTTGTTCTCCTGCTCCAATTCCATAGTGAATTTAATTTTAGAATTAAGGGAATTGAGGTGGTTTAGGAATGCAGTCACTTCATGCTTAGGTAATATAGTGTAGGTGTCGTCAACATACCTCTTGTATATCTTCGGCACAACAGGTGCCATTCGGAGCGCTTGCTCCTCGAAGTTCTCCATGTAAATGTCAGCTACAACAGGTGACACCGGAGACCCCATGGCAACACCATCAATTTGAATGTAGTAATTGTTATTCCACATGAAGTAGCCAGATGTTAAACATAGCTCTAATAGTTCTGCATATTCCTCGGGCAAGTTTGACTCACTTAGCTTCCTTTTTACTATATCAATGCAGTCTCTAACAGGTAGTGAGGTGAATAGAGATGACACATCAAAGCTAACCATAGTTTCATTGTTAGTTAACTTGAGATTTTTAAGGTCACTAACAAAATGGTAAGAATCCTTTACATATGCACTTGTCTTTCCTCGCAGTTGTGAGAGCACAATTGCTAAGTGCTGGGCCAGCTTGTAAGTTGGTGTGTCTAGCTGGCTCACAATAGGTCTCAAAGGTACTTTAGCTTTGTGTATTTTTTGGTAACCCATACAATTTTGGTGGTTTTGCACTTGCTGGTGTTAACTTTTTCACATCTAAATGTAACAAATCTTTGTGTTTTTGTATTAAAGTGGATGTTTTCTTCATAATCCTGCTGGTGGGGTCGTAATTCACCATTTTGTATGTGTTTTCATCCGCTAACAACTCCAAGATTTTTTCGTTATATTCAGATGTATCCATCACTACGGTAGCATTTCCTTTATCTGCACGGAGAACTGTTAACTCGTCATTATTGCGTAAGGTCTTCAATGCAAGGCGTTCTTCTCTGGAAAGATTCGATTTCGGTAGACTATTGCGTCTTAATACGCCGGAGATATCTTGCCGTATACTTTCAGAATCTTCCTTTGAAAGTTTGTTTGTGAAAAGACAGTTTTCTACGCGACAGATTATGTCTTCTACCGGTATTCTAGACGGAGTTGGTGCAAAATTTAAGCCCTTCGATAAAACTTTTATAACATTTGTTTCCAATGTTTGTTTTGACACATTGACAACTGTACGTTGAAGCGAAAAAGTTGATTGATTCTCTGTGGTTGAGCTGATTGAAGGCTGAAAGGGTTCATGAGTCATCCTTTTGTTATTGAGTTTTTGAAATTTGCTAATTTGTTTATTTTTATAGATGTTGTAGACATAGTACGCCCTTTTATTCGTAAAATCTTCAACTTTCGCGAAATCCGAATGGGACAGAGTCAATGCAAGATCGTTTTTTGAATTTTGAATAATTTCGTCTGTTCGAAATATGTCATACCGATGTTGTTGTATTAACTTGATCAGTAGTTTTTTGCTTGCTTGGTGAAGAATTTCGGCACTCCCCCGGATGTCTTTCTTCGGAGATATTCTCACACATACCGGGAGAAGGTTGTTATCCCGACATCTTTTGAGAAAGTTTAACGATGTCAGCAGCCGTGATTTCTTTTTCTTCATGCACTCAAGCGATCGTATTTTGTTTGCAACTACCGCTCCGTAGCGGGTAATTATATATTTTCTTAAATTTTCACGATCCATATTTTAAATAAAACACTTTTTACCGGATATTATCGCGTATATTTTAGTTAATTTTAAAATTATTTCGACGTTTCGGCATCTTTGCAGTTGCCGTGGTCACGATAGACTAAGGTGTTGTTCATCTATTGCCAGTAATAAAAACTACATGATTGTCAATACATATTAACGCCATCTGTTTCTCAGTCTTCTCGCATAACGTCCCGGATTGACACAAAAGGCACTGACTGTGTCCTGAGTTTGCAGTCTAACAGTTTGCTGGTTTTTCATTTTGATGTTTTTAAGTATTGGATCCCATGTTGATGACAGTTTCCAACCATCTTCTCTATTGAAATTTGGATGTTTTTTAATTTCAATAGTTTCTCTGACCATCCTAGGTATAAAATGTTTCTCTTTTGCTAGGATCTTCACGGTATCAAATCTTAAATAATGGTTGGGCTTGTCTATGGAATGTTCACAAACTGCAGATTTTGAGGTTCGTTTATTTTTAACATCAGAGATGTGTTCTTTAATGCGAGTTGACACATTTCGTTTGGTTTGACCGATATAAGAGAGCCCGCAGTCACAGTCGATTTTATAAACGCCTGGATCTTGTAAAGGGATGCTTGATTTTATTGGACGAAGATGCTGGCTTATCTTTGAGTGCGGCTTGTAGATAGTTTTGATTGAAGCTCGCCGAAGAATGCCTCCTATCTTGTCAGTAACACCCTTTATATAAGGCAGGAATGCTGGTCTTCGTTCAACTGTGAGTGGCTTTACGCGGTTTCTGCGACGGCGACGCGGTGTTTTTAAATCGTTATCCCGCAGCACTTTAACCAGGTGGTTGAGTTCCTCATTAATATGTTGGGGATCGCAGATTCCATGTGCTCTCTGAAACAAAGAGTTGCCTACGGCAGATAATTGGCTCGGGTGGTGATGGGATTTCCCATTTAGATATCGGTCAGTGTGGGTGGGTTTCCTATAAACAGTATGGCTAAGTGTACCATCAGGATTTCTTTGTATTAGGACATCTAAGAAAGCTAATTTGTTCTCCTGCTCCAATTCCATAGTGAATTTAATTTTAGAATTAAGGGAATTGAGGTGGTTTAGGAATGCAGTCACTTCATGCTTAGGTAATATAGTGTAGGTGTCGTCAACATACCTCTTGTATATCTTCGGCACAACAGGTGCCATTCGGAGCGCTTGCTCCTCGAAGTTCTCCATGTAAATGTCAGCTACAACAGGTGACACCGGAGACCCCATGGCAACACCATCAATTTGAATGTAGTAATTGTTATTCCACATGAAGTAGCCAGATGTTAAACATAGCTCTAATAGTTCTGCATATTCCTCGGGCAAGTTTGACTCACTTAGCTTCCTTTTTACTATATCAATGCAGTCTCTAACAGGTAGTGAGGTGAATAGAGATGACACATCAAAGCTAACCATAGTTTCATTGTTAGTTAACTTGAGATTTTTAAGGTCACTAACAAAATGGTAAGAATCCTTTACATATGCACTTGTCTTTCCTCGCAGTTGTGAGAGCACAATTGCTAAGTGCTGGGCCAGCTTGTAAGTTGGTGTGTCTAGCTGGCTCACAATAGGTCTCAAAGGTACTTTAGCTTTGTGTATTTTTGGTAACCCATACAATTTTGGTGGTTTTGCACTTGCTGGTGTTAACTTTTTCACATCTAAATGTAACAAATCTTTGTGTTTTTGTATTAAAGTGGATGTTTTCTTCATAATCCTGCTGGTGGGGTCGTAATTCACCATTTTGTATGTGTTTTCATCCGCTAACAACTCCAAGATTTTTTCGTTATATTCAGATGTATCCATCACTACGGTAGCATTTCCTTTATCTGCACGGAGAACTGTTAACTCGTCATTATTGCGTAAGGTCTTCAATGCAAGGCGTTCTTCTCTGGAAAGATTCGATTTCGGTAGACTATTGCGTCTTAATACGCCGGAGATATCTTGCCGTATACTTTCAGAATCTTCCTTTGAAAGTTTGTTTGTGAAAAGACAGTTTTCTACGCGACAGATTATGTCTTCTACCGGTATTCTAGACGGAGTTGGTGCAAAATTTAAGCCCTTCGATAAAACTTTTATAACATTTGTTTCCAATGTTTGTTTTGACACATTGACAACTGTACGTTGAAGCGAAAAAGTTGATTGATTCTCTGTGGTTGAGCTGATTGAAGGCTGAAAGGGTTCATGAGTCATCCTTTTGTTATTGAGTTTTTGAAATTTGCTAATTTGTTTATTTTTATAGATGTTGTAGACATAGTACGCCCTTTTATTCGTAAAATCTTCAACTTTCGCGAAATCCGAATGGGACAGAGTCAATGCAAGATCGTTTTTTGAATTTTGAATAATTTCGTCTGTTCGAAATATGTCATACCGATGTTGTTGTATTAACTTGATCAGTAGTTTTTTGCTTGCTTGGTGAAGAATTTCGGCACTCCCCCGGATGTCTTTCTTCGGAGATATTCTCACACATACCGGGAGAAGGTTGTTATCCCGACATCTTTTGAGAAAGTTTAACGATGTCAGCAGCCGTGATTTCTTTTTCTTCATGCACTCAAGCGATCGTATTTTGTTTGCAACTACCGCTCCGTAGCGGGTAATTATATATTTTCTTAAATTTTCACGATCCATATTTTAAATAAAACACTTTTTACCGGATATTATCGCGTATATTTTAGTTAATTTTAAAATTATTTCGACGTTTCGGCATCTTTGCAGTTGCCGTGGTCACGATAGACTAAGGTGTTGTTCATCTATTGCCAGTAATAAAAACTACATGATTGTCAATACATATTAACGCCATCTGTTTCTCAGTCTTCTCGCATAACGTCCCGGATTGACACAAAAGGCACTGACTGTGTCCTGAGTTTGCAGTCTAACAGTTTGCTGGTTTTTCATTTTGATGTTTTTAAGTATTGGATCCCATGTTGATGACAGTTTCCAACCATCTTCTCTATTGAAATTTGGATGTTTTTTAATTTCAATAGTTTCTCTGACCATCCTAGGTATAAAATGTTTCTCTTTTGCTAGGATCTTCACGGTATCAAATCTTAAATAATGGTTGGGCTTGTCTATGGAATGTTCACAAACTGCAGATTTTGAGGTTCGTTTATTTTTAACATCAGAGATGTGTTCTTTAATGCGAGTTGACACATTTCGTTTGGTTTGACCGATATAAGAGAGCCCGCAGTCACAGTCGATTTTATAAACGCCTGGATCTTGTAAAGGGATGCTTGATTTTATTGGACGAAGATGCTGGCTTATCTTTGAGTGCGGCTTGTAGATAGTTTTGATTGAAGCTCGCCGAAGAATGCCTCCTATCTTGTCAGTAACACCCTTTATATAAGGCAGGAATGCTGGTCTTCGTTCAACTGTGAGTGGCTTTACGCGGTTTCTGCGACGGCGACGCGGTGTTTTTAAATCGTTATCCCGCAGCACTTTAACCAGGTGGTTGAGTTCCTCATTAATATGTTGGGGATCGCAGATTCCATGTGCTCTCTGAAACAAAGAGTTGCCTACGGCAGATAATTGGCTCGGGTGGTGATGGGATTTCCCATTTAGATATCGGTCAGTGTGGGTGGGTTTCCTATAAACAGTATGGCTAAGTGTACCATCAGGATTTCTTTGTATTAAGACATCTAAGAAAGCTAATTTGTTCTCCTGCTCCAATTCCATAGTGAATTTAATTTTAGAATTAAGGGAATTGAGGTGGTTTAGGAATGCAGTCACTTCATGCTTAGGTAATATAGTGTAGGTGTCGTCAACATACCTCTTGTATATCTTCGGCACAACAGGTGCCATTCGGAGCGCTTGCTCCTCGAAGTTCTCCATGTAAATGTCAGCTACAACAGGTGACACCGGAGACCCCATGGCAACACCATCAATTTGAATGTAGTAATTGTTATTCCACATGAAGTAGCCAGATGTTAAACATAGCTCTAATAGTTCTGCATATTCCTCGGGCAAGTTTGACTCACTTAGCTTCCTTTTTACTATATCAATGCAGTCTCTAACAGGTAGTGAGGTGAATAGAGATGACACATCAAAGCTAACCATAGTTTCATTGTTAGTTAACTTGAGATTTTTAAGGTCACTAACAAAATGGTAAGAATCCTTTACATATGCACTTGTCTTTCCTCGCAGTTGTGAGAGCACAATTGCTAAGTGCTGGGCCAGCTTGTAAGTTGGTGTGTCTAGCTGGCTCACAATAGGTCTCAAAGGTACTTTAGCTTTGTGTATTTTTGGTAACCCATACAATTTTGGTGGTTTTGCACTTGCTGGTGTTAACTTTTTCACATCTAAATGTAACAAATCTTTGTGTTTTTGTATTAAAGTGGATGTTTTCTTCATAATCCTGCTGGTGGGGTCGTAATTCACCATTTTGTATGTGTTTTCATCCGCTAACAACTCCAAGATTTTTTCGTTATATTCAGATGTATCCATCACTACGGTAGCATTTCCTTTATCTGCACGGAGAACTGTTAACTCGTCATTATTGCGTAAGGTCTTCAATGCAAGGCGTTCTTCTCTGGAAAGATTCGATTTCGGTAGACTATTGCGTCTTAATACGCCGGAGATATCTTGCCGTATACTTTCAGAATCTTCCTTTGAAAGTTTGTTTGTGAAAAGACAGTTTTCTACGCGACAGATTATGTCTTCTACCGGTATTCTAGACGGAGTTGGTGCAAAATTTAAGCCCTTCGATAAAACTTTTATAACATTTGTTTCCAATGTTTGTTTTGACACATTGACAACTGTACGTTGAAGCGAAAAAGTTGATTGATTCTCTGTGGTTGAGCTGATTGAAGGCTGAAAGGGTTCATGAGTCATCCTTTTGTTATTGAGTTTTTGAAATTTGCTAATTTGTTTATTTTTATAGATGTTGTAGACATAGTACGCCCTTTTATTCGTAAAATCTTCAACTTTCGCGAAATCCGAATGGGACAGAGTCAATGCAAGATCGTTTTTTGAATTTTGAATAATTTCGTCTGTTCGAAATATGTCATACCGATGTTGTTGTATTAACTTGATCAGTAGTTTTTTGCTTGCTTGGTGAAGAATTTCGGCACTCCCCCGGATGTCTTTCTTCGGAGATATTCTCACACATACCGGGAGAAGGTTGTTATCCCGACATCTTTTGAGAAAGTTTAACGATGTCAGCAGCCGTGATTTCTTTTTCTTCATGCACTCAAGCGATCGTATTTTGTTTGCAACTACCGCTCCGTAGCGGGTAATTATATATTTTCTTAAATTTTCACGATCCATATTTTAAATAAAACACTTTTTACCGGATATTATCGCGTATATTTTAGTTAATTTTAAAATTATTTCGACGTTTCGGCATCTTTGCAGTTGCCGTGGTCACGATAGACTAAGGTGTTGTTCATCTATTGCCAGTAATAAAAACTACATGATTGTCAATACATATTAACGCCATCTGTTTCTCAGTCTTCTCGCATAACGTCCCGGATTGACACAAAAGGCACTGACTGTGTCCTGAGTTTGCAGTCTAACAGTTTGCTGGTTTTTCATTTTGATGTTTTTAAGTATTGGATCCCATGTTGATGACAGTTTCCAACCATCTTCTCTATTGAAATTTGGATGTTTTTTAATTTCAATAGTTTCTCTGACCATCCTAGGTATAAAATGTTTCTCTTTTGCTAGGATCTTCACGGTATCAAATCTTAAATAATGGTTGGGCTTGTCTATGGAATGTTCACAAACTGCAGATTTTGAGGTTCGTTTATTTTTAACATCAGAGATGTGTTCTTTAATGCGAGTTGACACATTTCGTTTGGTTTGACCGATATAAGAGAGCCCGCAGTCACAGTCGATTTTATAAACGCCTGGATCTTGTAAAGGGATGCTTGATTTTATTGGACGAAGATGCTGGCTTATCTTTGAGTGCGGCTTGTAGATAGTTTTGATTGAAGCTCGCCGAAGAATGCCTCCTATCTTGTCAGTAACACCCTTTATATAAGGCAGGAATGCTGGTCTTCGTTCAACTGTGAGTGGCTTTACGCGGTTTCTGCGACGGCGACGCGGTGTTTTTAAATCGTTATCCCGCAGCACTTTAACCAGGTGGTTGAGTTCCTCATTAATATGTTGGGGATCGCAGATTCCATGTGCTCTCTGAAACAAAGAGTTGCCTACGGCAGATAATTGGCTCGGGTGGTGATGGGATTTCCCATTTAGATATCGGTCAGTGTGGGTGGGTTTCCTATAAACAGTATGGCTAAGTGTACCATCAGGATTTCTTTGTATTAAGACATCTAAGAAAGCTAATTTGTTCTCCTGCTCCAATTCCATAGTGAATTTAATTTTAGAATTAAGGGAATTGAGGTGGTTTAGGAATGCAGTCACTTCATGCTTAGGTAATATAGTGTAGGTGTCGTCAACATACCTCTTGTATATCTTCGGCACAACAGGTGCCATTCGGAGCGCTTGCTCCTCGAAGTTCTCCATGTAAATGTCAGCTACAACAGGTGACACCGGAGACCCCATGGCAACACCATCAATTTGAATGTAGTAATTGTTATTCCACATGAAGTAGCCAGATGTTAAACATAGCTCTAATAGTTCTGCATATTCCTCGGGCAAGTTTGACTCACTTAGCTTCCTTTTTACTATATCAATGCAGTCTCTAACAGGTAGTGAGGTGAATAGAGATGACACATCAAAGCTAACCATAGTTTCATTGTTAGTTAACTTGAGATTTTTAAGGTCACTAACAAAATGGTAAGAATCCTTTACATATGCACTTGTCTTTCCTCGCAGTTGTGAGAGCACAATTGCTAAGTGCTGGGCCAGCTTGTAAGTTGGTGTGTCTAGCTGGCTCACAATAGGTCTCAAAGGTACTTTAGCTTTGTGTATTTTTGGTAACCCATACAATTTTGGTGGTTTTGCACTTGCTGGTGTTAACTTTTTCACATCTAAATGTAACAAATCTTTGTGTTTTTGTATTAAAGTGGATGTTTTCTTCATAATCCTGCTGGTGGGGTCGTAATTCACCATTTTGTATGTGTTTTCATCCGCTAACAACTCCAAGATTTTTTCGTTATATTCAGATGTATCCATCACTACGGTAGCATTTCCTTTATCTGCACGGAGAACTGTTAACTCGTCATTATTGCGTAAGGTCTTCAATGCAAGGCGTTCTTCTCTGGAAAGATTCGATTTCGGTAGACTATTGCGTCTTAATACGCCGGAGATATCTTGCCGTATACTTTCAGAATCTTCCTTTGAAAGTTTGTTTGTGAAAAGACAGTTTTCTACGCGACAGATTATGTCTTCTACCGGTATTCTAGACGGAGTTGGTGCAAAATTTAAGCCCTTCGATAAAACTTTTATAACATTTGTTTCCAATGTTTGTTTTGACACATTGACAACTGTACGTTGAAGCGAAAAAGTTGATTGATTCTCTGTGGTTGAGCTGATTGAAGGCTGAAAGGGTTCATGAGTCATCCTTTTGTTATTGAGTTTTTGAAATTTGCTAATTTGTTTATTTTTATAGATGTTGTAGACATAGTACGCCCTTTTATTCGTAAAATCTTCAACTTTCGCGAAATCCGAATGGGACAGAGTCAATGCAAGATCGTTTTTTGAATTTTGAATAATTTCGTCTGTTCGAAATATGTCATACCGATGTTGTTGTATTAACTTGATCAGTAGTTTTTTGCTTGCTTGGTGAAGAATTTCGGCACTCCCCCGGATGTCTTTCTTCGGAGATATTCTCACACATACCGGGAGAAGGTTGTTATCCCGACATCTTTTGAGAAAGTTTAACGATGTCAGCAGCCGTGATTTCTTTTTCTTCATGCACTCAAGCGATCGTATTTTGTTTGCAACTACCGCTCCGTAGCGGGTAATTATATATTTTCTTAAATTTTCACGATCCATATTTTAAATAAAACACTTTTTACCGGATATTATCGCGTATATTTTAGTTAATTTTAAAATTATTTCGACGTTTCGGCATCTTTGCAGTTGCCGTGGTCACGATAGACTAAGGTGTTGTTCATCTATTGCCAGTAATAAAAACTACATGATTGTCAATACATATTAACGCCATCTGTTTCTCAGTCTTCTCGCATAACGTCCCGGATTGACACAAAAGGCACTGACTGTGTCCTGAGTTTGCAGTCTAACAGTTTGCTGGTTTTTCATTTTGATGTTTTTAAGTATTGGATCCCATGTTGATGACAGTTTCCAACCATCTTCTCTATTGAAATTTGGATGTTTTTTAATTTCAATAGTTTCTCTGACCATCCTAGGTATAAAATGTTTCTCTTTTGCTAGGATCTTCACGGTATCAAATCTTAAATAATGGTTGGGCTTGTCTATGGAATGTTCACAAACTGCAGATTTTGAGGTTCGTTTATTTTTAACATCAGAGATGTGTTCTTTAATGCGAGTTGACACATTTCGTTTGGTTTGACCGATATAAGAGAGCCCGCAGTCACAGTCGATTTTATAAAAGCCTGGATCTTGTAAAGGGATGCTTGATTTTATTGGACGAAGATGCTGGCTTATCTTTGAGTGCGGCTTGTAGATAGTTTTGATTGAAGCTCGCCGAAGAATGCCTCCTATCTTGTCAGTAACACCCTTTATATAAGGCAGGAATGCTGGTCTTCGTTCAACTGTGAGTGGCTTTACGCGGTTTCTGCGACGGCGACGCGGTGTTTTTAAATCGTTATCCCGCAGCACTTTAACCAGGTGGTTGAGTTCCTCATTAATATGTTGGGGATCGCAGATTCCATGTGCTCTCTGAAACAAAGAGTTGCCTACGGCAGATAATTGGCTCGGGTGGTGATGGGATTTCCCATTTAGATATCGGTCAGTGTGGGTGGGTTTCCTATAAACAGTATGGCTAAGTGTACCATCAGGATTTCTTTGTATTAAGACATCTAAGAAAGCTAATTTGTTCTCCTGCTCCAATTCCATAGTGAATTTAATTTTAGAATTAAGGGAATTGAGGTGGTTTAGGAATGCAGTCACTTCATGCTTAGGTAATATAGTGTAGGTGTCGTCAACATACCTCTTGTATATCTTCGGCACAACAGGTGCCATTCGGAGCGCTTGCTCCTCGAAGTTCTCCATGTAAATGTCAGCTACAACAGGTGACACCGGAGACCCCATGGCAACACCATCAATTTGAATGTAGTAATTGTTATTCCACATGAAGTAGCCAGATGTTAAACATAGCTCTAATAGTTCTGCATATTCCTCGGGCAAGTTTGACTCACTTAGCTTCCTTTTTACTATATCAATGCAGTCTCTAACAGGTAGTGAGGTGAATAGAGATGACACATCAAAGCTAACCATAGTTTCATTGTTAGTTAACTTGAGATTTTTAAGGTCACTAACAAAATGGTAAGAATCCTTTACATATGCACTTGTCTTTCCTCGCAGTTGTGAGAGCACAATTGCTAAGTGCTGGGCCAGCTTGTAAGTTGGTGTGTCTAGCTGGCTCACAATAGGTCTCAAAGGTACTTTAGCTTTGTGTATTTTTGGTAACCCATACAATTTTGGTGGTTTTGCACTTGCTGGTGTTAACTTTTTCACATCTAAATGTAACAAATCTTTGTGTTTTTGTATTAAAGTGGATGTTTTCTTCATAATCCTGCTGGTGGGGTCGTAATTCACCATTTTGTATGTGTTTTCATCCGCTAACAACTCCAAGATTTTTTCGTTATATTCAGATGTATCCATCACTACGGTAGCATTTCCTTTATCTGCACGGAGAACTGTTAACTCGTCATTATTGCGTAAGGTCTTCAATGCAAGGCGTTCTTCTCTGGAAAGATTCGATTTCGGTAGACTATTGCGTCTTAATACGCCGGAGATATCTTGCCGTATACTTTCAGAATCTTCCTTTGAAAGTTTGTTTGTGAAAAGACAGTTTTCTACGCGACAGATTATGTCTTCTACCGGTATTCTAGACGGAGTTGGTGCAAAATTTAAGCCCTTCGATAAAACTTTTATAACATTTGTTTCCAATGTTTGTTTTGACACATTGACAACTGTACGTTGAAGCGAAAAAGTTGATTGATTCTCTGTGGTTGAGCTGATTGAAGGCTGAAAGGGTTCATGAGTCATCCTTTTGTTATTGAGTTTTTGAAATTTGCTAATTTGTTTATTTTTATAGATGTTGTAGACATAGTACGCCCTTTTATTCGTAAAATCTTCAACTTTCGCGAAATCCGAATGGGACAGAGTCAATGCAAGATCGTTTTTTGAATTTTGAATAATTTCGTCTGTTCGAAATATGTCATACCGATGTTGTTGTATTAACTTGATCAGTAGTTTTTTGCTTGCTTGGTGAAGAATTTCGGCACTCCCCCGGATGTCTTTCTTCGGAGATATTCTCACACATATACACATTCTGACTCATGAACCCTTTCAGCCTTCAATCAGCTCAACCACAGAGAATCAATCAACTTTTTCGCTTCAACGTACAGTTGTCAATGTGTCAAAACAAACATTGGAAACAAATGTTATAAAAGTTTTATCGAAGGGCTTAAATTTTGCACCAACTCCGTCTAGAATACCGGTAGAAGACATAATCTGTCGCGTAGAAAACTGTCTTTTCACAAACAAACTTTCAAAGGAAGATTCTGAAAGTATACGGCAAGATATCTCCGGCGTATTAAGACGCAATAGTCTACCGAAATCGAATCTTTCCAGAGAAGAACGCCTTGCATTGAAGACCTTACGCAATAATGACGAGTTAACAGTTCTCCGTGCAGATAAAGGAAATGCTACCGTAGTGATGGATACATCTGAATATAACGAAAAAATCTTGGAGTTGTTAGCGGATGAAAACACATACAAAATGGTGAATTACGACCCCACCAGCAGGATTATGAAGAAAACATCCACTTTAATACAAAAACACAAAGATTTGTTACATTTAGATGTGAAAAAGTTAACACCAGCAAGTGCAAAACCACCAAAATTGTATGGGTTACCAAAAATACACAAAGCTAAAGTACCTTTGAGACCTATTGTGAGCCAGCTAGACACACCAACTTACAAGCTGGCCCAGCACTTAGCAATTGTGCTCTCACAACTGCGAGGAAAGACAAGTGCATATGTAAAGGATTCTTACCATTTTGTTAGTGACCTTAAAAATCTCAAGTTAACTAACAATGAAACTATGGTTAGCTTTGATGTGTCATCTCTATTCACCTCACTACCTGTTAGAGACTGCATTGATATAGTAAAAAGGAAGCTAAGTGAGTCAAACTTGCCCGAGGAATATGCAGAACTATTAGAGCTATGTTTAACATCTGGCTACTTCATGTGGAATAACAATTACTACATTCAAATTGATGGTGTTGCCATGGGGTCTCCGGTGTCACCTGTTGTAGCTGACATTTACATGGAGAACTTCGAGGAGCAAGCGCTCCGAATGGCACCTGTTGTGCCGAAGATATACAAGAGGTATGTTGACGACACCTACACTATATTACCTAAGCATGAAGTGACTGCATTCCTAAACCACCTCAATTCCCTTAATTCTAAAATTAAATTCACTATGGAATTGGAGCAGGAGAACAAATTAGCTTTCTTAGATGTCTTAATACAAAGAAATCCTGATGGTACACTTAGCCATACTGTTTATAGGAAACCCACCCACACTGACCGATATCTAAATGGGAAATCCCATCACCACCCGAGCCAATTATCTGCCGTAGGCAACTCTTTGTTTCAGAGAGCACATGGAATCTGCGATCCCCAACATATTAATGAGGAACTCAACCACCTGGTTAAAGTGCTGCGGGATAACGATTTAAAAACACCGCGTCGCCGTCGCAGAAACCGCGTAAAGCCACTCACAGTTGAACGAAGACCAGCATTCCTGCCTTATATAAAGGGTGTTACTGACAAGATAGGAGGCATTCTTCGGCGAGCTTCAATCAAAACTATCTACAAGCCGCACTCAAAGATAAGCCAGCATCTTCGTCCAATAAAATCAAGCATCCCTTTACAAGATCCAGGCGTTTATAAAATCGACTGTGACTGCGGGCTCTCTTATATCGGTCAAACCAAACGAAATGTGTCAACTCGCATTAAAGAACACATCTCTGATGTTAAAAATAAACGAACCTCAAAATCTGCAGTTTGTGAACATTCCATAGACAAGCCCAACCATTATTTAAGATTTGATACCGTGAAGATCCTAGCAAAAGAGAAACATTTTATACCTAGGATGGTCAGAGAAACTATTGAAATTAAAAAACATCCAAATTTCAATAGAGAAGATGGTTGGAAACTGTCATCAACATGGGATCCAATACTTAAAAACATCAAAATGAAAAACCAGCAAACTGTTAGACTGCAAACTCAGGACACAGTCAGTGCCTTTTGTGTCAATCCGGGACGTTATGCGAGAAGACTGAGAAACAGATGGCGTTAATATGTATTGACAATCATGTAGTTTTTATTACTGGCAATAGATGAACAACACCTTAGTCTATCGTGACCACGGCAACTGCAAAGATGCCGAAACGTCGAAATAATTTTAAAATTAACTAAAATATACGCGATAATATCCGGTAAAAAGTGTTTTATTTAAAATATGGATCGTGAAAATTTAAGAAAATATATAATTACCCGCTACGGAGCGGTAGTTGCAAACAAAATACGATCGCTTGAGTGCATGAAGAAAAAGAAATCACGGCTGCTGACATCGTTAAACTTTCTCAAAAGATGTCGGGATAACAACCTTCTCCCGGTATGTGTGAGAATATCTCCGAAGAAAGACATCCGGGGGAGTGCCGAAATTCTTCACCAAGCAAGCAAAAAACTACTGATCAAGTTAATACAACAACATCGGTATGACATATTTCGAACAGACGAAATTATTCAAAATTCAAAAAACGATCTTGCATTGACTCTGTCCCATTCGGATTTCGCGAAAGTTGAAGATTTTACGAATAAAAGGGCGTACTATGTCTACAACATCTATAAAAATAAACAAATTAGCAAATTTCAAAAACTCAATAACAAAAGGATGACTCATGAACCCTTTCAGCCTTCAATCAGCTCAACCACAGAGAATCAATCAACTTTTTCGCTTCAACGTACAGTTGTCAATGTGTCAAAACAAACATTGGAAACAAATGTTATAAAAGTTTTATCGAAGGGCTTAAATTTTGCACCAACTCCGTCTAGAATACCGGTAGAAGACATAATCTGTCGCGTAGAAAACTGTCTTTTCACAAACAAACTTTCAAAGGAAGATTCTGAAAGTATACGGCAAGATATCTCCGGCGTATTAAGACGCAATAGTCTACCGAAATCGAATCTTTCCAGAGAAGAACGCCTTGCATTGAAGACCTTACGCAATAATGACGAGTTAACAGTTCTCCGTGCAGATAAAGGAAATGCTACCGTAGTGATGGATACATCTGAATATAACGAAAAAATCTTGGAGTTGTTAGCGGATGAAAACACATACAAAATGGTGAATTACGACCCCACCAGCAGGATTATGAAGAAAACATCCACTTTAATACAAAAACACAAAGATTTGTTACATTTAGATGTGAAAAAGTTAACACCAGCAAGTGCAAAACCACCAAAATTGTATGGGTTACCAAAAATACACAAAGCTAAAGTACCTTTGAGACCTATTGTGAGCCAGCTAGACACACCAACTTACAAGCTGGCCCAGCACTTAGCAATTGTGCTCTCACAACTGCGAGGAAAGACAAGTGCATATGTAAAGGATTCTTACCATTTTGTTAGTGACCTTAAAAATCTCAAGTTAACTAACAATGAAACTATGGTTAGCTTTGATGTGTCATCTCTATTCACCTCACTACCTGTTAGAGACTGCATTGATATAGTAAAAAGGAAGCTAAGTGAGTCAAACTTGCCCGAGGAATATGCAGAACTATTAGAGCTATGTTTAACATCTGGCTACTTCATGTGGAATAACAATTACTACATTCAAATTGATGGTGTTGCCATGGGGTCTCCGGTGTCACCTGTTGTAGCTGACATTTACATGGAGAACTTCGAGGAGCAAGCGCTCCGAATGGCACCTGTTGTGCCGAAGATATACAAGAGGTATGTTGACGACACCTACACTATATTACCTAAGCATGAAGTGACTGCATTCCTAAACCACCTCAATTCCCTTAATTCTAAAATTAAATTCACTATGGAATTGGAGCAGGAGAACAAATTAGCTTTCTTAGATGTCTTAATACAAAGAAATCCTGATGGTACACTTAGCCATACTGTTTATAGGAAACCCACCCACACTGACCGATATCTAAATGGGAAATCCCATCACCACCCGAGCCAATTATCTGCCGTAGGCAACTCTTTGTTTCAGAGAGCACATGGAATCTGCGATCCCCAACATATTAATGAGGAACTCAACCACCTGGTTAAAGTGCTGCGGGATAACGATTTAAAAACACCGCGTCGCCGTCGCAGAAACCGCGTAAAGCCACTCACAGTTGAACGAAGACCAGCATTCCTGCCTTATATAAAGGGTGTTACTGACAAGATAGGAGGCATTCTTCGGCGAGCTTCAATCAAAACTATCTACAAGCCGCACTCAAAGATAAGCCAGCATCTTCGTCCAATAAAATCAAGCATCCCTTTACAAGATCCAGGCGTTTATAAAATCGACTGTGACTGCGGGCTCTCTTATATCGGTCAAACCAAACGAAATGTGTCAACTCGCATTAAAGAACACATCTCTGATGTTAAAAATAAACGAACCTCAAAATCTGCAGTTTGTGAACATTCCATAGACAAGCCCAACCATTATTTAAGATTTGATACCGTGAAGATCCTAGCAAAAGAGAAACATTTTATACCTAGGATGGTCAGAGAAACTATTGAAATTAAAAAACATCCAAATTTCAATAGAGAAGATGGTTGGAAACTGTCATCAACATGGGATCCAATACTTAAAAACATCAAAATGAAAAACCAGCAAACTGTTAGACTGCAAACTCAGGACACAGTCAGTGCCTTTTGTGTCAATCCGGGACGTTATGCGAGAAGACTGAGAAACAGATGGCGTTAATATGTATTGACAATCATGTAGTTTTTATTACTGGCAATAGATGAACAACACCTTAGTCTATCGTGACCACGGCAACTGCAAAGATGCCGAAACGTCGAAATAATTTTAAAATTAACTAAAATATACGCGATAATATCCGGTAAAAAGTGTTTTATTTAAAATATGGATCGTGAAAATTTAAGAAAATATATAATTACCCGCTACGGAGCGGTAGTTGCAAACAAAATACGATCGCTTGAGTGCATGAAGAAAAAGAAATCACGGCTGCTGACATCGTTAAACTTTCTCAAAAGATGTCGGGATAACAACCTTCTCCCGGTATGTGTGAGAATATCTCCGAAGAAAGACATCCGGGGGAGTGCCGAAATTCTTCACCAAGCAAGCAAAAAAACTACTGATCAAGTTAATACAACAACATCGGTATGACATATTTCGAACAGACGAAATTATTCAAAATTCAAAAAACGATCTTGCATTGACTCTGTCCCATTCGGATTTCGCGAAAGTTGAAGATTTTACGAATAAAAGGGCGTACTATGTCTACAACATCTATAAAAATAAACAAATTAGCAAATTTCAAAAACTCAATAACAAAAGGATGACTCATGAACCCTTTCAGCCTTCAATCAGCTCAACCACAGAGAATCAATCAACTTTTTCGCTTCAACGTACAGTTGTCAATGTGTCAAAACAAACATTGGAAACAAATGTTATAAAAGTTTTATCGAAGGGCTTAAATTTTGCACCAACTCCGTCTAGAATACCGGTAGAAGACATAATCTGTCGCGTAGAAAACTGTCTTTTCACAAACAAACTTTCAAAGGAAGATTCTGAAAGTATACGGCAAGATATCTCCGGCGTATTAAGACGCAATAGTCTACCGAAATCGAATCTTTCCAGAGAAGAACGCCTTGCATTGAAGACCTTACGCAATAATGACGAGTTAACAGTTCTCCGTGCAGATAAAGGAAATGCTACCGTAGTGATGGATACATCTGAATATAACGAAAAAATCTTGGAGTTGTTAGCGGATGAAAACACATACAAAATGGTGAATTACGACCCCACCAGCAGGATTATGAAGAAAACATCCACTTTAATACAAAAACACAAAGATTTGTTACATTTAGATGTGAAAAAGTTAACACCAGCAAGTGCAAAACCACCAAAATTGTATGGGTTACCAAAAATACACAAAGCTAAAGTACCTTTGAGACCTATTGTGAGCCAGCTAGACACACCAACTTACAAGCTGGCCCAGCACTTAGCAATTGTGCTCTCACAACTGCGAGGAAAGACAAGTGCATATGTAAAGGATTCTTACCATTTTGTTAGTGACCTTAAAAATCTCAAGTTAACTAACAATGAAACTATGGTTAGCTTTGATGTGTCATCTCTATTCACCTCACTACCTGTTAGAGACTGCATTGATATAGTAAAAAGGAAGCTAAGTGAGTCAAACTTGCCCGAGGAATATGCAGAACTATTAGAGCTATGTTTAACATCTGGCTACTTCATGTGGAATAACAATTACTACATTCAAATTGATGGTGTTGCCATGGGGTCTCCGGTGTCACCTGTTGTAGCTGACATTTACATGGAGAACTTCGAGGAGCAAGCGCTCCGAATGGCACCTGTTGTGCCGAAGATATACAAGAGGTATGTTGACGACACCTACACTATATTACCTAAGCATGAAGTGACTGCATTCCTAAACCACCTCAATTCCCTTAATTCTAAAATTAAATTCACTATGGAATTGGAGCAGGAGAACAAATTAGCTTTCTTAGATGTCTTAATACAAAGAAATCCTGATGGTACACTTAGCCATACTGTTTATAGGAAACCCACCCACACTGACCGATATCTAAATGGGAAATCCCATCACCACCCGAGCCAATTATCTGCCGTAGGCAACTCTTTGTTTCAGAGAGCACATGGAATCTGCGATCCCCAACATATTAATGAGGAACTCAACCACCTGGTTAAAGTGCTGCGGGATAACGATTTAAAAACACCGCGTCGCCGTCGCAGAAACCGCGTAAAGCCACTCACAGTTGAACGAAGACCAGCATTCCTGCCTTATATAAAGGGTGTTACTGACAAGATAGGAGGCATTCTTCGGCGAGCTTCAATCAAAACTATCTACAAGCCGCACTCAAAGATAAGCCAGCATCTTCGTCCAATAAAATCAAGCATCCCTTTACAAGATCCAGGCGTTTATAAAATCGACTGTGACTGCGGGCTCTCTTATATCGGTCAAACCAAACGAAATGTGTCAACTCGCATTAAAGAACACATCTCTGATGTTAAAAATAAACGAACCTCAAAATCTGCAGTTTGTGAACATTCCATAGACAAGCCCAACCATTATTTAAGATTTGATACCGTGAAGATCCTAGCAAAAGAGAAACATTTTATACCTAGGATGGTCAGAGAAACTATTGAAATTAAAAAACATCCAAATTTCAATAGAGAAGATGGTTGGAAACTGTCATCAACATGGGATCCAATACTTAAAAACATCAAAATGAAAAACCAGCAAACTGTTAGACTGCAAACTCAGGACACAGTCAGTGCCTTTTGTGTCAATCCGGGACGTTATGCGAGAAGACTGAGAAACAGATGGCGTTAATATGTATTGACAATCATGTAGTTTTTATTACTGGCAATAGATGAACAACACCTTAGTCTATCGTGACCACGGCAACTGCAAAGATGCCGAAACGTCGAAATAATTTTAAAATTAACTAAAATATACGCGATAATATCCGGTAAAAAGTGTTTTATTTAAAATATGGATCGTGAAAATTTAAGAAAATATATAATTACCCGCTACGGAGCGGTAGTTGCAAACAAAATACGATCGCTTGAGTGCATGAAGAAAAAGAAATCACGGCTGCTGACATCGTTAAACTTTCTCAAAAGATGTCGGGATAACAACCTTCTCCCGGTATGTGTGAGAATATCTCCGAAGAAAGACATCCGGGGGAGTGCCGAAATTCTTCACCAAGCAAGCAAAAAAACTACTGATCAAGTTAATACAACAACATCGGTATGACATATTTCGAACAGACGAAATTATTCAAAATTCAAAAAACGATCTTGCATTGACTCTGTCCCATTCGGATTTCGTGAAAGTTGAAGATTTTACGAATAAAAGGGCGTACTATGTCTACAACATCTATAAAAATAAACAAATTAGCAAATTTCAAAAACTCAATAACAAAAGGATGACTCATGAACCCTTTCAGCCTTCAATCAGCTCAACCACAGAGAATCAATCAACTTTTTCGCTTCAACGTACAGTTGTCAATGTGTCAAAACAAACATTGGAAACAAATGTTATAAAAGTTTTATCGAAGGGCTTAAATTTTGCACCAACTCCGTCTAGAATACCGGTAGAAGACATAATCTGTCGCGTAGAAAACTGTCTTTTCACAAACAAACTTTCAAAGGAAGATTCTGAAAGTATACGGCAAGATATCTCCGGCGTATTAAGACGCAATAGTCTACCGAAATCGAATCTTTCCAGAGAAGAACGCCTTGCATTGAAGACCTTACGCAATAATGACGAGTTAACAGTTCTCCGTGCAGATAAAGGAAATGCTACCGTAGTGATGGATACATCTGAATATAACGAAAAAATCTTGGAGTTGTTAGCGGATGAAAACACATACAAAATGGTGAATTACGACCCCACCAGCAGGATTATGAAGAAAACATCCACTTTAATACAAAAACACAAAGATTTGTTACATTTAGATGTGAAAAAGTTAACACCAGCAAGTGCAAAACCACCAAAATTGTATGGGTTACCAAAAATACACAAAGCTAAAGTACCTTTGAGACCTATTGTGAGCCAGCTAGACACACCAACTTACAAGCTGGCCCAGCACTTAGCAATTGTGCTCTCACAACTGCGAGGAAAGACAAGTGCATATGTAAAGGATTCTTACCATTTTGTTAGTGACCTTAAAAATCTCAAGTTAACTAACAATGAAACTATGGTTAGCTTTGATGTGTCATCTCTATTCACCTCACTACCTGTTAGAGACTGCATTGATATAGTAAAAAGGAAGCTAAGTGAGTCAAACTTGCCCGAGGAATATGCAGAACTATTAGAGCTATGTTTAACATCTGGCTACTTCATGTGGAATAACAATTACTACATTCAAATTGATGGTGTTGCCATGGGGTCTCCGGTGTCACCTGTTGTAGCTGACATTTACATGGAGAACTTCGAGGAGCAAGCGCTCCGAATGGCACCTGTTGTGCCGAAGATATACAAGAGGTATGTTGACGACACCTACACTATATTACCTAAGCATGAAGTGACTGCATTCCTAAACCACCTCAATTCCCTTAATTCTAAAATTAAATTCACTATGGAATTGGAGCAGGAGAACAAATTAGCTTTCTTAGATGTCTTAATACAAAGAAATCCTGATGGTACACTTAGCCATACTGTTTATAGGAAACCCACCCACACTGACCGATATCTAAATGGGAAATCCCATCACCACCCGAGCCAATTATCTGCCGTAGGCAACTCTTTGTTTCAGAGAGCACATGGAATCTGCGATCCCCAACATATTAATGAGGAACTCAACCACCTGGTTAAAGTGCTGCGGGATAACGATTTAAAAACACCGCGTCGCCGTCGCAGAAACCGCGTAAAGCCACTCACAGTTGAACGAAGACCAGCATTCCTGCCTTATATAAAGGGTGTTACTGACAAGATAGGAGGCATTCTTCGGCGAGCTTCAATCAAAACTATCTACAAGCCGCACTCAAAGATAAGCCAGCATCTTCGTCCAATAAAATCAAGCATCCCTTTACAAGATCCAGGCGTTTATAAAATCGACTGTGACTGCGGGCTCTCTTATATCGGTCAAACCAAACGAAATGTGTCAACTCGCATTAAAGAACACATCTCTGATGTTAAAAATAAACGAACCTCAAAATCTGCAGTTTGTGAACATTCCATAGACAAGCCCAACCATTATTTAAGATTTGATACCGTGAAGATCCTAGCAAAAGAGAAACATTTTATACCTAGGATGGTCAGAGAAACTATTGAAATTAAAAAACATCCAAATTTCAATAGAGAAGATGGTTGGAAACTGTCATCAACATGGGATCCAATACTTAAAAACATCAAAATGAAAAACCAGCAAACTGTTAGACTGCAAACTCAGGACACAGTCAGTGCCTTTTGTGTCAATCCGGGACGTTATGCGAGAAGACTGAGAAACAGATGGCGTTAATATGTATTGACAATCATGTAGTTTTTATTACTGGCAATAGATGAACAACACCTTAGTCTATCGTGACCACGGCAACTGCAAAGATGCCGAAACGTCGAAATAATTTTAAAATTAACTAAAATATACGCGATAATATCCGGTAAAAAGTGTTTTATTTAAAATATGGATCGTGAAAATTTAAGAAAATATATAATTACCCGCTACGGAGCGGTAGTTGCAAACAAAATACGATCGCTTGAGTGCATGAAGAAAAAGAAATCACGGCTGCTGACATCGTTAAACTTTCTCAAAAGATGTCGGGATAACAACCTTCTCCCGGTATGTGTGAGAATATCTCCGAAGAAAGACATCCGGGGGAGTGCCGAAATTCTTCACCAAGCAAGCAAAAAACTACTGATCAAGTTAATACAACAACATCGGTATGACATATTTCGAACAGACGAAATTATTCAAAATTCAAAAAACGATCTTGCATTGACTCTGTCCCATTCGGATTTCGCGAAAGTTGAAGATTTTACGAATAAAAGGGCGTACTATGTCTACAACATCTATAAAAATAAACAAATTAGCAAATTTCAAAAACTCAATAACAAAAGGATGACTCATGAACCCTTTCAGCCTTCAATCAGCTCAACCACAGAGAATCAATCAACTTTTTCGCTTCAACGTACAGTTGTCAATGTGTCAAAACAAACATTGGAAACAAATGTTATAAAAGTTTTATCGAAGGGCTTAAATTTTGCACCAACTCCGTCTAGAATACCGGTAGAAGACATAATCTGTCGCGTAGAAAACTGTCTTTTCACAAACAAACTTTCAAAGGAAGATTCTGAAAGTATACGGCAAGATATCTCCGGCGTATTAAGACGCAATAGTCTACCGAAATCGAATCTTTCCAGAGAAGAACGCCTTGCATTGAAGACCTTACGCAATAATGACGAGTTAACAGTTCTCCGTGCAGATAAAGGAAATGCTACCGTAGTGATGGATACATCTGAATATAACGAAAAAATCTTGGAGTTGTTAGCGGATGAAAACACATACAAAATGGTGAATTACGACCCCACCAGCAGGATTATGAAGAAAACATCCACTTTAATACAAAAACACAAAGATTTGTTACATTTAGATGTGAAAAAGTTAACACCAGCAAGTGCAAAACCACCAAAATTGTATGGGTTACCAAAAATACACAAAGCTAAAGTACCTTTGAGACCTATTGTGAGCCAGCTAGACACACCAACTTACAAGCTGGCCCAGCACTTAGCAATTGTGCTCTCACAACTGCGAGGAAAGACAAGTGCATATGTAAAGGATTCTTACCATTTTGTTAGTGACCTTAAAAATCTCAAGTTAACTAACAATGAAACTATGGTTAGCTTTGATGTGTCATCTCTATTCACCTCACTACCTGTTAGAGACTGCATTGATATAGTAAAAAGGAAGCTAAGTGAGTCAAACTTGCCCGAGGAATATGCAGAACTATTAGAGCTATGTTTAACATCTGGCTACTTCATGTGGAATAACAATTACTACATTCAAATTGATGGTGTTGCCATGGGGTCTCCGGTGTCACCTGTTGTAGCTGACATTTACATGGAGAACTTCGAGGAGCAAGCGCTCCGAATGGCACCTGTTGTGCCGAAGATATACAAGAGGTATGTTGACGACACCTACACTATATTACCTAAGCATGAAGTGACTGCATTCCTAAACCACCTCAATTCCCTTAATTCTAAAATTAAATTCACTATGGAATTGGAGCAGGAGAACAAATTAGCTTTCTTAGATGTCTTAATACAAAGAAATCCTGATGGTACACTTAGCCATACTGTTTATAGGAAACCCACCCACACTGACCGATATCTAAATGGGAAATCCCATCACCACCCGAGCCAATTATCTGCCGTAGGCAACTCTTTGTTTCAGAGAGCACATGGAATCTGCGATCCCCAACATATTAATGAGGAACTCAACCACCTGGTTAAAGTGCTGCGGGATAACGATTTAAAAACACCGCGTCGCCGTCGCAGAAACCGCGTAAAGCCACTCACAGTTGAACGAAGACCAGCATTCCTGCCTTATATAAAGGGTGTTACTGACAAGATAGGAGGCATTCTTCGGCGAGCTTCAATCAAAACTATCTACAAGCCGCACTCAAAGATAAGCCAGCATCTTCGTCCAATAAAATCAAGCATCCCTTTACAAGATCCAGGCGTTTATAAAATCGACTGTGACTGCGGGCTCTCTTATATCGGTCAAACCAAACGAAATGTGTCAACTCGCATTAAAGAACACATCTCTGATGTTAAAAATAAACGAACCTCAAAATCTGCAGTTTGTGAACATTCCATAGACAAGCCCAACCATTATTTAAGATTTGATACCGTGAAGATCCTAGCAAAAGAGAAACATTTTATACCTAGGATGGTCAGAGAAACTATTGAAATTAAAAAACATCCAAATTTCAATAGAGAAGATGGTTGGAAACTGTCATCAACATGGGATCCAATACTTAAAAACATCAAAATGAAAAACCAGCAAACTGTTAGACTGCAAACTCAGGACACAGTCAGTGCCTTTTGTGTCAATCCGGGACGTTATGCGAGAAGACTGAGAAACAGATGGCGTTAATATGTATTGACAATCATGTAGTTTTTATTACTGGCAATAGATGAACAACACCTTAGTCTATCGTGACCACGGCAACTGCAAAGATGCCGAAACGTCGAAATAATTTTAAAATTAACTAAAATATACGCGATAATATCCGGTAAAAAGTGTTTTATTTAAAATATGGATCGTGAAAATTTAAGAAAATATATAATTACCCGCTACGGAGCGGTAGTTGCAAACAAAATACGATCGCTTGAGTGCATGAAGAAAAAGAAATCACGGCTGCTGACATCGTTAAACTTTCTCAAAAGATGTCGGGATAACAACCTTCTCCCGGTATGTGTGAGAATATCTCCGAAGAAAGACATCCGGGGGAGTGCCGAAATTCTTCACCAAGCAAGCAAAAAACTACTGATCAAGTTAATACAACAACATCGGTATGACATATTTCGAACAGACGAAATTATTCAAAATTCAAAAAACGATCTTGCATTGACTCTGTCCCATTCGGATTTCGCGAAAGTTGAAGATTTTACGAATAAAAGGGCGTACTATGTCTACAACATCTATAAAAATAAACAAATTAGCAAATTTCAAAAACTCAATAACAAAAGGATGACTCATGAACCCTTTCAGCCTTCAATCAGCTCAACCACAGAGAATCAATCAACTTTTTCGCTTCAACGTACAGTTGTCAATGTGTCAAAACAAACATTGGAAACAAATGTTATAAAAGTTTTATCGAAGGGCTTAAATTTTGCACCAACTCCGTCTAGAATACCGGTAGAAGACATAATCTGTCGCGTAGAAAACTGTCTTTTCACAAACAAACTTTCAAAGGAAGATTCTGAAAGTATACGGCAAGATATCTCCGGCGTATTAAGACGCAATAGTCTACCGAAATCGAATCTTTCCAGAGAAGAACGCCTTGCATTGAAGACCTTACGCAATAATGACGAGTTAACAGTTCTCCGTGCAGATAAAGGAAATGCTACCGTAGTGATGGATACATCTGAATATAACGAAAAAATCTTGGAGTTGTTAGCGGATGAAAACACATACAAAATGGTGAATTACGACCCCACCAGCAGGATTATGAAGAAAACATCCACTTTAATACAAAAACACAAAGATTTGTTACGTTTAGATGTGAAAAAGTTAACACCAGCAAGTGCAAAACCACCAAAATTGTATGGGTTACCAAAAATACACAAAGCTAAAGTACCTTTGAGACCTATTGTGAGCCAGCTAGACACACCAACTTACAAGCTGGCCCAGCACTTAGCAATTGTGCTCTCACAACTGCGAGGAAAGACAAGTGCATATGTAAAGGATTCTTACCATTTTGTTAGTGACCTTAAAAATCTCAAGTTAACTAACAATGAAACTATGGTTAGCTTTGATGTGTCATCTCTATTCACCTCACTACCTGTTAGAGACTGCATTGATATAGTAAAAAGGAAGCTAAGTGAGTCAAACTTGCCCGAGGAATATGCAGAACTATTAGAGCTATGTTTAACATCTGGCTACTTCATGTGGAATAACAATTACTACATTCAAATTGATGGTGTTGCCATGGGGTCTCCGGTGTCACCTGTTGTAGCTGACATTTACATGGAGAACTTCGAGGAGCAAGCGCTCCGAATGGCACCTGTTGTGCCGAAGATATACAAGAGGTATGTTGACGACACCTACACTATATTACCTAAGCATGAAGTGACTGCATTCCTAAACCACCTCAATTCCCTTAATTCTAAAATTAAATTCACTATGGAATTGGAGCAGGAGAACAAATTAGCTTTCTTAGATGTCTTAATACAAAGAAATCCTGATGGTACACTTAGCCATACTGTTTATAGGAAACCCACCCACACTGACCGATATCTAAATGGGAAATCCCATCACCACCCGAGCCAATTATCTGCCGTAGGCAACTCTTTGTTTCAGAGAGCACATGGAATCTGCGATCCCCAACATATTAATGAGGAACTCAACCACCTGGTTAAAGTGCTGCGGGATAACGATTTAAAAACACCGCGTCGCCGTCGCAGAAACCGCGTAAAGCCACTCACAGTTGAACGAAGACCAGCATTCCTGCCTTATATAAAGGGTGTTACTGACAAGATAGGAGGCATTCTTCGGCGAGCTTCAATCAAAACTATCTACAAGCCGCACTCAAAGATAAGCCAGCATCTTCGTCCAATAAAATCAAGCATCCCTTTACAAGATCCAGGCGTTTATAAAATCGACTGTGACTGCGGGCTCTCTTATATCGGTCAAACCAAACGAAATGTGTCAACTCGCATTAAAGAACACATCTCTGATGTTAAAAATAAACGAACCTCAAAATCTGCAGTTTGTGAACATTCCATAGACAAGCCCAACCATTATTTAAGATTTGATACCGTGAAGATCCTAGCAAAAGAGAAACATTTTATACCTAGGATGGTCAGAGAAACTATTGAAATTAAAAAACATCCAAATTTCAATAGAGAAGATGGTTGGAAACTGTCATCAACATGGGATCCAATACTTAAAAACATCAAAATGAAAAACCAGCAAACTGTTAGACTGCAAACTCAGGACACAGTCAGTGCCTTTTGTGTCAATCCGGGACGTTATGCGAGAAGACTGAGAAACAGATGGCGTTAATATGTATTGACAATCATGTAGTTTTTATTACTGGCAATAGATGAACAACACCTTAGTCTATCGTGACCACGGCAACTGCAAAGATGCCGAAACGTCGAAATAATTTTAAAATTAACTAAAATATACGCGATAATATCCGGTAAAAAGTGTTTTATTTAAAATATGGATCGTGAAAATTTAAGAAAATATATAATTACCCGCTACGGAGCGGTAGTTGCAAACAAAATACGATCGCTTGAGTGCATGAAGAAAAAGAAATCACGGCTGCTGACATCGTTAAACTTTCTCAAAAGATGTCGGGATAACAACCTTCTCCCGGTATGTGTGAGAATATCTCCGAAGAAAGACATCCGGGGGAGTGCCGAAATTCTTCACCAAGCAAGCAAAAAACTACTGATCAAGTTAATACAACAACATCGGTATGACATATTTCGAACAGACGAAATTATTCAAAATTCAAAAAACGATCTTGCATTGACTCTGTCCCATTCGGATTTCGCGAAAGTTGAAGATTTTACGAATAAAAGGGCGTACTATGTCTACAACATCTATAAAAATAAACAAATTAGCAAATTTCAAAAACTCAATAACAAAAGGATGACTCATGAACCCTTTCAGCCTTCAATCAGCTCAACCACAGAGAATCAATCAACTTTTTCGCTTCAACGTACAGTTGTCAATGTGTCAAAACAAACATTGGAAACAAATGTTATAAAAGTTTTATCGAAGGGCTTAAATTTTGCACCAACTCCGTCTAGAATACCGGTAGAAGACATAATCTGTCGCGTAGAAAACTGTCTTTTCACAAACAAACTTTCAAAGGAAGATTCTGAAAGTATACGGCAAGATATCTCCGGCGTATTAAGACGCAATAGTCTACCGAAATCGAATCTTTCCAGAGAAGAACGCCTTGCATTGAAGACCTTACGCAATAATGACGAGTTAACAGTTCTCCGTGCAGATAAAGGAAATGCTACCGTAGTGATGGATACATCTGAATATAACGAAAAAATCTTGGAGTTGTTAGCGGATGAAAACACATACAAAATGGTGAATTACGACCCCACCAGCAGGATTATGAAGAAAACATCCACTTTAATACAAAAACACAAAGATTTGTTACATTTAGATGTGAAAAAGTTAACACCAGCAAGTGCAAAACCACCAAAATTGTATGGGTTACCAAAAATACACAAAGCTAAAGTACCTTTGAGACCTATTGTGAGCCAGCTAGACACACCAACTTACAAGCTGGCCCAGCACTTAGCAATTGTGCTCTCACAACTGCGAGGAAAGACAAGTGCATATGTAAAGGATTCTTACCATTTTGTTAGTGACCTTAAAAATCTCAAGTTAACTAACAATGAAACTATGGTTAGCTTTGATGTGTCATCTCTATTCACCTCACTACCTGTTAGAGACTGCATTGATATAGTAAAAAGGAAGCTAAGTGAGTCAAACTTGCCCGAGGAATATGCAGAACTATTAGAGCTATGTTTAACATCTGGCTACTTCATGTGGAATAACAATTACTACATTCAAATTGATGGTGTTGCCATGGGGTCTCCGGTGTCACCTGTTGTAGCTGACATTTACATGGAGAACTTCGAGGAGCAAGCGCTCCGAATGGCACCTGTTGTGCCGAAGATATACAAGAGGTATGTTGACGACACCTACACTATATTACCTAAGCATGAAGTGACTGCATTCCTAAACCACCTCAATTCCCTTAATTCTAAAATTAAATTCACTATGGAATTGGAGCAGGAGAACAAATTAGCTTTCTTAGATGTCTTAATACAAAGAAATCCTGATGGTACACTTAGCCATACTGTTTATAGGAAACCCACCCACACTGACCGATATCTAAATGGGAAATCCCATCACCACCCGAGCCAATTATCTGCCGTAGGCAACTCTTTGTTTCAGAGAGCACATGGAATCTGCGATCCCCAACATATTAATGAGGAACTCAACCACCTGGTTAAAGTGCTGCGGGATAACGATTTAAAAACACCGCGTCGCCGTCGCAGAAACCGCGTAAAGCCACTCACAGTTGAACGAAGACCAGCATTCCTGCCTTATATAAAGGGTGTTACTGACAAGATAGGAGGCATTCTTCGGCGAGCTTCAATCAAAACTATCTACAAGCCGCACTCAAAGATAAGCCAGCATCTTCGTCCAATAAAATCAAGCATCCCTTTACAAGATCCAGGCGTTTATAAAATCGACTGTGACTGCGGGCTCTCTTATATCGGTCAAACCAAACGAAATGTGTCAACTCGCATTAAAGAACACATCTCTGATGTTAAAAATAAACGAACCTCAAAATCTGCAGTTTGTGAACATTCCATAGACAAGCCCAACCATTATTTAAGATTTGATACCGTGAAGATCCTAGCAAAAGAGAAACATTTTATACCTAGGATGGTCAGAGAAACTATTGAAATTAAAAAACATCCAAATTTCAATAGAGAAGATGGTTGGAAACTGTCATCAACATGGGATCCAATACTTAAAAACATCAAAATGAAAAACCAGCAAACTGTTAGACTGCAAACTCAGGACACAGTCAGTGCCTTTTGTGTCAATCCGGGACGTTATGCGAGAAGACTGAGAAACAGATGGCGTTAATATGTATTGACAATCATGTAGTTTTTATTACTGGCAATAGATGAACAACACCTTAGTCTATCGTGACCACGGCAACTGCAAAGATGCCGAAACGTCGAAATAATTTTAAAATTAACTAAAATATACGCGATAATATCCGGTAAAAAGTGTTTTATTTAAAATATGGATCGTGAAAATTTAAGAAAATATATTCATAGGTAAAGACCTAATATTTTCTCATTAGGTACTTTTATCTTTAGAACTTTAATGTAACCCAAAAATTTGTACAAACTTTCAGCTCTATGGAAATTATTGTAAATTTAAATAGTTGTTTTAACCGTACTAATATTTTTGAACTGAAACTTACAATACGCTGTGACTGACGGCCCAGTGCAGTGGCGCGTTGGATAGTAGCCCGGCCTCATACGCCGGAGTATTAGCACTAATTCAAAAGATAACCGCAGATGTTTATTCTCAGATCATAGTTATTGATATTTATATAAATTTGTTTATCCTTATTTATTTTTCTATAAACTCACCTGAAAGGCGGAATATAATTTTTATTACCACCTTAAACTCTTATCAACTCGCATTCACTAAACGCATCCTCAATACACATTGTACTGGCCGAATGAGACCTTTTGATGATAAAGGCTTGGGGTGTTAGACAAAATGTTTCTAAATTCAAGTCAAATAATAACTCAGTAAACTTTAATACTGAATATTAATGCCAATTCGTAGATAATAATTAAATGATAATGTAACTTTATATAATGTAAGGTACTTTTAAAATATTTTTGATAAGAAACTGATATGTTTGTGTAAAACACTGAAGTCATAGGCATTAAAAATCCGTAAATATCTGTTTCGCAGTTTGTAAATTACTGAAGCTTATAGATTTCTATAAAAAGGAAATAAATTTGCAAATAAATAAATTCTCTATTTAAATTGAAATATTAAATTGAAACAGCATATAATGTAGCTCTGACGACTACATGGACGGCTAAAAGACGGGAAAATGCTGACCTTATTTTTCTGCTGATAGAGATAGCCTCTGGTTATATTAATAGCCTTGAACTTCTCAGACAACTTCATCTTAGTTGTCTGCCAAACCTCATAGAAATAATTCACTTTTGTATTTACCCTTAGCATCTACGAATTATAGGCAAAACACCTTTATTTTGCGAGCGAGCAATAACTTTAATAAATTGACTTTGAAATTTGATTTTGATATATTTAATACCACAGTTGCATCATCGAGACGTATAATGCGCAATTTTTTTTCCATATAATAAGTAGGTTTATATAGTGAAAGAAATGTTAGGTTATCATAGTAATTGTAAATAATTTTTAAGGAATAGATTTAAGTGTGATTTAAATAACATAATTGTGTGGTTAATTCTTTCTTTTTTGGAGAGGACTTATAATTGGCCCACAATTGCTATTATACATGCGTATTATTTTTATGTTGGCTGTAAGTCTTCCTTTAATAAATAAATAATAAAATAAAATATAAGTTGCTTTAAGCTCACCGAAGCTCATCCATTACTAAAAACTGCTCTCACGTACTCGAGATTAGCGAACCCGTGTACAAACAATCTGCTAAAATTCCTATTAATATTGTTTTTGATTCTTTTTGTAAATAAACTCTCGGTAGATGTTTTTCTATAAAATATATTTTCAAACAGAGTTGTTAGACCGATTGCGTCTTAAATTTAAAGCAAATAAAGCCACGGGTAAAAGGTTTATATTACCAATCGGAGGAAAGCCGCAGATCTCACTAACCACACCTTGACGTATTTAAATATAATAGTATTAAATATTTCTAGTAATCACACAACATTATCCAAATTAAGTATCATTAAAGTATCTTGTGTTATGGATACTAGATAAAGTATAAATAAACTTAAGAAATATATAAACACGCTAAGATATTTTTTGTAATATATAAATATTAGAAATAAACTAAAATAAACTTAATTACACGTTCATGACTTGAAAGCAAATATAATCTTGGTAATCTTGGTAAATCCCCTACTAGGATTCGAACCCGGGACCTCTGGCATGGAAGGCAAGGCTACTTACCTGCACACCAAACAGGCCGTCAGGTAACAGTAAGAAGGCTTATCTTTGATAGCTATATTTATTATGTAAAACGAGTAACGCACATTCTGCGATTTCTGCGCCTTAACACTGCGCTAAATTAATAGACTCGTAAGTTTTACAAAGTACGTTTATATATGTATTGTAATGAAAATAAGGTTATTGATATTTTATACTGTTAAGTTTATTTATGCAACTAGCGCCATCTCTAAGTAAAGTTCGGCACTAACTGCTTTCTAGTTATTTGAGGTTTACATGGGTAGATGGCGTGATGATGTCACATTTTACGCTCAACGTTTTTTTTTATTGCTATAATTTAATTTAAATTAAAGGACAAGAAACTAAATAGGCATCAGGCATAAAGAAAAAATTGAGTACTGAGGTAGTAATCGTGAATAATTTTAAGTCTTATTAAAAAAAATTATAATATGTAAGTTCTTATTGCCGAATCAAACATGAATATGTAAGAACCTAGAATTATAAATATCCATTATACCTCCTATTAAAAATAAATAAGAAGAATAAATGAGTAGTACAGAATCAAAGTCGGCAATCTTACTTTTAGCAAATTTTGGGTAACTGAAAAAAACTATTTAATCAAGTTTGAACTGTGTTTCTGTGTGTCCATTATGATTGAAAACTGAGTTAAAAAACAGCATCATGTGTATTTCTTGATTGGCATACCAATAGATTAGACAACAGCTTTATTTGGTATACTCATATAATTGAAACAAGAATCCAGCTACCACACTAATTCAGCAATCGCTTTCCTCAGTCTGCACACTTTTATTTTCGGTGGTGGACGTTTGGGTAACGTTGCAATTACTAAAGACAACATTGCCGCAAGGGCCATTCAATCTTTAAATGACATTTAAATATGTTTTATTTCATATTTTCTACATGAGTGAAGTTGGTCAATTAATTTACGCACCGTGCAGAAATAGGCAATTAGGTCACGGAAAAGCGGGCGTAAATTGCGGGTTTAGGTCACACTGTGCTATAAAAAGGTTTTTGTTTTCTTGTCTATATAAGTTCGATATTAAATTTAAAACTCGCAGTTAGTCGCATTCTTTCAAAAATTTTTAGGTCAAATTACCGGGAACACCCAAAAATTGCGATTTGAATATTCCGATTTTTTAAATTCCGAATTTCACAATCCCTAAGAGACTAAATTCCGACTATACAAAAACAAGATTCTTATTTTATCGAAATTCATAAATACGAAATTTTAATTTTCCGACTTTCATTAATAAGAATATTTGAAAACCCGCTGTGTTACTAGTTCGAAATATGGTATTCCGAACTTTTATTTTCCGAAAATTCAATGCTAACATTCAGTTTTTGTATCTAAAACGGGTATATTTTAAAACTTATTATCTTAATCTCCTGTGACATAAATTAAAATTAATAAGGCACATTTCGAAATTATACAAATTAGGCGCGACGACGAGCGAAGCGATAGAGAGAGAAATACGAGGAATACGATTGAGCACAGCGAGCGTGCCGCGGCAGCGGCCGACAAAGCGCCAAAAAGGGATTTTTAGTACATGAAGTGCCAAAAAGGGAACCTATATACTCAAGAAATAACTCGGTACAAAATACTAAATAAACTTCTCATTTCCAGCTGACTACTTGAATGCTCGAACGTATAAATTGATGTGCTCATGCAGTTTTACGAGGTGTTTGTTATTGCAACTAATATTATTCGGAATTTTGATATTCGGGATTCGTATTTATGATATTGCGGATTATTAATAATTCGGTTTTCTTATGGTTCGGTATTTTCTAATTCGGCATATTGATTTTCGTAATTATAAACGTTCGGAATTTTGAACCATTTGGTGTTATAAAATTCGGAATTTTGAAATTCGTGATTATGACTATCGGAATTAAGTTTTTCGTATTTATGTAGTGTACCCCAAATTACCTTATATTTCTACATAAATCTTACAAACTCGCATTTTCAAATGGTGTCAAAAACCTGATTGCTGTCCTATCATGTAAAATAAAAATTTATATTTTTATAACAGTTTTGTATTAGTAACGTGTTGAATTGATTAAAAATTAAACGAATAATCACTATGCATAACGTGGCGCGTCGGGACTTTTGTACGCTTGGCTTCGGCTTTGCGTTGTCTGTTTTTTATGTTGAGGTTAAGTATAAATAAATTCGATACCTATTAAGAGCTTTAATCCTATTCATTGTAATAATCTTCTCTGTTTACTTCCGTAACTACTAATATTCTTGCCAGGAATATCCGAAAACAATGCGAATGAGTAAATGAAAACACTTTGAACAAAATTTCACTTTGTAAAGAAGAGAATTGATACTTCTTCATTCTACTGGCTAAAACAAACATTACCACCGTCCCCCTAATTTTGAATACCAAAATGTCGAAATTCAATCATAAAAAAGCTATCATCTTCCTCAAAAAGTAAACAGTAAGCAAAAGAGAAAATAAAAACATGCTTCCTAGGAAATAGGCACAATACAGTTTTACTCAATCACTTTTTTCGAGTCTATTCGAGTTTTTTCAGCGGTCCATTAAAAATAATTAAGATAAAATGTTATTTTTTATACCTAAAGAATTAAATAACTTTGGAAGTTGAAGCAGCTTCTTCAACATTCACTTCGATTGAACTATCGGTTGGTGTCACAATTAATTGGGAATTTTTCAGGCAGTGGACCTTAAATAATGCACAAGGTTCGAGGTTTAGAACCAACCACGAATGTAGAATAGAGTTTACTTTACCCACTTATATCATACATTTTGTATGACATAATTACTTTAACGCGAACTGAGTAGGGGACAAAAACTAGTAATAACTATGCTTTAAAAATGTATATTAGTTGTATTAAGTTTAGTTATAAGTATTTGTTGTTGTTATAAATTGTTTAAAGAAAAAAAGATTTATTGTATTACTGAATTTCTGCACCTAAATTGCTTTTTTAAGAGTAAGCAAATCTCAGTTAATGCAAAATGGTTATGGTATATTTATAATAAGTTTGTGGGGATGCCCATGTATCATCTTCGGACATTTAAAATATATACTCATTCAGTAGGTACCGAAAGCAGTTTTCACGATTTATAATTATATTTTATATTTTTTACGATTTTTTACATAATTATAATTATATTTTATACGATTTATATTTTATGTTTAAAAAAATCCTAATTAGTCAAATAAAGTATTGATTCATTTTCAGATCTTAGGGTTGGTATTTATTAAAATACTTACCTAGAATGTTTATTAAGGTTGGAATAGCATTGTTGGATAATCTGTTATTTCGGCGAAGAAATCTCCTTGCAAAGTGAATATTGCATACTTGAAGACTTTTTCGAATAAATTCCTTTCCCAGGTGAAGTATAGCCCACCTGTACCAGTAATACGCTCAGGCTGCTTCGCAGGGTGTGCTAATGTATGGAGTATTTATTTAGATACTGACACATATAAAATGATAGTAGTTGTTCGGGTAAAAGATTAACATCGGCAAGTGTATAATCTTTTTATAAATCATTTATTGAGAAAGTTTGATGGAAACCCTACCTCCAACTTCCGCATCCAGGTACAACACTATTATGTAAAGCCATTATCAAAACAACAGTCAATTTGTCACTTAAAAACTAAAAGATCCAATTTTTAGTTACAGCGATGAATGGTTTTGTGAACTAAAAATACACATACAACTGGCAAATTATAATTAACAATACAATTATTTTATTTTAATTTTTTCAAAGCCATAAAGCTTTTGTAGTAAAGAAAATATACCAGACAACCATTTCATAAAAAATAACATTTCAAGGACCGTAAAAATACAATTTGTAATGGTTAAACGTTTGAAATCATCCTCCTTGTTTACTACCACATAGAAACACTCTGCAACAAGCAATACCTAATTCTTGAGTATAACGAATCTAAAACAAGGATTTCCCAGACATATTATGTTTGAAACCTTTTTTTTCGTTTTTGTTCGATTATAACTATAGTAGTGCCGTCTCTTACTTACACGTAAACTTTCAAAATATTAACTGAATAATCTGTATTGCATCAACTAAGACTACTTTATTATTAAAATGTTCTTTTATATTTACTCTATTAGTTGTAATTATTAAGTATACTATAATCATTGTTATCTTTTCATTGAAATTTTTGTTTATTTAGAATTGTATTTGTATTCCTTTATATTATATTCCTCCTATTTCCTTTGTATTATTAGGTATTCCTATTCTCCACTGGGTAGTAGCTGAAAATCAGAGTTTCGCTGCAAGCCTTTTGTAGCATAGCATTTTCGAATTTCATTGCATAATTTATGTTTAGTTTATTAATCGATTATTTGATTGATATATTGGATTGTAAGATTTCGGTGCCTTTAATGTAAACTACTCTTTTGTCTTGTTTTTACCTTTAATTCTATTTTTTTCTGTGTTTAAACAAAATGTTTATTTTTATATTTTTTTAAATGTCCTCTAACTATATACAATATTTGTGTCCTTAGTCCACATATTTTCTGCAAAAATGAATTAAAAAAATAATGTGTTACCGTTTTTGGCAAATAAAGTTTTTATCTATTTATCTATCTAAGAACGTGAAATGCATAAAAGTCATTGCATCCTAATTTGGTGCCATATAATAACGCTTGACCGTCATATTAATACTAAGACATGAGCCCCTGGTGAGTTTGGTGGTCCGAGTCACGCTTCTTTTGCCTATTGTCGAACATATTATTCATCTTATCGATGTTATTAGAATGACCTAATTGAACAGTCCATGTGTAAGGGTGTTACCACACCAATCTATCGACGTCGATTGATGGTAGAATGGAAAAGGCAACGTCGATCGACGGGTGTAGAAACACCCTAAGCGACTCCGATTTCAGTTATTCGGCATGCTCTACAGCCTTCTGCGCACAAGTGAAAGTTTGTTTGATTGAAATGGTTTCTTAATTTCACAATTTCCTTAAAAAATTTTAAATACATCTTTAGTTACGCACTTTTTCGAAATAAATATATAATATACTAGCTGTTACACGCGGTTTCACCCGCGCCATTCTAAATTTCGTGGGAATATCGGGATAAAAAGTATCCTATGTGTTATTCCAGACTATAAACTATCACTGTGCCAAATTTCATATTGATCCATTCAGTAGTTTTTACGTGAAAGAGTAACAAACATCCACACAAACTTTCGCGTTTATAATATTAGTAGGATACAAACATAGGTATATTTAATAAATTTTGCAGTTTATAATACTGATGGCATGGCTTCTAATTTTACAGCTAACTGCAGAGATAAGCAGAATCAGCAATTTCAACGGCAAAATATTTTTGTTACATAATAAAGACATCTCGCAGCCACTAAATGCGTAAAGGTGTCATAAAACAAATTTTTATTTTAACTCTTGTTTATGTCAACGAAGCCGTTGGCAAAAGCTAGTTTTAAAATAAATAAAAAACCGCAAAACGATCATAATTATAGAACTTACGACTGGATCACAATGGTGGACGCCATATTTCAAGCAACAAACATTAGGAAACGAATAAGTTTTTGTATCGTTTTTGATATAAAGATTTTGTGTAAGAGACAGTCTCTAAGCTGGGGTCATAAGTGCTACACACCGACTGCGCAAGAGTGTAGCAACCGCAGATCATCGGGCATGTGGTGGTGCAGCGACCAGTTGTAGCTCGAGCTTGATTGTAGTCTGTGCGCTGAATTATGACATAATTATTAGTAGCTTATTTACAATTGTCTGTAAAATGTGCATGTATCAGATCAATCATTTCGTTGTTATGATGAAGAACTAATAAATATTTCCCCACGTGGGATAATATTAAAATGTATCGTTAAGTGCGTATGCTAACGTGTCATATTCAGAGTGTAACAGAAGGGCTTTTAGCTGCAGTTAAAAATGAATTAAAATTCTTGTTTCTGACAAAAGTTCAAAATCGCTGTATTAACTTGCTAATTGTATATTTACAAACACTGAATGATACGTCATCAGTAGTTTACAATAATTGTATTAGAATAGTAATTACTCAACAGTATTGTTTCACCTTGTCTAAGCTGAGTCAAAAGTAACCAAACCTCATACAATTTTTCGCTGTTCACACTGACAACCTGTATCGCCTCGGCTACACTTAACCAAATATTAACTGACCTTGGACTAGAAAGAGGTAGTGTTTCTCACTCGGCATACTTTCATACTACATTCACCGTCAAGGTCAAACCTTAACGCCGTCGCTGCCCGCTGGCTCTAGTGAACGTGGATGCCGCATGGATGGCGAAATTTGCCAAAAAAACGCTTATGACCCTGCATCAGTAGTCAATCGACGTGTGTGTGTTTGACCTTTTAACTTATAATGAAAGACCCCTTGATAATTTAAATTTAATTATGCAAGTGATAATGTTGACTTGGTGAAAGCCCGTAGCATTAATGAATATAAACCTAAAATAGAGAAGACGAAAGGAAAATCAGGCTTCTTTCGAGCCGCACTCGTGATACCACAAAGCCGCGCCGCCGTATTGTAATGTAGGCGGGGCGCCTCCACGAAACACTCTTCGTATTCGTTCAATGCCCAAATGTGTAGGTAAGTAGACCCAGGATGGCAATTCCATTGTTTCGTTACAATAGAACAAACAGATTAAATCTCAAATTTAGAGATTTTTTCTAAAGGGATCATTTCGACACTTTACGATGTTTACTGACCAACATGCAACGAGTGCTGTTAACTGTAGTGCTCTGGGCAAGATGAAAATGTATTTAGACGTGTGTCTCAAATTAGAAATATAATGTCACGAATTAGAATTTCTCTACAGTACGCCAAATGTGACACGTGCTCTAATCAAGTGTGTTTATCAAAATCAGAGCCCTCGTGTTTTGTTTTACGAGGCTAATGGAACCTTGATTTATAAACAAGAAAGTAATTGAAATAATTTTTAAAACGTGTGTCTGTGGGTGCCTGTGCACATCGGACTGTGCACGATACGAAGCCAACATCTTGTTAGTTGTTTTCATCCATTAATTTTCCGGAAAATATTAACAAGACGTATTTACACAAATTTAGTCAAATATAACATTTCGATTAAGCTAGTGCTCGATTACGGCTTTATCTTGTTAAGAAATCGACTCGTACATTTAGTCAAACTTGTTGGCGAGGACTGCAATACTACTTTCATTTTAATAGTAATTTGTTTGTTTGATTGCTGTCATCTTAGTAACAGGGCCAAACTAATTATTTTTACTTGTTCTATCATCGCGCACTTCGATGTCTAGATCAAAACAGTAGCGCGGTGCGTCTTCGTGTCTAGCATTAATTATACATTAGGTACTATAAAATTAAAATTTTATTGAAGTCATTAATTTCGGCCAAGTCTCTTTTGTTCCATCCATTGTTGATCGCGCGGTTGCTCTGCGACACAATGCTATGTAGCTAGGTACCTATACCTAGGTACTTAAGCATGAAACTGATCAGATATTAACACAAGCACTTGCTTACTTTGTGGTCATACAGTTGGTGTGTTTGTCTGGGGATTTGTTATTATAATTATAATTAGGTAAGAATTCGTTTATTACAGCTTCCAATATGTCACCTGACACTACATCTAAGCATGGAAACATCCAGTGTATTTGAAAAATTACTTTTTATTCACAGTCAAAACCTGTCGTCAATTGAATTATTTTACAAATGTCAAAATCATATGACAACCATTATGACAAAGGCTTTATCCAAAAAAGCGCTTTTATGTGTCGAACAAGTTCGCACGCAAAGGTGATACGCGTTCGTCCTGTGGACCTTGGAATTCTTATCTACAGCGGCCGAATTTTATACTTCTCAGCTTTTTAGAAAAAGAGCGAAAAAATACTGTGAGCCGGCGGCGCCGTGTGCAGCGGCGCGGCGTGCGGCGGCAGCAGTCTCTCGCGGTCCGCTCGTCGACGCGCGCGCGTTCGCTCGCTGTTCCTCGGCTACCACCCGTGCGTGTTTCTGCTACTCGTAGTGTCGAGCGTTTTAATATACGACAAATTCTAAGTAAGTATCTGCATTTTGTTGTCACTATTATGGTACTAGGCAATTTAACCAGCGGTCGATAACGACTAATTATGAAAACCTTGTAAATTAGCGTGAACATGAGCAGATTACCCACGATAACTCCAGATGTGTGCGTAATATTCTAAAAACAGTTTGATAATATAACGCATTTTTATGCAAAACTCGTAAAAACTAAATGCGTTAGCTATCTAATTAAAATTGATTGTTTTAGTTATTTAAAATGATTATAATGTAGTAATTAGGTTCGATTGTACGTTTTAGAATAAAGTCTACAAAAGTTTATTTGCCTATTAAAATAGTAGGGTAAACGGACTATTACAAAACTGCTTATCTTAGCTTTTAATAAGTTTTCAAATTAGCTAATCTTTATTAAAGATTTTAACAACGTAAAATAACCCAAGACACCTAAACAGAATGCGATTTTTAAGAGTATATACTTGGCGTATATAGGCAAACAATATTTTTTGCAAGTTTATTTGCAACACTATTAACGAAGACAGATTAGTCTGAATCAATGAGACGATGATAAAACCTTGGACGAGTCCAGGGTTCACTTCTACTCCTCAATTTCTTCACCACCCGTAAATAAATTATTTCTGAATAAATTTGCAGCTTAAATTTATATTGCAAAGCACAGGTAATATTGGAAACAACTCCGACACCGCGAGACTGGAAATAAGTATTAAAAAATTGAGAAGGTTCATAACTTATTATTATAGAGGTTTCTTGTTCGCTAGCGTTCGCGTGGTACCGTCAAATCCTCCATCATTGCCATTTTGTCATAATTTCGCCCAAAGACAAATTTTTAATAAAAAATTTATGGCAACGCTAAGCACGGTGGTCAACCACAAGCTGAAACTGTTTCTCACAGCGTGTTTTTAAAGTTGGACGTGTAAAAGAGGTGCAAATTATTGCTCTAAAACCTTTTTTGAAACTGGTTAGAAGGAGTCAAAATAGGTAAGTACTATTTTTATATCGAAAAATTAGCTTAAAATGAGGAATATCTCTTTGATTTCACATAATAAAATATGTTTATTTTGTGAGTTATGGTGCTGGGTAATGTTTGGTAGAAAAACTCCATATGAATCGGCCCAACCTTGCCCTTTGGTATAAAAGCACTAGGGTTGTCACGTTTCTATACGAATATAAAAAATGTGTTTTTGTGCTATTAAAAGATCTCTTTTTCTTTGTTAACGATTTTAATCCGTTTAATTAGACACATGAGTATTGTTAGTTTGAAGACAAAACCAAAGAGGTTCAAATATGTTACTTTTTAGAATATATCTATGTTTTGTATATACCTACTTACGTGCATTTTAGAAAAATAAATATTTAATAATTTTGATTTTATGTGATTGATTGATTGATTTATTGCTTTTTTACGATTCTTATTTAATTTTGTAACAGTTAGGTAGACAGTTTTTTCACCAATTCTTTTGTTTTAATGGTGAGATTCTTTATAAATCTCAAAATAAAATTTTTTACACTCAAAAAAAATTCTTATAAATGCCCGTAATATTTTTCTTATTTAAGATGATGACACCCCTAGTTTCAAAACATTTTTGTATGATAATTCCAGAAAAAGTTTACATAACATTGCCCTCCAGATTTATCCAAAACCCAACTTTACTTAAAAATATTTGAAATAAAGTTCGCTTCTTTTTTTCAGTGTGCACCTCGACTCTATATATCGACTCTAATGTAAGTCTTTAAATGGCTTAAATATTCACAATGGACAAAGATGTGCACATACCCGCAGCGCTTAACTTTGCCCACCCCATTAAGTGGAAATTTTAGATTAACTACTCACAAATACTCAATTTTAAGATTTCTGCGGTATTCTATAACATCTTATTAACCCGAATATACGACGCGTGTATCTTTCTTGTTTATATTGTTTTACTGTCAAATAAAAATGTTAAAAAAGTGGGCAATGTTGGAGGATTTGACTGTAATAGTTATTTTCTATTTATTTATAATAATTATCTTAAATTTTAGTCCAGTAATTATTTACGAAATTTAAAAAAAGTTTAGTTTTTGGGTCAATGTTTTTGCACAATTCCCCAGCAATGTTTTTGCTAATTTTGATCTAGTTTCAGTGATTTTTAGTGGAAACATTTTTGCTTGTATTTCCATAGATAATGTTGAAAATGAAACTTGGGTCCGAAGGGAAAAGGCTCCAACGTGAATAACACTTATGAGAATTTTATTCATATATTTATTTAAATAAAATAGGAGATATATAAATAAAAATTGTAAAAACGTAAACATTTCAATATTATCAAATCCATCTCTTACCTATGTGTTTCGTATTGGAGCATTTCCTCTAAATTCAGCCTCTTTTTATTTTGGTATTTATTTTATCTTTCAAATGTTTTGGTTTATTTACGTAAGTGTATATTAGTCAGGTTTTATGAAAAAATCATATATTTATTAAACAATTGAAATATTGAGATTACTACATACTAAGTTCTATAGAAAAAATTATATTTTTAGGAAAAGTGTAATGAATGCTTTAATTGATTAAATCAGGGAACAAAAAGGAGTTTTTTTCTTTTACAAGTTATTCATATAAGGTAATAATTAATATAGGTACTAATATAACAACTGAGTCGGACCGCAGCCGCCTCTGGTTCGATTCACAGACAGGAAATTTACTTACACTAGACAAAAGGTCGCAACTCGTCAGATAGTGCACATTATGTGCAACTTGACATATTTTCTTAAATATGAGTATTTTCTATCCAAACAGTAAAATAATGATATTTGAATAACTGACTTGCCTGTGCCTCCTTATGTCTATATATAGTTATTCTTATCCGTTAGCTCGGCAAGTCTCCCTCCCTCAAGTATCCAAACGACGAACACCCTCAAACGGCACCCGTTCACGAGTTAACGTGGGATCCAGCCATCGCCCTCCTCAACCATATTAGAGGGAAATGAGGGACCCGTCACCCGACATTACCCTAAGTTGTATCTCTTAAACTCCTGATCATGTATGAAAGTTAAATAACGTACGACGTGTGTGTTAGCAGGAGGGGCAGGACGATGTCCACGGCGGAGTTGAACAAGCACGCCGGCGCCGAAACCCTGCTGTCCAAGGCGCCCTGGTGAGTGACACTTCAATACAGGAATCGTTTCTTTCTGCTTTAAGGAGAGTAAGAGAACTTTTAACAAAGTAGCTGACGTAACGCTTACTCAGTTCTGGTAATAACTTCTAATTCATTCCATATATCTGCATCTCATTCCAGCAAGCACAACGGTTTTCAGTAGATATCTGCCCAACCATCGCTTGACAAAAGGAGCTTAAACAAATTATCAGAGCACATTTTTTATCACAGTTTTATCAAAACAATTTTTCCCATAGCATAAATACAAAAACTTCTTTGTTAATCGAGTATTTATTATAATGATTTTTACCTGTACTTTTTGTGATAAGTACGGCTGTTTAGGAAAAAAATAAGACCTAGGCAAATTAATCAAAATCAATATTATACTCCCCAGCGATCCGCAGGCTGTTGTTCTCTCGCTCTTCCTATACGAGTTCATAGCCGAAGAACAAAGTTGCATCGGTTGAACTTCAGCAAGCGTTACTATTTGTAAACCTATAATATTTATGTACCTTCAAAACTAACTAGTAAAATAGCAACTATACTGTGCCTATGTAAAAAAGCCATCAAATCCCCTAAGGGGATCCTTCAGGTGCCTAGCAACTGTGCTGGGACGATATATCGCCTCGTGTTAGATCCGTTAACCCTAAAAAAAGGGCCTACAGTTTTCAACGAAAGGACACAGAAAAGTGACTTGGTCACTGTGGTGATATTTTATAATTGAGCGTCGGAATGATTGGCATGTATTATTATATGTCATTTTTTGTAACTAGTTGTATTATTTGAACTATTTGGGTCTATACGATTTTTGTCTATTCCACTTTTTATTAATTGCTAAAATCGTTTTTATTTATAATGAAATAAGGCATTTTCGCAGCTTTTGGAAAGAACATTGTTGCACATTGTTCCTTTTTTCTCCTAGACAATAACATAAAATCAGTAGTTAGCAAGTTTTACTTGCAGTTTGTTACAGTTATGACAGAGTTTGACAGAGTTAGACGCTTCCACCCTTTACTGAAATGCTTTTCATGACCTTGCCTTATATTTATATATTTTGTTTTGATTTGTTCCTGTATAATTTGTGATGGAAATTTGCCTTATTTCTGTAGCTGTGGGTATTTATATTTTTTCTTATTTTAGTAGTTCTTTCTTCTTCAAAATCCTTTTTTAATGCAATTGAAGAATTGCAAGTGTAATTTGTATGTGTCATACGTTGTCTGCGTATCACTCAAAAATCAAGCGATACCGCTGCAGGCGCTAGACTTACATGTCGTGTCTCAGATACTACGCGGGCGGGCAAGTTACGCAAATGTACAAGAGTCGGGCATTTTGTTTTGAATGTGTTGAGACACTCCCATGCAGTGGATGGGATCGCAAGCAAAATGAAGCATCGTATACTTTCACACTAGGCGCCACTGCGCATCCTTGTGATCTTACGATGCTTCAAGAAGGATCGGGATTGTACGCGCGCCAGCCGCTGCTAGCCTTCTCGTATTGAGCGACATAAAGCGCGGGGCTCGCGCGCGGTTGCCCAACTCTCGCGCACGCTCCAGCGATTAACCTCTAGCGCCTGACCGCTGACATTGACAGATGAGGTTATTACCAGTTTTAAACTCAATGACGCACAATTCTAGAAAATTATTGCATATAATCCTCCGGGTTCTTAAGTAGATGCGAGTTTTTATTTAGCATCCAATGTGTCAGCGTTAGTTGTGGTGTCGAGGTTTTTGATACATTTTGTCATGCCATCATGATGGGTCGATTATTTACTTGCTATAAGATCCAATAAAGTTGTAACCGATCAATTTTTTGTCTACAGTTTTTTACTTATTTTGAGTAATGTTAAGAGTACAATTTTATCATTTTGAGAGTTCTTGGACTGACAAATAAATTTTAATGCATATGTTGTGATCGCTCCATGTTAGTTTATAACGAACCTTACATTAACGTTAATATAGGTCAGTTTATATGCGTCACTTGCGATTCACCAACACAACAACAAAAGTAGAGTAATCTTAAAAAAACAACAACAGCATTAGAACACATCAACAACAACAATTGATAAATATTAATTTCAAGTGTCACTTTAATTGGAACTCGAAATTGAACTTGTTATTGAAATGTTTGTTTACTGACTATAATAACCTTCATTATCTGGCCATTTAATGATCTTGTTTGTATGCTAGATGGAAGTCCTTTGACCTAGACGTGTGAGAGGGCCGGGCAGTGACATATATATGTCTCTCACACATCGCGCAGTAATTACACTAATTATCTCAGTTTTTTTTTGTAAATACTTTGACCTATATGTAAGGACGTAGGACGCAGAAACTTACAGACATCTTACCGAACCTTTAAGTCGGATGACAAACAATCAGTGACTAATATTGTATTTATCAGTTATCAGAATTACATCAAACCGGGCCTAGTCCATAAAAATAAGACCCGAACCGAGAGGATCAAGGCTAACGTGGATCCCGGCGTGCGCAAGCGTATCAGCACAGGTCTACGGCGGGTCGTCAGTGTTCACTAATAAAAAAAAACGAAGAAATCACGTGTTACGCTACATGAAGTAATCGCCAGCGATTATCTGCTTCCTCGCTCGGGCCGCACGTACTATCGTGAGTTAATACCCTTGTGTGCAAGGAATTCAATGATCTGTATCTGGCGATTACCGAAGGCAAGATTCTTTACGATTTCTGTTGTTATTTATCTTATTCGTCAATTTACGATTTAGGCAGCACTGGAGCGCTTAACTTATTCTAAAGTCTAGAAAAAGATACCCCTATGCGATTTTATATTTGTTACAATAGAGTATGAGAGTGATTTTTACAAAGATTTAAACTTAAAATATTTGTAATACCAGATTGTGCCCGCGGCTTCACTCGCCCTCAGCGTCAACTTCTGGATGAAAGTTAACCGAGGTATTCTTTTCGGAATACCTGATAAGACCTGCGTCAAATTTTCGGGTGATCGGTTACGTAGTTTAGGTGGGAAAGAGTAACCAAACAATTAACATAGATACTGCTTATGTAAGCCAATGTATAATGATGCCACGAACTCCGACGCGACACCAGCGTCGTGACTATCATTACGGCTACACAGTTGGTTTTTGGCATTTATTATCGTTTCCATAATATTTATTTAGCATAAAAAAAATAATGAATACCAATCAGGAAAAGGATACGAATTAAAAAGCAGCCTTCTTATTTTTCTTTATTTATTGTTTACCAAATAAGTACGAGCTCCAATGTTATTTAAGTAAACGTATATTACATAAACCGACACCTCCCGAGCGTTCAACAGTTCCAGATTCTCATTTCTTAAATAGTCGACCGCTAATGATTTTCATTCACCGTATTCAATAAAACTTAATATAATTACTAATACATTTTAATCAGATTTTATCGCATTTAATTATAATTATGTTAACTTGATTTTTCGTCGACATCTCTCGGTGCTACAACAGATCTTGTCATACCGACCGTAATGATTCATTGTTCGTGAACGATGCATAAACAATCACAGCTTAGTGTAACTGACACCAATGTCAAGAGCAAGCGTTACGTCACAGAGAGTTGGTCACGCTGCACGCGTCGCCAACCTTCCAAGCAGCACCAACCGCGCGCCAACACTCGCCAGCGCCGGCCAACGTCGCGCGGAGGATGCGCTCAAGGCAGCATGCAGTTTTCGAAACGCTTCCTGTAATTACGCAAGTGGCGGGCATGCGCGCGCGCACTCCACTAGTGAAAGTCCAGCTCCAGCTGCAGCACATACTCACGACCGCTGCGTTTTCTACTTCAAAGTATAAAATTAAAATGAGTGACAGCGAACTTACGCCTCATTCTACGTGATCGTTATGGAATTAGATTCTCGTATTAGTATGTGGTTTGACATATCCTTTGTCGACAAGACCGGTAAGAAGAATAAGCTGCTGCATTTTAAGTGAGTACAATTTGATTATTCGCTTTGTGAATAAATGGTATGTACAGAGCTACTTATATCAACGTCGCGGTCGATTAGATTCAAGCATTCATTGAAAAGATTGAAAGATTTTTATTTGTACTGATTAAATGTAAGCCAAAATAGATCTCAGCTCTTCACATCTTCTAAACTAAACGTTAGTTTCATGTACTCGTGCAGTTAAAAAGTGAGATTTAAATAGTTTAAAAATAAAGTTAACACATTATTATTTAATTATCGAATTAGTTACTTACCACAAGCTGAGGTAGTCGTTTTTTCTTTGCCGGCTATTGTCCCCTCTCGGTCGACGGGTAATACCTTCGAAGAGCCGATGTTTAAGTTGTATTTTCGCTTTGACGATCAAGATAAAGAAAAAGAAGACTTTCGTTAAGTGTATTTTTTTACCTATGATGAAATATTTTTGAATTTCACCACAGCTAATCGCTGACCTCTCAGAGCGTAGGTTTGCGCAACAGGCATACGAAACATTGACCCAGAGGTCATGCGCTAAGTGACTTGACTTATTTTAATAAGACGATAAGTTTGTTATGCGTTCAAAAACGATATAACTCAATGTTGCCAGCTAATTACTAAATTCACTATCAAAAATACTTCCAATAATCGGTATTTATAAATGAACGAAATAGGTGAAACCCCAGTATTACTGTATTTCATAACAACATATTACCACTGTTTCTGTGGGTTCAAATTACACATACCCACTCGCCTTCAAAAGTAATTCTTAACTCTAGGGTTGTGAAACTGAGCCGCGATGTGTCGCGCAAATTGTACCACGAGGTAATTGTTGTGTTAACAAATTTCCAATGTGAAATCAACCTTCATAATTTTGCAGCAGTTCTGAAAATTATAAATTTTTGTTTTTGGTTTTCTAACAGATTATTGGTACATCGCATAGAGAACTTCTAAAGGAACTAACAAATCAAATAGATTCAAAACTGAATATTCAAACACAAACTTGAACGTTGATATTTGTAATTGTATTATTTTATTTGACAGAAGATCTAAAGTATTTTCAATTATTTTAATTCAAGCTTTCTGTGGTTGCTGTTTTTCTGAAACCAAATATAAACTCATGTAATTTATTGAATCCTCTCCGGTTCTATCTTATTGTGCTTTATATAAGGCTGAGAAAAATGTTTTCAGAATATGTATACTATCCAGTAGGAATTAGGGTGGCTTTTTATTTGACAATTTAGCGGAGATAAGTCTAAGTACGCTTTACAACATGAGAGTAGTTTGTTGACTTAGAAGATAACTTTGTTACATTCTGTCTGATCAAAACATATGATGAACCAAGAAAGCTTGAATCAAACGGCAATTGCCACTACACAACGGCCGCCTTTCTTTTGAAGTCAAATAAAATATGAACATATTTATCTGTCACTGCGACTATTTTAAAATAAATATTTCTGGCGTAAGAAAATTTGTCACAAGTCTAAGCACTTATGAATCCAGATCTAAGACATGTTTTCATTACAACATTACGAGCAACTTTAATTTACGTAAACTCAAAATGTCTTTAACATCTTAAAGGTGTCATTATGGAACAGCTTGTTAAAATTCAGTTGAAATCAACAGAGACAGTTTAGAAATATTTCCGCTCTTGCGTCGCTTGTTTTGCTTCATCTGGATCAAGCAGGCAGCTCCCCGATCATTGCGCTTGCAACCGTGCCGGAATATCGGAAACTCGAATTTAACTTCAAAATCATGGCCAGAATCCCGGGAACACCTTAAATTATAGTTTACATAACCGCTAAAACAATTAGCAAACAGGTAGCGTCGGAGTCTTCATCTATCTGCAGCCAGCTGTTTGTTCCATTCATTAATTCATTGTATTTCAGTATACAACTCGATATCTAATTGGTATTTATATCTGGTTTGTTTATGACGATATAAACTTTTAATTAATATGCCGCTCCGCTAGTACCTACCGAAAAGTTTTCTTTTAATAAATTTGTTTACATAAAAGTTGTACTGTTTCTTCGATTAGGCCACTATCTGGCTACTAAAGAGCTGCGGATACCCGACCTGTAAAGGCTGTCGTTAGAAATCTTTTCATTAAGAAATATCACTAAATATATAATATAATTAATATTTATTTATTTAATTATATTAAATATATAAACACGACGACACTACTAGACTGTCTGTCTAACTTACGGTCGTGACTGTCATAGATGTTACTGTATTTCTGAATATGGAGGACTCTATTTGTTTACACAAATGCAGAGTATGGAATGATGACCTAATCATCAATAGCACAATAAAAATTATATGTTTCATAAGTATAAGTCAATAATTACTGAAGGCCCTGCTCTACTTTCAACAGCTCGTGTACGTATAAATGTTTTCGATGTTTATCGATTTTCTTATCTTGGTGAGTTTGTTTGATTCCCAAGGATTAGTAATTTACTAATTTATATGGCCATATTGGAATATTATATCTGATCCTAAGTTGTGGTTTGGTCCACCTATCTAACGCCGGACGAGATTACAGTAGCAAAATAAAATTAATACATTTTAATATTTATTAAGATTTTTTTTTCAAATTACACTGTAAATTTGAAATATATGTTTCCTGTATGTATAATGGTACCTAACCGATTATACTACGCATTATTTTTAGATACATACATATAGATAAACTGAAATTTGCAAAAAATGAGATAATCATTTCCGGCACAATTAAATGAATATCTGGTACAAAAAGGGAATAACTTACCATGTAATGACCTCTATTGACCGATGGCTGCTCCCTAACTACCAAGCGTAGGTGCACAAACAAAACGTTATTGTGAGAACCAGACACTCAGAAGTTAGCTGTGCGTGATACAAGTTTACAAAAAAAAAGAAAGAAACGCATACAAACAAAACACAACTGACCAACCAGATACTCAAAGCTGCGAAACTAAAACTTCACTTTTCTTCGTTCAGTGTGAGCATCAATTACCTACTTTAGTGTGTCCTTCAAAGTTAGCGATTTCAATATTCCACTGTGGAGGATTTAGTAAGTTGCCAGCTACCTTTGAAAACGTTGCGACATGCCCTACGTCATGTGTCCAATCTTCGATAACTGAGACCCACGCAAGGTCTGATTTAGAAAGAAGTATGGATTACATTGCGTTATGGAAATAATGTTGTTTGTTACGGAAATATTGTTCTTGCTTGGCTGGGGCGTTGCTAAAGTCCTTCCTATGTTAAAAAAAGATCCCTTTTGAGACTTTGAATGTGCACTTCTGCCTTTTTGTATGCAGCGGTTGTGTACGTTTCATTTGCTCACAACAACTAGGCGCGGCTTGTAATAATAATAATAATAATAATAAAATTTATTCAACAAAAAGTTTAAATTACATCAACTGTGGCTGGAGTCACCTTTTAAGCCAAGAAGGCCTGTGCCAGGAGACTTCGCTCTTCCGTTACAATGTTTAACTTATTAACTAACATTTAAAAATATATATAATAATGGTTATAAAACTATACACCAATCTTGAACTTCTATTTAACCTACTCAGTACTAAAGGGAGTGTGTGATAAATTTTATTTATATGTTTACAAATCTAATCTTTAAACCCAACACTAATTAAAAAAAAATTATAATAATAATAATAAAATATTGTAAGCCGTTTGTTTCTTGAATAAATAAATAAATAAATAAATAACAATTCAATTCCAAATTAACACAGTACATAGAGAAACACAAAATGAAATACAGATAAATCCGCTAAGTTATTAGTACCCATACTAAATTTTGACAAAACCACTCAAGAAGCACATTAAGAAAACTACAAAAGAAGTTTAGGTGGGTATTTTAATAAATGCCTTGAATCACTCACTTTACCATTACACTCACACATATTTTCAAATACAAGAGCCAAAATACCCACATATAAAGTTTACCAAAAATATGGTGTGTGGTCCAAGTCAAAAGATGAAAACAGTATGAGGTAAAAAAAAGCATCTGTTAATATATACAGTATAAAAATTTACTCTGCTGTATGTATCCAAGTCATGTTTGTTAATTAAGTTAATTTATTTGTTTACTTTGATATTAATAATATTATAATGTGTGATTTGTGTCTATTAATATGAACTTGTGTCATTGAATGTATCAACTAATAACGTTTGCTATGTATGTAGTGTTTCAATATATATAAGCTCGTAATGTAGGCAAGATTCAAGAAAGTATTGACGGGACAATAAAATTTGTGTGTTCATTTAAATAATTACGTCAATAAAAACAAACCTTGGACGCGTGGCTGATGCGTCTGAGACCGGCACGAAAACTATTGCATACAGTAAATGTGAATGAAATGTGTCTTAAGTTTAATTTGGTGTTGGTAAAAATATGTTTAAATTTAAACAAAACACTTTGTTTCATAATTTTTTGCAAAATATTCACGTTCAGGCGACTGTATTTTTGTTCAAAACGTTATATTCAAATGTACTTATTTTTGAAAAATGTTTCCTAACCATTTTTGACTACAATTTATAACAACAGAGGTCAAACTAGTAAAACTAAAATTAACACTTATTGTTTTATGACAACACGTACTTACACGTATGAAGCAGAACTGATCAATTACTTTTGTTAAAATCTAAGATATAACATTGTATGCTTAATATTTATTTTTAAGATCGATGCATGTATAAGCCTGTATAAGGACATCTCAATGACAGCCCAAATCGATAGAATAATTCTCATGAAATTGTCAGTTAATATAAACGCTCTGTTCGATATTGAACAGTTTCGTTGCCTTCGTCCAATCCCAATACTATCTTGCTTAAAAAAGTCACAAACATAACAGAAACATAAGAACACTGTTCTTAACTCTTTTGAGGAGTAGCATGGTATTGTTTGTGCGTAATCGCAGCCGAAGAGAAAGGGCCCAGTACCCATGAAATCAAAACGGTAAACCTGGAGCAAAACAGAACCCTACAGAAAAAATATATACATATATATATTAAAACTAATTGAGAACCACCTCTGTTTTGAAAGTCGATTTGTGGACATACATTCTCAATGTACATTAGACCAAATCGACTGCAACATTTCTCATGATTGTACTGTTTGAAGTATAGGAGTTCCGTTGTAAGCGTCCAGTCCTTTGACCTTTGACCACAGATGTTTTTTTCCAACATACAATTACGAGTGCTACCTAACATTAAGGATAGTAACATATCTTTCTGGTTTGGTATTATCACAAACTTACGAAAACGTAAATTTTTTAGCACGTATTTTAACCATTCTATTCTATTTTAAGGAGTTCCATGGTGTATTTCCGAAATTCGGAGTCCAGCACCGTGCAAATAAAATAAGAGCACTTTCAAGCTGTACTGAAAATAACGGAATAGAAGTCATTAAAATCTTTTTAGAAACAAAAAAGTAATGCCTGATCAAACATAAAAAATATACAGATGAACTGAGAACCTCCTCCTTGTAAAGCCAATGAAATATAAATAAGAGCCTCGACATAACAACTGCATGGCTCCGAGGATGAGGTGCGCGAGCTGGATGTACGAAATATTATACTAGGAAGTTGCCTAGGCACAGGAATTACACAGGAAAATAACTTTTAATTCTGTAGCTTGTTGTTCAGAAATAAACCTCCGTTCACGACAACAATGTTTGTTTCATAGATTTGTAAAATAAAAACGTTTAATTAGTACTTCTGCTATCAAACATGAGGCAGGCTTTTTGTAATAAAGATGAAATAATTGCGCTCAGCGCTGTTTCAACATTTAAATGAATGTGATAACTGCTCATTAGTTTCTGTGTATGTCAGTGTTTTTTCTAGCTTGGCTTGTTTACGAACACGCGTGCAATAACATTTGCCTGCGAACATGGCCGCATTGCAACTGACTAACAGCCCGCCAAAATGACGCAAGATGGCCGAATGTTGGCGCCATGTTGTAATTCACTCTAATCACAGGTTAAGATTTCATTTTCGTAAATTGGAGTTGTTCTTCTCAGCTAAAAAAATCTTGTCGGAAAAAAATCCTGTTCATAAATCGTTAAAAAAGAAAAACGCGTCCCTGCCTTAACGGAATGACCACTGTCCAAGCTCAAATGTTTGAAAAATCTATTTCTAAGAACATTTAATTAAGGGTTGCACATAACGTTTATTAATTTCGTTTTTTGAATGTTCCTGTAAAATTTTGCTCTGTTAGAATTGTATTGATATTTAGCAAATTGCTTTAAGAGCCGATGGACTCGATGTACCTGCAGCCTGATGATTTGCAACCGTTCTAAATAAAATAATTTTAAAAAGCTATTTAACAATAAAATAATACAAATATAGCTTTATCCTGATTGAAAAGTCCAAAGTGGTATATCTGACCTAAAAATACGCAGTTATTTAAAAACAAACTACAATTGTGACATTCGTTCTTGACACAGCCAAAAGTTGTAAGTTATACGGTCATGGGCCAAAAACCGGCGTGGCTGCGAAACACTGTAAGTAGTTACGAGATTAAAAAGGTAAAGTAAATCTGATACCACAATACAAGTTGACGTATCGTTGTAATTAGTGCAGGGTCAGCGGGCCCTGCGGCGCCGGCGGCGCAGCCACCGCGGGGCATGGATTCTGTAGCCCGCGCCATCCACTGAAGTTAAGTCCTCTGAGCGTGTTGAACATTATCTTGAAACAGTTGAGTTTCTTGTGTTATACCAAATACAAATATGGTTCCGAAAGTAGCCTACACATTATAGTGATCAACATCATCGTTGTATTTCTGTCCGTATTGCGAACACCTAAAGTGATGTTTGGTCAAAGATTAGATATAATAACAAGATTGATAAGTTACTTTTTGTAACTTTAGATGGTTCTAGTTAATTCGAATTATTATCAGTGGGTGGCAGTATATCAGTTTATGTAACGATATTCTTTGACCTATTTGTGTGGTTATCCTCACCTTGTAAATCGTTTACTTTGGTTTTAAGAAGTGGTCCGATTGGGCTAATAAATAGACAATTAGATAAGCAAGTCGTATAAATTACCTATCTGTCACGAATACTGTGCAATACAGGAAGTTTTTCCATTTACTCGCCGAATCTGTTTGTAAACAACAATATTTGTTTTAAATGTTAAAGTTCTAAAAATAGATAATATATTAAACACCAAAATACTTTGTCTCGACAATTCCACGACATCAAGAGTGGCGCGAGTGAAACAGCGTTGAGACCGCTAGTGGGAAATAACTAGATAGGACTACACATAAATTAAACCGTTCCAATTGCTCTAAGATAAATTACTTTGCTCGTAATTGCAATAGAGAATAAACTTTGTAGTAAAAGTGTGCTTACCATGTTTATCCTCATATTTATGATAATTAGAGCTATAAAAAGAACAGTAAGCATACCTTATCAACACATAAAAACAAATAACCGGCAGATTTAAATGAAAATGGTTTTGTAAGGGTCCGTATTGGGATGCATAAGTTTAATTGGCATATTATAAGGCTGCATAATGTTTTTTGGCATGCTGTTTATATCGCATAACGTTCATACAGAATAAATCATAAGGCATACTTTATTCCCCATAACTTCATTTATAATAGTAATATATTAGCATAAAATGTTCAAACAATAACGATTACTAATCATAACGTGTATTGGCATCTTACACTATGGCATAAAGTTCACAATTCAAACATATAGAATACCATAATTTAACAAAAATAAATGGACTATAAAATTATTAACCCGTTAAGAAAATCATTTCATATATTTTAGTTTGCAAATTTTGCTATGAATGAATGCGTAGGGGTAAAAACATACCACGAAACCAAAATAACGCTGAATCGTGGCCTAACCGATTTTTACATTATGTGCATCATTTCTTCATTCGGTTCAAGCAAGCATGCATGCAAGCAGGCAAGCACTCATGTAAGCAAGCAAACAGGCAAGCATGAAAGCAAAACAGCTTGCATCCATGCAAGTATTTCTGGGTACTGATAGACCTGTGACGTCTCCGGCGCTACGGGATGATGCCTCTGGCGACCAGCCTCAGCGTTGCAGCAGGCGGGGGCTGCCCTCCCTCCGCGCCTCCGGCTTTATCAAAACACTCTAGGGCGGGACAGAAAAGTACCGCGTGGTTTCGGGGTTGACCAATTCGGTTCTGTATTATTGTGTGTATATTTTGATTATAGTAAGATGATTATTTACAATTCATCATCATCATTTCTTAAATAATCTTGTTCAAATATTATTATTTATTATTCACGTGCAAGTCGCTTTATGGCATGACCTACATACTGATTAACCTGCTTCTGGCCGCTGCGCTCGACGTCGCACCTAATATTATTTATTGTTACTTTCAAGACTCAACATAAAGTTGGTACATATAATCTGCACTTGGTAAATTAGGCATCAAAAGTTTTGTATTTTATGATAATTTATCTTGAGACGTTAGGAACACCCAAAAATTCCGAACTATGTAATTCCGAATTTGAATATTCCGATTTTGAAAAATCCGAATTTCACAATCCCTAAGAGAATAAATTCCGAAACATATGAGTATACATGACACAAGGTAAGACAAATAGTAACAAAATAAAAAATCTCCTGTGACACAAATTAAAATTAATAAGGCACATTTTGAAATTATAAAATTTAGGTGCGACGACGAGCAAAGCGAGCTGGAGCAGTTTTTTTTTTTGTTCCCCTCCGCGGGAAGGGCAGCAGGATAAAAAATGCTCTGACGCATACTCTGGCGCGATTCCAAAGTTATGTGGGACTCGTCCCGACGCCTACCAGAACCACACCCACTAAAAACCCCCTGTCGGCTCGTGCATTTTTGCCACTCAGCCTTCATGTGAGCGACGGCCAATTGGAGAAAGAGGCCGCGCTAACGAGGCCCTTAAGGGGTCACCCGCTGGGATTTACATAGCACTGAAGGTGCTCAAAAATGAAAAGTAAATAATAAAAACATTAAAATTAAAAATTAAAATTGCATTAATTCGGATTTACGTTAGAATTAGAATTTACGTTAGAATTAGAATTTGCGGCCTGAAGGGCCTCGAGATCTAAAGTTAATTGCGTACGTTCGCTTGTGTGCGCGTTTCTCGGTCTAGCGACTTTGTATACCGAATCTAAGACAAGAGCAGTATATGAGACTGAATCTCGAACTAGTGGATTGGAATGGGATTCGGCGCGTTTGAAGAACGATTCTGAGAGTGTTTTTAGGTGCTGTTGTACTGTAGGTAGTTCAAGATCTCTGTGCAGGTCCGCGTTGCGCACGTACCAAGGTGCGTTTGTGGCCCTGCGGCAGAAGAGGTTTTGAACTACCTGCAGTTTGTGCAGGATGGAGGGTTTGGCGCGGGCAAAGACTGGCGAGGCATATGACATGACTGGTCTAACGCAGACCTTATAAAGCGTACGTTTGTTTCTGAAGGACATTTTACTTTTTCTACCTAACATACTGTAAAGCCGGCCTAGGTAAAAACGTGCGAGTTTCGTTACTCTATCGACGTGAGGATTGAAAGAAAGCGTCTGGTCTAAGATGACGCCTAAATATTTGGTACTGCACTTCCAGGGGATGGGAGTGCCTTGCATTCTCACTTGGAGATTGTCGGCGATACGACTGCGTGTGTAGTCGAAGTAAACCGCAGAGCTCTTCTCTGGGTTCACATCGATACGCCATTTTTTAAACGAAGCACCGAGGGCGTTTACAGCTTTTTGGAGTCTGGTGACGAGGCCCGGGGCTCTGCGGCCTTTGGTGTAAAGGGCAGTGTCGTCGGCAAAGAGAGCGAGTTCGACGTCTTTCGGCGGAATGGGAATGTCGTTAGTGTACACGGTATACAAAAGAGGGGCGAGGACTGAGCCTTGAGGGACTCCAGCCTTTATGGGAAGAGGCGCGGAGAGCGTGCCTTCATGTTTGAAACGAAACGTGCGGTCTTTGAGAAACGACGCGATTATCCTAACTAGGCGAGCCGGTGAGCCTATTTTGTAGAGACTTTGTCGAAAGCCTTGGCTACGTCAAAGAAAACTGCGATCGTTTTCTTTCGTTTCGGATAGAAGCCGTCGAGCATGTACTCGACGATTCGATGGACTTGGTGATGGCAGGAGGGCTTAGCACGAAAGCCGAACTGGTGGGGAATTATGAGAGGATCGCCATCCGTTGGAAACAGATGATTCCGCATTCGAGAGAGTATGACTCTCTCGAGAAGTTTAGACATTGCCTTGAGGAGGCTGATGGGTCTGTGATTAGCCGGGATATTAAGAGGTTTACCCGGCTTGGGTATGCCTATGACTGTCGCTTATTTCCAAGCTTTTGGAAAGTAGCTAAGGTCGAAGCAGGCATTGAAAATGATAGCTAACAAGGTAAGCACCTGTTGAGGCAGGTGCTTAAGTGCGTGGTTGGAAATACCATCCGCACCCGGAGCCTTTCTGGACTTTTGACTTTTGATAAGAAGCGAGATTTCATCATTAGAGACTGTGACGGGGTCGGCGGTGATGGGGAGAGAGTCTCTACGGAGTACTTCGTCCTCCACCGCTTTGATGTGAGTGGGATTCGCGGGTTGCGTGCTGGGCGAGCATTGAGACGCAACGCTGTCAGCGAAGCATTCGGCTTTCTCTTCGTCTTCGAAGGCGATAGAGCCATCGGGACGAGTGAGAGGAGGGACGTGAGAGGCGGCGTCTACGCGTAAGGCTCGGGCCATAATATAATACGCTTGGTGGGACGGGGAGATATTCGCCATGAGATCGTTCATCTGGGCGTCTCGGAGTTCCGCTAGACGAGATCTAACTTTGCGTTGTAGCTGATTCGCAGCTGTTCTATAGGCGGGCGTGGGATATTTCTTGGCTCTCCGGAGAGCCGCGTTCTTAGCTTTAATAAGATTGCTAATGGCTAAGGGAAGCGTGGGTTTGCCTTTCATAGCAACCTTTTCGTTTACACTGATGGCTGAGTTGATAGCATCAGTGAGAGAATTTACTAACGAATCTATTTTATGCGGGCTATCTAATTGATCGGGCGAGATCGCGAGCGGAGAGTTTGAGGCCTCTAAGGCAGAAACTATCGTATTTTTAAAACCTTTCCAGTTGGTAAACGTTAACGTTAGGCGGTCCTAGCACGAGGGAGATGGGGCGGTGGTCAGAACCTAGGTCATCGAGCGGTTCGATAGACCTGAGGTCGAGGTTGATATGCTTGACGATTGCAAAGTCGAGGATGTCAGGAGAGTGGTTCGGGTTGTCGGGATAGTGAGTGGGAGTGATAGGGGAGACGACGTCTAAGTCGAGTGAGTTGATGATGTCAAGGACAGCGATACCGCTTTGGTTGGTTGATAGGCACGTCCAGTCAGTATGTTTGGAGTTAAAGTCTCCGAACATAATGACTGAACGGCCGAGGGCGAGAATGGTCTCAAAGTCTCAAAGTGGTCTGTAGTTAGCTGTATGGCCGGACTGGCCGCACAGCACACAGGCAGGGGGGGAAGTGGATTCGGGAGTGCGAGTGCACTCCTTAGTGATGTGAGGATCCAGGCACTTTACGCACCTGGGGGGAGCTGAACAGTTAGCCGCTGCGTGGCCATATAGCTGGCAGCGGTGGCACTGCCCAGGGGGGGTTGGGACGCTCGACGGAGATGTTCGAGAGTCCGCAAATTGTGCGAGCCTCTCTGAAAACTCCTTCAAGTTGGGAGTGTTGGTAAGGATTACTAGAGCTAAGGGAAAACGCCTACCGCGGTTGGAGTGCATCTTGTGCACTGTTACGGCCGGGAAACCCTGAGACTTAAGGTCCTCGAGAATGTCTTCGTTACTGAGTTCGAACGGGACGCCCCGTAGTACTGCGCGGATCTTACGCTCCTTCGGGAGGGCGTAGGTGTGATACGCGATTTGATTGATCGACAGAAGCCTAGTGAAAGACCGGAAGTCGTCGATGGTCGCTACTTGAATTTTGATTGTATCGCCAGCGTTGGCGGCTTTTAAGTAATTAATTTTGTGCTCTTTGCACAAGTTAGAGACCGCGGTCCAGCACGCTTTTTCACGGAGGAATACGGGCGGAGGGAGCTGAGGCTTCGGCGGGACGGGAGCGCAGCGCGTCGCTGGCTTCGATGGGACCGACGGAGACGCGGTTACTACGAGTGATTTTAACGGCGCGGGGGCTGGTGTTGAAGACACCGGGGAGGGCTCGGGTATTGATGATACCGAAGCTTTTTTCGAGCGCTTCTTGGAGCGCTTGGCGACAAGTTGAAACGCGGGCTCAGGAGAGCCGGTTAAGGTGACGGCATCTGACGACGTATCAGACGCGGGTTCGGAGTCGCTCCCGGGAGCGGTACGCTTACGACGCGACGCGTGAGAGGATGCGACCGATTCGCAGTCCATCTCGGACGAGGCAGGAGACGCGGGAGAGCTGAAGACCTGAGGGGTCGGGGTTGAGGCCTGAGGGGCCGGGGACGCGATAGTTGCCTGTAAGGCCTGCGTTATTAAGTCATCCGATATGCTGGCGCCGGACGCAACGAGCGCCTGGGCGAACGACCTAGCTAAGTTTACCAAGCTTTGCTGGTCCATTGAAGGGCTTGGTCCTACGATATATGATATATAAATAAATAAAAATGCCTAGGTTCCCTAGCAAACCTAGCACCTAAAACTCCCTACCCGCGGTAGGGGGGCTGGGGACGACGTGAAGTGGTGCCCCTAATTCGGACAGCACTGTACCGTCACCCTGGGAAAGGCCCAAGTGCAATGGGATCGGGTCAGCCGGTTTCTCCTTGGCCTGAAGGGCTTTGGAAGCGCACCGGGGCAACGCTATCAGGCTTAGTTGTCACCGTTAAGTATCCACCTGATTAAACGCGAGTCTACTACGGAGTGTGTCGCCAATAAATTGACAACAAAAACCGGCCGTAGACCTGACGAAGTTGGGTTGCACTGAAAGTGCGGGATTGACTACGTTACGACCGGCCGGAGCCGGCCGCAGAGCGAGTCTCTGACTACGTACAGGCGCCAAGCGTCAAGTACGCAGCCAGAAGGACAACCCGAGTCTTGCGAACCACTATCGAATTTAATCGACCGCGGTAAGCTCAACCCTGTTGTTGCTGCACTCACCGAGGTGAGGTTTTTAATGCGTGGGGTGCACAGAGTGCGGGATTGACTACGTTACGACCGGCCGGGGCCGGCCGCAGAGCGAGTCTCTGACTACGTAGCAGGCGCCAAGCGTCAAGTACGCAGCCAGAAAAACAGCCCGAGCCTCGCGAACCACTATCGAATTTAATCGACCGCGGTAAGCTCAGCTCTGTTGTTGCTGTGCGAGAGACCGACTTAGTTGCAGCCGATCGAAACCGGCCGCAGCGTAAGCCCTGAAGAGGCAATCAGCGTATGAGTATTGCGAACGAGTTGACGTCGTGAGACGACAGTCGTGACTCAACAGCTGGAGCGACCGCGTCCGAGCGGGACCGGACGCAGAACGGATCTGAGAGTGGCGTTTGAGTATTGATACGAGAGAAGTCGTGAGACTACGATCGTGACTCGGCAGCCGGGAGCGACCTTCAACACGTACGAACGGGTCCGGACGCAGATCAGGTCTGCAAGCAGGAGCAGTTAGTCTGTATGTAGATAATGCAGCGCGAGTCGAGCGAGCGTAGCGAGCGTGCCCCGGCAGCGGCCGGCGAAGCGCCAAAAAGGGACTTGCATTTCAGTACATAACCTAAGACCGTACATAACGTAAGAAATAAGTCGGTACAAAAAACGAAATAAACTTGTGCGAAATAATAATAAATGAAACAATACATCGATTAATTATAATTTCTTGATTACAAGAACCGAATTGCACATATTTCAGGTTTTACGGGACACATCCAGAATAGTTGTTTTGTTATTCGCGCTTATATTATTCGGAATTTTGATATTCGGGATTCGCATTTATGATATTGCGGATATTAATTCAGATATTTTATGGTTTGGTATCTTCAAATTCGGCATATTGATTTTCGTAATTATAAACGTTCGGAATTCTGAAGTTTCGAAGAAGACAAATAGGAATTATGAAACACGGAATTTTTCATTATCGGTGTTACAAAATTCGGAATTTTGAAATTCGTGATTATGAAACTATCGGAATTAATTTTTCGTATTTATGTAGTGTACCCAGAACAGTTATGTCTTTTACATTTATGCTGTATAGAATTATGATAAATAAGATTATGCGAACGAAAGGGCTTCCGTTTTGTAGCACCATCTTGACTTGAGAAACATTAATTTGATTTTAACTGTCATTATGTAGGTGAAATTATATTCCCATCGCTGTCCAAACATTATATTCTGCATACGAAGGTTTTGCGAGAACCGGAGCAGTTTGCAACAAACGCATTTCGCAACTTTTGAGCAACACTTACGACAACCCCAGGCTTGTCGTAAGTGTTGTCAAGAGTATTCGGGAGAGACGGAATAATAATCAATAATAATATACTTATGATATACAGTGATTAACAAGGTTATGAATTTTCGTATACTTATATCAACTCTATAAAGAACAACGTAAGCAATTATGTGAAATTTGAAAAGCTCTAACGTCAAAAAAGAGCTATCCGCTGCTCCCGCTATTCAAAGGTGAGAAGTGACGTAAAGTTCACGCTTTCTTGTTGTCATCAAAACACCAACTCACTTCTGTATGAAGTGGGTAGCTGCACCGTTGCCGAGGAGGCCTCACCCAACTAAAGGGAGGGTTCCAGGCAATTAATAGTCCAGCATGCGTGCCTACTACGGGTTGGCAGTCTTTACACATACCTTCCTTTCCTGACGGTGTTATCCTTAACCGAAGGAGCTATCAATGTAATGTCCATAAGTAGTAAAATGGCAGCCACCATTGCACCACAGACTACGCAGAGAACCACGGCAGTGATCATCATACTCCTTCATCGGCAGTTCTGTATCGTCGCGTCACTGCAATATTTGACAAAACGCCGCGCGCGCATACTAAATGACTTCCTGGAATTTATTGGGAGGCATGTATTTATTTTGAATAATAATTAGATTTATTTTTGGATGTTCGATAGGCATGAGTAATATATTTGCCATGAGTAATGTATTTGCAATTTAAAAATAAGGTCTTAACAAACGTCCTTATTGTAAGTTGTTAGCTCTTATAAAACAGTTGCTTTTTATTTTTCGTATAGGTATTGAGATCTTTGCGTAGTGAAGAGACTATTAAAGATGACGAAGTAACGACCAGACTCAAAGCTATCATATAGCTATATATTTTAATGATTACGAATAGCCCTTTTGTGCAGAGTGAAGATCGTTTCGATATATGCGGCATTTCCCATCAGTAGGATAGGAAAGGCATTAAACTATGAAAGTAACTAAAACATACCATCCTGGCTGTATTCACATCAGTCAGTGAACGAATTTTCTTTACCGCGAAGCTGCAGAACAAAGCCTACTCGCCAGTTGTGACAAATGGAGGCCCCACTGAAGATTTGAACCCACGGTTATGCCAAGAAAAACAATATTATCTACTAGGTTCAACCCATTACCATTAAGATGCTAGTTTGATTCGACTTGATTTACGTTTGATGCCGACAACTTTATACATTTAGTTTTTTTTGTCATTGAATGCTTGCTTATTTACATAAATGGTTTTATGTCTAGACAACATTAGAGACGCTTGAAAGAACTAGGACTATAGTTTTCTGGAAAAACAGACGCAGGCAGTTCATTCCACATCTTGGCGACCCGCACCAAAAAGGAACTATCGAAGCGTTTGATTCGACTTCTTGGGATATCTACCATGAAGGGATGGAAGGTCTGTCTGCGTCTAGTAGTCCGATGCAAGAAGGGTGTGGGTTTAACCTGATCAAAAAGAGCATTCGCGCACTCTCCAAAATGTAATCTGTAGAAGACTGCTAAACTGGCAACTTTCCGACGATGGTCGAGGCTTTGCAGTTTTTTGGTGGTGAGGTCAAAGTTGTTAATAATTTTTCGGGCTCTTCGGTCAACTGCGTCCATCGCTTCTAGTTGGTACTTTGCAGAACCATCCCAAAGGTGGCTACAGTACTCCATACAAGATCGAACTTGAGCTGTATACAAATTAAGTAGCTGTTCAGGGCTGAAGTACCGTCGGACCTTCGAGATGATTCCCAACTTCTTTGAAGCAGTTTGAGCCATGGACACAATTTGTTGCCCGAAGTTTAGTTGGGACGATATAGTTACTCCCAGAAGCCCTAGGTGGTGGGTTAAGGGTACAGAAACATTTAGGAAAGTGAGCGTAAGGTCAAAACTGCTCTTTTTCGCGGAGAATAAACACGCCTTTGTTTTCGACGGGTTAAATTTGACCAAGTTGGACTCGCCCCAATCGGACACTTTTTTTAAGGCCAAATCCACCCGCTCAATCATGGACTCTCTCAAAGCCCGGATTGCTTGAGGACTCGCTCGCGCATTGGACATGTATCTCTCTACAACGGTGCTGTCATCAGCGTAACCAATAATGCCTGGGGTTAGCAGGTCGTTAATATGCAGCAAGAATAACGTTGCAGAGTTAGTATGCTCACTATCAATAACAATGAAAAGGTTGACTATGACTTAAGACATTGGACATGCGTGTCTAAGACCAAGGAAGACCAAGAAAATAACTATTTCTGAAATGAAATAACGCAAAGGGGAAGCGAGGAGGAGCAGTTAGTCTGTATGCAGATAATGCGCCAAAAAGGATTTGCATTTCAGTACATAAACTACATACTCAAGAAATAACTCGGTGCAAAAAGCTAAATAAACTTTCTCATCTCCAGCTGACTACTTGAATGCTCGAACGTATAAATTGATGTGCTCATGCAGTTTTACAAGGCATTTGTTATTGCAACTAATATTATTCGGAATTTTGATATGCGGAATTCGTATTTATGATATTGCGGATTATTAATAATTCGGATTTTTTATGGTTCGGTATTTTCAAATTCGGCATATTGATTTTCATAATTATAAACGTTCGGAATTTTGAAGTTTCGAAGAAGAAAAATTCGGAATTATGAAACACCGAATTTTCATTTTCGGAACTTCGTGAAATTCGTGATTATGACTATCGGAATAAAGTTTTTCGTATTTATGTAGTGTACACCTTTAAAATACTTCTATGATTGTGTATTTATTATTATGAAAATACAATATGGCTAATACAATGTATAGTTCGTCGTTAATAAGTGTTGTTAATTAGTCTTTTTTCCAAGGCTACGTCAATAAGTTTGTCAATTAAATGCAAGTCAAATAAACATCAACTAGCAACAGCCACAGGTCAGCGAGCAACTCCTGAGCCCGAGCTACCAGTTTTAAAATTTAAACAAGAAGTTAAAATATTATGAGTATCCTCAGAATTACTCTTGCCTGGACTTTTTTATGGCCTTAAAGTAAGCAGAACTTGTATTATGATGACCATACAGCGAACTGGTATGTAACCCAGAAATAAACATACATATATAAATATAAACAACCATGACCCCAAAAACAAACATTTGTGTTCTTCACACAAATGAATGCAGCGACCTGGACTCAAACCTGGGAACTCCGGCGTATGAGGCAGGACGATTACTCACTTTGCCACTCGGGCGACCAAGCTTACGGGTGCGATTTTTTCCAAGTGGTTTTCAATGCATAGAATTTAATTGCGCAACTTATTTTATGATAGGGGAATGAATTATAAATATGTTTGCAATGTACAAATAGGATGTATTGGTGTGAAGACTCGAATACGTATAGCGTGAAGCGGAGTTGGGTTTAGGTAGACAATAAAGTATACCTAGCTAAACCTGTTTTTCTGCTTTTATAACTCTTAAAAAGATATTAGATTAGATAAAACTAGGTCAGATTGAGTAATAGAGTTTATTCCGTGCAGGACGGACGAGCAAGGAATCACCATGAAGATCTACCAGGGCGTGATGATCACGCTGGAGGTGCTGTGGCTGTACATCCGCATGAACCTCACCTGGTTCCACTGCATCTACCGGTTCTTTTTCCCGCCAGAACCTAAGAGCGTCAAGGGAGAGATCATACTTGTAAGTTTTATTCTAACTTTTATTCAGGAATTTGAAGGGACCGGAATTATAACAGGTACAAAAACAAGTAGATTCAGTCATCAGTAACGTCATAGAACGTTATAAATGGACGAATTTTTATTTATGAATATACCTATAACTAGTATAATATGGACGCCTGAAAAATAATAAAGTGTTTAGAACATTTTCGTAAAAAATTAACACACAATTTTAAAGTATCGTGGTGTACGTGCTTTTGATGGTATCTTTATAACAACCCAGTGTTACGTCAGAAAGGTCGCGGGTAAACGCTAGACAAAGAAGGTACATTAAATGATGAAACTTGGAATCCTTAGAACTACGCGTTTCGAAGCATAGGACCTTGAAAGCCTTTTTGACGATTTTTGTTTACATAGCGGTCTAACAATGGTTGTAAGCCTTGCGGAATCCATATATTGCGTATGTGGTTATTTTTAAAGAACGTTATTACGGAATGGAGAATAAAATTCATTGATAAAATTGACAAAAATAGCAAGACTAAATAGGAATTCAACTAGATACAGGGTTATGATGCTGGCTTCTACATACGATGGATCCCATCGCAGCGACTGTTTAAGAACCCCAACTTATATAGTGAGCCGGTACAGTACATTCGGCAAAAGGTGTTGTTGTAGTATTTGCCAATCTAATTCTAGACAGAAAGATAATACAGAATTTAAAACGGTAGATGTAAGACTCAGAATATGTATACAGGGTGACTTGTAATTCGACGAATTCCTCTTGGGATATGATAATACAACTAATTTCCAACAAAATTAACAATAATGTCCCCAATACCAAGGAGGCTCGTTATCGAGATATTCAATATTTTTGGTTTTAAAAAACCCGAATTAACTACAAAAAATTAAATAAATAAAAAACTAGTGTTTTGAATAAAGTAGTTTAAATTTTTATCAGTTACCAATACATCAACAAACATTTATTAATACTAACACTGGCACAAATATTAAACATTTTAAAAAAGCAAGTGAACTCATATAACATTTTGTTTTGAATAACTAATTTGGTCAATAGGAAACTGGATTTACTTTAAAAAACCAACAGTACATTAAGCGTACAAACTACTAGAATGTATATCTATATATATCATCATGTATATAAATAGAATACTTGGGCCAGCCTTGCTTAGTGTCCAATACCATGAAGCGGCAAGCTGCTTAGGTGGCTCGCTGTGAGGTGAAATAATAATTATCAACTAATTATATCGACGTTAGACAATCCATATCACTCATAGTTTGGAAGGTTTATCCGTAGAGATTGTCACGTAGTTTTATCAGTTATGTAAATTATTATAGTATATTTCCTAATTTGTGACATGCGTGCAGATCACGGGCGCGGGGCACGGCATGGGCCGCGAGATGGCGTTGCGGTTCGGGCGGCTGGGCGCCGTCATCGTGTGCGTCGACATCAATGCCGGCAGCAACCAGCAAACCGTCGATCTCATCAAGGAGCAGAAGGGCAAGGCTCATCGGTTCGAGTGAGTTATCGTTTTTATTTGTAAATGGATACCGGTGAATAGGCCGGCCAGATACTGGTTTCTTATAGATATATCATCGATCAATGTATTATACAGGGTGTCCCGGAACGTAACGACCAAACGAAAGGGGGTTGTAGACTATTGAATGACTGGTCAAAAAAAATTAAGTCCTGTAGTCCTTAACAATTAAGTCCTTAACAATAGTTAGGAGCTTATCATACTGCGTGTCACCAAACTAACCCGAAACGTATTGTAATAAGAATCAAACTCAAATAATACTTTGTTACCTGTTCTTTTTTGATATTTTTACCCACAGATTGTCTGTGTCGCTGTATTTGATTAAAGAAAAAAATATTAAAAAAGTATTAAAAACTGTATTCAAAAGTTGGCGCTATTCATGTAGATTTCAAAATGGTATAAAAAACTAATGATTTTTCTTACATTAATCAAACGCGCAAAAACGGTGATTTTCTGGAATATTTATAAATCGACCTTTATCTTTTAAACCACGCAACTTAGGTATAGGACTTAATTTTTTTTGAACAGTCATTCCATGGTCTACAACCCCCTTTTGTTTGATCGTTGCGTTCCGGGACACCGTGTATAAATATCAATCAAATATTTTTAACTGCGTCATTTATTAAATATTCGTGGGTGCAGAATCTAAACCCTACACCTCAGGGTTTTCGGTAGTGGCACCACGCCGCGCCAGGAAGTTAACGACTATTTGAACGAAATATAAAAAATCTTCTATGGCAGAACGAATATTCTATGTCAACATGCCTAAGTAACGTGTCTTTAAGGAAATTGGTCTTATTTATTTTGTGTTTCCGCAGAACAACTTATGGTTCTAGAAATTTGGAGCTAAATAAGTATATTTTCAAATAAACTCGAATTACAAGTATTTCTATATAACGAGTGCGTAAATTCGCACTGATTGATTAATATACTATAGAAGCCGTGTATGGACTGCGATGTTCTGGAGTCATTGATTTGTGAACATGTCCTTGCTCGTTATCAATTATTTGTATATAAATTATTTTCACAGACAAACATAATACGTATTTTAGTCAAGTTCATCTCATTTTATTCGAAATGTTCACCCTACAGCAATGTTTGCAACACGTTTACTGTAATTTGAACCGGTCGAAAAGATGGGAATATTCCACGACTAGTATTAAAGTATCTAGCTACTTAAAACAAAATCACAAAACATTCTACAAAATAAGGGTAACATTACAAGCTATTTTTGACAATGAACAAACTTGTCTGAGCGTAACATTGCTACTCGCGTAGTCGCGTCGTTCCGCGCATAGCAAATGCAGTGTAAACAATCGAGTGACATTTTGACGACACATTGGTAACTAGACTTCGATCACTTTGACGATTTTATTTTCTATCTTTCACGATCAAACCTATATTCAGTCTTACCTTAAACGGCTAATAAAATAAACTCAACACTCAACGTAATAACTGGATCAGGTAGCATACCACAATCCAAGCAAATAACTGTATGGCTATTTATCTAGTTGAGTAATTGCGGAACAAGGAAGATAGAGTGTCTGGGTTAATATCTGCTATTGGTTTAATAACGTCCAAGCAGTGCCCTTGTGCGCTGCAATTCAAGTTTACGCTAAAGTGACTTATAATCATGCAAAATGCTATTGCTGTTGAATTGTCAAGACTGTAATCAATTATATATCCATACTACATAGTTAGCAAGTAAAAACGTTGTATGCTAGCCATGTGTTGCCAATTTAGCATTTGAATATTACTAACATTTCAGAAAAATTTTCGTTTTAAAATATTTTCAAGGAGATACCAGCCGATATGAGCAAAGACTATCGACGACATTCACTGTGCTAGAAAAGATAAATAGGTGTGCGATCACATTACTGTGTTTTGATTGCGATTGCCGATGTTGACATACTTTGTGGTTCTCATTCCCATGCCAATAACTTCGCAATACAGAAATTAATACATCATTAAATATTTTTTCATAAATACTAAGTGTATTGCCGGCTGGTTGATAGATGCGACGTAACGGATTGCGCGGCGGTGGTGGCACTGGGCGAGAGCGTGCGCCGCGAGGTGGGCCACGTCACGGTGCTGGTCAACAACGCCGGCATCATGCCCTGTAAGCCGCTGCTGCAGCACTCCGAGCAGGAGGTGCGCGCCGCCTTCGACGTCAACGCCGTCGCTCATCTGTGGGTAAGTGCCGCAACTACACAAAATGTTGAAACAACCACATCCTGGGCGGGTAACATCCTCGCCTCTATCAACATAGGTTAAATGATTACTAAAAACATATCCAGTTTGCAACAAAAAATGCACATTAATTTAATAGGATCTGTCAAAAAAGTTCAAAATGTTTGTCCGAAGAACATATGATAAAGATTAATTCATATTTTTGAAACCTTAAAAATAGATGTTTAAACGAACTTCAAAGTGAAGTTCTATCGCTATTATATGAGTCACTTTATTCGAAGATAGTATTTAATTTACAAGGTAGTCCTTTAAAGGTACTAGGTAACTTCGCACAGTTTTAGAGTATGTCATTTGACTTATTCAAAAAACTTTCCGTCTTTTTATTTGACCAACCCCAGTCCCGGCAAGTCTTCATTTTTTAGAGTTCAAAACAAAACTTTTGTATGGTTTCCGGGAGGGACGGGTCCTTTGTTATCTTCGAATGAAGCGACTCATATAATAGCGATAGATATTAACTTCACTTGGAAGTTCGTTTAATCATCTATTATATTTCGTCGCTTCATTCTTCAGATAGTATATAATTAAACAGGTAGATTTTTAGAGATTAAGTTTTGGTTTTTTTTTTCTTTACAAATTATAATTTATTTAAATACGTTTATTCATTAAATTCCTTACTTTAGTACATAATTTAAGAATCCAGTAACCTTTAGGCATTTATTATACACTTGGTGATTGCCAAATTAATTAAATCAATAAACAGAGTAATTTAATTTTAATTAATCACTTTATCGAAAGGTATTAAGTGGTTTGTACTTTTATTGAGTAAGGACAAGGCAAAGTCGTTAAGTGAGCTTAATATAGGTTTATGGTAAAATTTTGTAAAGGACTGAGAGTTTTAGGTCCAACCAGCCGTTTCTCGGATAACCTACACTGAGCACGTGCCGCGTGCTGAGTGCGCTGAACACACTCATGTCAACGCCGCTCGTACCTAGCGTCTGCTTTATCCACCGACTTAGCGTCTGACTCGACGCGGCTCTGTAAAGGGCCTTTCATGTTACAAACAAGATCTCCGAGTTCGAAGCTATAATATTTTTCGTCACCAAAAATATAATCTTCTAGAGTCGATATAGGACATATCATTATGTTATTTTTAAAGATTTGCAAGGATAACATAGGTTGTTTACGATTTGGGGCTGTGGTTTTAATGATGTTTATTGTGATTATGTGTACGGATGTAAAAGCTATCTTTTTAAGTAAATGTCTGGACCCTATGTCCGGAGCATACGGCTAACGATGTAATGGAACTTTTTTGGTAAGTTTTTCTAAAGTAAAAGTAATATAATAATATCACAGAGAAAGCTGATTAAGAACTAAATTTGGATCCTAAGAGAACGTGTACTTGGATTTAGTTGGTTTAATTTTATAGGCTTCTTGTAAAATTTGACTCAGCATAGCCCATATCTTCGCCTAACAAAAGAGACAAGGCTGAATGGTGTGAATTTAATGAACCGAATGAACAACCCTTATTAAATTGCTCATTAAAAAAATAGAGAACTAATAAAACAGGTTTTTGAACATATCAGTATTACGTAACGTACAAAACTCTCACCATGACCTCAACGTGATGTTGTATTGACAAATAGTCATGGATGCCAGAGAAGCGAACATCAACGTCAGGGTCTCTGGCGGACAGGGTAAGGCTGGACTGCTTTTCTTTGGTGCTGTTATGGGAGTTAATTAAATTTTTTGTTCCTATTCAAATCAATTATTTTTCTTACACATTTTAAGATAAGGGAAAATGGAGGAAATTATTAAAAATACGCAGAGGCCCAATTAATCGTAAACGCATCGACTGCTACTGCATCCGGTTCAGGATATCTAGTTACAAATGCGTCACATTTGCAAACAAATATTAAAGCACAAATCCATAAATTACGTTCTTCGCCAAACGCCATAGCCAAATGTGTATTCTTAGAGTATTTAAATGTGGAAATTGAATACTACCCATCCTATTGACGTAACTTATAGCAGTGGTATTATCAATTCGTAATAATACTGCACAATTTCTTTCTTCTCTGACTGAACTTTTGAAGCCTAAGGAAACGGCTATTTATTCTAGGTAATTGATATGGTATTCTTTTTCACTATACAATTTATTGTTTTGGAATACTACGCCCCAGCCTGTTCTGAATGCATCTGTATATATCTTATAAATTTGTGAAGTAATTGTACAGGATATTTACTTATACATTTCTACCAGATTGAATCTTCTAACAATACCCTTGTACACCCGGAGCAACGGATAATCCATACGGCATGGCCGTAAACTCGTGATAGGCTCAAAAATATCATTTTCTTGAAATTCAAAACGTAGGTATTTTTTGTAATTAACATGTGTACGAGTTTTAACAGGTACGAGTAGGTATGGTGTTTCTTATTTATGTTAGCTAAGAAACCATTATGAGGAATTATTTTAGAAGCTGTTTTATAAGATTCCATTTTAAAATTGTATCATTATTATTTATCCATTTTAAAATCGTTTCATTATTTGGTATTTTAGGCCAATAATCGTAAAAGTAATGGATTCGACCTGCGTGTACCTAAATTATGGTTGATTCGGTGCACGAGTCCCGGACTGGTTGAATTTTGCGTTGATCGCCGAATCCCAATGTGGACGCCGAAGTGGAGGCGCTGGCACTTTCCATTGACGTCTTAACACGTATTTTCTGCATCTTTTCGACAAAACGAAATTATAGTTTATAATAATAAATATCAGGTAGAAGACTACCAGGAATTATTGCAGATAGCGTGATGTGTCTATTATAGATTACACGTATTTTCTGCATCTTTTCGACAAAGCGAAATTATAGTTTATAATAATACACATCAGGTAGAAGACTACCAGGAATTTATGTGGATAACGTGATATACCTATTATAGATAACACGTGTTTTCTGCATCTTTTCGATAAACCAAATTTTTAGTTTATAATAAAAAACATCAGGTAGAAGACTACCAGGAATTTTTGCGGATAACGTGTATATCTTGTATAGATAACACGAATTTCTGCATCTTTTCAACAAAGGGAAATTATAGTTTATAGATACCCGCGATCACTTATGAAAAAAACAAAAAATGGCTTACCTCATCGGAAGAAATAACGAGTCGCTATCGTTTATTCCTTATTGCTTGTTCTAATTTTTGGACTTTTAGTACACTTTTAGTACAACTTTTACAGCATTTTTAATATTAAACTATTAAGTTACTCGTTTGCTTGCTACCACGCACGAAAAAAGAATAAAGACTTGCCGGGACCGGGGTTGATCAAGTAAAAAGACGTAAAGTTTTTTGAATAAGTCAAATGCCATACTCTAAAACTGTGCGAAGTTACCAAGTACCTTAAAAGGACTACCTGTTTAATTATATACTATTTGAAGAATGAAGCGACGAAATATAATATAAAACTAAAAACACGTACATCATAAACTTGTTATTAGAGGTTAATAACAAAGGTTAATTACTGTGCTTTATCAAGCAAGGCATTATCGGAAAAAAGTACAAACCTCTATATTTCACAACTTTTTTGTCAAACATTTTTTTTACATTTTTATAATATTCATTTAACACAAAGTTGCTGGGTTCCTTTATCTAACAAATGTACATAAACAAGCGGATTACCCGTGCCCTGCCGATGCCGTCGACATTTCTAGACAAAATGTAGCCGATGTTTTCCAACCTTCCACCTGCGTCCACACAAATCCAAGCTAGTTTACGGCTCCGACAGATATACAGAGTTATGCAAACATCACCATCCACTGTTCTTAAACAAGAGACGCGAAACAGCCGATCTTAACCTACTGCCCAGAATTGCTAATGGTAGCACAGATTGCCCAAATCTATTTTCAAAATTCCATATTCAACCACCCTGCTTATTGTACTGCGTTACAATCCTCTCTTGTGCCTCCCTCCTGCCTCCACCAACCATATGCAAAATTCTCTCCTGTAGCGAGCATGTACCAACTTCAATAAATTGAGCAAAGACATTGATTTAGGTTTGTTTAACACTAGTTGTGATTCGGTAAGACGAGCACTTTCCAGCATTGCGGTAATTTTAATAATCTCAGTGATTAAAAGTGAGTATAATTGTTTAGTTTATGAGATCCCCCTTATTTATTGAATCTCAGTTTCTAAGTGTGGGGACCTACAACTGGCTCACTAACTAGTTATTATAAATTTGCATAGAAACTGTTGGTCTTCCTGGTACTAAATAAATAAATATATAAACAAATTACGTCAATGCGTCGCCCTGTTTCGGCGTGAAAGGAGGACAAACAAACAAACAAACTACATATTACAGTCTCAGATATTTGACGAAGGTGGTGCTAAATATCGCTAATGTCTGTCCTACCAGTCGGTTCTAAACATAAGTATTAATGGATCTCAACTGATGACCAGGATAAAAAAAATGTAGGTACAATTTTATATTAGAATATATGTGTATTCTATTTCTTATTCTTTTCTTTCCTTTTCCTTTTTATATTTTTAATTTGTAAACCGGTGAAAGGCTATTCCTGCTATTCCAAATTTTAAGTGGCCATAAAATATACAGATCACATTTAAAAATAATAGATTGCTTATAAATTGATAGTTATGAAAGAACGAAACATAAAGAAGATAACATATTTTTATTTTTAAACTCTCCTGACTGTTATCAAAGTCTGTTGACCTACAATACGAAAACATGGAGATATGTTCAAAGTAGCCCTCGTTATCTAGTTACCTTTCAGTTTGTGTCGTTTAGTACTGTCGAATTAGGATTTATTTAGTGCGTCTCATCAGTGAGTTCAGAGTTGTAGGTAACCTTATTTATGATATTATCTTTGACTATAATATTCTACCTTATTAAAGTGTTGTTGTACTAGGATAATTATTTCTCACACTAGACTATGGATATATTAGATATCAGTTGGAAATCATAATATTTATTAATTAATGCTCGTATACGCGACAAAGCAAATATTTCAATAAACTGCAAATGAAGTTTTCCTTTAGTCTCAAACGCTCAGACAATTCGACTCAAATCAAATCAATTCATATGTAGACACAAATGTTAATATTTACTAATATTGCGTCAGAATAGGTAAAAGTCTAAATGTGGACTTTTCTGGATAAAAATGGACTTTTCTGGGTGTGAAATCTGGATAAAAAAAGACTATTTAGCAAAACTTATATTTCCATTGAAGCAAACATGAATTACCTACCTGAATTAATTAACAAAATGTGCTGCACTCATGAATTCAGCCCTTGACCCTTTCCGGCCACTGAGCAATATTGCTGCCTTTAGGATATCGCTCGTATGCCTCAAGGTATTATCTAATTGCTCGTTTAGAGAGTACATGAATAATCTATTAGAATCGATTAATAATTGATGTATAAACTAGATGTTGTTATTTATAGAATCGAAGTACTTGAACCACAGTTGTGACCGCAGTATCAACACATGAGAGAGACATACTCGTGTCGATGACGGACAGCTAACTACTCAACCGCATTGTAATATTTTGTGGCAGGTTGAATAATTTTAACACATTTTTAGTTCCTTGAAAAAATGCATATAATGAATTAGCATCAACTGGATTTTTTTGCATATAATCTCATCGACGTAATTCAACATTTATTTATTATTAAACATCGTCTAGAAGAATTTTATAAACCGGTAAACTGATCATATATGTATCGTCTGCCGAATTTGATCAATGATTTGAAAAAAAAAGTTTTGCTATGAAAAAACCAACTATACCCGTAGATGTAGTTATAAAATAGACTATTAATTTAAATGGCTAAGAGTTCGTTGACTTAAATAAAATCAATACGGGGCACGAACCTCACACACAAACATTAAGAATAAAAGCCTGACAATTTCATTCACGCGACGTTCATCGTAGATGGCCTCTTTTGGGGCGGTGGTAGGGAAGTGTAGGTTAAGTAGGTAATGGTGATGTATACTGATTTCATTTCCATTACCGTATAGTATTATTTTGAAACGTATTCAAAAGTTGCATATATGAAGAACAAAAAATCAGATTTTTATAAGAATGCCTATTCGCTAACCTTTTGATTGATTTAGTGTCAGTGACAACACAGCAATACGCTCTTGTCAAAACTTTTCCCACTGTTTGAGTAATGCCTAGATCTCGTCAGCTTTGATATCATTCAGTACACTTTTATTTCTTTAAGGTCTCTGCATACATGCCCTATCTAGTGGAAGAACTTTTTTCACCTCTACTTTTGGTGTGAATTTGTTATCGATACTAAGTCCTGGGGTGCCATTACAGCTGCTACAAACGTTCCTACCATCCATGATGGAGAAGAACCATGGGCACGTGGTAGCCATGTCGTCCATGGCGGGGCTGATGGGGCTGCGCAACCTCGTGCCGTACTGTGCCACCAAGTGGGCCGTGCGCGGCATGATGGAGGCCATGCACGAGGAGCTGCGCGAGGACAAGACCAAGGATTATAGCGGGGTCAGTATTGAAGTAATATGTTTTGATAGTGATTTATTCATAATATTTTTAACTTGTTTTTGCTGTAGCATAGGTATTCTTTTTCTTATTCAAAAAAAGTGTATTTGAAAAAGAAATGGCAGGATTATAATGACATGGATATTTTTGTTGGTTTTAAAGAATAGCATTGTCAAATTTGTATCACTTACATGCTAATCTGCATCATTTTTCTATTTTTACCGCCATAGTAACTTTGATATTGTGTTCTATACAAAGCGATGGACCAGGCAGTGAAATAACAGTAACTTAGTCAAATCTAACTGTATCTTATGATTTGCAGCATATCATAAATCTTGTTATACGCACCATGAAGTCGATCTTATCATAAGTATATGTAATTGCCACGAAGCCAAATACAGTAAACCCGAGCCTACTTCTTTCAAAAACTTTCATCTCGTTACTTTATCCATATTATTTACATATTTTTCAGATCAAGTTCACGGTAGTGTGCCCGTTCATCATCGACACGGGTTTGTGCAAGAACCCAAAGATCAAATTCCCCGGCATGCTGAAGATCCTTAGCCCGGGATACGCGGCCGAGAAGATCGTCGACGCCATGCGGCGGGACTACTACGAGATCACCGTGCCCAGCCCCTTGATCTACGTGCAGCAGGTGCGTCACTCTAGCCTCTTACCAGCGTTTGATTAGTTTTTTGGCTTTATAATTGAATAATGAGTAAAACGGTACAGGAATACATACCTATCTATAAGGAAAAACTGTGATTGGTACGGTTCAGAGATATCTTAGCGTTTTCTGATTTTTTTACCTGGAAAGACTCTATAGGTCGCAACAGGAAGAAAGGTAAATAGATTGCCAGTGTTTATAAGACGAATAAACGGAGAATAAGTACATTTAAATTGTTGCTGCAGAATGCTCGATTCTACTTGGGATTCTACATCCATATTATCTGGCAACAGTTACCACAGAAAAGACATATGCTACTTAATCCTTCTACAAGTTTCAATTTCCGCAAACCAGTACTTCAGTATTAATTAGTATGCCGAAGTTAATTTTTCAATTTTCTTTTCCTTTTCTAGATCTGCCGAGCGTTCCCGAGAGAAGTGAGCATGCACCTAAAGGACTACCTGGACTCTGGGCTCGAAGCTCAGTAAATTTAAAAGTCTGAACTGATCGTGCACCTCTAGCCGATAGTAAACAATCTTGAAGTGTCTTAAGAAAAGTGCCTTTGAATCGTGAATAATATTGGGAGCATACTTGGTGCAGCTCTTGAAGCTGCAAATACTGGGAATATTCAATTGTTTTTTTAAATAATATTCCTTTGCAGATATCTTATTTGTATGCTATGTTTAGCACCAGAACTAAATTTAGTTCTGGTGCTAAATTAATTACCAAACTAGTTACCGAGTTTGGTAATGTGTCAGAAAAAATATGACACTATAAAAATTATGTTTTACTTACATATATCCAGGTCACTTAATAATAAACCTTGATTACAAATTGAAAATAATCTAAGAAAAGTTAAACATTGTTAAAGATATAATAATTTAAAGAAGTATACAGTTCAATATAATCTCAATCATGAAATACCATAGGTAGGTATCTACAACTAGTAGTAATGTGACATTCGAAGACAACACCTCTAAGAATTAAATTACATTATACCGTAATAATTTATTTAAGACAATTGTTATCTTTATTTTAATGGATATATTTTTTAAACATATCCATTATAAGAAGCAAATACCATATCTATGCAAAAAAACATAAGATTTCGTATATTTAGGTATTTTCAGAATTCGTACCTTATTTCTATAAAGATCACAACACGTCTCGTGGTCACAGTCCATTTTGTTCAATTGGTTTTTTCAACGAGTTTAGACTAAAAAAACTAATTGAAAAATTACTCGATTAAACAAAATGAGCTGTATTTTTATCGCACTCCGAATTTGTTCGACAAATTATGCAAAGTGCCATCTCTTGTCATAAATCATAAACTTTTCATCACAATACAGGACAGCTGTGTTTTGGTATATTTTAAGATTGTAAATAATTTTGAATTAAATAGAGTAGTTAGGTAGATATTTTATATTGAAAGTTTTGATGGATTATTGTGATTTGTTATACTAGAAGTAAGTAAATAAAATTTAATAAATGAATCAATTTTTCGTTTTATGTATTATATATATAGGTATATAAACCCTTTTTACTTTAAACTGAAAGACCAGAATTATTGACCAAGAAAGTTTTGTTTCATCAGGACAATGCTTGTGTTCACACATCTGCAGAATCGATGGCTCAAATAATGAATTGTGGTTTCGAATTGCTTCCTCATCCCCCTTATTTACCTGACTTGGCACCTTCTGACTCCCACCTATTTCCAAAACTAAAAAAACACTTAGGTGGAATAGGAGGTCAAAGCGGCCGTAAATGCCTTTTTTGAAGACCTTGACGAGATCTTCTATTTATATAGGATCAAGGCTTTGGGAGACCGCTGGACTAAGTGCTGTGACCTAGGAGGAGAGTGTGTAGAAAAATAAATATAAAAAATTGCATTTTTCCTGTGTTTTCTAATTTAGGCCGCGACCTATTCAATCCACGCTCACACCATCTGGTCTTCCAAGATAACCCGAAGCGGGCATAAGTTGTCTGCTATCATAATACTTCAAGGAAGAGAAATTGCTCGTGAAACGATTCATCATTTCAAGAAGGAACGTCCGGATCTAATCCTAAGCCATAAATGACGAGGAAAAGATTTTACCAATAATATCTTACTATATTACTATAAATTGAAGACAAAAAGATAATTTTTGAGTTCTTAAAGCAGCACATACCAGTAAAGTGGCTTAATCCCAAAAATGATGATCAAAACGTTTGTTTAGAATTATCGAGAGAGTTGATTCAATTTTGTCTTCAAGATCAGAAAGTACATTGTGTTTCCTAATATATGAGATTCATGCGATGTTTATGGCCAACAAAATGTTGACCTTCTAGCAGAAAGCAGAGGCAAGGAAATCGATCTAGTTGTATTGGATTGAGTTCCTGAAAAAGCTGTTAATTATTTATCAATTGCTTATAAAACACAGTAAAATGCATGGTTTCAGCGATATAATTTATTCAAATTTCACAATATTTTATTTTCATAGTTTTTTATTTGTTACATTATACAACCTCTAATAAATAAAACATACATTAGCTCTAGAGACTATAAACCGCTACCTACAAAAGTTGAAGACTCTTGAACTTATTGAAATTATAGGAGGCAAGTAAGTAGGTAGTAATCAAATAAAGTTTAAGCTTCAAACAGTCTGGCACATCACTAGAAAAGACCACCTACAATGTTTCTACTGCAGCCGTAAGTCACACATATTTTTTTGAAATCTAAATTTTGTAAAAATCTAGGAGAACCACGTTATGTGAGTAGGTACGTGAATTTAGATGTACAGCTTTTCCGAAATTTAAGTAATATTACTGGTAAAGCAATTTTCGAATCAAAAGTTTATGTATAATGCCATTCAGCCTAGTAAATAAAACATACTTTTACGCCACTTGAGAACATTTTTTTTTAATGGACTGTTTTATGGACCTATTGACCTTATTAAATTTCATCGGACTCTGTGGCCTAGTGCTGAGAACGCCGGAACTATAACTACTCCTACATACGACACGCCTATGGGCACCCGAGAGGGTAGGACCTTGTCTTAGGACGTCGTATATTGAAACTACCACTGCTTCGGAAGGGATAATTTCAGACCTCAACTAGTTGAATAATTCAAATTTCGAGGTATTCCATAAGTGATATTATTTTTGAACTCAAAATTAATAAATGTACTTAGGTGGTGGATATTTTATTAAAAGATGTGGAACGTAATATTTTAGACCTACTAAAGTTCTAACAAAACATCAAAAACAACTCAGTTTTAAACGATATGTACTTTATACAAAGAAAAATTCTTGCCCCATACATAAATATACAAGTTATTTACAATTGTTATTTTTACTTTAATATTTTCTGTGTCCATAGGATAGATATTAAAGACAACTCAAACAAGTGTACAGGTAAGCTAACTTTTTAAACTGCCTGGGAATGTGGCGGAGTAACCATTTGAATCACACAATCTCAATATGGTGATTGTAAGTTATTTCACGCATTTTCATGACCGTATTTGCAAATACATAAAACGGTTTTTTTGCGTTATTGCATTTTTGAATTTTTAGTACTATGTCATTGGACTGCTTTTTCATTAGTTAAATGCGTAATGGTAAAGCATTATGAACCCGATCGGCTGGCTCTAGTCGACAGCATCCAGGATGTGGCGCGGATGGGGAGAAGGGAGAACGGCATTCCTAGGCGTCACGCAATTCAATTGTTCGTCGTTCACTACATTTTGTTGTAATAAATTTGTTGAAGAATTACCTTGGCCAATTTAAGATTCTGCTTGATTATAATTAGAGTTTTGATTGTGCAGAGTTTGTGCATTTTTGGCTTTTTAATGCATATAATGCTATGTCTAGTAAAAACTATTGTTACAAAATTACAATCTAATCAATAGGAACACTGGAAACGAGCGAGATGAAACTATTTTGATAATTTAATCTTTTCCTATAGAGAACGATTCCAGGAGCCACATCCCACTTATTTTAGAAAAGTCAAAAATTTGCGGAAAGCCTACTACTTACTGCGATCCGTATAATATTGAAGTGGCTTGTGGGATCTTAGGCAATCAGGAATATAGTGTAAGAAAATAGTTCAATTTGGCCCAGACATTTATATACAATATTTAATAATTGACTTCACAATATTCTAATGTAATGGCTTTACTTACAGCATTCGTATTTGAGATTTAAACTAGATAATATGCCTAGACAGACAGATACAGAGTAACCCTGCCCTAGATTCAGAGCTTTAATCGCAGAACCTTTTTGAAGTTAACTTCAATTCATTATACACGAACGTCATTTACGACATTATGGTTGTAGAATCACCCGCACTTAAACAGGCAGGCGGGCTATGGAAAACTTCATTTTACGAGATAATTTTAAAAGATATCTACTTTATCAATAAAACGTTACACATTATCTTGATAGATACTACTCATCGTTTAAATCCTATCTACATTTGCCACACAACTCCTATCTCCGATACATTCGTTACACACTCAAACTCAACTGTCTGGTTTCATCACGACGAATAGATGTTTCATATTTTTCTTTCATTCTGTTATTTTATTTAAATGTTTATTTAGACACCAATAACAAACTATTTATGTAAGACTAAGAACTACTCGCTACCGAACCGACTTTAATTTAGAGCTAAACACACGCACAAATTACCGTTTGTTGCGTTACGGAAAGACTGTCACCGTTCAAAAGGGGCTGGAGTATTTGATACTATCACATTGCTAGCTTTGACGTTGACTTTGGGCTCTGATTAATGTAAATTAATATATTATTTCTCTGCTATGTTTAGTTTACTTTTTATAATATAATCGAGTATAACGTTATCGCCCATATATCAGCTAAATAACAAACAAGAAACGAAAGACAGATATAGATATAAGCCCTCTGATTACCGGTATCTGGCTCCATTTATTATAGACGTCGATATTAACATCCTAATTACCTAGTAAATGCCAAATGTATGGTCCACTACTAATTAAAGCATCAAGTTATTATTACAATTTACTAAGCTAACCATGTGCTTCAACTTTATCTTAACTGGGCTTGAGCCCTTTGAAAACATGAAAAAAATATCGTTTTCACTGCTTAATCTAAATAACATCTAAACAGTGTTTGAGTAATATAAATTTGAAACAGTACCGACCCTTTACCCCTTTTTTTTTTTTTTTTTTTTTTCTTACAACTTTAGGGTCATATATCTTTGTCTATAGAACAAGCAATAGTTTTTTTTTAATACGGTAATGATTTGAAAAGGTTCCGTCCTCAATGGATAACCATTCAAAGACCATACGTTTAGAGAACGTTACATTTAAAGATTACCGTTAACATTATTGAAATGTTAAATAAAATAAAAATATCTACGGAGTTACATGGAAGTTAAAATTTCGAAGTTTATGGAATTATAAATGAGAGCGAGAACTTCATCAAACATTATCATAAATCATGGCCACAAACAATCTTTACAAAATGTACAAATGAAACTTCATCCCATTTCTTTCGCTTAAAATTAATCATCTTCACAACCTGGTTCATAACAGAAAATTATAGAACCATCGTTTGAACCAAAATAAGAAATGTATTTGGTAGTAACTACGAATAATAACAATTTTTATTCCAAACGAAAACTTGTTTAAGGTTGCTAAACATAGATATTTTTATCTCAAAAATATTTAAGTATTTCCACGTTAAACGTAAGAAATACACTAAAAGTAAGCCCTATATTGGTACCCTTCGAGAACAGATTTTTATAAAATTTTATTGTTTACAATATTAAATAGGTACGAATTTGAAAATCGTGGGCCATAGCAGTGTAAAAGGATCATATTTTTTATTTCCTATTCAGACCGGCTAAATATTTCCTAAGGTATACGATATTTTTTCACATTATTACCAACTGAGAACTCAGCATCGTATATATTTATTGATTTGTCATGTTCTTCTGGCGTCGTTTTAGTTGGCAGCAGTTAGAAGATATCGACGTCCTTGAGGTGCTGGTAGTTGCGGTCCCAGTAGCCGCCGTTGTACAGCCAGTCCTCCTGCTTCGTGTACGGGTTCGTGCCTTTACTGAACCACCTACAAGCAGCATACAAACAAACATATTAAACGGTTATCAAGACTTGAAAAATCCTATGCGTTTTGGAAAAATTCTTCCAATGCATAAGAGAGCTTTTATAACGCCAAGTAAAAATGATGAGAATAGTAGCTTTCGCCGTCTTATCAAGATTAAAATAGTGTGCCTGTTGAGGCATGTGCTATGGGTTATGTATTTTTAAAGGCTAATAAATGTAAGGAGTGCACTATAGGGAAGGGACTTCGAACCTCTTTAGCATACTTAAACTTGCAAATACCAAAATTTCACTTTTTGGCGGACACGTATGAAACATACATTAATTAAAAGAGAAAGTACTCGTAATTACAAATTAAAAATTAACATTTATCAGATTTAAAATAAAAAATAAAATGCAATATTTTTCTTTTTCAATCCCATCAATTGCAATTGTTTTTTTATCCAATTTAACATTACGCTATTTCTTGTTTTTATTTTTATTTTACGTGATATAATTAAACGTCCATTGTATGATAACCACAAAATTATTCGACTTAATGTGAACTTGTAATAGTTCACCTGGGTTTCTTAACACATCATCGAAGTTTTACTTTTAAAACAGCAACCAACGATTTATCACGGCCACTTTAACAACCCTACTCCAGGGCCTATGTTAAAACGGTTTTACAAATCGATTTAATGAAAGACAGTCTACATTAATGTGTAATTTAATGAGTGATTAAAAGAAGCAGTACAAAATATTGAAGAAAAGAGCCCAGTATTGAATTCTGTAGAATACCTGTGGTAACTGGGTAAGTTTGAGTAGTCATTAAAATGTTTATTACAATTGCTGTCTTCTGTTACTAAGATAGCTGTTGATCCGGTCGAAAGCAAAACTTTTAAAACCAGCATAGGCGAATATAGAATAATAAAACAAAATTGTCTAGAATGTGAATATGAAAATGACCTCGGTACCAGTAACCAGCATGGTCCATTGCGCGACTGACGCTTTAGGTATTACTGATGATTTACTTCATCAAGTTTAATGTGACATTGACTGACTCGCTACCGACCTGGGTAGCCAATCATCCGAGCTCTTCTTCAGCGCTTTCCTGGCGGTGCGCTGTTTCTCCTCCAGGCGCGTTTTCTCGGTGGCAGCGCCGTCGATGTCACCCTGCTCCAGCAGGCGCACGTCGGGCCGCAGCCGGCTGTCTGTGGGGCACAGCTCGCCCTTCATCTCGCGCTCCAGCTCGTTCAGTGACATCGCGAACTCCGTGAACTGGTAGTACTGCGGGAGCAAAGATGATTTTATATAGTTATTTATGTTTTTTTTTTTTACCACAGATATCGTTATATAATAACTACAATGCTTTGAACGTCTATTATGGTTTTCATATCTGCATACAATGACTAAATAGTTAAAAAAATTATACAAAGATAATGTTTAGTTTACACCAGTCAAATTTCGCCTGTCAGGGATTTTGAACAAAATGCCCATTTGAGCCATAAAGTGGAGTCAACGGTGGCCCTCTAGGCCCCTCTGTATATTTTAGATCTGTATGTTTTTACATTGTCACGGAAGGCAATACCTACTCAATTAATGCTCGATAGTAAGTAGTCAGTCTAAGATATTTATACCGAATTCAGCGTCCTTTCTTGTTATATCCCAGTTCCAAACATGGGTTACTACGCTTAATTCCCGACTTCCCTTATCGGCTCAAAAGCTACACATTGATTTATTTTGTTGGTTGTAGACTGCTCACTGTGATCAGTGATGTGATGGTAACTTAACCCATAAAAAGTACAACATATAATCTTCAATACTCGTGCGATAATTTTTTTTTATTCTTAATACCAAGAGTACTGTGGAATACTTTACCCTAACAACACCCGGTATGAATACTATTTGTATGGGTTTTATCCCACAACAGCCTTCATAATCCCACTACAAGGATACCAGCTGTTCCAAACTCAGTATACTAACTTTGAAGTAATTTCTTAGTTTTGAGGGTTTGGCGATGTTATCCTAGATAAATAAATATTTTCTAACTAAAACACCACATTATCTAGCCCAAATTAAGTATCAGTAAGAACTTGTTCTATGGATTCTAGATAACGGATAAATAAACTTAAGAAATATATAAACACAAAGATATATATTTTTAACCTAAATATTAGAAATAAACTAAAATAAAATACATACTGTATGGGGCGGGCCTTACACCGTGACTAGTTAGATAAAACAGTTGAATTACGTTAAATAACTAATTTATTATTGCCCAACTAATTATATTATACTAAATGAGTGGAACGCGCTATATGGGTGATTGCCAATTACGAACTGAACGAGTCTTTAGAACTATATATGAAAACGTGCTTCATGAAGTAAAATGCTGCGTTGCGACCTACTTAAGCATGTACTCCGTACACATACACATCCATGACTAGAAGGCAAATATGATAAAATATCTGCCCCTACCAGGATTCGAACCCGGGACCTCTGGCATGAAAGGCAAGGCTACTTACTACTCCACACCAAACAGGCCGTCAAAAAGATCCATGTATGTTTTCCTTTAGCAGTCAGCTGTTCAAAAGTAGTGACATTTTATTGATTTGTTTGGAAGTCAACGTGCTTAAACCTGGGTTCATCAAACCGAGAAGCCAGCGCCTTAACCACTACTCCACCGACTCAAAATATTACCAACTTAGAACTAGCGTTTACCCACTGATTCGTTCCTGTCGATATATCATATCATTTTGTGGTATACCTGCGCACTGTTGCTGGGCCTTGGGCGCGCCTCCCATAGCGTGACGGAGCCGGGGATCTCAAGGTCGAACGCCTCGTCCGCCTTCGGCACCTCGTCCGAGTTCTCGGGCTCTTCGGGCTGAGGAACAAAAATGCAAACACCTAATGTTTATAGATAGTAAACTTTTGCAATAAAAAAAGTTATAAATAGAAATAAATAAATCCTCAAACAAACACATAACCGTAAGGCCCCAAAATAAGCAAGCTTGTGTTATTGATGACACAGTGAACTGTGGAGGAATCTATAAAAAACATACATATATAAATATGAAGAACCATGACCCTAGAACAAAGATCTATGTTCATCACATCATTTGATCACAATGGCGGCCTAGAAGATCGATATAGCATCTGATTATTTTTATAAAGAATTTTGAAATAGGTGGAATGGACTTACATCCTGTATGGACATGGAGCGTAGCGCGCCCACCTTGAAGCTGTTCAACTTGGCGAGCACCTTCTTGGGCGTGTGCGCAGGCGTCTCGCGCGCTTCGGCGGCTTGCGCGCGCGCCCACGTTTCATACTGCGCCGCGCCGCAGCACTTGATGCACTGTGTCCACTTGCCGTACAGGTAGCGCAGCCGCTTCTTGCTGTGGGTGGCGTCCACGTACACATGTTAATATTATCGTGAGATTTTTAACATAAATGTCATACACACAAATATTTGTGATAACTCAATTGTAAACTTGTGTAGTATAAACATTATAGTAATGTTTCCATTTAGCACATTAGATAATGTTATATGTATTATTAACTAAGTAAATAATCATATACAGCTCTCTGAGGGGAAAAAGTGACCGATTACCGTCGAGGTTGTAGGTAGCTAGATTGGTAATCCCACTTTTTTTCAGATTCATACATTAGAGTAATGCTTTAAACTATCTCTCGACAACTCCTACGACAAATTTAAAAATATATTAAAAGCTGAAATCAATAATTTTTATGTGCCTCTGACAGAGCGTTTGCTAGCTCTGGCGGAGCATAGTTCCCTTCTCAATTCATTATAGGTTCATTTAAATGAATTGATCCATAAATCATGCTTCGGCCGACCTCTGCCCAGCCCCGGCTTCACCGGAGGCTGCCCAGAACGGCCACCAACTCATGTCCCTTTGAGCACCTTCAGTGCAACTTTCACTACAGGCGGAAGACCCGCTAGCGGGTGCCATTCTGGTGAGTCCCAGTAGTAGGGATTGGCGGATTCCCGCTCACTTATTAGGTATGGTATCAAACGCGAATTTATTTAATAAGGTCGCGGGGGGTCGAATCAAACCGCGATGCTCGCTAAGTTAGCGAACGTTCATCAAACGAATCCGCGATATTATTTTGATTAAACCGCGGATCAAAGTAATTCGCGATATTATTTTGATTAATCCGCGTATCAAATTAATTCGCGCCTAGTAGAACGCGAAGTCCAACTTTCCCAAAAAACCAAAAATGCCCTGGTTTCTGGTAGTAGTAGGGATTGGCGGATTCCCGCTCACTTATTAGGTATGGTATCAAACGCGAATTTATTTAATAAGGTCGCGGGTGGTCGAATCAAACCGCAAATGTTATTGACTATTTACTTTCTTCAATTATAATTTATCTTACTATACCTATTGTGAATTATAATCATTTCACCCGCCAGGTATTGCAAATATGTTACGAAAGGGTGGTTCAGTAGCGTCTTATTGTTCATATTATTTAAACGTTATGTAGCATGTTTTTACTTGCTACATATGACTAACCAAATTCTTGTGATAACAATGTAGCCTCATGACGACGGTTACTTTTTGTGTTTCTTGGAAAATTACAAAGTTAAAATGAGTTTTTTATCAAAAACCAAATTCTTGTGATAACAATAAAGGGAGAGAATTTGCTGCTTCCTCAATTATTTCTATTGTTCCTTTATCGGTTTGTAGTCTCATGACGACGACGGTTAATTGTTTACGCCTCCAACCACCTCCTTCTTCTTACTTTTTTTTTTATCTATTTTGGATGGATATAAACCGAAGGGAGCTCATACATCTGTACATTTCAAATCTACCAGTGCGAGTGAAAACTTGAAACTTATTACCCAGTAAGAAGTTCCTGCATCGCTGCTATACAAAATGTCTGTGAGTATTGCTTTTAATTTTTTTTCTTTCTTTCTATTTGTGTAATCAAAATGTGTTTTTACTACTCATACTTTGGTCGCTAGATTTGTAATATTGTCTTATGATTTTAACAAAGTTTAGTTATTTTTCTGAGGCTTTTTATTCGATTCACTACTTTCTTCATTTCGCAGTTTGTTTTTTCAAACATTGTATGTTTTCATGGAACCATTTAATATTTAAATTCTTTGATAGAGATACATGTCCGTTTTATTTCAATGTAACTTAACAAACTTATTAATTTTGTTCTTTACTTTTGTTTCAGAATCAAGATACTTTTACATTAAAAAACTACTACTTTCCTGATACTCCCGACGAAGACGAAGAAATCACTCTACCGTCGTTCAGGATAAATACCCAAAACGTCGGTTGCAAAAGAGTGGCAAACAACATCGAAAAGTTTTTTGAAAAACCGAAAAGGAAGAAGAAGGGTGCTAAGTTATCATCGTGCGTCGGACATTGTAGTGAGGGTGGTGTAAGCTACATATCAACTAATGACGATGACGGTTCAAATGCGAGTCATCTTGTGAAAATCGAAATATATGACATGAACAAAATTCGCAACGTTTCCAATACGGAGCTTTGGAAACATACAGACGTGCGTGTGAAATATTACGCTCACAGCGGAGACGACCAACACTATCAGAGCACCCGAGATATCATCTACGAAATAACACAGAAAATAGCAACAAAAGAAGATTGTGCTAAGTTCTTTGTGGAGACTAAGGACAAAAAACCGTGAGATAACTCTTAAAGGTGTGATGTGATTCAGTGACAATACTAACTTTAACAATAAAACCAAGTGAGAGACACATAAAACTGTGAGTGCACGCAACTACCTGCTCAGTGTCTACAGTCTACTCGTCATAAAGATAAACAATGCTTACAGAACAAGTAATTGAAAAGATGGGTAAAACAATAATTTTACGTGACTTCAAAAGATACATTCGATTGTGGTACCTTCAGAATGAATTACCACAATGGATGATGGAGGATACGGATATCAGTCCATTCTTTACACCTTGTCAAGGACATAAAGTACCATATGTTTACAATGAAACGGAAGAATGTAGTGAAATCGACGGAGTGCTTCCCATGGCAGGGTTTTGTTCAACATGCACTCAAAAAAGTGCAGGTTAATAAATAAATTTTACCTTATCTTTGTTGTTTAATTTACTAAGGGTATTTCATTTTTTGAATGCTCTTTCCGAAGACATTTTAAATACAAATCTACCACAATATTCTATGTAAATGAGTCTTCAGATAGTTTTTCCTTAAATGAAATATCTTTATCAAATTTCTTTTAAATGAAAGATCCAAGTTTGTTACAAAAAATTTATTTTAATATAAAAATACAGACATGAATAGATTTCTTAAAATTAAATCGTTACATAAAGTATTTTCAGTAAACATGTTTATAAAATCAAACATCGGTATTTTGTTAAATCTAAAGTAAACAAACAAAAGACTATACATTCCACATACCGAAGTCATGTAGTTTTGTAGAACTGACCCATTACAAAAGTATTGCTTAGAGTTTCTCTTCAAAAAGTTTTCCAACATTAGTGTAGGCTTCCGACCAAACGAATCAAAATATTCCCCAATTCCATTACCATTAATGAAAATTGCTACCCAGTGAGATCCAGGTCTTGTGTCAGGATCTAAATTGCTTATTAAATAGACAGGTAATGTAACTTTGACAGGTAAACGATTAGCAGCAAAAACATTCAATGTTAAGTCGGGGTGTATTTTCCACAAACATTTTTGTATGTCGATGGTGTTCATCTTAAACAAATTGATTTAACTATTGTAATCTAAAGTAATTTCACGGTTTTTATTAATTTCTAATATGTTGTCAAACTCTGCATATACTACGCAATTGATCGTGTCTTCAAGCGGAGATTCGAAACCTACTTCCAGTCGAACACATCCACGTTTTATGAGACTCCAATGTGAACTAGAGTTCGCAGACAAGTCAGGAGTCATATCAAATGCCAAAAGACAACAACCACGTGAGAAATCATATTCTGTTATTGCATTACCATCATTTGAAAAGTGAATACCAGTTCCCGAGAAAAGAGTGTGATAGGCACTTGTAATTACGTTTTCAGAAAACGAAGGTTGCAAAGTTTTGGATGGTATTTGTTTACCGTCCACATATATACTAAATGAATTCAGACCAAAGTTATCAAAGTTATAGGGATTAGAGGTAAAACTACCATTAAAAGCAGAATTTTTTACAAAACCGACTATACACCGTTTAGGTATCTGACCAAGGAATACATTATCCAATGTCTTAGTTTGAACTCCAGAAGAAATTGTTAAAATTTTAACTTCTGCTCGGGTAAGGGGGTATTTAGCAGTAGTTTTTAACAATACTTTTTCGTGAGCTAATAAAACCGAAGGATTTATTCGTACTTTTCGTACAAGCAACTGCGCAGCACTAATTTTAACTTTAAACTTGTGATCGTTGTTTGGACACATAAGATTGAATGATTCCTTTGTGCGAACTAACTTTAATCTCATTTCTACACCATTTAAAAGAAACTTTTCTTGATTGAATATATCCCCATGTACGTGACCAATCATTTCAACAGTACGACTTCCCTTCACGAGTCTTCTTCTTGTAACGAAACCTCGATTTGATTCGTCACAATTATCCATGTTGCTTGCTGTATCCTGGTACCACATGGCACATGTGAGGTGATTAGTTTTAGCCGCAGATCCATAGTTTAGTAAATTTTCTATATATGCACGGTAAGCATATGTATTATTCGGTGGTGATATCAATTTTTGGTTTAAATAAACTTCAAGTTGATTAAACAATGAATGTAACCAGTTATTGATTGGAGCTACATTTGCATCCGCCGTAATCGATGTTGAATCCTGGTTAGTTACTTGAGCTTTGATGTTAAGTAATGTATGAGACAAATCTATGTATTCATCTCCAGCACCGGGTATAACGAATTCAATCGGTCCTTCATCACTTAGAGAAGAAATAGGACTATAATGCATCCAAGCTCCACTTTCAATGCTTGTTTGTGTTGATGGTAAAGCAAATAAATCCAACTCCGATTTCACACACTCACGAGAATGATGATGTAAAAATGACATTTTTTAATTTGAGAATATATCTGGCATACGTTGTGTGCTCTTACGTGCTTTTGAAACACCTTTCCTCTTAGACGCTTTCGAAGAAGTGAGTGCCTTTTTACTGGTTCTTTTGATTTTATACCCGGATCCTAACATTAAAGAATCAATTTTTTCATCTGCCTTTCGTTTTAAATTGTTGCTGACAGCCTTCAAACGAGTTTTGACACTTTCGTTTAAAGGTCGAGTACTAATCATATCTGAAAGGAGGCCTACACCGGCATTGAGCGCTTCCTTACCTACTGTTTTTGCTCCACTAGTCAGCAAAGGCAAAACTGTCCTAAACAAGCCTCCTAAAAAACTCCCAATACCATGACCACGTTGAAAAGCAGCTCCTTTGTACACAATTCCTACACCTGAACCCGCTTGATGGGTATAATATTGCTCATAAGGACAGGCCATAATAAAAAAAAAGTAGAATGCTATTTAACTCGTTTGAAATGGAGTTTAATACACGCAGTCCCAAACTGGAATGGTACTTTTTCCCCAGTGTTCGTTCTTATATCTATTTCTAAAACATCAAATTCTCTTCGCAATACGGGAATATAATGTGCAGGAGAAAATACGTTCATTTTATAAGCACCATAAACATACTTTGCTGGATCCAAGGGAACTATTCTAAGCAAAGATGTCATCACATCTCCAACCATTTGTGGTTGAACGATATCAGAATAAACAAACAATTGCGATGGTAACCCTAGTAGCAAGTCAACAGGATATTTTCCCATAGTATTTTTGGTTTTTATAAAATTAGACCTTGGTTCAAACCCAAGCTGTAATCCAAGCGTAGTAGATGTTGTAACGGATGTTATGGAATCATTATTTGATGTAACCGATACACGTTTTGATATCTCATCGTAACGAAACTGAACACTGTCTTTTAGTAAAGGATTTTGATTAAAAGCCATTAAAAGATGATCAACAGAGTCATAGTTTGTTGCTGGTATATGTGATTTGTATTCCACTTTGGCCAAAGCAGGTTCACTCAATAAACGTTTATTTTTGCTTATATAAACCACGTTTTCATGTTCCCGAACATTTATTATGGTACATGGATAGTGATATTCCACTAACCCAACTTCCCACTCTCCTTCAAGCTTGATTGTTTTTGGTAATTTCGTAAAAAAGTTTGTTGTTTTATTATCCGGAAAATATGAAAGTGAGCTATTGCTCAGTAACGTTAGATAAAAACTTTCATCACTCATATTTGTTCTAACGTTTGAGCTGATATCCAACTATTAAATTTATTCGGGTAACCTTTCCACTTAACCAACACTTCCTTTCTGTTACCAGAATACCTAATACCTATGATTTTATCTATTTTGTATTTAGTGGTGGGGTCATAAGTAACTTTTTGCAGCTCCTTACCATAAAAAGTACCTACAATTGGTTCATTTTGCAAATCTTTTAAAGTATAAACCAATAGTGGTTTTCGTTTGACAATAGAAGTAATAATAAATATTTCATCACTCCAGTTAGTCTCATAACCTTTTTGAAATACGTGTTTATGTTTTGTTATTCTCACAAAATCACCAACTTGCAATGAGGATGTGTAATGGGTCTTAGAATTACTTTTTCGTTCATATAAATTACACCAAACCGTCATGATGTTACTTGAATTAACGTCACATGGTCGCATTTTAATACTAGAATGATAACTCATATTATAAGACTTTAATAAATTTTTTAAAATATCGATATACTTATATGTATTTTTGTGAGTAAAGTATCGCCACATTTTCATCTTCAATGTTCTTTGGAATCGTTCTACGATACTAGCTTTAATATCTGGATTATTTGTGGTATAGTAATTTACATTGTTACTTTTTAAAAATGAAATTACATCTCTCGATGCAAATTCCGTACCTTTATCAGATTGTATATGGGTTGGTGTAGCATTTGCTTCGTTAAATATACTTTGAAAGCACTTTTTGATGGACTCAGAATTTTTCTTTTTGATTGCTCTTGCAAAAGCATATTTACTAAAAACATCAATAACACAAAGTATGTATTTATAACCATCATTATATTGACTATAAGATCGCATATCACTTAAATCTGCTTGCCATAAAACATTAAAATTTGACAAAATGTATTTATTTCTTACAAACTTTTTATGAACTGGTTTATGTAATGTATATGTCTCTTGTTTTTGTAACCATTGTTGAACTTGTTTTTTATTCATTTTACCCCTTAAGGCACTTGACAACTTATTGACGCTACTGTACCCCGCTGGATGTGAAACATCATAATAAATTTGATCTATATCTAGTACGGGTTCCATCTCTCCCAATCAAGTTTCTTCCGAGCTTTTTTCAATGGTTCTGATGACAATGATCTTTTGTTTGATGTTGATGGTGTCTCATGAGGTTGTAGCGTATCTTTAATTTCTATTATGCTATTTTGCAGGTACTCGTATATATCAGGATTACCGATACATCTGATCGGTACTTGTATAATTGATAATACTTTAAGGTAAGGGTCGCTTCCAATTGGTGTAGGACGTTTTAATTTCCTTAGTGTGTTATTAACTAATTCGGTGATATTACTGAATGGAATAGCTTTATCTTGGATTATTACAGTACCATTTTCATCCCATCGTATTTTTTCCTTATTTTTTTGTAAACAATCCAGTAATGTTTCAGCTCTCTTTTGATAACTTTTTGGTATAGATTGAAGGATTTCTGGAACCGAATACGCGTCTTTCCGCGGAATATCACTCTCAACGACTGATGGTGGTGTTATACTAGGATTAAGTTTCTCATATTCATTTTTTAAGTATATTGGGTTGGTGGACACTTGAATGTGTGGTTCAGTTTGAACTTGAGCGTCGCTTCTGTTTTCTTTTTCACTATGGAGTGAAATAATTTTTAAAGAGTTTTTTTTCTCATCGTTGAAATGCAAATATCTTTGCAACGTCTGAAGGTATAAAGTCCATTTTTCACGATCATCTACTTTACTTTTCATAATTTTTTGCATTTCACCATCCAAACGAGATAAAGTTTCTTCAGTTGGGTTTTCCCTTTCCTTGAGTCTTTCGAGTGCACTCGATTCAATCAAAACCATTTTTTTTACGTTAGACATAATGTTTTTACTTTAAGAACGAGTTATTGTATTCAAAATAGTACTTAAAACAGCACCCAAGATTAAAGGTAAAAATGCACCACCTTTTTGTATAATAATTTGCTTTTTAGATTTAGTATTCCCTTTGGATATTAATTTTCTTAATATTTTTCTGTACTTCTTTAATTTGCTCTTATCTTTATCTTTTAGTGGCACTTTTCCTTTTAATACATTAAAAATACATTCAATTAGACAATGTATTTCTGTATCCCCACAGGTTTTGAGTAGCGCTGCTCTGTACTTTGGTTTTAGTGAATGTAATGATCGTAATAAGTCCTTATGGGAAGTTACTCGACCAAGCATCATTTTAAGACTAAATAAATTTTATTGTGTTATAAAATATATATATATCGTGATTCAAATGACATCAGTTGAAAAAAAACAGTTCAATTTACAAATATTGAAAGTTGATTCACTTGTATCTTTTAAATCAATTTTTTCTTTAAGAAAATTTAAAAGAAAGTCACAAAGATTCTTTATTTCATCATCATCACACTTTTCAAACAATTGTTCACGATATTTAGCTTTGATTATTTTTAATACTCTAAACAAATGATTAAGGTTTGTAGATTCTGCTTGAGTCATTATTTAGAACTGATAAGAGTCGATCGCTACGTGTTCTATTTATACCCTTTTTTAGGAATGTAAACAACACAGTTATTATCAGATGGAAATATTTTGCTTTTGAAGCGATGCATGTCATTGGTGTTTTGTTTCAGATCAATTAATAAATATCCGTGAGCTTCGGTGGTTGCATCTTTGTATGCTTCTTCAACAAACTTCGAATTATCTGGATAAACTTGTCTAGCCAAATGTCGTATCTGTGTTCTGTCTCTTGGATTTTTAAAATAAATTATGTAACTAGAGTTTAATGAAATATCACGTTGTCCTTTTCCTTGATGGAATATGTTTTGTGTAATATAAAACACACTCAGATTTCTGTGGTGACTGCCTTTCGTAAAAATATCAACAATCCTTCCATCTGATTCCCTCATGAGATCATCAATTATAAGTAGTCTTGGAGATTTACCGTCAATCATGCTAAGATCTGGGATCCCTTGATAGTAAGTAACATTTTTTAAATTATACAAGGGTTGCATTTCATCAAAACACCAAATAATTTCAGAAAAGCTAATGTTACAAATTTCATTACAGTATTTCAAAAAGTTTGTAACAAAATTTGATTTTCCACAACCACTAGGACCTGCAACAATTGCAGTGAATGGATGAAAAAAGTGGACCATGATTATGATTATTAAATGGAGTTCAGAACGTGTTACTCTAGTGAAAATAAAAATGCAAATACTGTTCAGGTTTAATGCACAATTTATTTATAATATAAAAATTAACCCTAAACAAAGTGGAGATAAAACTTAAACTAATTAATAATTTAAAAGATGGTTGCAAAAACTAAACTTAAAACTATGTTTTTAAAATAAGTACATAAAAATTTTTATTATGTTTGACATACAAAATTTTACACAAACAATACAAGTTGTATGAACAACACATAGTGATCACATCAATTTTTCTTTTTATTCTTTAGGAATTCTAAAATGCCCCCAAGCTAGTGTATTTGTTGAATTTGGTAAAATATATCGTTTAGTATCAGAGTAACTCAAACTGATTTTATGAATTTTTTGTGTAAATAATACATGTTTTATGGATCTAAATCGCAACATTTTACTTATTTTATTGCATTTTTTGAATAAACAAGTTTTGTAATCTTCTAAATTGAATGTTTTTGTAACGCATTTATTAACACCCTTTGCTTTTGTTGTTAAGTTATCTTCTACATCAATCGCATACATTTTCGCACGAAGACCAACGAATTCTTTACATATTTTACCATTATTTTCGTCTTTGAAGAACCCTAACTTTTTTTTATTAATTAATGGAAAACCATATTCATTATTAGTTGCATAATCGGATGTATCAAAGTATAAATGTAAGTCTGATTTAATATCTTTATATAAATCATCTGTGAATACTTGATAAACTAAGCTGTCGGTGTCGGTATACAATAATTTAAGATTGTTTTGAAACTTTTGTTTCATGTGATTATAATGGAAATTATACACTAATGTTTTTGATATATCTAAAATGCAAAATCCTAAATAAATGGGTTTGTTAAAAAATAATTTTGTCTTATTTAATTGTATTGCAACTAAACTTTCCGAAAATATTGACAAACTGTGGAATTCAGGTTTCGCAACAAGCGATTGTGCACCTTGAACTTTACCACGGTTTTCCCAATGATTTAATAATTTAACGTCCACTCTCTTCGCAATGTTTTCCATAGTCTTTCCAAAAACTGAATTGTTCATAAGTTTAAAAAAATCTTTTTCGAAATCGTTTGAAGACTGTGCTCGTAATTGAGTATTCAAATCAATGTATGTTTTTAACCAAGCGCTTTGTTTAAACTTAAGTATTCTGTGTATTTTACGTAAAATTAAACCGTTCTCTAAACATTGTTTTAAATTTCTATAATGTATGATATATCTTGATTTGTTATTTAGGTTTGGAATTAATTTTTTTTCTCTGCAATTAGCAACAGCAATGCTTTCAGGACAAAAAGGTAAATCTGAATGAGAATCGTGTAAGCTATGAGGGTAATCTAAATCAACTTCCAATATATAACCATATTCCGCCTCATCCGAAATGTTAAAGTCAGTATTGATATCAACCCATTGAAATTCACCTGTAGGTAGGTATTGGGACATAGCCCATCCATATAGGTTATTAGCATCAAGGTAAATGAGGAAGGAAGACTCGATCTCTCTGTTATATTCATTCATGAACTTATTATTTGCCTTTGCATATCTGTTACTACATTGGGATATTCCACCTCTTATACCTTTTTGTATAAAAGCAATTATATCAAAATCTGTAAGCAACTCCAATTTAACTTTTGTATGAATTAGCATAGCATCCCAACTTAATCCGGGTGCAGTGAAGTAATGGGTTGGATCTAATTCATAAGTTTTGAGACAGACTTGTCGAAAATTTTCGAAAATATCAGCTAATAATAAAACATCAGTTTTTAAGTAAAGATCAGAATAATCATTCATGTTTTTACATTTAAAATGATTCCAAACATCTTTTGCATGTTCGTAATCGTTCTCAGAAATGTTGCTATCATTTATTGAACTATAAAATTGATCTCGAGTTGGAAGACAAGTCATTTCTAACGACTTAAATGAAGTCATGATTTCATAGGGGTACACACCCTTTCGGAGTAAACGTTTGAAGTCATTTTTGTCAGGAAAGTTTAAACCGAGTTCATGGAATTGTTCAGGCTTTAAATTATGAGCAAGTTTTTCCAGACTACACGACATAAATTTTATAGAATCTACAAATCGTAATTTAAAAGGAGTTCCGGCAATATTTAAGTTTTTGGTAAAAGAAATATATTTTTCTTTATTCTGTGGAATTATCTCTATTTCACCTTCCTGAATATTTAAAGCATGTACAAGAAAATGAGCGTCGTAATTACTTAAATTGTGGAAAAATATTGGAATGAATTTTTGCGGTTTATATTGTTGTGCACATAATTTATGGGCTACGCCAGCGTATTTACCACTATACCAGTCAAAGTTCACAAATTTTTCAACATTTAATTTTTTTTCACAAATGTAGCAAACTTCACTATTCGAAATGTTAAGCTTTTGTGTATCGGTCAATTCTTTTGCGGGAGATTTTATAACAATTTTCGGAACTAACGATTCTAAATCTTCTTTCACGGAACGAATAAAAAGTTGGGCACAATTTGGACCTGTATATGTTTTGTAGCGTGAAAGTCTATCATTAAAGGAACATTTTATATAATATCCAAAACTGTACACTTCATGTTTTTGTATTTCAATAGTAGACGATTGATTGGGATCGTTTTCACAAGTATTGATTGGATTAAGAAACGCTTCGAAATCAGCATACACAACAAATGGTACTTTCAGTTTACGGTCGTATCTATCAAACGTAATTTGGTTATTTGAAACGTTTTCGCCAAACCAATTTTTCTTTTTAGAAATCTGATCACTAGGTAAGTCTACTTTAATTTGACCGCAGTCACGTTGTTGGTGTTCTAGCAACTGTGATTTGATAGAAAAATTAAGCAAACAACCATCGCAAATATGAGCGGAAGACTTGTGTGAGTTTAATTGCCTACTCACTAATCTAGATAAGTTTTTAATGTAACAATAGTGACCAGAAATCCCTCTGGCAAGGTAAAGAAGGTTAATGTGAACAGTTTTACGAGATTTGGTGTGATACAGAGGACCTATAATTTGATTGAGTTTACTTTTCGTATCGTATTCTAATCCAAAAACGTTGATACTAATATTGTTAAGTTTTTCAAACTTATGTATATCCTTAATTTTAATGGGAAACGGAATGTTTTCAAACTTCAGTTTATTCATATGCTTTACGTATGAAGTCATCCTATCTGAATTACTATTGGTAGGAAATAATGCAGATAAAATTGCCCACATAAAACATTGATGGTCATTATTTTTAACATTTATAACCGCTTTTTTTAACTTAATATCAATTGGTAAATCAATAAATGAAGATCCACGTAAAGGATTGAATTGATTGACATTCATATCTAAATGTTTTATCTTTTCTAAAGACCAACCACTATCTTTTTTTTCAAAATTGCTAACTTTATTTGTAATTTCGTTATTTATTGAAGCAAAAATCATTTTTAAATCGTCACCATGGCAGACAGTCCAATTTAACGTTTGGAAATCAAATGTATTCTTTTGCTGTTTAGTTTCTTGTGTGAAATCAGCTTTTAAAATAAAGTTCACTTTGATTATTGTTCGTTTTTGAATGCATTCTTCTAACAATAAAAATATGGTTTCCTTAATATTTGTGAGGAACGATTCTGGTGTTTCAAAGTAATTATTTATTTCGTCATTGGACTCAGAAGTGATTCTAAAAGTAAGAAGGCGGTTGCCGAACGCGGAATCGATTAGATCAACGTTTTTAAGTTTTTTATGCGATGATAGCACATGACTTTTATGACTTTCACTTTTCAAATGGCTAGCAAAGTATTTTTTTGAAACAATTTTTTTACAAATCATACATTCAATGCGATCACTATGTTTTGAACTTACGTTTGATCCATGTTTTACTTCTTCTGAACTTGTTGACGGCAGACATAACCTCTTACTACTTGGATTTTCTTCAGGAAACACATCTGCAGAAGTTCGCTTCGCTCCTTCTTTTCCATGTTGAATGATATTTGCATCCTCAACTTCTTGACATAGTTGATTCAACTCATAATCTTCACACAAATTGAACAAATCGATATCGTATGAAGTATCCATATTGAAGTTCATTTGGTACTGCTGCTACACAAAATGTCACAAGAACAACAAATTGTGCGTGCACTCACAGTTTTATGTGTCTCTCACTTGGTTTTATTGTTAAAGTTAGTATTGTCACTGAATCACATCACACCTTTAAGAGTTATCTCACGGTTTTTTGTCCTTAGTCTCCACAAAGAACTTAGCACAATCTTCTTTTGTTGCTATTTTCTGTGTTATTTCGTAGATGATATCTCGGGTGCTCTGATAGTGTTGGTCGTCTCCGCTGTGAGCGTAATATTTCACACGCACGTCTGTATGTTTCCAAAGCTCCGTATTGGAAACGTTGCGAATTTTGTTCATGTCATATATTTCGATTTTCACAAGATGACTCGCATTTGAACCGTCATCGTCATTAGTTGATATGTAGCTTACACCACCCTCACTACAATGTCCGACGCACGATGATAACTTAGCACCCTTCTTCTTCCTTTTCGGTTTTTCAAAAAACTTTTCGATGTTGTTTGCCACTCTTTTGCAACCGACGTTTTGGGTATTTATCCTGAACGACGGTAGAGTGATTTCTTCGTCTTCGTCGGGAGTATCAGGAAAGTAGTAGTTTTTTAATGTAAAAGTATCTTGATTCTGAAACAAAAGTAAAGAACAAAATTAATAAGTTTGTTAAGTTACATTGAAATAAAACGGACATGTATCTCTATCAAAGAATTTAAATATTAAATGGTTCCATGAAAACACACAATGTTTGAAAAAACAAACTGCGAAATGAAGAAAGTAGTGAATCGAATAAAAAGCCTCAGAAAAATAACTAAACTTTGTTAAAATCATAAGACAATATTACAAATCTAGCGACCAAAGTATGAGTAGTAAAAACACATTTTGATTACACAAATAGAAAGAAAGAAAAAAAATTAAAAGCAATACTCACAGACATTTTGTATAGCAGCGATGCAGGAACTTCTTACTGGGTAATAAGTTTCAAGTTTTCACTCGCACTGGTAGATTTGAAATGTACAGATGTATGAGCTCCCTTCGGTTTATATCCATCCAAAATAGATAAAAAAAAAAAGTAAGAAGAAGGAGGTGGTTGGAGGCGTAAACAATTAACCGTCGTCGTCATGAGACTACAAACCGATAAAGGAACAATTGAAATAATTGAGGAAGCAGCAAATTCTCTCCCTTTATTGTTATCACAAGAATTTGGTTTTTGATAAAAAAGTCATTTTAACTTTGTAATTTTCCAAGAAACACAAAAAGTAACCGTCGTCATGGGGCTACATTGTTATCACAAGAATTTGGTTAGTCATATGTAACAAGTAAAAACATGCTGCATAACGTTTAAATAATATGAACAATAAGACGCTACTGAACCACCCTTTCGTAACATATTTGCGGTTTGATTCGACCACCCGCGACCTTATTAAATAAATTCGCGTTTGATACCATACCTAATAAGTGAGCGGGAATCCGCCAATCCCTACTACTAGTCCCACATAACCCCCCGCAGAAGAATTTACCTGCGGGTGGTATGCATGACGCATCTTCCACCTCCCTCCCGCGAGGGTGCCTCGGCAGCAAAAAAATAAAAATTTTTTTATGTACCTCGCAGTACATTTCTCTGGGGTGTTCAGGAACATTCTGGAACTGCTTGGGCAGTTTCTTTTAATTCAGGCGGCGTCAATAAACGGTCTGTTTATTGTTTATTTCGTTCATTCAGAAACAAAGAAAAGTTGTTGTTGTTGTTTCTTTTTGCTCGTTAAAGCAGGCAAGTGTCTTAGCCTTGTCATACACAAAGAAAAGGAAATTCGCGCGTTTTTCACTTTCCACTTATTCTTGCTATTTAATATACGGAAGAGACAAAGAGAATAAAACCTATACAGCCAAGTCTTTATTGCAAGAAGCACGTGGCCCGTATCATTTCTCTGATTTCCAGATAATTGTCTTGGCAAAGGCCTGAATCTTGGTCACTAATTTGAAAAAATAAGGCAGATATGGATAGGGTAGAAATAGATTTTTAGATACTCTTTCCTTCCGCAAAAGCAAAGAAATGAATTTTTATACATTTTATCAGCATATTTGTTCAATAGTATAACGACGTAAAAATAAATAACTAATTCACTTTCTGAGCAGGTATTGTATAAATATTATAATTAGTTCAAACTGAGAGTGTTCCCCTCCCTTTTCTGGGAATGTAATCATGGCACGAACTTCTGGCCAAAAGGCAAGAAAGGCTATGTTTATAAAGGTTATTTCATTAGAGACGGGAATTAACGTGTAAAATGACAGGTTTCTAACATTTAATATTTTTATCTAAGTTTTCCCAAATACAGTACTTCCTGCTCCGATCAACTTCTTGCCAGCGGGCAGCATATGGCACTCACTTGGCATCAGTGATGAAGCCATCAACGCGGTGTAGGTCGCGGCTGTTGAACCCGGCAGGCTTGAAGGCCAGTGAGGCGCGCAGCCCCGCGCCGCCGTGGCACACCACCTCCATGGCGCCGTACTGCTCGATCCACAGCTTGCCCACGATCACGTTGTGCACGCAGCAGTTCACGTTGGTCCACGTGTACGCCTCGCCCCACCTGCAAGCAGGTCATCGTTACCGGTGAGAGCGGGAATAATTAAGATCTCTCGACAAGACAGGTTTTTTTTAAATCACAATTTCTAATAAGTGTCTATTGAAATGATTTATATGGAAGTTGAAATTATTTGTCTCCAGCTTTCAACGCAAATATTTATCATGAGGATATTACATTTATTAAGAAACAAACATATAAACGAATTAATAATAGAACGAAAAATACAAAGAAAGAAATTTAATAACGGATAGAATACAAAACCTAAATTAATGAACGAGGTATTTTATGTTTACTTCTACGTAGCTGTCTGATTAACGACCACATCCATGACATTAAAAATTAATCCATCTCTACATTTACCTAAAATTGACGCCGGATTTTTCCTTAATCGCCTTTTTATAAAGTCACTTTCCATACGGAAAAGCCACGCCACTGAAAAATAACATAGTATCCCAACATGAGTTAACCAAGCATAATACTGACCTGGGCAGCTCGACGGTGACGTGTCCCTTGGGTTGGATCTCGACGCTCTTGCCGCAGAACTTGAGCTTGGGGTGCACGGAGCCGTGGAACACGAAGTGCGGGCTGTCCGCATGGAACGCCGAAACCGGTGGGTGGTGCGATACCTGGGCATGGAATTTACTACAATCCCTGTCAGGTATAGCCTTAACTCATCGTGAACATAATTTGTGTTAAGGAATCAAGATAAATAACCGAAGTCAAACTCAAATCGAACTAAGCGGCATGAAAAGTCCGTACTTAAGATGGCTGTTACTCCATTAGGAGTCTCTTCTATTCCTAAAAAAATTCCTGATGGTCCGTACAGTACTTATAAGATAAGATTAACGGTCTTCATAGGAACTTTAGTAACCTGTTTCTAACAGAGCTCAGAGTTGTTTTACATAAAGATCCAGAAATATTATATTAGGTATTTACCTATGAAATTGCCGTTTTGCACGAAATAAATGAAGCGTAATTTTTTTATATATTTTTTATTTCTATTAATCAAAATAATCACTCATGCAATCAATGCATCTTTGCCAACGCATTGGTAGCTTACTGATGCCTTTCTTGAAGAAATCAGCTGGACGGGAGGCAACAAATTCTTCAAAGGCATTTTGTACTGCCTCTCGGGTATTGAATTTTTTTCCCGCCAAGAAGTTATCCAAATTCTGGAAAAAGTAGAAGTCTGTAGGCGCAAGGTCTGGTGAGTACGGCGGATGACGGAGAACTTCCAACCCCAACTCTTGTAGCTTGGAGACCGTCTGCTGTGCAGTATGAGGTCGCGCGTTGTCGTGCAGGAGCAGTGGAGCCGAACGATTGACCAAAGCTGGTTGGAGACGTGCGAGCTTCTCCATCATTGTGTTCAGTTCTTCACAGTACATATCTGCAGTAATGCTTGTCCCGTTTGGCAAGAAGTTGTGATGAATTACACCCGCGTTAGACCACCAAACAGAGACCATCACTTTTCTAGGGGTAAGTTTTCGTTTAGGGCATTGTTTGGGTGCTGAACCAGGGTCCAACCAACATGCTGAGCGCTTACGATTGTCAAACAGGATCCATTTCTCGTCACAAGTAACAATGCGGTTCAGAATTCCTTCATTTGTATGCCTGCTGAGCAGTGTAAGGCTCGTCTCCACGCGTTCTTCGCGCTGGCGGTCATTGAGTTCGTGGGGTACCCATTTGTCAAGCTTTTTTACCTTGCCAATTTGACGCAAATGGACCAATATTGTTTTGATGCTAACGTCGAAAGCTGCTGCTAATTCAGCCGTGGATTGAGTTTCATCAGCTTCCACAATTGCCTTTAATTCGTCATTGTCGACCAAAGTTTTCGGACGACCACGGGGTTCATTTTTCAGGTCAAAATTTCCAGAACGGAAGCGGGTGAACCAATATCGGGTGGTGCGTTCGTTTGTAGTGTTCGCTCCGTAAACGTCGTTGATGTTGCGTGCCGCTTGTGCCGCTTTGCTGCCACGACGGTACTCATACTCCATAATTACTCGAATTTTTAACTTATCCATGATGACGAAAAATGTTCGAATGCGTTGAAAACAAAACACTAACTATTAAACAAATGACGATTTTAGAAAAAGAATTCCATGTTTGTCAAATAAAATTAATTTGAAATTAGAATTATCAGTCAAAAAAAAAATATTTTCATTTGAAATGGCCAGTACGGCAAAACGGCAGTTTCATAGGTTTCTATTATAACCAGGCCGATCTAAATGCAAGCTTCTATAGGATCGCAAAGAAAATTCATTTAGTGGCATATATTATAGTTATCTAACAAAATATCAAGTAGTATATAAAATGCGACTTGCAGTTTAAGTTTTTAAGTATGTGTTTATTTGATATGAATAATTAAAAATGTATATACAAATAGTTTTGTGCCACAAAACGTGGTGGTGACCAACACAGTCAAGAAATACCATATCAATATGTAAAAATCGTTTAAGTGAGTTTTGGTGCCGTGCATATGTTTGTGAAGGTTTTTCATTGCAGTTAGTTACCTGTTCACAGACGGCGCGGAACTCGGCGCGCTCGAGCTCGTACGTCTCGCCCAGCAGCGGGTTGAAGGGCTTGCCCAGCCGCTCCCAGTTCGACGCCAGCGCACTCACCGCGAACGCTGCCGGCCACAAGTATACCAAGATGAATACCAATGAGCTTTTTTTTATCTCGTTTTGTTTTTGTAGCTTTTGCTCACAGCTTCGGTTGCGGGTCTAGTGAGAGTTGTATTTTTCCTCTTCTATTTTTTATTATTTTAAGTTATATTTTAAAAGGTTTAACATGTCATAAAATTTTCTAGTAAATAACTTTCCTTAGGAATACATTAAATTTTTTTTAATTTGAACGAATTCCAGGAATTGGCGCATGAAAAAATAAAAATCGTCTTTTCAGTATATTAAATGTTAGTATACTATAAATATTAGTATATTGATAGTATATTAATTGCTTGCCAAAATGAATGAGGATTGCAAATATTTGAAGAGAAGCTGGCCTGAATGCGCTGGTAGACTTGAGATTTTAAAACAAGTTCACGTATTGCGCATATGCTGGCACTTATATTTGCTCTTTAATACATTTTTCATTTCGTATTTTTTTTTGTTCCCCTCCACGGGAAGGGCAGCAGGATAAAAAATGCTCTGACGCATACTCCGCGCGCGCGATCGGAGTTATGTGGGACTCGTCCCGACGCCTACCAGAACCATACCCACTAAAAAACCCCCTGTCGGCTCGTGCAATTTTTTGCTACTCAGCCTTCATCTGAGCGATGGCCGATTGGAGAAAGAGACCGCGCTAGCGGGGCCCAGAAGGGGTCACCCGCTGGGATTTACATAGCACTGAAGGTGCTCAAAGCACTGAAGGTGAATTCATAGCACTAAAGGTGCTCAAAAATAAAAAATAAAAAAATAGAATTTAAAGTTACATTAAATAAATATTAAAGAAGTTAAATTAATTCGAATTTACGTTAGAATTAGAAGTTGCGGCCTCTAAGAGATCTAGCGTCAGCTGCGTCACTACGTTCGTGTGCACGTTTCTCGGTCTAGCGAATTAGAATTTCGAATCTAAAACAGGAGCAGTATATGAGACTGAATCTCGAACTAGAGGATTGGGATGGAATTCGGTGCGTTTGAAGAAGGATCCTAAGAGTGTTTGAGGTGCTGTTGCACTGTAGGTAGTTCAAGATCTCTGTGCAGGTCCGCGTTACGCACGTACCATGATGCGTCTGTGGCCCTGCGGCAGAAGAGATGAACTACCTGCAGTTTTTGCAGGACGGAGGGTTTGGCGTGGGTAAATACTGGCGAGGCATATGTCATGACTGGTCTAACGCAGACCTTATAAAGCGTACGTTTGTTTCAGAATGACATTTTACTTTTTCTAACTAACATACTATATAAGCGGCCTAAGTAAAAACGGGCGAGTTTCGTTACTCTATCGACGTGTGGCTTGAAAGAAACCGTCTGGTCTAAGGTGACGCCTAAGTATTTGGTAGTGCGCTTCCAGGGGATGGGATTACCTAACATTCGAACGTGCAGATTGTCAGCGACATGACGTTGTTTGCAATCGAAGTAAACTCTTGTCTGAGTTCACGTCGATACGCCATTTTTGAAACCATGCACCGAGGGCGTCTACAGCCTTTTGGAGTCTGGTGGTGAGACCCGGGACACTTTGGCCTTTGGTGTAAAGGGCTGTGTCGTCAGCAATGAGGGCGAGTTCGACGTCTTTCGGCGGAATGGGAATGTCGTTAGTGTACACGGTATACAACAGAGGGGCGAGGACTGAGCCTTGAGGGACTCCAGCGTTTATGGGACGAGGCGCGGAAAGCGTACCTTCATGTTTAAAACGAAACGTGCGGTTTTGCTTTGAGAAACGACGCGATTATCCTAACTAGGCGAGCCGGTAAGCCTATTTTGTAGAGTTAATAAACGAGACCGCTGTGCCAGACTTTGTCGAAAGCCTTGGCTACGTCAAAGAAAACTGCGATCGTTTATGTCATTTCGGATAGAAGCCGTCGAGTATGTACTTGACGATTTGATGGACTTGCTAAGGGCAGGAGTTCTTAGCGCGGAAGCCGAACTGGTGGGAAATGATGAGGGGAATTTCGTATTTAAAAATAAACTCCATTATATAAATGAAACACTTGTCACAAGTCGTGCAGGTTACATCCAGCTGTATTAAAATAGCCGGCATCCCAGGCCGCGGCAGCACGAGTCTCGGTCTGCGTGCGTTCTCGAGCGCACGTCGATCGCAGACGCCTTCCCGCTCTTTTAGCCCCCGCGCTAATTGAGCACCCAAATTTCATATTTGTTTACCGTATTAAGTTTCTAACGCAGTCTCGGTCTGCGTGCGTTCTCGAGCGCACGTCGATCGCAGACGCCTTCCCGCTCTTTTAGCCCCCGCGCTAATTGAGCACCCAAATTTCATAGTTTACCGTATTAAGTTTCTAACGCCGTTTTCACGGCGGACAGTGGCTCGTTAACCGTACTTCTAATAAGTTTCTAACGCCGTTTTCACGGCGGACAGTGGCTTGTTCACCGTACTTCGTGGAACGTGAGCTTCGTCGACGGGAATTCGTTGTTCCAGGACTGCAAGTGCCGTGTTCGAGTAAGTTATCCGCGTCGTTCTCAACCGCCCTACTGCGTGTAGGGTGGTTTTAGGAAGTTAGTCATCGTTGTTAGGTTCATATATTGTCCCTCCCCAACCCCTCCGCAATGGCTTCCCTAAGCTATGATGAGATTAGGAAGAAGTTAGCTGATAGTATCGGTGCTGAAGGCATTTATATAAATGCTGACAAGTTCCGTTTCCTTGATTCTCTTATCCCGCATATCATGGCGTTAACTCCACCAATGGCCCCTCAGGCCACCCCAGTCCCCCAGACCCCTCAGGTCTTAGGTCCTCCCGCGTCCCCTTCCTCCAGTGACATGGAGTGCGAAGAAAACGCCCCTCCGCGCCGCAAGCGCGCACCCGCGACCGAGTCATCCTCGGATGCCACCCCAACTGGCCCTGATGAGCCTCCCTCTTTCACCCTTGTTAAGAAGCGCTCTAAGAAGCGCTCGAAACAAGACCCGGCGCCCTCGGCGCCCGTCCCTACACCCCCTGCGGCGTTTTCAACGCCAGCTGCCCCGGTGTCTTCAACACCCGCTCCGGCCCCGACTTCTGTCAAGGCCAAGGTCCCACCACCCATTTTCCTTCGGGAAAAGGGTAAATGGACTGAGGTCTCGACATTGTGCAATGAGCACAAGATCCTTTACACCCGAGCGGTAAACTCGGGTGAATCTATTAAAATCACTGTCTCGTCGATAGACGGTTTCCGAGCTTTGACTAAGCTCCTCACCGATAAGCAATATGCTTATCACACTTATGCTCTGTCAGAAGAGCGTAAGATCAGAGCGGTACTCAGGGGAATCCCGTTCGAATTATCGAACGAGGCCATCCTGGAGGATCTGCAGTCCCAAGGCTTCCCGGCACTCGCGGTGCATAAAATGCACAGCAAGTACGGGAGGCAACACCCTCTCGCTTTGGTGATTCTCGCCAACGTCCCCAAGTCCAGAGAGATCCTGAAAGGGGTTAGCTCTATTTGCGGCCTCTCTGGGATCTCAATCGAGGCGCCTCATCGCCGCGGTCATCCCGGCCAGTGCCATCGGTGCCAGTTGTACGGGCACGCGGCAGCCAACTGCCGCGCACCGCCCAGGTGCGTCAAGTGCCTGGTCCCGCACTTCACTAAGGAGTGCAATCGCACTCCTGAAACTCCCTCTCCTCCCGATTGCGTGCTTTGTGGCCAGTCCGGCCACACCGCAAACTACAGGGGCTGCCCTCGTGCACCCCGTTGTATGCGCTCCAATTTCAAAAGGGCGGCTCCCAAACAGGCCCCGCGCCTTTCTCAAGAAAACTTTCCGCCGCTGCGTAGCCGGGTTCCTCCGGCTGCAAAGCCTACTCAGCCCAAGCCTGCTCCAGAAAACTGGAGGCAGCGTCCCGCATCGAATCCCATCCCGGCTCCTCGCCCATACAAACCCACTCCTCAATCCTCCGTAGCAGACGATATGCGTATCGTCTGCGACGCTATTAAAAATGTCGATGTTAGTGAAATCGCAGTCTTAGCCCGTAAACTTAGGGCTTCACGTACTCCGACAGAGCGTTTGCTAGCTCTGGCGGAGCATAGTTTCCTTCTCAATTCATTGTAGGTTCATTTAAATGAATTGATCCCTAAATCATGCTTCGGCCGACCTCTGCCCAGCCCCGGCTTCACCGGAGGCTGCCCAGAACGGCCACCAACTCATGTCCCTTTGAGCACCTTCAGTGCAACTTTCACTACAGGCGGAAGACCCGCTAGCGGGTCTCTGCCAGCGCGCCCAACTTCCCGACGGGTGTCGCTTCCGATGAAGGCTAAAGGTATACGCTTACCACAGCCAACAGGTGGTTTTTAGTGGGTAGGTGCCATTCTGGTGAGTCCCACATAACCCCCCCGCAGAGGAATTTACCTGCGGGCGGGTATGCATGACGCATCTTCCACCTCCCTCCCGTGAGGGTGCCTCGGCAGCAAAAAAAAAAAAAAAAAAAATTTCTAACGCCGTTTTCACGGCGGACAGTGGCTCGTTAACCGTACTTCTAATAAGTTTCTAACGCCGTTTTCACGGCGATCAGTGGCTTGTTAACCGTACTTCGTGGAACGTGAGCTTCGTCGACGGGAATTCGTTGTTCCAGGACCTCAAGTGCCGTGCTCGAGTGAGTTATCCGCGTCGTTCTCAACCGCCCTACTGCGTGTAGGGTGGTTTTAGGAAGTTAGTCATCGTTGTTAGGTTCATATATTGTCCCTCCCCAACCCCTCCGCAATGGCTTCCCTAAGCTCTGATGAGATTAGGACGAAGCTACTTGACAGTACCGGTGCTGAAGGCATGTTTTTAAATGCTGATAAGTGTCGTTTCCTTGATTCTCTTATCCCGCATATCATGGCGTTAATTCCACCAATGGCCCCTCAGGCCACCCCAGTCCCCCAGACCCCTCTGGTCTCAGGCTCTCCAGCGTCCCCTTCCTCCAGTGACATGGAATGCGAAGTAGACGCCCCTCCGCGACGCAAGCGCGCACCCGCGACCGAGTCATCCTCGGACGCCACCCCAACTGGCCCTGAGTCTCCCTCTTTCACGCTTGTTAAGAAGCGCTCTAAGAAGCGTTCGAAACAAGACCCGGCGCCCTCAACGCCCGTCCCCACACCCATTGCGGCGTCTTCAACGCCAGCTGCCCCGGTGTCTTCAACACCCGCTCCGGCCCCAACTTCTGTCAAGGCCAAGGTCCCACCACCCGTTTTCCTTCGGGAAAAGGGTAAATGGACTGAGGTCTCGACACTGTGCAATGAGCACAAGATCCACTACACCCGAGCGGTAAACTCGGGTGAATCTATTAAAATCACTGTCTCGGCGATAGACGATTTCCGAGCTTTGACTAAGCTCCTCACCGATAAGCAATATGCTTATCACACTTATGCTCTGTCAGAAGAGCGTAAGATCAGAGCGGTACTCAGGGGAGTCCCGTTCGAATTATCGAACGAGGCTATCCTGGAGGATCTGCAGTCCCAAGGCTTCCCGGCACTCGCGGTGCATAAAATGCACAGCAAGTACGGGAGGCAACACCCTCTCGCTTTGGTGGTTCTCGCCAACGTCCCCAAGTCCAGAGAAATCCTGAAAGGGGTTAGCTCTATTTGCGGCCTCTCTGGGATCTCAATCGAGGCACCTCATCGCCGCGGTCATCCCGGCCAGTGCCACCGGTGCCAGTTGTACGGGCATGTGGCGGCCAACAGCGCCGCCTCGCCCAGGTGCGTAAAGTGCCTGGTCCCTCATTTCACTAAGGAGTGCAATCGCACTCCTGAAACTCCCTCTCCTCCTGATTGCATGCTTTGTGGCCAGTCCGGCCACACCGCAAATTACAGGGGCTGCCCTCGTGCACCCCGTTGTATGCGTCCCAATTCTAAGAGGGCGGCACCCAAACAGGCCCCGCACCTTTACCAGGAAAACTTTCCGCCGCTGCGTAGCCGGGTTACCCCGGCTGCAAAGCCTACTCAGCCCAAACCTGCTCCAGAGAACTGGAGGCAGCGCCCCGCTGCACTAGCAAATCCCATCCCGGCTCCTCGCCCATACAAATCCACTCCTCCACCCTGCGTAACAGACGATATGCGTATCGTCTGAGACGCTATCAAAAATATTGATGTTAGGGAAATTTCAGTCTTAGCCCGTAAACTTAGGCTTCACGTTCTCCGACAGAGCGACTGCTAGCTCTGGCGGAGCATAGTTCTATTCTCAATTCATTATAGGTTCATTTGAATGAATTGATCCCTAAGTCAAGCTTCAGCCGACTTCTGCGCAGCCCCGGCTTCACCGGAGGCTGCCCAGAACGGCCACCAACTCATGTCCCTTTGAACACCTTCAGTGCAACTTTCACATCCGGTGGCGGCAGCGCGCCCACTTCCCAACGGGCGTCGCTTCCGATGAAGGCTAACGGTAAAATTTTGCCACAGTTTTTTTTTTTTGTTCCCCTCCGCGGGAAGGGCAGGAGGATAAAAATGCCTTGACGCATACTCTGGCGCGATTCGAAAGTTATGTGGGACTCGTCCCGACGCCTACCAGGACCATACCCACTAAAAACCCCCTGTCGGCTCGTGCATTTTTGCCACTCAGCCTTCATCTGAGCGACGGCCAATTGGAGAAAGAGGCCGCGCTAGCGGGGCCCAGAAGGGGTCACCCGCTGGGATTACATAGCACTGAAGGTGAATACATAGCACTGAAGGTGCTCAAAATGAAAATCAATAATTAAAACAAAAATTAAAAAAAATTGCAAAATAAAATTGAATTAATTCGCATTTACGCTAGAATTAGGATTTACGTTAGAATTAGAATTTACGTTAGAATTAGAATTTGCGGCCAGAAGGGCCTCGAGATCGGCGGACAGTCTGGTGGATGCGTACGCTTGCGCATTCCTAGGCCTAGTGACTTTGAACTTCGAGTCTAACACAGGAGTAGTATATGAGACTGAATCACGAACTAGAAGATTGGGATGGGTTTCGGAGCGTTTGAAAAACGCTTCAGAGAGTGTTTTGAGATGTTGTTGTACTGTAGGCAGTTCAAGATCTCTATGCAAGTCCGCGTTACGCACGTACCACGGTGCGTTTGTGGCCCGGCGGCAAAAGAGGTTTTGAACTACCTGCAGTTTGTGCAGGAGGGAGGGTTTGGCGTGGGCAAAGATTGGCGAGGCATACGTCATAACGGGTCTAACGCAGACCTTGTAAAGTGTACGTTTGTTTCTGAAGGACATTTTACTTTTTCTACCTAACATGCTATTTAGGCGGCCTAAATAGTGACGAGCGAGTTTCGAAACTCTTTCGACGTGTGGCTTGAAAGAAAGCGTCGGATCTAATGTGACGCCTAAGTATTAAGTACTACGCTTCCAGGGGATGGGAATGCCTAACATTCGGACGTGGGGGTCGCCATCGGGACGACGGCGTTTGTGGTCGAAGCGCATCGCAGAACTCTTTTTAGGGTTCACATCGATGCGCCATTTTTGAAACCATACACCAAGGGCGTTTACGGCCTTTTGGAGTCTGGTTACAAGGTGCCGAACACTGTGGCCTTTGGTATAGAGTGCGGTGTCGTCAGCAAAGAGGGCGAGTTTGACGCCTTTCGGCGGGATGGGAATGTCGTTGGTGTACACGGTGTACAGCAGAGGGGCGAGGACTGAGCCTTGAGGGACTCCAGCCTTTATGGGACGAGGCGCAGAAAGCGTGCCTTCGTGTTTAAATCGAAATGTACGGTCTTTGAGAAACGACGCTATTAACCTGACTAGGCGATCCGGTAAGCCTATCTTGTAGAGTTTATAAACGAGACCGCTGTGCCAGACTTTATCGAAAGCCTTGGCTACGTCAAAGAAAACCGCGACTGTTTTATAACGACGCGGATAGAAACCGTCCAGTATATAATCGACGATTCGGTGGACTTGCTGAGGGCAGGAGTGTTTAGCGCGAAAGCCGAACTGATGGGGAATAATGAGAGGATCGCCATCCGTTGGAAACAGATGGTTCCGCATTCGAGAGAGTATGACTCTCTCGAGAAGTTTAGACATTGCCTTGAGGAGGCTGATGGGTCTGTGATTAGCCAGGACGTTCAGAGGTTTGCCCGGCTTGGGAATGCCTATGACTGTCGCTTCTTTCCAAGCTTTTGGAAAGTAGCTATGGTCGAAGCAGGCATTGAAAATGATAGCTAACAAGGTAAGAATCTGTTGAGGTAGGTGCTTAAGTGCGTGGTTGGAAATTCCATCCGCACCCGGAGCCTTTTTGGACTTTTGATTTCTAATGAGAAGCAAGATTTCATCATTAGAGACTGTGACAGGGTCGGCGGTGATGGGGAGAGAGTCTCTGCGAAGGACTTCGTCCTCCACCGCCTGGATGTGTGAGGGATCAGCAGGTTGCGTGCTGGGCGAGCATTGTGCGGCAATGCTGTCAGCGAAGCATTCGGCTTTCTCTTCGACTTCAAAGGCAGTAGTGCCATCGGGACGAGTGAGAGGAGGAACGTGAGAGGCGGTGTCTACGCGTAAGGCTCGGGCCATGCTATAGTACGCTTGGTGGGACGGAGAGATATTCGCCATGAGATCGTTCATCTGAGCGTCTCGGAGTTCCGCGAGGCAAGACCTAACTTTACGTTGAAGCTGATTCGCAGCTGTTCTAAAGGCGGGCGTGGGATATTTCTTGGCTCTCCGGAGAGCCGCGTTCTTAGCTTTAATAAGATTGCTAACGGCTAAGGGAAGCGTGGGTTTGCCTTGCTTAGCAACCTTTTCGTTGTCACTGATGGCTGAGTTGATAGCATCAGTGAGACAATTTACTAATGAATCGATTTTATCCGGGCTATCTATTTCTTCGGGAGAGATCGCGAGTGGAGAGTTCGGAGCCTCTAAGGCTGAAACTAACGTATTTTTAAAACCTTTCCAGTTGGTAAAGGTCTTAGGAGATGAGACATTATCGTTCGGCGGTCCTAGCACGAGGGAAACGGGGCGATGGTCGGAGCCTAGGTCATCGAGCGGTTCGATAGACCTTAGGTCAAGATTGATTCGCTTGATAATTGCAAAGTCGAGGATGTCAGGAGAGTAGGACGGGTTGTTGGGATAGTAAGTGGGAGTGATGGGGGATATGACGTCTAGGTCAAGGGAGTTAGTGATGTCGAGGAGAGCGATACCGCTGGTGTTAGTCGATAGGCACGTCCAGTCAGTATGTTTGGAGTTAAAGTCTCCGAACATAATGACTGAATGGCCGAGGGCGAGAATGGGCTCAAAGTCGCTGCGGATTGGTCTGGTACCACTAGGTATGTAGATTGAAGCTATGATGATGGTCAGATGACCAGTCATAGCCAATCTACACACAGTGGCTTCCATGTTGAGGAGAGGAGGATTAGGGAGAGGACAGCAGTGGAAGCCTCTTTTGTAATATATAGCGGTGCCGCCGTAACCGTCGGAGTTGGGCCTATCGTTACGAATAAACGCGTACTTAGGTATAGCGAATCCCCTGGAGCGGTTTGGAGTAAGCCATGTCTCCTGGAGAAGGTATAAGTCAGGTTCATTGTTCTGAAGGAACAGTTTAATCTCGGGAAGGTTGGTGTTAAGGCTACGAGCGTTAAAAGATACTAGGGATAAGCCCTTGGGTTTAGTACGACTGGACGCGGGATTTGCGGGTCTAGACATTATAATTTACTTATTTACGATTTTATACAAAAATAAACAAAAAATAAAAATAAATTTACAACGAACTTAGGAGCGAGTGGTGCTCGGCTAACGCGAATAAATGCTCTTGAGGAGAGCGGGCGGCTCGCAGTTTGCGTGCGAGAACAGAAATTTCCGTAATGTCGACGTTTTGAATGACGTCGAACACGGTCTTCATGTCCTCAGCCAGCGACGACTGAGGTGAAAATGACAAAGCAGGACGCGGCCCTACAGAAGCTACGGGAGCTGGGATGGGTCGGGAAGGTGCAGGCGGGACAGCCGGACGCTGCCTCCAAGACAGAGCCGGAGTAGGCGTCGGCTGAACGGGCTTTGCTTCCGGGGGACCCCGGTTGCGCAGCGGCGGGAAGTTAGCGGGAGTGAGCGGCGGCGCCGGTTTAGGCGCGACCCTCTTGGCGGTGGAGCGCGGAGCGCGCGGGCAACCCCTGTAGTTAGCTGTGTGACCGGACTGGCCGCACAGCACACAGGCAGGGGGGGAAGTGGATTCGGGAATGCGAGTGCACTCCTTCGTAAAATGTGGATCCAGGCACTTAACGCACCTGGGGGGAGCTGAGCAGTTAGCCGCTGCGTGGCCATAGAGCTGGCAGCGGTGGCACTGCCCAGGGTGACCGCGGGGGTTGGGACGCTCGACGGAGATATTTGAGAGTCCGCAAATTGTGTGAGCCTCTCTAAAGATCTCCCTCGAGTTGGGAGTATTCGACAAGATAACTAAAGCTAACGGAAAGCGCCTACCGCGGTTAGAGTGCATCTTGTGCACTGCTTCGGCCGGGAAACCCTGGGACTTAAGGTCCTCGAGGATTTCTTCATTCGCGAGCTCGAACGGGACGCCCCGTAGTACTGCGCGGATCTTACGCTCCTCCGGGAGGGCGTAGGTGTGATACGCGATTTGTTTTAAGGAAAGTAACCTGGTGAAAGCGCGGAAGTCGTCGACGGTCGCGACTTGAATTTTAATTGTATCGCCAGCGTTGGCGGCTTTTAAGTAATTAATTTTGTGCTCTTTGCACAAGTTAGAAACCGCGGTCCAGCGCGCTTTTTCCCGCAGGAAGACGGGTGGAGGGAGCTGAGGTTTCGGCGGGACGGGAGCGCAGCGCGTCGCTGGCTTCGATGGGACCGACGGAGACGCGGTCACTTCGAGTGACATGAGCGGCGCGGGGGCGGGTGTAGAAGACACCGGGGTTGGCTCGGGTGTTGAAGACACCGCGGCTTTTTTCGAACGCTTCTTAGAGCGTTTGGTAACTGATTGGAAGGCGGGCTCAGGAGAGCCGGTTAAGGTGGCGGCGACCGACGAAGCTTCGGACGCGGCGGAGTCTGAATCGCTCCCGGGAGCGGTACGCTTCCTACGAGATGATCGCGAGGATGAGACCGACGCGCAGTCCATATCGGATGGAACGGGAGACGCGGGAGAGCTATAGACCTAAGGGGTCTGGGCGTTGGAGGCCTGAGGGGCTGGGGTTGGGGCCTGAGGGGCCGGGGACGCGACTGATGCCTGCAAGGCCTGCGTTAGGATGTCTTTTGGGATGGAGACGCCTGCCGCAGCAAGCGCCTGGGTGAACGCGTTCGCGAAGTTAATAACGCTTAGCGAATCCATTAGGGAGTGTTGGGACAATAATATATATAAATATAAGTATAATAAAAGATGCCTAGTTCCTAAAAACCTAGTAAAATCCTAGCGGCTAACCTCCCTACCAGCGGTAGGGGGGCTGGGGAGAATAACTTAAAACTAACCGTAGTACGCCGAAGGCCACCTCCAATCTTCCACCTCCCTCCCGTAAGGGTGTTGCTTCGGCGGCAAAAAAAACAGGCCGCGGCCCACACGCCTCTACCTTTGTAGAGCAGAGGTTTGTGGCGGTTCTGTGGCTTAGTTTCAATTAGAATTAGAACTTTCAGTGAAGCGAAATAATGAATTTGAAAATCAGCTTCACTCTGTGTACCTCATCCATTTTTAGAGTTTAACTAACAATAATAAAATATTGAATTTTTTGAATACCTTTTTATTTACCTTACCATTTATTTCTAAATCAATATTAAGTCACATTATACTACAACATATAATTGAATATACATGCCTTAAATAAAACCTTTATTTTTATCGTTGAGTTGAGATCAGTATTCAATAAGTTTACACTCTCGCGATGAACAGGCGAGACGCTTCAACTGCAAGAGTCAAGGTCATTATCGAGCCGCGATATCACGGATACAACTCCCGCAGTGGAGGTTCGTACGTAGCAACTAGGGCGAGGACAAGGGCCATAAATACAACAACTAGCCACACCTGCGATGTACTCCATGCGCTGCACGGGGTCCGTCTGCTCGGCCGCCATGCGCAGCAGGTGCGCGTACTCCAGGTACTCCAGCATGCGCTGCAGGAACGACAGCGGCTCGTTGAACACCACCGGCATGGTGATCTTGGACAGCTCCTTGCCAACGCAGTTCTTCAGCACCGACCACAGCGAGAAGTCACCGCGGCTGAATTGCGCTACGGGGAGGGAAGTTCTGTGGACAAATCAAGATCTCTGTCAAGTTACGATGTATAATTCGTTTATATTTTCATAGCCAGCTAACAAAACGGTAAGCGGTATATAGCATCCTTGCCCATATACAGTATTAATTCTAGGTGATATCGAACTATGACGTCTCCCGACTTAAGTGGCTATGAGCATTCCTTGTGTTCCTGTAATTAATAATTATAAATAAATCCCCACACAAACACACCAACTGTATGACCCCACAGTAAGCAGAGCTTGTGTTATGGATGACGATACATCGAAATGGGGGGAACCCAGAATAATAATACGTATACAAATATCAACAACTATTAGGTTATCATGATTGCTTCTAATAAGAATATTGTTAACGCCCTGCCATGGAATGTGAAGTGGTAGAGATTGGAAGTTGGTAATTTGCTACTCAACTTTGAAGACTGCCTTCAAAGAATTTGATAAGCTGTATGAAACCTACCTATGTACTTCAAAATCTTGAAAAGTTTCAATGGATTAATAATTTTTCGAACTTCTGACTTTTTATAAGCAACCAAAGGATTTTATTATCTTTATTGACAAAGCTCACTGGTCCGTTAAAAGAAAAGAGCAGTATAGTGTAATTGTGGCTTTGAGTCCACGGGTGAGTTTGGTGTTTGTTGTGTTTCACGGGTTGAGTGTTTGTCAGTTGTTTTCAGATAAATAACTGTAGAGTAAACTTTTCATGGCGCGTCGCAAAATGCATGAATTGCTAATGTAAACATGTTACCTATGAATCTTGGAATAGCAAAAGTGTCAATATTTTTTAAGTCATTTCTTAATAGCTTCCACTCATGCAATATATCTCCCAGCAAGTTGTCCTGATTACGTTTTTATATATGTTGAAATAAAATCTTCGCTTTGTCAGTTAACGGTTATATCCATCCGAGAGGGTCATAGAACACAGATAAGAGTTGTCTCTTTGTGCATTGTTCTAACTCGATATTATAATTAATGTTACTTTTGATCTGGAATGTGTCTCTACTCGGATCCCATTTTAATCCAAGTTCTTTTGTTGAGCATAACTCATTGTTTTTAAAATCTATTACTGACGGGTTTATTTGATCGTCAGGTAATGTGCTTAGTAAAATTTGACTATTGCTTGCCCACTTGCGCAGGTTAATACCACATGTCAATGAGTTGGGTTTTTGTTGCTTGAACTTCAATATTAGTAGATTATTTCGTATTTTGAGCATATTTTTAATTATTTTCTTTTATTGTTGACGTATGTAAAATTGTGTAAAGAAACGAATTTTACTTTTGGTTTTTATAGAACATACATTTGCAGTTCCCATTTTATTTAAACATGGAGTCTGGAGAGCAAATAAACGGAAAATGTGCAACAGATGGGGCCTTTACAAGGTAAAGTAGCTCTTAAGCGGGCGGAGTAGGGTTGGAATCGGCAGGGTGGTGGAGCATATCGACCGTGGCTACCGGGCCCACTGCAGGCTGCGGCAACGACGACCTGACCTGCGGAGGCACTGGTACACGACAATGTTAAATTTTTCCGGATTTTTTAATGACTATTATAGGAATGTATAAGAATTTTTGACTAGATATAGAACGAAAAATAATGGGGAAATAATATTATAGTATTTGAATTCCGTAATTTTGAAAGAGTAGTTCGCTACATTTGCAGTATTGTAACAAAAATATACGTCGAAGTCAGTCACATACAGACACACAACAGACACACAGACAGAGACACAGTAGACGGACGTTAAAGTTATAACACAATATAATGTGCTTAACAAAAAACTCTATTACATATTTTTACTTTCAAGAGTTAAGTTGGACAGGAGCTCCAGTGCGAGAGAGCCGCAGCCGAGAGCGCGTTATGAGCACTGGCTACGTATTACGAGCTACTTACTGACGACCCGCCATGAAAGTTCGCCGCCAGCAGCAGACCGCGGACATGCTCTGCAGCCTCTAGTAGCTGTTGTCCCGAAGTTTCAATTTGTTCGTGGATTTTACTATTCGGAGTTCAGCTACTAGTTAGCTGGTGCAAGTATAACAGATTCGAAACCGTTTTGTGTTTTAAAAAAATTTGCAACTATAGATACCAATAGCTGACCATTATCTAGTAATTACATCGAATTTAATTTTACTTTTGTCGAGAATGGAGCAACTGTTTGCGTTAGAATTTTTTGTAACTAAGAATATTTAATTAACATTAGTTCGAACTGCTTCATAAATCAAACAGTTCTAGGACTCACTTCCACTTCAGTTCAATTATTTTTGGTAATTAATCCGCCATCGCGCGGAGTTAGATGAGGTTCCAGACTAATCGATCAGGTTCGCTCACGACGACAGGTTTGTTTCACGACGCCATTCGTCAAAGTTTGGACTTTAAACTCCGTAAAGAAATACCTACTTATCATAAGTATTGTACACTTATGATAAGTAGATCTACTTTAATATATAATTATAACTCGTCAGCATATATGTTACAGATACCCAGTTTAGAATCATTTCAACCTGGCTTTCATTGTTCATTTCGATAATTTTACTCTTATAACTGCTACTTATTTTCACATTATCCCATTTGTTAAAAGGTGGCTCGTAGATTAAAATTTTACGACGAAATATTCAATTTTCTTTTAACTTATAAAACAAATTAACTTTGTTATTAAGCAGTTTAAACCTCGATCTTATTCCGACATTATCTTTTAATTGGTGTCCCTTTAAGAGGTCAATATAAACTCGAAGAGATTTAGCAGACGCTTATCTTAGGGACTTGTGCCACTTTGTGTATGTCCTTATTTCCTAAATTTCTTGGTGAAGAGACTTAAATAACTTAGATTATTTACAGATACCGAACATTCTAAATTAGTTTAATTTTGTAAATCGATAACAAATTGTCCATTTCGCGAGTAATATTTACAATTTAATTTCTCCAGACGTTATTCATGTTGAAAGGCAAAGTTGACGAATAATAGGTGCGATGGTTTAATTACAAACATACAATTCCTCCCAACATAGGTAACTTGCTGTACAGCTGTATTAAATGAATGTACCCTCCCATTAGATGAGCTAGGCGTCCATAAAATGGCAAAATTAAATATGTGTACACACAAGGGTCTCTCCGTTTCCTAAATAAATTAACTCATCCTTGGGTAACCTTTTTCACAAAGTTACTGTAACATTAAATACAATGTTGTGCCCCTTTTTTTTCTACGGAAGTTCAGGAACTAAAGTTTACGAATAATACTTATTACGAACATTTATAAGAAGCATACTTTATCTCAACAGGAGACCTTCTAGTGTACGTCACGCATCTATGGAGCATGTCCTTGGAAGGGCCGGAGAGGCAATAGCCGTATCCTTGGATATCTCCAAGGCCTTTGACCGGGTATGGCACGAAGCCCTTTTGAGCAAGCTTCCTGCGTATGGCATACCATCTGGACTCTGCGACTGGATTTCTGATTTCCTGATTGAAAGGTCAATTCGAGTTATCATCGATGGCTTCTCATCGGACCTAATGGCGATCAACGCAGGCGTACCTCAGGGATCTGTTCTCTCTGCAACATTATTCCTGCTGCACATTAATGACCTTCTTTTATCGGAAGGCATTATTGGTTACGCCGATGACAGCACTGTTGTAGAGAGATATGTGTCCAATGCGCCAGCGAGTCCAAACCAGATCCAATTTCAGAGAGAGTCGATGATCGAACGGGTTGATTTGACACTATGTAGGGTTTCCGATTGGGGTGAAGCCAACCTTGTCAAGTTCAACCCTTCCAAAACCCAGCCGTGTCTCTTCTCCGGTAAAAAGAGCACATTCAACTTGACGCCTACTTTCCAAAGTGTATCTGTACCGATCACAAACCAACTAGGGCTTCTAGGCATGACCATCACGTCGAAACTTAATTTCGGTCAACAGATTGAAACCATGGCACAGACAGCTTCCAAAAAATTGAGAGTCATCGCAAAGGTCCGGCGGTACATCAACTCCGAACAGCTGCTCTACCTGTACACAGCCCAGGTTCGGTCTTGTATGGAGTACTGCAGCCAATTTTGGCATGATTCCGCAAAATACCAACTTGAAGCGTTGGATTCTGGCGACCGAAGGGCCTGTAGACTCATAAGTGACGACAAACTTACTTCTTCTAGACTGCAAAGTCTCGAGCATCGTCGAAAAGTTGCTAGTCTATAGGTTTTTTACAGATTGCACTTTGGAGAGTGTGCGAATGCTCTTTTTCAGTTGATCGAACCTTCCCCCTTTCTCCACCGGTCAACCAGACGCAGACAGAAGTTTCACCCGTTTGTGGTTAGCGTGCCGATGAGCCGAAATAAACGGTTCGATAGCTCATTTTTGGTTCGTGTTGCCAAAGAGTGGAACGATTTGCCTGCGTCTGTTTTTCCAGACAAATATAACCCTGGAGCTTTCAAGAGTAGAGTGAATAGGTACCTCTTGGACAGGCGTGTATGATCCTCGTCTTCGTCGTCACTTTACATCAGGTGAGATGGAAGACAAATGCCTGCTAATTACTAATAAAAAATTTTTATTTTATTTTTGACCTTTATAAAATTTTCCATATACAGAGTGTCCCAAAATTCAACTTGTTGACTTTTATAAAAGTAGCGTCACTATCCGTCTCGCTCACTCTTGTCAAACTCCACAATCCAACTCTCTCATCATCATTCATCATTCTGCCGTAAAATTAAGGACCCCCAAAAAGTTTGTGCGAATCAAATATTCTTACCCATATTTTTTAACCCACCAAGTGTTGTATCATTTTGGAATTCTGATTAAAAGCTCCAACTTTTGATGGCGCTTGCCAAGGCACTCTAGTCCATTTTTTTCAGGAGGCTCTTTCAAAGTCGAGATATTTCGAAAATTTTGAATTCATAGTTCGGCAAAAATCCGCAAGAGTAGAGACTAGTGTCATAAATTAAAATGAACATCACGTAAGGCAACTATAACATTGCTATAACGCACATAACAATGTCTCTGACAGAGTAATAGAAAATGTCAGGACACTTATGTATTTGAATTCGAAAAATTTTCAACTTTAATTTACTGGCATGGTTACAGTGTATTGTGACCAGAGTTTCCTCAGATGAGGCTCAACAACCAAGGTACATGGCGTGCAACAAATCAAAGCGCGGGGCGCGGTGGCCGGGAGCCTGGAGGTGGCAAGGTCGTGCGGCCATCGATCGCCTTGTTGCCGCTCCGCTGCAGCCGCAAGACGAAACGTATCACCGCAGGTTCATGCACAGTGTATGAACCGATTTTGCTTGGAAAACAAATTATACGACTTTGAGATACAAAATGGAAAGTTTTTGACCCATATCGGATAAAAAGAAACTTAGAGTGAACATTTTATTTACATCATATAAAAGAAGTAATGATTGAGTGGAGCAGATATTTTTTTTCCCTTTGTTGTAAAATTACTTTTTTATTTGAACTATGTATGATGTATGCCTGTGTGTAGGAACGCAACAGTGACCACAGTAACCAATGATTCACTTCATTAATCGCTCTATCAGACTCTCAAAACATACCAACTAGTAATATAGTACAATACTATTTTCATTAATGTATTTTTTGTTGTAGGTATATTTTGCGTAAAGATTGGTTAAAGAACCGGAGTAAAACAAGCTTATATTTATCCCAGGCGACAGCTGAAACCAGAGCAGTCACTCAAACAAAAGGCGCAAACAAAGTTTTGGACAAAAGTAGGTTAAATTTTGCCACATTCCGTTAACTGTTATAAGCACAATAGAAATAAAATAAAATGTAATATTTGCCACACATATAAAATCCAACGTTTTATTTTTGATATTCAAAGAACAACAATTGTAAATTTACAAAGGTCATCCTAAAAAAGATGTTTTGTCGTCCACAAAAGCGAGTCTGACATTAACATAGAACGTGCGGCAGACCACTAATAGAATCTTTCCTGCTCTTATTTCACAGACCTAAAGCATCAATTGAGCATCAAGCATCTTTTATGGATTTTAGTATTTAAAGATACTTATTAATTTTGTCATGTAATAAAGGCATCGACGGAAATCCATCGTTTCCTATTATTCCAGAGGTAACTTGTTTTGGACAGTGACTCTGCGATCTCTGTGAAGTTCTTCACAGTTCTACTAAAAACTGGCAACCGCAGTTTCTCTACTCTGACAAAGAGCATCATGGTCGCCACAATGGCCTGGCCCTCAGACAGGCAGGCTTCCGTTGTGGCCGCCAGTAGCTAGAGCGATCCGTTTGTATATTAGTCAAGTACGTTTGTCTGTGATATATTTGCACCTTCGCGACTACATATCTAATTTTATTTCTTTGAGAAACTTACAGCTAGTTAAAGATATATTTAAGATAACATAAAACATAGAAGGCCAATTTACAAATTTCTACTTATAAAACTATTTATGATATGGTTTCTTATGAAAGAGTTATTGAAATTGGTTCCTCTTTCAAACTGTATAACCATTTTTTCTCTGAATGCTAATAGAGATTAAATTAAAAGGATGTCACCTACAGCCTTTCTATTTAATATGAAATTACTGACAGTATGAATTATTTAAAAAAAAAATTGAACGTTAATATTGTAAGTTATTATATAAAATTTATTGAAGAATTTGTAAAATAGAGTACCGGTTCCTGACGAAAGGGTAAGAGCTGTTTCATTAAATTCTCTACTCCAGAATATTAATTCATTTGTGTCGCATGACTATGGCCCCATGCGGAACGCCTTATCTCCTCTCAGGAGCTTAGTAATAACAAAACAAAACGATTTTTTTTCTGGTTGTAAATTTCCAAGCAAAGTAATTATGGTCTACCAACTTACAAAATAAGAATTAACATAAATTATATCATTGTTGAGCGAACTTAAGATTGATATATTAAAGTTTAGCAAAGTATTAATAATTGCATCTAAAACAAAACAAAACGACCGAAATTCGTAACACACAGTATAACTTGGGTCTGACTAATTATATTGTTTTAACGAAGTCAACGTAAGCTGATACCAACATTAGACCTTTTGAGTGAAATTAAATTACCAGCACTATACCCGAGGCCTTGAAACGAAAACAAACGGACAAACGAGAGTGAATGAGTCCCAAGTTGGGCGCCAAAATCAATACGCCCGACCTTGAGAGGATCAAAAAGAAAAAGATAAAGAAATGATAAGTTATTAAATATAGTACAAAGCAGTTTTGAAAGTTTATGTTGTATTTGTTATATCAAAGTATTAAGTAATTGTACAAAGAGAAAAGTTATGAAAACAATGTTGAATAAAACTTTTTTCGTTATGTAAATTGTATAACGGAAAAATGATTACCTACGTAAAGAAACTTTTAATATTTTTACTTTTGGGAAAAGAAATGTCAGAGAACTGTACTGCTTAAAACATGTGAACCAAATTTGAACGCTTTTAATTTCAAAATGGTGATCTGCAAGTCAAAAGATTCGAATCAAAGTGCGCTTTCTATATCGATATCCTTTTTATTGTCAGTAGGCACATTTAAGTGTCAGTCAACTGAAGCAAAATCTGTTCTTCCACTCGTCACTACCGTAATAAACATTAGTTCTTATAAATTTTTTACAACCTCTGTACTTCCCATGCTAAGATGCTGCCACCGGATGTTGCCTCGTGTATCCGGCGCTCGCTCCACCGTGGGTCAAGGTTGCGGGACGAACATGGAACGCGGGAAGTGGGGTGGGCGCGGGATTGAAGAGGGTACAATAAATGATAGCCATTTGTTTTGTGCGTTAGGGTGCCAGCCAAGGACTTGCTGAGTAATGCGTTTTCAGAAGGTTATACGGCTGAGACATTTCATAGTTCAAGCGGGCGTTTGTAGAGTCACTAATCCGACAATGTGTATATGTACGTAAAGAAGCAGTTATTCGAATAACTATTTTACATTAGTCATAACAGATTGCCACTTGGCGCTTACCTCTTCTTAGAACTCTACAAAGTCCGGTATTGAAAGATAAAATAATATCTTATAATTTGTATAAAAGAGTACAAACTTGTTGTTTTGGTTTATTCAGTCGAAATTGTCCCGCTGAACTCTACTTCAAAGCATTTTTCTGGCTACAAACGATATTAATTATCTCTTAAAAAGTTATGGTACAATTTATAATATAATTCTAATAATATCACAATTCGAAAATCATGTCACTTTTATTCTAAAAAGAAACATTCAGGGTGCTTACTAGTAATTGCCGCATGTTTTGTTTTTAGGAGTGCGGTGTGCGGTACGCGGTATGTGGTGTGCCTACTCAAGCATAATATTACGTGGCTAAGGAAGAGCGTTTTCATTCTACAAAATCGTCATAGATCTTTGAAATTGTGTTCTAACGAAAACTCTTGCTTTTACAAATAATTGGGTTTTTTAGTATAAGAGCGTTTAGTTGAGTTAGTAGCTAGTAGTAGAGCGTTGGTTAAAATATTAATTAGACTACAATTTGTAGTACTCCAGATTACCACGATCTGGCTTACTAAGTGGTCTGCATGCACTGTAATCTACGATCTAAAGCTTTTCACTTTCCCTTGTTAAAACGTCATGACAAAGTCACAATTTGTTATATAGTCTAATCACTGCTTTATTAGATTTGAAAGCAACAGATAGTTTTTTTATTTAAGTAAAATTTAAAATTTTTAAAATAAATACCTAACTTACAAGATAATTAACAGCCTTGGAGCTATGCGGAAGATCTTCATTACATTCGACTATAGTAGTCGCTAGTTGCTCCTTGTTCATAGTGATTTTTAATCTACAAACAATACCGAAAATGACATGATTGATATAATTGCATACCTTCAGTTAACATAATGAGCTTAAGGTGAAGAAAGTGTATATACTCCGATTTTAGCACATATAGTTTACACTATATATTAATTAAAAGTCAGAACTTTTAAGTACCCGGTAAATAAGTAATCATCATCAGCTCATTGTCGACCCACTGCAGGTTATTTATCCCTATTTTTGTCAGTGTATAAAATATGTCAATGTAATCAGTCAATTTAATAGCTCTTGTCATTTTCAATTTGCTATACGATATTGCACCTTACGTGGGTCTTAAATTAAAGTTTGTCATTGTATTGTATAATAATAAATAATATTTTTTTCACCTAATTTTATTTATTTTTATTAAGTAATCACTCTTATCTTATATCATAACTACCATAACAAACGTCTATATATTAATGACATCAATCTCTTCGTTAAGCCCTTATTGTACCCCAATTTTATTTCCTCCCATATTATCCTAACCAGTTATTTAAATATCTTACTTTGCAAAACATAACTCAAGTAATAAATTACATACATTTATATTTCTATAAATGAAAAGTAAAATATAATATCGTAAAATAAGTCAAACATATTTGAAAAAGTATCAAAACCATTGGGGACGCGCTAATTGACGGCCAGCGACTGTATTATACAGCACTGCAGATGTGTGCGTGTAATGGATACGTGTGCGTGTTGCAGTTTACTTATTCGGGAGAGCGTTGATTTGTATAAAGGCACTTAAATAGTTCGGTCCCGATCACACATCAGACCCGATCTGCGTCCGGACCCGTTCGGACGTGTTGAAGGTCACGATTGTTGTCTCACGACTTCTCTCGTAGCAATACTCAAAAGCCACTCTCAGATCCATTTTGCGTCCGGCCCCGCTCAGACGCGTTCGCGGTCACTCCAGCTGTTGAGTCACGATTGTCGTCTCACGACGACAACTCGTTCGCAATACTCATACGCCGGATTCGTACAAATCTCGATTCGTCCTCGACGAATTGAGATAGCCTCTGTAGGGCTTACGCTGCGGCCGGTTTCGATCGGCTGCAACTAAGTTGGTCTCGCACAGCAACAACAGAGCTGAGCTTAACGCGGTCGATTAAATTCGATAGAGGTTCGCGAGGCTAGGGCTGTTTTTCTGGCTGCGTACTTGACGCTTGGCGCTAGCTACGCAGTCAGAGACTCGCTCTGCGGGCGGCCCCGGCCGGTCGTAACGTAGTCAATCCCGCACTCTGTGCACCCCTCGAATTAAAAATCTCACCTCGGTGAGTGCAGCAACAACAGGGTTGAGCTTACCACGGTCGATTAAATTCGATAGTGGTTCGCAAGACTCGGGCTGTCTTTCTGGCTGCGTACTTGACGCTTGGCGCCTGTTACGTAGTCAGAGACTCGCTCTGCGGCCGGCTCCGGCCGGTCGTATCGTAGTCAATCCCGCACTTTTAGTGCAACCCAACTTCGTCAGGTCTACGGCCGGTTTTTGTTGTCAATTTATTGACAACACACTCCGTAGTAGACTCGCGTTTGATCAGGTGGATACTAAACGGTGACAACTAAGCCTGATAGCGTTGCCCCGGTGCGCATCCAAGGCCCTTCAGGCCAAGGAGAAACCGGCTGACCCGATCCCATTGCACTTGGGCCTTTCCCAGGGTGACGGTACAGTGCTGTCCGAATTAGGGGCACCACTTCGCGTCGTCCCCAGCCCCCCTACCGCGGGTAGGGAGGTTTAGGTACTAGGTTTGCTAGGGAACCTAGGAATTTTTATATATTTATATATCATATATCGTAGGACCAAGCCCTCCAATGGACCAGCAAAGCTTGGTAAACTTTGCTAGGTCGTTCGCCAAGGCGCTCGTTGCGTCCGGCGCCAGCATATCAGATAACTTAATAACGCAGGCCTTACAGGAGACATGGCTTACTCCTAACCGCTCCAGGGGATACGCTATTCCTAAGTACGGGTTTACTCGCAACGATAGGCCCAACTCCGACGAATTCGGCGGCACCGCTATATATTACAAAAGAGGCTTCCATTGCTGTCCTCTCCCCACCCCTCCTCTCCTCAACATGGAAGCCACTGTGTGTAGATTGGCTATGACTGGTCATCCGACCATCATCATAGCTTCAGTCTACATACCATGTGGCTCCAGACCAACCCGCAGCGACTTTGAGGCATTCTCGCCCTCGGCCATTCAGTCATTATGTTCGGAGACTTTAACTCCAAACATACTGACTGGATGTGCCTATCGACCAACACCAGCGGTATCGCTCTCCTCGACATCACTAACTCACTTGACTTAGACGTCATATCCCCCATCACTCCCACTCACTATCCCAACAACCCGACCTACTCTCCTGACATCCTCGACTTTGCAATTATCAAGCGAATCAATCTTGATCTAAGGTCCATCGAACCGCTCGATGACCTAGGCTCCGACCATCGCCCCGTCTCCCTCGTGTTAGGTATGCCTAACGTTAACGTCACATCTCCTAAGACCTTTACCAACTGGAAAGGCTTTAAAAATACGTAAGTTTCAGCCTTAGAGGCCCCGAACTCTCCGCTCGCGATTTCACCCGACCAATTAGATAGCCCGGATAAAATAGATTCATTAGTCAACTCTCTAACTGATGCTATTAACTCAGCCATCAGCGACAACGAAAAGGTTGCTAAGCAAAGGAAACCCGCGCTTCCCCTAGCTGTTAGCAATCTCATTAAAGCCAAGAACGTGGCTCTCCGGAGAGCCAAGAAATATCCCACGCCAGCATACAGAACAGCTGCGAATCAGCTTCAACATAAAGTAAGGTCTCGCCTCGCGGAACTCCGTGACAGTCAGTTTAACGATCTCATGGAGAATATCTCCCCGTCCCACCAAGCATATTATCGAATGGCCCGAGCCTTACGCGTAGACACCGCCTCTCACGTTCTTCCTCTCACTCGTCCCGACGGCACTATTGCCTTTGAAGTCGAAGAGAAAACCGAATGCTTCGCCGACAGCATAGCGGCACAATGTTCGCCCAGCACGCAACCCGCGGATACCTCCCACATCCAGGCGGTGGAGGACGAAGTTCTCCGCAGAGAATCTCTCCCCATCACCGACGACCCCGTCACAGTCTCTAATGATGAAATCTTGCTTCTCATTAGAAATCATAAGTCCAAAAAGGCTCCGGGTGTGGATGGAATTTCCAACCACGCACTTAAGCACCTGTCCCAGCTGGTGCTTACCTTGTTAGCTATTATCTTCAATGCCTGCTTCGACCATAGCTACTTTCCAAAAGCCTGGAAAGAAGCAACAGTCATAGGCATTCCGAAGCCGGGTAAACCTCTGAATGTCCCGGCTAATCACAGACCCATCAGCCTCCTCAAGGCAATGTCTAAACTTCTCGAAAGAGTCATACTCTCTCGAATGCGGAACCATCTGTTTCCAACGGATGGCGACCCCTCATCATTCCCCACCAGTTCGGCTTTCGCGCTAAGCACTCCTGCCCTCAGCAAGTCCATCGAATCGTCGAGTACATACTCGAAGGATTCTATCCGCGTCGTAAAAAAACCATCGCGGTTCTCATTGACGTAGCCAAGGCTTTCGACAAAGTCTGGCACAGCGGTCTCGTTTTTAAACTCTATAAAATAGGATTACCGGTTCGCCTAATCAGATTAATCGCGTCGTTTCTTAAGCACGCTCTCCGCGCCTCGTCCCATAAAGGCTGGAGTCCCGCAAAGCTCAGTCCTCGCCCCCCTGCTGTACACTGTGTACACTAACGACATCCCCATCCCGCCGAAAGGCGTCGAACTCGCCCTCTTTGCAGACGGTACCGCCCTTTACACTAAAGGATGCGCGATCCCGTATAACATCACCAGACTCCAAAAGGCCGTAAACGCCCTCGGTGTTTGGTTTCAAAAATGGGGTATCGATGTCCCAGAAAAGAGTTCTGCTATTCAATTCGACCACAAACGTCGTAATCGCCACAACGATCCCCACATTCGAATGTTAGGTATTCCCATTCCCTGGAAGCGCAGTATTAAATACTTAGGCGTCACCTTAGATCAATCGCTTTCTTTCAAGCCACACGTCGATAGAGTAACGAAACTCGCGCGTTTTTACTTAAGCCGTCTATATAGTAAGATAGGAAGAAAAAGTAAAATGTCTTTTAGAAATAAACGTACGCTTTATAAGGTCTGCGTTAGACCCGTCATGTCATATGCTTCGCCAGTCTTTGCCCACGCCAAACCCTCCGTCCTGTATAAACTGCAGGTAGTTCAAAATCTCTTCTGCTGCAGCGCCACAAACGCACCTTGGTACGTGCGTAACGTGGACCTGCACAGAGATCTTGAACTACCTACAGTGCAACAGCACCTCAAAACACTCTCAGAATCGTTCTTCAAACGCGCCGAATCCCATCCCAATCATCTTGTTCGAGATTCAGTCTCATATACTGCTCCTGTGTTAGATTCGATATTCAAAGTCGCTAGACCGAGAAACGCGCACACTGGCGAACCGACGCAATTAACTTTAGATCTCTTGGCCCTTCAGGCCGCAAATTCTAATTCTAACGTAAATCCGAATTAATGCAATTTTGTTTTTCAATTTTTAATGTTTTTAATTATTACTTTTCATTTTGAGCACCTTCAGTGCTATGTAAATCCCAGCGGGTGACCCCTTAACGGCCCCGCTAGCGCGGCCTCTTTCTCCGATTGGCCGTCGCTCAGATGAAGGCTGAGTGGCAAAAATGCACGAGCCGACAGGGGGTTTTTTAGTGGGTATGGTTCTGGTAGGCGTCGGGACGAGTCCCACATAACTCCGATCGCGCGCGCGGAGTATGCGTCAGAGCATTTTTTATATCCTCCTGCCCTTCCCGTGGAGGGGAACCAAAAAGAAAAAAAAATCGGTCCCGATTTTTATGGTGCGTGGGCGTCGTTTCATTGGTACAAAGGGCTTGTGTCCCACTTTTTCCACTTTGCTCAGTACTGTAGAGTCCTGCGGAGTTTCCAGAGGCGGCTTCGAGGTACCGAATGGTAAGTGCCCATGGACAACATTCATTGTAGATTTTATATTATGGCGGTTAAAATAGGAAGCACTGTGCTACCGCCCCAGACCAAACTAACTCAACGCCCCAGAACAAACGAACTTAACAAAGAAGCTCTACTACTGTAAGTTAAAAATGCTACTTTTACCTTACTTACTTTTACCGTTATCTATGCAGGCAGCGTATCTATCAAAGCTGAGCGAGAAAGATCACCATTGTGCTAGGAAAAATACCTACCAAAAGGATTACTACAATTGTTTATTTATTCTTTAATAGAGGGATGAATTAATCCTTTTACAGCTTCGGCTATTACTTTCAAGTTACATTTTAATATATTTTTTTTTATTTGGTAAGGTCTTTTTATGTAACAAAGAATGTCAACTGTTAAGTATTTAAGAAAAAAGAGTTTTGGTTGCTTTTGTAAAAAATGATAGTAATATAATTGCAAGCGAAAGTCGACGTGTAAATGAACTTCTGTAGGTAAATATTTGTCAATAAATGTAGTCTCCCCTTTCTTTCTTTCTAAGTTCATATAAAAAAGAGGAAACATCAATGACCCGTAAAATACCATCTTTGTTCGTCTCATAAACAAATGTCCTTGAGTGCTACCAAACATATGGTGATTTCTATCCATGACAAAGACCCCACTACTTTTGTGGTCAATGGTCAAAAATTGAATTAAATCCAATTCATAAAATACAACATAATCATATCATAACATTTCCTATTTTTAGTATATATCAATGATCTGCCATCGGTCGTTAAGAATCAATGCGAGGTCATCTTGTTTGCTGACGATACTTCGTTCTTATTTAATATCAATAGATAAGAAGCTGACTATCGAGCAGCAAACCAATGCATCTCCAACACAGAGAAGTGGTTCTCAGCTAATAATTTGCTCCTCAATGAAAAATTAACTAAATGTGTTAAGTTAACATTGCCAAATGTCAAACAGGTAAACACAAACGTTGTAGTTAAGAGCTAAGAACTGACTCCTGTAAACTCAAGTGTGTTTCTGGGCATAATCTTAGACGTCAAACTCCAGTGGGGACCGCATGTTGATGATTTAGCGAAAAGGCTTGGCTCTGCCGCATATGCTGTTAAAAAAATTTGACAAATTTCAACTGCTCGTTTAGTTTATTTCGGTTACTTCCACAGCCTCATGACATATGGCATTCTGTTGTGGGGGAGTGCTGCCGACATCGATACTATATTTGTTCTGCAGAAAAGGGCCGTTCGCGCAATCTATCAGCTCAGTCCAAGGGTGTCACTTAGAAGTAAATTTTAGGAAATATATATTCTTACTTTCCTATCACAATATATTTTAGAAAATTTAATGTATGTAAAGAAGAACATAACCTTGTTCAAAAGAAAAAAAGATCTGCACAATGTTAACACAAGAGGAAAAAATATGCTGGCAGGTCATAATAGTAGGCTTCATAAAATCACTAACTCATTCATGGGTCAATGTATACGCTTTTATAATAAGGTTCCTGAGGATATCCAAGGTCTTCCTATTGACAAATTCAAAGAAACTATAAAGCAGAAGTTGTGTGCTAAAGCATATTATAAACTATCCGATTATTTGGATGATAAAAGCCCTTGGGGTATAATCCCCTCAATAACAGGATTTCACTAGTATTTGTAACAAAACATGTGTAATATGTCTGTTTGCTTGTTGAGTTCTTCGTCCCGATAAATATCTAAAGGGTCATTATCACTAAAGTACGTCTTCTTATGGTAGCGTCGGGTGACGGGTCACTCACTTCCCTCTAATATGGTTGAGGAGGGCGATGGCTGGATCCCGCGTTAACTCGTGAACGGGTGCCGTTTGAGGGTGTTCTATAACTCTAAAATAACTAAAATAACTTTGTATAGACATAAAGAGACTCTGTAAATTATTTTGGAAAAATATACCCGTGAACTTTCTTGCCAGTTCTTCTTCACGAAGGTTTTTTCGAACTGGTGGTCATTTCTGAGAGTCATGTTTTATTTGAAATCAACAAGAACAAGTAATTGTCAATGTTGAGAAATAAATATTTCATTTCATTTCAACATATCAATATCAAAAAGTAGACTATAAAAAAGTACACCTACGTGGTCATTTCCAATCAATCTCCACAAAAAACAATTTGAAAAATATATTCGAATGATAAAAATCTATTTATTCAAAAACCTCACCTGTATTTATACAGCCTATCACCATTAGCTTCCATCTTATTCCGTCACGCCAGCTTCAAATGTTTTGTCCCGCTCTGCTTACACAGTCACTTTATTTCACAGTCACAACACAATTTTATAAGTCACTACTACAGTAAGTTCAGCAAAGTGTGTAGATTATATTACTTTGTTTCCATTTAAGAAAGTAGATAATTCACAAATTAGTATTTAGTTAATAAGTTCAGCTATTCATCTGTAAACGTATAATTACGTAGCTTAATACCTAATGACAGTGTAGAGAAATGTGTAAATCGAATTGGCTGAGGAGTTGTGTGTAGACACAACCTACACGACGCGACAAATGATCCACAACCATACTGTAAGGGTATAGCCAGTTGACAGATATTGAGTGTTGTCTGAATGCTCTATAAGCTACCATCGAGGCGACCCAACCTTATTTTTACAAGTTATTTGTAAACAAAAATTAAAACACATCCCAGTGACGGCAACAAGCTCGCAAACTTCTGAAAAGCACAACCGATTTCTCTCAGTCATTCAGCTCTTAAACAACAAAAAAAATAGCATCAAAATCGGTCCATTCGTGCGGAAGATACAAAGTCACAGACACACACATAAATACACAAGGTTAACTTGTAACACCCCTATTTTTGCGACGGGAGTAAAAACTATAATTACAAAACGCAGAAGCAAAGCTGCGGCTACTGCACTAATGCCCTAAGCTTGGAGCGGCTGGGCCACCATTGCTGTAGCCTGCCTTGTTACGTAAACAAACAGTAAGATACGCACAGTACAAACTTTACCGTGATTTTTATTTTCATACTCCCCTAAAATCATAAAAATAATAAAAGTAAAACAGTAGTGTCCTGAGCTAACAGAGAAAAATATGAAAATTCCGTAGTACGTCTAAAAACTTTCGTAGAGCAGTAAACAAGAACCTCTCACAATAGAATTTCCTTTGTCAGCCGATATCCCTCTCTACAGAGACAAAAGTGAGGCGTCGGCACATCGCGTAGGCGTTCGGGCCGGGAATATTGCAGCATGATGCCTGTCACAGCTAAAGCACTATATAATCGAAATTTTTAAATTACATAGTTTAGAATAGAGTTAGTATACAATATGTCCGGTTATGAACTGGCGATATTCTAGGTACGTTTAATACCACTATTTTTATACACAAATACACTACTAAGTGGGGCCCAACCCTCTCCCCCTCTAAGCGGGAGCCATATTGTTTTTTTGTTTAAAATTTTTTTGTGCGTGTACAAAAAACGACATATCTCTCATAATGATGGTCTCACTGGGATAAAAATAGGATTATTCAAAGGGCAATAATATAGTCTTTCGCTTAACTGTATAAAAAAAGTTTAACTTTAACGAAACTGTTTAAAAAAAAATACTTATCTCAAATAAATGCTCAAAAAAAATTGCAATTTAGTAAATTATAGTAAATTACTGTAAAAACAGCTCGTATGACCAATTATTAAACGTACTTACCTAGAATATCGCCAGTTCATAACAGGACACATTGTATACCACTATTGATATTTTTTATTTAGTTAATAAAATATAACTGTTTGGGTTTTTCTGTCAATCCATCAATTTCGACTGCCGGCCAAACTCGATCATTATTTTTTTTTATCAAACCAAGTAAAATGTATTAATACGTAAGGATGATTGATGTACCAGTTTTCGGAAAACGGAATAGATTCATAATGAAGGTACTTATTTACAACAATAATCAATCAATTTTAGTAACATTAATGTAAAAGACATTAGAACCCACAATCCAAATGGCTCCGAACGCCGGTCTACGCTAATGGATTAGAAATACCGACTCGAATTACTTCAACTCTTATTCGAAAATTAATATTACGCATGATTCGAAAAACAAAGACGTATTTAAAATTTTATAGATAATTGGATGATGAATTGCAATACGAAATTAAATAAGTTTATAAACTCCATTTCTCTTTCCTTACCAACGTTTTTCCAACTTGTGAAGGTTGGCTACCAGCATCTTGCATTCCTTTTTATTGGTGGCGAGGTGGAACAGTTTTAGCTAGCTACCCCGGTCCTCTCTCGATCCTTGGTCTCCATAATATTATATTAACTCCCATTTATTTATATTATACTTATTATATTAACTCCATATTAAACTGCAATTAATTAACTCAAATCATAGTATATGTATATACATACATATAAATATATATATATATATATATATATATATATATCTAACAAAAGTAAATAAAATTAAGTAAATAAATAAAAGGTCCGCAGTCTAACTACTAACTTGAAACTGTTCATTAATTGTGGATATTTAATAGAGGTTGTTAATGCTGTTAAGAATAATGCAAAAATTAATTTTGATTATAAATAAGTATTGTTTTTGACTAATTCCTATTATCACTTTCTGTTAAGTTGGCACAATTGACAAAGCATTAATCCCCTCCTTAAAGTTTATATAAGTTACAGAACACTGCCACCGGTTTCTTTCTTTTGATACTATCTTGTAAAGACGCGTAGTAACTTCTTGTGTAATATAAATTAAATATCTATTTGTATCCACAATACAAGTTTTCTTTGTCACCCATAACCCAATTCCAATAGGTTATGGGCCCAGTAGTTTCAGTTTAATTAGTAATATATGTTTAAAATAATTGCTCGTGTAATCTACCGCCATTTGTAATAAAGAATATAATTCTATAATTTTAAAATGGAAAATTCCAAGGCGAGGCGTAATATTCAACCATTTACTGGAGAAAAGTATAGTGTTTGGAAATTTAGAATACGTGCATTACTATGTGAAATGGACTTAATAAAAGTAATTGACGAAGAACCGCCGATACGTAGTGAACAATGGGAAAGAAATAATCGTATTGCTAAGAGCATAATTGTCGAATATCTGGCAGACAGCTACCTCACATTTGCAAAAGAAGACGTAACGGCAAGAGATATTTTCAAGAACTTAGATTCCCTTTACGAGCGAAAAAGCATTGCGACCCAGTTGGCTATAAGAAAAAAACTGTTGGTTTTGAAACTTCAAGGTGACGTCAGTCTCATTAAGTTTTTTTCTATCTTCGACGAATTGATTACCGAGTTGTCGGCCGCCGGGGCAAAATTAGAAGAAACGGATAAAGTGGCTCATTTGTTGTTGACACTACCCTCAAGTTACGACGGCGTTATCACCGCGATCGAAACTCTGTCGGAAGATACATTGACTTTGGCTTTTGTAAAAACTCGATTACTCGACCATGAGGTGAAATTGAAGAATGATTGTAATGATACAAGTTCTAAGGTATTATTCGTGGAAAATAAAATCAGAAAAAGAAAATTTGAAAACAGAAATTCTACATCAAAAAATTATGAAAATCACTACAAAAAATATAAATCTTCGAAGCAAACAAAGTTCATAAAATGTTTTCATTGTGGGCGCAAAGGTCATGTAAAAGACGATTGTTTTCATTACAAGAAGTCGCTTCAACAAAACAACAGAAACAGAACTATCCAGGCTGTTGAAATGTCTGCGGTACCATCTACCTCTAACAACTTTTCAGGTTTTGCATTTATGACCGGGGATTATGAAAGAATCAGTCATAATAAAAAAATATCATTTTTATTGGATTCGGGAGCTTCTGACCATATTACCAACAGGGAAGATTTGTTTATTAATTTCACCTTATTAAATCCTCCTTTAAAAATATCCGTAGCTAAATCTGGTCAATATATTTCAGCCATAAAACGAGGATCTATAAAGGTAACTAGCAATTTGGGTATTGAAGGAATCCTAGAAGGTGTACTTTATTGCCCGGAAGTTCCATACAACTTGCTGTCAGTTTCGAAGATGCAAAAGGCTGGTTATACAATAATCTTCGACCAACAAGGAACCCAAATATGTAAGGCAGGTAAACCGGTAGCAAAGGGTGAGTCGAAAAACAATTTAATTATTTTAGATTTTTTTCCCTGTTTTGAACTGCGTCGTCCTGTTTTGCAAGTGTGCAAGAATACAATAAGTAGTTATGAATTGTGGCATAGTCGTTTGGGTCATATTAGTAAAAGTAAATTTTTAGATTTAAAATTAAATAAGTCAATGCAGGACATTGTTCAACTTGAATCAATTATACCAAATGATAATTTATGTGAATCTTGCATAAATGGGAAACAGGCGCGACTACCTTTTGACTGTTCTAAAGATAAAAGTTACGTAACTCGGCCGCTGTATGTTGTACATTCGGACGTATGCGGTCCTGTCACTCCTTCCTCTATTGATAACAAAAATTACTTTGTATTATTTCTTGATCAGTATACGCACTACTGTGTTGTTTACTTGTTAACTTATAAATCAGACGTCTTTTCGGCTTTTAAGGATTATGTCGCGAAGTGTGAGGCAAAGTTTAATTTGAAAATAGTTAATTTATATTGTGACAATGGTGGGGAAAATTTATCAACAGAAATGCGAGATTTTTGTGTTAAAAAGGGAATAACATATCACTTAGCAGTCCCTAGAACCCCTCAGCAGAATGGTGTTTCCGAGCGAATGGTGCGAACTATAACTGAAAAGGCTAGATGTATGTTAAGTGGAGCTAAGTTAAACAAAGTATTCTGGGGTGAAGCTGTCTTAACAGCTGTTTATTTAATTAACATAGTACCCACTAAAGCTTTGAAATCGCGGTCGCAGACACCATTCGAGCTGTGGCACAATAAAAAGCCTGAATTAAAATATTTAAAAGTTTTTGGTTCGACTGTGTATGTTCACAACAAAACTGCTAAAACTAAGTTTGACGATAAATCATGGAAGGGAATATTAGTGGGTTATGAACCAAACGGATATAAAGTTTGGAATGACAACTGCGAAAGGTTTGTAACTGTCAGAGACGTTGTGGTGGACGAGACGAACTTTGAGTTCTCCAGGCCTTTGTTAGGCACTGAAAGGAATAGTATTGAATATTCCTGTGACAAAACTGATACATATGACTTACAGTCGAAATCAGTGTCAACAAAGTCTCGGTTAACTGACAGATTGAAATCAGATACTTCGAAATCTGATTGGCATGATGAGTGCCCTAATAAAATTCGCAGAAGTGATGTTGTGAACGATACGCAGTGCGTTGAGGATGTACAGTCTGATAATTCTGTAGTTCCTAATACAGAAAATACTACTTCTATAAGGAGGAGTGATAGGCTTAAAAACCGTCCTGCAATTTCTTATTATGAGGGCGATGAAGATTATTTAATGTGTGTACAGACTATTTTATGTGACATTCCAACTTCTTTTGATGAAATAAAAACTCGTTATGATAGATCTCAATGGCAAATGGCGATAAAAGACGAAATTAATTCCCTGTTAATAAATAATACGTGGACATTAGTACCAAGGCCTCATGATAAGAACATTGTAGACTGTAAGTGGATATTTTCTATAAAACGTGACGAGTTTGGCAACCCTTTTAAATACAAAGCGCGTTTAGTAGCTCGTGGGTTTAGTCAAGAATATCTAACGGATTACAATGAAACTTTCGCTCCTGTTGCTAGAATCGCAAGTTTTCGATTTTTAATTGCTTTTGCCAATCAATATAATTTGTTAATTCACCACATGGACGTTAAAACTGCTTTTTTAAACGGTACATTAAATGAGGATATTTACATGGAAGTTCCTAAAGGTGTAAAATGTGAAAAGAATTTTGTTTGTAAACTAAATAAAGCACTGTACGGCTTAAAGCAAGCAGCTCGATGCTGGTTTCAAGTTTTTGAACAATCTTTGAAAGAAAAGGGTTTTCAAAATTCTTCAGTAGATAGATGTTTGTACATGCTTAACAATGGTCATATAAATAAAAATATATATGTTTTATTGTATGTCGATGATTTAGTTTTAGTATGTGGGGAGAGTAAAATATTAACCGAGTTTAAAAGTTATTTAATGAGTAAATTTGAAATGACCGATCTTAAGGAAATTAAGTTATTTCTAGGTATTAAAGTTACTAGATACAGTAATAGGATAACTTTAGATCAAAGCTCATACATTAAAACAGTATTAAACAAATTTAAAATGAGTGACTGTAATCCAGTTAGTACCCCTCTGGAAACAAAACTAAATTATGATGCTCTTTATTTAAATGAAAAGTGCACTGCTCCTTGCAGAAATTTACTAGGTTGTTTAATGTATGTGATGTTATGTACTCGGCCAGACTTAAGCACAAGTGTAAACCTATTAAGTAGGTTTACTGACAAAAATAATAAAGAATTGTGGCAGTGTCTAAAACGAGTACTCAGATATTTAAAAGGCACCATTGATTTAAAGTTACAATATAAACAATGTGATTTTAATAGTATTTTATGTGGATATGTTGACTCTGATTGGGGTGGTAGTGATACTCATGATAGAAAAAGTACTACTGGGTATTTATTTAAATTATTTGATGTATGTACAATAACCTGGAGTACAAAGAAACAAATGTCAGTTGCTGCCTCATCCACAGAGGCAGAATATATGGCATTATTTGAAGCTGTTCGGGAAGCTATGTGGCTGAAGTCCTTGGCATTAAGTTTAAACATAAATATCACAGAACCTATTGTAATATTTGAGGATAACAATGCATGTATAAGCATAGCTAATAATCCCACTAATCACAAGCGATCCAAGCACATAGATATAAAATATCATTTTTCTAGGGAACAAATTGAGAAAAATGTTGTAAAATTATGTTATATGCCAACAGGTAAACAACTCGCAGATTGCCTGACTAAACAGCTACCTGCTACCACATTCCAAACAATGAGAGTTGAGATGGGGTTGCAATGAAACCTTTTAAAAGTTAATTTATCTGTGAATTATGATGTTATGTTTAATTAGTTATAATTTAACATGGTCTAATTAGGTTTTCCTGGGTTTCCCTAATTCTATGCAACAAATGTTGGACCATATCAAAGTGTACTCCCAGCAAATACCAAGGAGTTATACGCGTACTGATCAGGGCTATTGTATTATATAAATATTCTAGATAAGTGATACTAGGACTTATAGTACATATAAAATTAATTTTTGAGGGGGCGTGTTAGAATAATGCAAAAATTAATCTTGATTATAAATAAGTATTGTTTTTGACTAATTCCTATTATCACTTTCTGTTAAGTTGGCACAATTGACAAAGCATTAATCCCCTCCTTAAAGTTTATATAAGTTACAGAACACTGCCACCGGTTTCTTTCTTTTGATACTATCTTGTAAAGACGCGTAGTAACTTCTTGTGTAATATAAATTAAATATCTATTTGTATCCACAATACAAGTTTTCTTTGTCACCCATAACCCAATTCCAATAAATGCAACCCTAGCTGCGTAGTTCTGCATGGCGCCAGTTCGCCGCCGCGCTACCGGTCGATACTGCACCTACAGGTTGCATGGCTGATAAACATTTCACCTGCGTCTTAGATCGTTGTAATGTTGAGAAGCAACTAACTTATCAATACAGTTCACTAATGAAGCTCCTAAAATCTCTTCAAGCGGTTTTTGAGCAGCCCACAAGATACTCGAAGCCCCCAAAATCTATTTAACCATTTTTTTTAGCAGCCCGCAAGATGCCCGTAACCCACAAAATCTATTCAAGCAGTTTACTAGCAGCCCACAAGATGCCCGTGTCCTAAAAAGACCTTTAACATTAGAAAGGTACATAGTCTAGAATCGAGAAGTAAAAAAAATTGATTGTTTCAAGCACTCTGATTTTTTTGCCGAAGTTACTAGGGGGTCAGGAGTTACCGCGCACGCGTTTCCTAAGGTTCATACATTGGACTTCACTTTTTAGCAGCTATGGGAAAATGAAAAGCTAATTTTAAAGCAATACCTAAAATATGTACGTATGTAACTTGGCTGTTAAATGTGCTGAGTCATTGCGCTTAGCATTGCCAACAACTAACTAGATTAACTTAAATAACATCACGTCTTCTAAGAGAGGAATTTTAATAAATTAAAGCCTGATTGCACTGTACGTGGACTAAACCCACCCTCGCACACATGCAAGACTAATTAAATACCTAATTCGTTATCGAAACGTTTTAAATTAATTTTATATTTTTCATACTACTACTAATTTTACAAATTGAAGGAGTTTTTTAAAATGTGTTAACATACATCAATGACGTAATTTTACATTTTTCTCAAGAAAATATGTGTATAGAAAGATCTTCAACTGGGTGAATAATAAGATTCATTTATGTTATCCACAAAAAGCTGCGGACCTAAGTACTGTAACGGTAAAAGGATAGTACTGAAAGATTTTTTCTGTATTAGCTCGACTTGACTATAATGTTGTAGTAAATAAAAGTAATGTTTTATTCCGATCATGTAAATTTCTCTAGACATTTCAGCGTTTTTATTAGCAGGTCGTAATATTATGTAACGAGATCATTTTTTGTCTCCCAAACTCAGGTAGAACGACAAGCGCCTACTAAAATGAGTCATGTCGATAGAATATGAATTATGTCCACTAAAGGGAAACCTTTGGAGTATGATTTCTTCTATAAAGAGATATTTAGCACAAAGTGATAAGTAAAGCCCCAATTGCCTGCGACATGATTATTTTTTTTAAGCTACGCGAAAGCGTTTAGTTTGTAATTTTACTTAAAGAATCGTTCTAAATTGTTGTCCTTAGCGTGACAGCCTTAACCCTTAATTAGGCGCATGGGGTCAACGCCATTTCAAATTGAAAAAAATATATATTACAGTGTTTGGAGCGCGCTCGTGCTCTTTCTAGCTTCTTAACTCCCCGCGGGGTTCACAATTTAGTCGCGTCTAGAATATCAACGCATACGCACGTGTCGCTGCACTCTAGAGCGCTGACCCCATGCGACCCATTACGTAATATTTTTAGGCGGAGGTAAGTTTATATTTTTGTGTTTTTAGTTAGGTTTATGTTTGTATATTGTTTATTATTTTTCTTTTTATGTGTGTATTTTTATATTGCGTATTTACTTTATACATTTTTGAATTTATTTTGATGATTTTTTTTTATTTATAGTTTCATATTGATTTGAAATGGATAACCAAAGAAGACAGATACTGCAATGGCTGGAAGAGGAGTCCGATGATGTTGCTGGTTCGGCTTCGGAAGACGAATTTGCAAACAACACCGCTATTGATAGTTCACATGACTCAGAAAGCGAAATTGAAGAGCCCGAAGATATCCAAGATATTCCTGAACCATCCGAGGGTAACTATTTTTTATCTCGACATACTCAGCGAAATGGCCCAAAAGTGAAATGGTCTAAAGTACCACCATCAAACGCAGTAAGGACCCGATCACATAATATTATTCTTCATTTACCGGGAGTCAAACAGTATGCAAGAAATGCGAAATCTCCCCTTGAATGCTTCCAATTATTCTTTGACAGTGATGTTATTGAACTTTTGGTCACAAATACCAACTTATACATTGATAAAATAAAAGAAAATTTCCAAAGAGATCGTGATGCACTCCCTACTGATGTTGCGGAAATAAATGCATTTTTGGGCTTACTGATTATGGCTGGAGTCCTAAAAGGTTCCCACTTGAATTTTATTGATTTATGGGCACAAGATGGATCAGGCATAGAAATGTTTCGGCTAACAATGTCTTATAAACGTTTCCTATTTTTATTGAGATGTCTGCGGTTTGATAATACCTCGGATCGAGAGGAGAGGGTAAAAGTTGATAATTTGGCAGCGATAAGATATCTGTGTCAAATTATGGAGAACAAGTTTTTAGCTGCTTATTCCCCCGGTGAGAATGTAACTATCGATGAACAGTTGGTTGGATTTCGTGGTCGATTTAGAGGGAAGGTTTACATGCCTAACAAACCAAACAAATACGGCATAAAAGTTCAAGCCATGGTTGACTCGAAAACATATTACTTGTGCAAGTTTGAAATATATTCTGGGAAACAACCAGACGGAGAATATCAGATATCTAACTCTCCAGATGAGATTGTAAAACGTCTGGTTGAACCAATAAAATGCAGCGGTCGTAATATAACTACTGACAATTGGTACACTAGTACAAAGCTGGCTGAGGTGTTGCTTATGCCTGAATATAAATTGACTCTTGTTGGCACATTGAATAAAAGGAAGCCTGACATCCCGACTGAGTTCTTGCCAAACAAAAATAGACCACAATTTAGTTCACTTTTTGGATTTCATAATCAAATGACTATAGTCTCATATGTCCCTAAGCCAAAGAAAGCTGTTGTTTTACTTTCAACCATGCACAATGATAACGCCATTGACGAAACAACAGGCAGAACTCAGAAACCAGAAATAATTACGTATTATAATGGTACGAAAGGTGGTGTGGATTGCAATGACCAACTTTGTGGCAGTTACAATGTTGGAAGAAGAACAAAAAGATGGCCACTTGCTGTATTTTTTCATCTTCTAAACATATCTGGCATCAATGCATTTGTCATACACAGAGCGAATACTGATAAGAGTATTTCACATACAAGAAGGATTTTTTTGAAGAAATTAGCAGCAGCGCTTGTAGAAGATTACCAAAAACGTCGCATTCAACTACGTGCTGTTCCTACGTCAACAAAAAAACGGCTTCGTGAAGTACATGGTGTGGACGAGACGGTCCAACAATCGACAGCTAAGCGCGGGCGCTGTTCATTGTGTCCTAGAAAGGAAGACAAAAAGGTGCCAACAAAATGCTTCAAGTGTTGTAAATTTATTTGTCAGCAACACTTGTGGGTTTACTGCGTCGGATGCAGAACACAAGAATCCGCTGATGAGACTGACTAATGATTTTTTAAACGTTGATGTTGGGTATGCCGAAAATTTGTAGTTTGAAGAGAGGTTAGATTTTTTAAGTTTTTTTGTTAATTAGAAAGTCAAGTTTATGTTTTTATTATTTCTTTAAGTTAATTATAATAGAGAACTTTAATAATAATTAAAAAACACATTTAGTTTTATTTATTTTTAGCAAACCTTTCCTAATGTTTCTTTGGGGTCATGAGAGACCCCATGTGCCTAATTGGGTGATTTTCTTAATGCGCCTAATTAAGGGTTAATAATCCCACCGTAGGGAAGTCAGCCTCACCCTACAAAAGAGGTCGTATCAGGCAATTTATATTCCACCAATCTTGCCTTCTTCAGGTTGACTCACCTTACACGTACCTTCAAAATATTTTAAGGTATGTGGGTTTTCTCACGTTATTTTTCTTCACCGTTAGGGCAATAATTTAATGAACCTAAGCTGTTAAACTTTGGTACATTGGCTAGTCATCGAGATCGAACTCGGGACCTTCAGATCGAGATGCCAGCGCCTGAACCACTGCGCCACCGTCGCTTATCCAAAATTCAGTAAAACAAATCGCCCGGCTTTCACATCAAAATGTTTCATGTAACTAAGTTTCTGTCAATCAACTTAAAACAAACATCAATTTAAAAAGATCAACAAAACGGATTTTTCATTTTTCAGTTTTTCGAGATCAAAATTTTTTCAGTTTTGTTAAAATATGCACCCAGCCACAGGCGCTTCCGACACGAATTTAATTTACTGCAAGGTCTTCGTGAACTTTACGGGTAATGGGGGGGGTAAAAAAAATAAGGGTAATGGTTGAGAATTCATTTCGCTCTGTGGACCAAATTATGGTACCCGATGCGATGTTTAAATAATTTAAAAAGGATTCTCTAAACTATAGACACTTCTTTTACAGTAGAGTTGTCAAAGTAACTAGTCGCAGTATATAATACACGCACCTTCCTAAATAGATGCTGTAAGTTGGTCTATCTGCGTGACTGAATTTGGTCTTTGATATTTAAAGTTAAGTTCGACTAAAGCCGTTACATGAAGTGTTAGCCGGAAATATTAAGTTGCGTAGTATGGAGTCATAAAAATAAATGCATGACGATCCAATAATCATACGTGCTATCCACTAAATCAGGCTGTTGACGTCTAAAACGGTATGTAAAATCTGTTGGTTTTTATACATTTTCAATAGTTCAAAGAGCCTAGTTTATTCAAAGGAGCATCTACTTCAGTATAGGTCTACGAATACACTGTTAGGTTATTACTTTTTGAGGCTTTATTTTGTTAATGTCAATTACAACGAATTTGACATTTTTTCTCGCTTCTTCTACAGCTTTGCAGTCTCTATTCCCATTTTGAGGAACGACTCGCGCAACTATAGGAGTATCTTTACTATTTCTTCCTTAGCTCAATATCCCCCTCGCCGTCGGGTAACCGTACACATTACGACACAGCTACACACTACAAACCTAACTATTGCCAAATAACTCAGTCAGGGCGCGTTTTTCGTGTACGGCTTTATCCTTGACCTTGAGCCCTCGGTGAAAGGTTCCAAAATTTAATCGATTAATTCGCTTTTCCGGGCTTTTCCTAGGTACTTTTATTGTGTTCGACTTTTCACGCAAATATTATGACCATAACACGGTGAGTCGTCATATACATTTAGGTAGATCCTTATTAGTGCTGAGGTCGTATTTCGATATTCTTATTTAATACGAGGCACAAGTTTTAAGTTTTGTCGTTTAAATGAAAAAGCTGAACCAAAACTGAATAGTACTTATTATTGTTTTTCAAAGATTTACATTGGCTCGATCCAGTTATTAAAACACTTATTCCACTCCAAGGTAGAGTGTTTAATATGGCTGACTTGAAAGCGCCAACTGCTTATGCATCGAACCGGAATGTTTTACCACGAAGGTTTTTCTTAATTAGGAGAATGTAAAGAAGTCCCTGAGAAGCCTAATTACGCCTCATTCTCGCGATATGTCACATGACTATATGACCTTCGAGAATTTGTGGTATCACTGCAACGATGTTTTCTTCAGTGAAGACGGATTTTGGACCTCCTTCATGAGATTTATCAGTAAGACTGGTATGTATGTCTACGCTGGAAATCTAAATACCAGCCTTGTGAGAGTCCGCAGAGATGTGGCTTCATCGTGAGACAGGGTTAGCTCTTAGTCAATGAAGCCGTGTTAGATCTTTTCGAAAGTTATGGGAAATCATTAACAGAAATTTTTTTAGTAAGATTCAAATCGACGTGCCTATGCTGTTTTAATACTTATATTTTTAATTGTTTTGGGATTCTGAATTAAACAAAATTTAACATTGAACAGTTCCAAAATTAAAGTTGCAAGATAATAATGTAAACAACAAAACTTAAAACTCTTGTTTTCTGCGTTATGGGCGAGTAGCGTAATCAAAAGTCTTTAGAAATGGTTTTTATTTCGAGATCTAAAAAGGTTACTCTTTAGGTAACGTAGCACTTTGTATTTGAGATTTCCACCACGCCTTACCCAATTTCTAAGGAGACAACCAATCATTTACGAAGATCCTAGCCTCAGTCTCAGTTTCTTTTATGTGCTTAATTCTGAAGGCTATGCTTTACTTACATAATGGGACTTCATCGCTCAACGTCACGCCCACATTGTGAATGAAGAGGGTTACCTTTTGACACTTCTTCGAAAATACGGTAACGAGCCAAGCGAATTTAAAATAAAGACAAATTGGTTATGATCTAAAATTTATTCTAGAATAATATCAGTACTTTCTAAATTTGGGTGAGAATAATTTTGTTACGACTCAACTAAGTTCATAATTAAGTTCATAACTTGTTGTAAACTTAGAGAAACGATTGATTTATTTATAGTCAGATATGTTACTCTCGCGTATTGTCAAATACCTACGTATACATAAACGAGTACCCTTTGCAAAATAAAAACATAGATGGTTGACAAGCTCCTTCCGCACGGATCTCATAAATTTTGTCCCCGTCGCTTGATTTTACTTAATCGCAAATCGACTGTCGCTACGCGCTACGAAAAGAACCGACGCGATAAGACGCTAATGTCTTGCTCGCGCACTACGACATTCCATCCGCTATCTCTTTCTCAGTGTCACTAGTGTAAACGTTAATCATACTTGGGTTTGTGTACCTACCAGCCATTGCTCAAGTACGTCACGTAGGAACGTGACCTATCTCCCGGTATTTTAATTCGATCGAACGTAACTCTATTTTTATATAAGCAGGACGAGTCGTTATCTCGCGATACCTTTCAATTTTTATTATTACACTCCAACCAAATTATCTGCTCGGTTTAGTGTGGCGCTGCTTATTACGAGTAAATGAAGTTTGACATTTAGTCACGTTAAAAATGCTTTAGTTCCAGTTTTTGCTACTGAACAGGTACGTAGTACGTATTAAAGTAGATTGCATGAGGAGATTGCCTGGCCTGAGAATTCTTTGACATCAAACAATATATTCTCTTACATTTTTGTATAACTGTATTTTCTGCTTTCAGTTGTTCATTTATTTGGCCGTGTTATTCTTTCTGTAAATATGTTTCTCCTTGTTAATTTGTCAATATTCTTGTTTGTAAATAAATACGCTCGTTTGATTGTGTTTCATAAAAAATTAATTTCGTATAATAGAAAAACTTGAAACGCAAAACTATAAACTAACACAACATATATTTTGACGACAGTTGGCAGACAGATGTAGCACGTCGTCCGTATGGGATTGAAATGCCAAAGGTAAAAAAGATTGTTCGGACGCCCGAAACTGTACAGTTTGCTTTCTAATCAATACTCGTCGGTTTGCTTTCCACCAGCTCAGCATAGATTGCTCGATGTTGTCACATTATATAAAATGCTATGTTAACATTCGTTTTTTTTGGGCGATTCTGAATCAGATTGCATAAAACCTAAGCTGATACATCTTTGCCGCAGGTACAGATTATGTAAATTATTTCAGGATTACCCAAATACCAAGTAACCTCAGTTCCGAATATTATTCCTCACAAAATTATAATCAATTTCCAGCCAAATACATGAATGCATTTCAACATCATTGGTACCTAACATCTCACAAAAAATACATATAGTAATTTAACTTATTGTTCTGCAATAAAGACGAAGGCTTGCCGGTGGACTTGCGTAAGATTTAATGTAGATAATATTTCAAAATCGGCTACACTACAAACAGCGCGAAACTTTTTGAAACCAGTCTCCATTGAATCTGATGAAACAACCCCGAGGAGGTACGTCTGCATATGAGAGACCCGCGATAAGTGGTCACCGAGCAAACAGTTAACAGTGAGTCGGTTATGAGTATATGTTAATCGTTTTCAAAATACAGCCTTGAATTATAATTCAAATTGAAAAATGAGCCCTAATTGGCGGAGCATATTAGACAAGTTCCTAGGTACCTAACTAGTGTACCTAATAGGTACGCCCCCCCTAAAAAGTAAAAACCGAGAATCTACAAAACAATACAAAGTAGCTACGTGCGTAGTTACAAGTGATTTCTAACCAGAAATAATAAAAATCTCAAGCAGAATCCAATTCTCGAGCAGTTATGGCGGTCGCAGATATAAGAAGATAATCATCAAGGTTCTTAAGAATCGCACGAAATCACCCCGGCGCGTACTTATCACAAAATGGACGCTGAAAGGTAAATCCTGACTTGAAAACATGGTGTTCTTCGGAAAAATGTGTACGGAGTAGGTATGCAAGATTAATTACTTGTATAACAATAATAATTTCATATAGCATCGATTCTAACAGCCAATTGTTGATTGAGGTTCCAGGGAATTTGTTATCTACCAAAAATGTATATTATAATAGTAACACCGAATCTCAGCCGGTTTGCTCCGAAATCCGATAAAGTTCTGGTTAGCCACTAGCCGCCAACATAGACAGCTGGCGTTATATTGATTACAACTATACTACGTAGAGACTTCATAAATAGCCATAGCATTCAGACCAGAACAAAACGCCATTTTGAATTGCGAAAAGTTTCACAATAATTAAACATTAATGACTACTACATGTTCTAAGCATTACTTTGAAGAAGTAAAGCAACAACCTTATCAAACGAATTGAACATAAATAGATTACGCCGGCTAACCCATCGCGCCCAATCAAGTTAATAACTGTAACTTAGCTAATATGTTAAGATTGGAGTTCGTTATAAGGGTTCTAAGTAAAAGTTAAGTTAATTATGTAACTTGATGTGTCACTCACGATCCTATCCGGTCGGAGCGTCATGTGCGGGTGAGCGGAACGCGCGCGAGTCGTGCTACCACGGCCAGCGCTGGGGCGCAACTGATGAGTTTCGGGTTAAGGAGCGGGTAGGTGGCCTCCCCTCACCCTCTCCCCGCGCAAGTCATCTGGCGCCCGGCGAGGAACTTGGTTACTCTTTATGACCATTCGATATGAGTTTTATGTACTTTTTCTAAGTACAAACGCATGTAACTAAATCTTAGTTGAAATGGAAAAAAAAGCCATGCTACGAGGAGAGAAAATAAAATAACGAAATAAAAAATTAGGCTTTATTCATAAGCAACGAGTCAAAAGTTAAACTTAAAAAATAAATGTAAATTTATTATCTAACAATTATTCTGACCTCTTTTGAATAATTTGGTAACAGACTAATCACAGCTCAATTTTTAATGTATCACATAATGATCACAGATCGGAGATTATACTTTTGATACAATTAAACAAAACAACCAATAAAACACAATTTTGTAATGAAAACCAAGTATGAATAATTAAGTTCAACTTCACTGAAATAAAATAATAACAAAATAATTACATAAAGAGGCTCACCTGAAACAAACTCTACATGTTTTTTTATAATATACTCTTAGATTATCTTAATGAGAGCATCTGCAGTTTAAGTAAATGGCTTATGGTTTCCCGAAGTACTTTTTAAGTACAACAATAAATTAGTAAAATGCGACAAAAATGTTGTGAGTAAAAAAATTGTAGAGAATGCTACAAGCAAATTCTAATTTTATAACGAAACAATAATTTTTGAAAGCTTTTATTAAATGGACAGCAAGAAGGTCAATACACAAAGCACAACATAAATTTTTTGTTTATTCTTCGATTGATATTCGAGTAGCACGAACTTTTGATACTGCATTATGTTTTAAAGGGCAAGCATATTTCTTTAGAATAGAAACATTTTAGCAAATTTATTTATTAGCAGTTTCGGGTACAACACGTTTTTTAAAGATGTATTTTTGGTTAACAAAAGACTGCCTCGTGGCATAAAAAAAATTTGCTAGACGGAAATTTAATTCTCAAGAGAAATATGCTCGCATGGTTAACTAAATATACTTTGTACGTTAAAAATATGATATAAAAAGAAATAAAACTACTTCTAAATTTATAAAATGATATTTGTACGATATCTTAATGAGCTCAAAAACCATTTCATTCTTCGGAATCAAATAATTTGAACAGATTTTTCATATTTATTGATTCTTAACTAAATAAATATTTTCAAAGTTTGTTAAACGGACCATTGAGAACTGAAACAAAACGAAAACCAACATTATTAAAATAAACCAAATAAAATTGGAATGATGCCTAGAAGAGAGCCGCAACCCGCATGCTCGCAGGCTTTCCGGCTATGGGGGAGAGATAGGGATTAAATAGGGATCAAAGGGCTCTTTCTGCCCTTTTTTATATAGGATGCTATCGAACTACGCTCAGGAACGGGACCAGAATTATGTTAAGATCCCAAAAAAATAATTTACTCACAATTAAATCTGTTTAAATGACTAGGTAGCAACAAAAAAGGCTTTTGTGGTGTTTTCCTTTTTATTTACTGGGTTACTTTTTAACTGCTTTGAACAAGGGCAAACGGGCTCAAACCATAAGTTTATTTGTAATTGATACTGATCCCGTCCCTGAGCTATGGCACGTATCAATTAACACCCTGTATAAAATTAGAATTGTAGCAACGATAGCTTCAACCGAAGTACTGCCCTACACTGCCGTACAGTACAGCCACCACGTTGAGGCGTACACTCGTCAAAAATATTTATTTCATTAACAGTTAATTTATTTACCATTGTTAGATTATTCAAATTAAGTAACTACGAGTATCAGTATTTAAATTATCTTGAAAAGTGAGTTTTGTATATCCTTAGAATTTTTTTACGGCGCAAATAATAATTTAGAATTACATTTTGCCAGCATTTTGACAAATTTAGAAAATGTTTAAATTAAAAGTATTCGCTAAAAACGTAAATTATGGACGTTCTCAATTTTAATTTAGATGACTTTTAGAATTCTTTATTTTTGCGTAACACTGCACTCTTTCCGTACCAGTGAAGACACGTTCGCAATCACGTCCTAGAGAGCGTGTCGGTTCATGTTCACAAAAAGCCTGGCCACCGCCGTATGATAAATAAAAAAAGGAATCTTAGAAAACTGCGTTGTTTGGTTTATGTGTTATTTATTGATTCAAAGCTAACATAAAATAAAAATATGCCACGTTATAAACTTGAAATCTGCGGATATACTTTTTTGCAACTGTTTAACGGCAAATATGTTTATGAATATCAAAGGCGTAGAATTGTTGATAGTCAATAGAGCCAACTTTTACTTTTAATATGATTGGTTGGAAGGTTGCTGAAATTTGTTTTAGTTATAATTTTTTTATTCGTAATATATTCGTCATAAGAACAACCAAGAACAATAGGAAAATCCCATTATATCCGAAGACAATTTTCACCGGTGCAGTAGGGCGGAAGAAATGAAGTTTTTGGTGTCAACGTACCATCCTTGAATTTTGCATTTTAAGAATGCGTGTTGTTGACCAGATGTCATCGACAGTGAAAGCAGGTAATATCCATCGCACTCGGAACTAGTGTGTTATAAATGCCACAGGTCTCGTTAGCGACTGACCTGAATTGATTTGTCCGCGCGTACTTCCTGGCGTTCCTGTAGACGTGTCCGCCGAAGGATACGAGCGTGCCGCGCGAGCTGGCCTCGCTGCCCGCGCCGGCACCGCTCGCCGCCGTGTGCAGCGACAAAGCGGAGCCCGGCGACTGCGGGGACACGCCGCCCACTGGCTGGTTCGTTGGGGTCTTGTCACCTGAGGACAACCCCACAGTTTAATTCTCTAAATGTTGGAGTTCATATAAATGAATTGAGGCAGTCAATAAGAATTTCTTTGGCACTAATCGTTTCAATGTCATAAGGAATAAAAAACATGAAATTCTTATTCAAACTTGCTAACGTATAGTCTGCCCATTAACTGTTACCTCAACTAAAATTAAACAGTTCGCAACAAAACCTTTCAGAAGTAACTTAGGTAATTGGAATCAGGTTGGAATAATGGTGAAAAAAGTAACTGAGGGCAAAGCACTAGTCACACTTAAAACATTGATCTATAGTATGTTTACTTTGTTGAATTAAATCACACTTAAATACATAAAAAACTCAAGAGCAATGTAAAAATGTGTTATCACTTCAAACTACCCCCCTTTTTTGTTTACAATAATTTCTCCTGACTTGATCTTATGGTTATAATGTGCAAAAAAGTGTCGAGGGGATCTGAAATTGACATCTTTAAAATCTTGCTTCTTGTTACACTAATTAATACGCTTTATTAGTCTTATTTCTTTACTAACCGTCCTATAAACGTACAACGTAGCGCATGCTGTGGCAGCCTTTACTTGCGGCATCACCTTATATTTGTACATGTTTGTTCTAATGTATCAGTGAGTGTCTTGTTGTGAGAACCTGTCATGTGAACTTTATCCAAGACGGTTTAAAAGTTAATAAACAAATAGTTAATAGTTTGCAAAAATTTATGAAAAAGATATACTTTCTATCAGTGGTGGCAGTGGGATCCAGCTCGCATCTCATACCAGATATCTATACCTTAAATTCTAGTGCGAACAAACGTTTTTATAATTATTAACAAGCTATGGATGATTAATTTACTTAAACTTTTTTTACTTAACAACTGTTCCACCCGGCCAACTACTCCTCCTGTAAATATATCTTTAATTAGCTTTCTCCGAGGGACTAAATAAAAAATTTGCTTAATAGTTGTAGGAATTAATAAACAAAAAATAAATAATCGCTTTACAATATTAATCAGTTAGAGTAAAAACAAATGGACGGCGGGTTTGATGCTTTACCAAAAGTATCCCGACTTAACCCATACAAAAATAAATGTATATAAAAATATAAGTTTCGATTCAAATGGTCTGTCAGTACAATAAAACTTGCCGCCTGATGCGGCTTCCAGAGTTTCCCGCGCTTTTGAATAGTCGACAATCATTACTCAGAATACTTTTGACTTCCTGTTCGGTGTGGAGGTAAGTAGCCTTGCCTTCCATGCCACAGATCTCGGGTTCGAATCCTGGTAGTGGCAGATATTTTATTATATTTGCTTTCTGGTCATGGATGTGTATGTCTGTTTATTTAAGTTGATTTCTATTATATATCGATACCTCCTTAGTATACTGAGTCAACTAGCAACTTTAGATATTTTCGCTTTTTTGCGTTAAATTACATAATAAACCACGACCTCAATGTTAGTGTTATAATCACATGTATACTAAATCAATTTCAACATCTATTAAAATCGTACATTGTAGACTGAGCCTATCAACATCGTACCAGTGTACGCGGGGCTTGAGGGGGGGGGACAAGTCCATTGTGGCTCAGTGTACGCCGGGCGTAGGCGAGTGCGCATGCGATTTCAGTTATAACTTTTTAAAATAAAATTAGTGAAAAACGTGAACGCAGATGGTGTGCATCTTTTATTGTTTTAAAGTTTAATTAATATTAGTAACAAACAGGAAAAGGGCACGAAAAATGTTAGTATTAGTTAATAATGATAATGTGAATAAAACTAATGATACAATATACAATAACACAAGAATCGATGATAAAATGCAAAACAGGGATGGAGATGGTAAGTTATTTTTATTTGGGTATATAAGTGTTATTTTGTGATTTATGTTTGATAATTGGTATTCACATCGCTTAGTACGTCATATACTGATACAACTGCAGTTACACCAGTATACGGCAATCTTTTATAATAATGACATTTGACTCATCTGGCTGTAATAATGTACTAATTAATTTATTGATATTTTTTTTGTTTATGATATAATTCTTTATTAATTCTGTTAAATGATATTATAGCTCACTGTACTTATTGAGAGATAGTTTAGGTACACGATTTTTAGTTTAGATAGTATGTCATGGTTCAGTGTAGGCATGGGTCATTAACGGCTTTTGGATTAATGAAATTTAACTGTTAATCTTCAATGGTCAACAGGTTAAAAAAGCTGTTAATTTAATAACAGGTTCTGAAGGTTGTAAGCGAAAATGTTGTTTTTTGCGATTGTGTTTCCTATATATATTGACATATGGATCGCTTTTCTATACAAATATTTTATGACTTTCAGGCGTCTCATCCCAAGAAACTAAGCCACGCGAACGACACGTGCCCGGTCGTAGACGCGGTGGCCAGAGAAAATACTTGCATAGGATTTTGATTCATTTCAAGCGTTGTTCTGCGTTAAATACCGAGCAAAATTGTATGAAAAAAAATATGTTGAAGACCGAAGTATTTTTTCATAAATATCATTGTGTTTCTTATTTGTATCACTTATTACTTATTTGTTCACTTTTCTATGAATTTTTTCTTCGAAAGTGTTATTTTCGCAAACCAGTTGATTCTTAGAAATTAATGAAATTTGTATTGAAATTATCCGTTGAGCAGAAACTGTTGAGAAATTAACAGTTAATATTTTAACAGCTTTTTCGGAATTGAATAAAACAATGTCTATTGATTGAACTAATGCGTGTCATGTTCGTTGACGTAAATTAACAGTTAATATTCAAATTGTATAAATTTAAAAACTGTTGATTGGTTCAACGACCACCTCTAGTTCAGTGAGTTATTTTATGTGAGTTATATGTTAAATAGTTAAGTCACATCAATGAGAATACATACGAGTAATTGTCTTAAGTAGGGAAAACGAAATAAAACTGATTCATGACAAACTTAGGTGCGGAGGCCCAGTTTAAGTAATGGAAATACATCGTAATAATAGCATACACTTACTGGTTAAAATGTGATTTTTCTAAAAACTTTTGCTCTTCAATAACATAGTGTTTACCTACATAAGATCATGTACATACACACTACCTAATAACTACAGTAAAGTAATTCCGAATTGTTATCTAGATACCTACTTTTTAGTTTGCTATGTGAAAATCTCTTTATTCACTGCTCTATGCAAGTCCACGTCGACTCAAAATAATTGTCCCTCGCTTTTGGGCTTTTGCAAGTACGTGGCGCATGCGACGGCGATGCATCTGAGTGTAGCTCCGCCCACAATTTTATTCATTTCGTAAATAGACTAAGTTCCGTACTAATTATTTTTTATAACCTAGGTACTATTTTCGAAATTTTATTTTGCAAAGTAGATACTTATTTAGAAACAACTAAATTGCTTTAGATAAGAGTTGAAGTAAGTTAAGTACTTAGGATGACCAATAATTGAAAGATTTTTAGTTAAGATAGGATTTTAATATTATTTTTATGTCAGCAAAAAAAAGTATTAATATTTTACGATTGAAAATTACTTGACGAACCCTTACGTAAATAACAAAATAGAGACACTGTGGTGCCTTGAATATCTAATAATTATATCTTAATTGAACTGATTCCGATGGTACCTACTCAAAATTAAGGTTTTATTATTTCGCTATGCTGAACCTTAACATTTTTTTAGGAAAAAGACGACGCTGTCGTTGACTTATTAGGTATTAATTTAATTTTTTAATTTTAGTATCTTCGTGTCTTTTGTGAGCGTTAGTTGCTATCCCAATTCTTTTTTTAAAGTAAAGATAATATGTCTCGACGTGATAGTAATGAAGACAATGTACGGCATGTTTATTCCAATAATGAGTACTATGACATGTTGTGTGTTGGCGCTGCTCGTAACCACAGCATTAATGAAGCTCGTAAAATTTACCGCCAGCGGTTCGTGGAGGGCAGACCGCAGCTAAACGACGACACTTACCAAACTATAGCGTGTTTAGGAATATGTGTCTTCGGCTCCAGCGTACCGGTTATTTTCACGCGGAATGCAGCGAGGGTCGTCCAATCGCGCGTTGCGTCGACTTAGAGGAAAGGATCCTGCAACACGTCGAGGAGAATCCGAGGACCAGCACACAACGAGCTGGTGCTCTTTTGGAGGTCAACCACATGGTGATATGGCGCACGCTGCGTGATGATAGCCAACATCCTTACCATTTCCGTCGGACCCAAGAACTAATGCCGGCGGATTTCCAACCTCGAATGGACTTTTGTGGGTGGTACAGGGATCGCGTAAATGCTGATCTTCACTTTTCGAAGAAAGTGATGTGGACGGACGAAGCATCTTTTACGAGGAGTGGAGTGCTTAACTTGCACAACGATTATGTGTGGGCACACGAGAATCCTCATACTGCCAGCGAGAGCAATTTTACACCAGTGGAGGATAAACGTGTGGGCTGGCATCGTCAGCGACCGGGTTATTGGTCCCAAGTTTCTTCTTCCGGGCCTTAACGGAGAAGTCTATTTGCGGTTCCTCAATGATGAAATGGAAGAAGAGTTAAGAGAGCCAGTATACATATTTTGCCAGTCACAGAATATGTAAGTGTGATATACCAACACGACGGAGCACCTGCACACTATGATCGTCGCGTCCGCGGATACTTGGATGCGATGTATCGCGACGGATGGATAGGCAGAGACGGCCCGATACCTTGGCCAGCACGCTCCCGAGATCTGACTCCATTAGACTTTTTCTTGTGGGGTTATGTGAAAAGTATATGTATATGCAAATGAGTGCATTACGATGGAAGAAATGCTAGAAAGAATAAACGCGGCATTCAAATTCGTAACCCCACAGATGTCACAGAACACCAGAGCGTCTTTGATTCGTAGGACAGCTTTGTGCACTAAAAAAGAAGGTGGACATTTTGAGCCTTCTTTGTGATGCTGGCATAATGTGCATACACTAGCATGGAAGGAAAACCAGTGTCGTCGCGCGCGTCCCATCTGTGTGAATTAGTGAAGTGATTTTACTTTTTAAGTATGACAAACTTAAATACATTGAATTTTAGTTTAAGGCATTTATTCATGGGCCTATTGTATCGTTTTTTCCCATCTTAGTGTTAAAAGACATGTGTTCCCTGAAAAAATGTTGATTATTATTATAAAATAGTCATTTTAAATACGTAAATACAAGTGTTTTTTCATTATTTTAAATCATTAAAGTAACTAAAATTGTGTCCAGTCGCATTGCATCACGTGCTGCTAGATAGGTACCTCTTACCTGCTAGATAAGAGACGATGGCTGCGCTCGGCGCCGCGCCGAATAACAAAATTATTCTTTTCTGCATCTGTTAGCTCGGCAAGTCTCCCTCCCCCCAAGTATCCAAACGACGAACACCCTCAAACGGCACCCCTTCACGAGTTAACGCGGGATCCAGCCATCGCCCTCCTCAACCATATGTTATACCTTGTATACACTCACCGGCACGAAAACTTGGCCACTTACATTTTGCAATTTTTTACGTATTTTCGATCGTTTCAAAATATTAAACATTAAGGGTGGTAAAAATTATTATTATAACGTGATTAAAGAGAGATTTAATGATTTTCTACACTTAAAGTCCTTATTATAAAGTTTTGTCTTTAACAACACATAACTCAGGAATCTACGTTATAATGTCGCACTGATAAAGATTTCACGAAATATTATTGTTTCACCTTTTTTTACGTTTGAATAACGTGTACAGCCTCCTCTCGCTCTGATGCCTGCCTCCATTCGATCAGGCATGATTTCAATGACATTTCGAATGTCAACTTGTGGCTAGGACTGGACTTAATTTTCCTTTTCAGCGTGTCCCAGATGTGTTCTTTTGGATTTAAATCTGGGCTGCGAGCTGGCCATCGCAATCTTTGAATGACCACGGTATCAAGATACTCTTCAACACATCTGGCGACGTGGGGCCGTGCATTGTCATGCATTAACAAAAAATCCTCGGACCCTACAAACCCAGAATAGGGGACAACATGATTCTGGAGTATATCTTCGATGTAGCGATCTGCGTTAAGCCTGTTTTCAATGATCACTAACTCTGTACGTGCTTCCAAACTTATACCTGCCCATACCATTATTGAGCCACCACGAAAACTAACAGTTTGAATAGCGGTAATGGGCAAATACCGTTCCCCTCGCCATCTCTACACTCTGTCACGCCCATCTGGAGCTCGTAAGGCCATGCGGCTCTCAGCTGTGAAGAGTACCTTTGCCCACTGCTCGTGTGTCCAGCTGACATGGTCTCGAGCGAATTGAAGTCGAGCTACTCGATGCTGTCTGAGGAGTTCTGATACCCGTGCTGGTCTGCAAGCTTTTAAATTTGCTTCCATCATACGTCTCCTAATTGTTCTCTCGCTCACATTTACACCACGCACCATTTAGAGACGCTGACGTACCTCAACAGCGGTCCGATGACGGTTCCTGAATATCTCCAAACGGATAAAGTGGTCATCCCGTTCTGTAGTGCATCGTCGACCTCCACTGTCTGATCTCCTTTAGTAGCTCTCCGTTTCCCGGCATCGTTTCAAGGCATACTGCATAGAAGAACGTGGTACATTAAGCACAACAGCCACCTCACGTTGGGTTAACCCCTGCCGGATAAGAACTACTGCTTGCGCAACTAGATCTGGTGTTAATGGCATTTTTAATTGTTAAAAATCACATCGAACGTCTAGTCAAAACCACGATTCTTCAAAAACTGATAATTCGACAGCTTAAATATTGAAAAAACAAAAATCTAAAATTGTTTCCGACAAATAGCTTTGGAAAATTCCTAAGTCCAACAAGTTGATTTTAAGTGTAGTTAAAGCATTATCTCTAACACTCTGGTTCTTGACACATTCCATCAAGATATGGTATAAGACTTCTTCTTAATTTTTACTTAATTTTAATCTTAGCAAGTTTCACAGTATGGTGAATCTAATTTACGCATAAGGTGTTTGAACTTTTTTGATGGAATGTGTCCTGAGCGACATCTCAGGGCCGTTTTAATAAGCAAAACTTTCATGTCACTGTTTTCAAACCAGGGGCAGTGAGGAGGCTTTGCTTGTATTGTTTTATACCAAATACCTTTGTTAGTTGCTTGCATGTGGGAAACCCAATTTTTTTGACATATTTTTTATGTCACTTTAAGTTGTTCTGAGTAATACCACCTTCTCTCTATAGACAGTGTGCTAAACAAATAACTAGGTTATAGGTTGCTTACTGTTCCTCATATACATTAATGATCTCATAAAAGCAATCGATGAACAGTGTGTCCTATTCGCAGATGATATATCTTTTCTCGTAACTTGTCAAAATAAAGTAAACTTAAATGACAGATTAACATCTATTCTCGACAAGTCCACAGACTGGCTTAAAGATCATAACTTAGAAGTAAACTTTAATAAAACCAAACTAATATTTTTCCATCCTCGTCAAAAAGCAGAATTAGACATAAATTTAAATTATCGCGGAATCAAAATTGGAGCAGTGAAAGAATTTAAGTTGTTAGGCATTAACATTGACGCATTAACTGGAAAAGTCATGTAAAGGTAATTAAATTAAAGCTGGCTGTTTTCTTATGCTTTACGCGAAGTTAGAAAAACAACAGACTTAAAAGCCGCCCTAATTCGTGGCTTACTTATGGCATTATTTTGTGGGGAAACAGTGTAGATGCTCCGGATGTCTTTATCGTACAAAAAAGACTCTAGCGAATACTGGTGATCATACCCCCCACCGATATATGTAGGGAAAACTTTCGAAATCAAAAAATTCTCACATTGACGAGCTTATATATTTTTGAAATGAGTACTTTCTTAAGAAACTACACTAAGCGTTCGGACATGGTATCGAAGTATTCTCTTAGACCATCTAGAAAGAACCAAATTATGCAGCAGATATCAAATCTAAATATGCATTCATGTAGTCCTCTTGTTATGTCAATAAAAATTTATAATCACCTTCCTAATTACATAAAAAACATTAAAAAAACGAATTTGTTTAGTAAAAAACGAAAAGAATTCCTATTGCAAATATGTTATTATTATACGGTAAGTGAATACATGAACGACAAAGAATATTGGCGAATCCTTATTTATATAAACAGTGAGCGTTTAGAAAAAAAAACTAGCACTTTTGTTTGTTCTTTTTTTTATGTGAATTTCCATAATATTAGCTTCATGTGTAGAAGTATCCAAAAAAATAGTTGATTTATAAAGCTTGATTTGACTTGATCTGTTTGTTTTAGCTCCTGTCATTTTTTATTACGATACATAGGATTGATTGTGACCAAGCACAAGTATTTGATTTTGTAATATAAGTAGATTTTAATTATAGGAAATTATAGTCACTTCAGAAAGTAATACACTCATTTGTATGAAAAATATTTTTTTTTATATTCTTCATAGGAAAATGATTTATTACTCAATGGAGTCCTTATCCTTGGCTGTATATCTTTTGCCTTAGCTGGCGAGTTTGAGATAAAAACCTTCCGATAGATTGCGCTTACGATGGCTTATTGCTGTGATGTTTGGACAAGTTGATTAAGTTAAAGATATTGTCGTGAATGTGTCAATATTATCATGGTTGGTTGGTGCTAGTAGTAATTACTTATGTAAATGTAGGTAATTTGAAATCATTACCTCAAAATTAGTACTTAATGAAAATGCTATTATTATTGTTCCATAATATATATATTTTTTAAATGGATCCGGATTTTATGTCCTATAGTTTTAGTATTTTTCACTACTAAACGCTCCACTTTAACTCCAACTAAAACCATGTATGGCGATCTGCCAATGTCCTTTGTAGTTTAATTAAGTTGATATTCGTGTAATAATAATAACATCTTGGTTATGTGTTCTTTGATTTTATGTATTCCTTCTTTTTATAAGCCCCCTTATGTATGTTGCAGTGCCTAAATTAGGCCTATAGCGTTACATGTTTTATGTGTTTTATGTACGCTCCTCCACTGTAAAAATAGATTTAAAACTGTGTAACATTATGGAAGCAATAAATGATTGGGTATTGAGTATTGAGTAATATGGTATTAATGTCTTAGTTTCATAAATTTTACCTCCTTGCATCATGGCATCTTTGGCTTTAGCGTCAGCCTCCTCATTACCTCTTAAATGGACATAGGATGGCACCCATTGCAACCTTTGAAAATTGTCTTTTAAAATAAAATATTTGCTGAAGAATCACATAATCTATTGGAACTGCTATATAAATGTTGGAGACCACTTTGGCTATCCGCAAGTATAACGAATTTGTTATAATGATTATCGTATGATAGGGCTTCCGAGATTGCAAGGAGCTCCACCGACATGATGCTGACAATATTATTATCAAATTTGTATGCACCATACAGCTTTGTGTTTTCTTCACAGAAGGCCGCTCTAGCCCCAGAGTCACCTCTCGACCCATCCGTATACAATTTATGCCACTATACTTAGTATTTATTTCATGTATGACATTTGATTTGATAGTGTTACTTTCATAAGAGATTTTTTGTTTTGTGATGCAATGCAAATGTATATGTAGGGTTTCCGAAGTATTTATATAACTGACCCAAATTTCCAAAGAAAACATGTCCAGTGGTGCAGAGCTGTGAACATTGTTATCTTTACAATTGTTATAAGTGGCTAACAAAAGAGATTGTTTATTATTTCTGTTGCAGTAATTGTGGATAGATAATTTAGATTTCATAAAATTTACTACTAAATTGTTGGCATTACTCTGACGTTTTAAAATAAATCTATATGCTAAATATTGTCTCCTTATATATAAAGATGGGATACATAGCTCTTTGGCTAGCTTTTTGACAGGTGATATTAATTTGGATATTATGCCTGATGTTCTAAGACCTAACTCTTCGACATACTTAAATTTAATGGCAAGTTATGGTTTAAGGCAAGGTGTTAGCCGTCGAACCAGACAAAAACCTGTCTTGACCATTTCATAGTTAAAACCATTTTCAAAGTTCAAACTTTTGTGTTTGATCAATTGACAGATCACTCACCTATTTTACTTTACATAGATCGTGCCTGTGTTTCCAAACCTAAAGCTTATATAAATAAAGTTACCGTGGACATTGATGGTATAAATAAATGTCTAAAAAGCGACACCTGGAATGATTTATACTCAACAACAAATGTGGACAAGGCTGCATTAATATTAACATCAAAACTTGGTAGGATCATTAATGAACATTCCACTATTAAAAAAATTGCCAAACGAAACCAACCTTCAAAGCCCTGGATAACTATTGGAGTAATAAAAGCTATTCGAAAACGTGACCTTTTACATAAAAAAATCTAGCAACTATCCTCTTAAAATAGAATTTAAAAATAATTATTTAATATATAGAAACAAATTGAACAAGATTATCAAATCATTAAAAAGAATTACAATTAAATGTTATAATCAGATAGATAAACTCATAACGAATCCAAAAAGGTATCATATAAACCGTATATATATCTTATTGTTGACAAATTCTTCGTTTTTCTAAAGCCCTCCAAGACAAAAAATTTGTTTATAAAACCTGACGCATTCAGGGCATTTTAGGTTTTTCGAGTCGTCGCGGGAGGGGTTAATAAACCTACGAATTATATCAGACTTTGCACTTTTGGTACAAACATACAAAGCATTGGCAGAATGTATTACCACCTACTGCATTTGTTCATGGGGATCAGCAGCTAAAACATACATGCTTGAACTAGAGAAAGCGCAACGCTGTGTGCTTAAGGTTCTCCTTAACTTACCATTTAGACATCCCACACATCTGGTTTATGACAAAGCTAACGTTCTCTCGGTGATAAAGTTATTTATTTACCAATGCATCCGTAAATACCACAAAAATACATCTTTGCACAAAACTCAGGTAGAAGTATAAATAAACGTCCAGTTCCCAGAGTTCATAGTAAAATTGCCCAACAACATTATAGTAATGTAGCACCCAGATTATACAACAAACTTAACACTATGTATAAAACTAGAAATTTAACAAATTTTGAAACTAAGCATACAATTAAACTTTGGCTAAAGGACCTAAAATATGAAGAAACAGAAAACCTGTTGCTAATTCTGAATTGAAAACCTCCAACATTCAATGTTTTTAAAATACAAACATTAGAAACACACACGCACGCATATACACACACACACACACACACACACACACACACACACGCACACACACGCACACTATACATTCGTTACACATACCCTTTTATATTCTTTTTACAAATACACATGCATTCGTACACACAAATGCGCATATTGTTGAATCATATTTATTTGTAAAATAATGTATTGATTTTCTATAGATGTTTAAACTTAGTATAAGTGATAAATTAATAAGTTTATCTTGTTTTGTGAATTAACTGACTGCCGACAAACAGCTTACGCTAGTTCAGCAGTTAGGGCTTGTACTCTCATTGTATTATTTTTTTGTTACAATAAATAAATAAATTACTGTTATTAAATAGTAATTTCATTGAGTCACCACGTAACACAAGTTCTTACTGATACTTAATTTGGGCTAGATAATGTGGTGTGAATGTTAGCAATATTTATTTATTTATTACTTTAATAATTCTGATTTTAAAAAAATTGTACGTATACGCGACTTCATTTTAATTTCTTCGTTTTACCGGAGTTGTGGGTCGGGCAATCGAACTCACACTTGCTTCAAACGGACAAACGTAGACTTAAAATCAATTTCTCTCCACGTCAATGAAACGTTGAACATTGCTTTATAATTTATTCTGCGTTCCCCTCAACTCCGCATCATAAGTTTACCTCATAAGTCCAAGTACAAAAAAGATAATATGAATGGTTTAACTTAAACGCAATACAAACGAAAGCCGCCGGCCCGCGACTTAACCTGCCAACATACCCTGGCAGCCGTGAAAAGAATCCCGTCGCTAACATGCGCATGCGCGTACTACTCACCACCATATCGGCGGCATCTCAGTGACTTGTGTGAAGCCAACAAACAGTCCGCCGACAAAACTTTGCTGACATGAGTCGGTGGGTCGGAGACTTTCGTGTTTTGTTTGCGATATAAAGCAGGTGCAATAAAATGTACAGAACGTAAGGCCCTACCATCCACGCTGCCAATGGGCGTCCGCCTGGTGAGCTCGGGGCTGGACCAGGGACTGAGCGCGCCCAGCGGACTCGACAGCCCCGCCGTCACCAGCGTGTCGTCCTCGTCCGACGACTCTGCGGGGACAAGTTCATGTGTAAACAATATGCACTAAACTTTGTCGTTATTATCAAGTTGGGTTCCGATTAAAACGAAATAAAAGAACAGAAAATGCAATTAAAGGAAGTTTAATCAACTTTGAAGTTTGAAATTTTCTTGATTGATTTAATAAAGCAAATATCACACAAAAAAAATCTGATATTATTATTCTTATATACAACGTGTTCCTTTTGATTTCCCATAACTCTAGGGTATTAATGGGACCATGTAATAGAATCAAATAACATGTGAATAATTTTTCAATTTTAATTTTTGCTTTGTTTTTATTTCTCATACAAAATAATTCAATTAAGTCACAACATCTTATGAAAAACACCTTTATGCGAAGTATGACAACGTCGCATTTTTTATCCCTCAGAAAACATGAATGAAAATCATAAACAATATTTTATCAATCAAAGTAAGACTAGCGTTAAGTCATTGTACCGTTAACAAAAAAATCTGATGTTTAACATATTATTAAAATGAATACTAAACACTAGATTATTTAAGTAACTCTTTAAGGTCTCTAAATAACTAGATTTTAAAATCAACTAACGCGGTTACTGTTTCGGATAATTTTTTCCCATAATAATATTTTGTGAATAAATTTATGTGTTTTACTCATTAAATTCAGCAGCTGACAATTAAAATGATATTCTAGGCATACATTATAGGACTTATTAACTAAATATTGTTATAATTCGTACGAAAGAAGTCAACTGTTATGCTTTTGTCAATAGTTATTATGAAATATTGTCAAAAGTAAGAAAAACTCGCACTGCGCATGCGCATGTTATACAAGTTTTTCTTAATCTAATATACCGGCACATTTTAATGTACTGATATTTTCATACAATTTAAGTTTACACAATCATTCAGTTAAATTCTCGAAAAAGTTCTCAAAGAAAAACTCGCGCTAGACACGCTGAACAATTTATTTCGTTTTCATAGTAATTCGTTCATAATTAATGATTAAACTTGCAATTTTTTTAATGATAGCTATTTATTGTGAGGTTATTAGGAATACAACAGAAAGCAAATATTGAATCTGTGGGTAAGTAACGGTGAGGTACACGTTAGCATGGAGGTGCCCAGAGGTATTATTCAACTAATGTCTGAATAGTTTTTTTGTGCCATGGACAAAACCGATTCAATCGTTTAGTAAAATTAAATTCTTTTGTATTCGTAATGACCTCATCGTAAATAGATTTCATAAGATGCAATTTTATTAACTTTAAATGAAGTTAATTAGTAAATCTTTTTATAAGAAGAAGAAAGAAAATTGTCGCTATTGTTTCAGTATTGTTTGATTTCAAAAAGAAAAAACCGTATATTACCAAAAAAATAATTAGGACCCAAGTAAGGGTTATTAAAGTATGTTAAGTAAATAAAACAAGTTTGTTAATAAAAGTATTTTTAATTTAACTCGTTTTCAATAAATCCACCACTGAGCTCTATGCATAAATTTGTTCTATTACGTATTTGTCTATTTAAATTAACTGTTACTTGGCGCATCTCATTTGCTGCTTCTTCAATCCTTTTGGAGTAAATGGTCTCTGGACACAATTTTAACTGAATATACTTTACTCTTTAGTGTACCCCACACATAAAAATCTAAGGCGGTTAGATCAGGTGACCGCGCCGGCCACGCTAAAATCGGGCTTCCCCGACCAATCCACCGATTCGAGTATTCTTCATTGTGGTACTCACGTACCTGTACTCCATAATGGGCCGGCGCACCATCGTGTTGAATCCACATATTTTGAATAGTAAAAAGATCAATATCCTCAAAAAAGTCCATATTTAAAATACTCCGCAAGAATTCTAGGTAATTATGAGAATTAAGGCGATGCGGGATTTCTATTGGCCCTACAAGTTTATTATTTAAAATTCCCGCCCACATGTTGATTGAAAACTCATGTTGATAAGATGTTTCCCACACCGCCTTTGGATTTTCTGTCTTCAACTGATGTTGATTTTTTGAATTAAAAACTCCAGCTCGCGTAAATTGTGCTTCATCCATCCATAAAATTTTATTGATAAATTGTGGATCCCGTATTAAAAATTCACTAAATCTTTGACAAAAGATAATTCTTGAAATATGGTCTGCTTGTAACAAACCTTGCGATTTCCTATAATGGTAAGGGTGGAGCCCATATCTTTTCCATAGACTCCACACCAATTTATGTGAGACTCCTACTATTCGCCCCACATGTCTGGTTGATAATGTGGGGTCTTCTACTATTAAATTCATAATAGCAGTTTCTTGTTGCATAGTTAAAGCAACGACTCTTTCGTGACTAGATAATCTCAATCCGTTTTCGCGAAATCTTCTATGTATCTGTAATATATAAAATAGTTTTACTGAGTAAAAGTTAAAAAAATCTACATACAAACACGACAACACTGATTATGATTAATTAAATTTTAGCAACAGGGTATTTCTGATGATTTAACTGCAGCTTTGTGTAAAATTCACTATAATTAATTGTAATAAAATTATTAAAAAACTTTCACTGGAAGGGCACTTATTGAGAACGGATTATAAACTAGCTTTTTTACTTAAACTAGTTTAAGTGAAGGGTTCCATAATGATAGTGACTGTAAATAAAAAAATATGTTTTAAGACTCACGTTGATGAATGTTTGATTATACGGAACAGTACGATTTGGAAATCGACGCCGATATTCTCTCACAGCTGCCATGGAATTTCCATTACAGTATCCATAAACAAAATGCATATCCGCTAGATGTTCAGGAGGATATGTGTGCCGTGGCATGGTTACTTATGATTTACACCGTAGAGTTTAAGACAAAACAAATCAACAATACAAATTAACAACAAAGATCAACGAAATAGTCACAGCTCTAGCACAGCGCAGACACTTGTAAGCAGGACGAAGGTCAAGAAACAAGTGATAAAGAAAAACCTTGTCAGGCAGCGTAAACATGGTTCACTTATTCTAAATAAAATTAAATATTTTCAAAAAGTAATAAACTTTTATTACTGACGCTATGTTCAAAGGACGTACGGAACAATTTGCGAAACTTATTCTAAATAAAATTAAATATTTTCAAAAAGTAATAAACTTTTATTACTGACGCTATGTTCAAAGGACGCACGGAACAATTTGCGAGTGGTTACTCATTATACCATTGTGTGCGTACATTGTCTTCGATTGCAACTTGGAGATGCTACTCAAACCAGGGCTGTCAACACTTTTAGTCATAAACAAATTATGAAGGCTTTTTGATTTAATAGTAATGATAAATAAAATAAGAAGGTAAATTTTTAAGGGACGATCAAAAAGTCATACAATTTTAAAATTTTATGATTTTATTTCAAATAAATAGTTGAAGTTATAAGTACTCCTGACAGGTACGTAAGTTACGTTATCTTTTTTATAAATAAGGATGCCAAAGATTCCAGTCGGTGATTGATAAAAGAAAACAAAGAAAAATACACATGAAAATTGAATGAAAATGTTGTGCTTATTGTGCACTAATTAGATTCAATAAAGATTTTTTGTGACATTACTGGTATCTAATAAAAACAAAAAATATCAAGGTTTTGGTAGGAATTTAAATGTTTGATTTTTACGAAGAAAATAAAATATCTATGACCAAAACTGACATAGTCACAGTTAAAAAACAATTCCTGTTGATTAAATTATTTCTTGAACAATGACAACCCTTATGTTAAAAGAAGCGGACACAGAACTTCACGTGATTAGGCCGTGTTGTGACTTGTGTGTTTGCGTGCGCTGTGCACAGGTACAGTTCGCAACGTTTTGCGTTGTACATTGTATGCAACGTTCTTAAACGTTTGGAATATTTTTGTTGTTTATTGTATGGCTTCAGTGGCTCGCGTCTATTGAATGATACTAATTTTTCAATGAATCCTTTTCAATAGTATTTTTGCTACTCAGTTAGGGCATTTTTTACGATAAATAATTATCGATATTACTCATTTTGAATGTGGGGAAAAAAACGTATATCTGAAAGTTTGTTATGGAAAATATTTCAAAAACAATAAAGCTTTTTTATAACGATTGCGTGTGGTGCCGCACCAGAATAGCACCACCCGTCTCTTCCCGTGGGTGTCGTAAGAGGCGACTAAGGGGACTCAAAGAACGGAGAATGGGCAGCAGCATCCTCCCGAGACCAGTATGACCACTTTGGGGGAGGCCTTTGTCCAGCAGTGGACGTTTTTCGGCTGATCGAGATATCGACTTCAAAATAGGAGTTATCACTTCGATACGTATGTATGTAATTTTGTCAGAATTGCATGATATTCAAATATGTTGCTTCCTAGCCAGTATCCCAAATTTCAAAAGTGTATGTATGTATGTTTGACCGCGTATATCTAGAGAACTACCAATCGGATTGCAATGATTATTTGCACGTTTCATAATTTTTTTTAACTGTTAGCTAGTTAACAAAAAATTACGAAATACAAAATCATTTAAAAAAAATTAAACCGACGTCAAATTTAAAGTTGAAATTTGAAAACATCACATTTGAAGTCGGTAAAAATTTTTTAAATTACATATTTTTAGTTACACATCTAAAAAAATGAAACTGGTCAAGTTTGTAATGGTGACAGCGCAAAATATTCGATGTTATGAGATATTAAATTTTTTTATCACATTGACTTAGCTTCTTTTGGCGCAAGATTTTGATATACGTTCTGTTCGATTAAATAAATATTTTGATAAGGTATAGGTATTTACATCAATATCTGTATTTTCCCTTTATTCGAACAAAATATTTACATTTTATTAGAACAAAAATACTGAAATTTGCACGCTAAATAAATCATTTAAAAACATCCCTTTTTATAATTGGTTTCCCCATTTAAAATAATAAGTACTGATTATTTAATTTCATTTCCTAACCCATTGAAATAATCGATAACTTTAGAAGTGATATACCATCACTAGTCAACAGAGACAGGAAGTCGAACTCTCACCCAAATCTCAGTCTTATTTTTAGTGCTTCAGAGTTGTCATTTGGAGTATTATTGCAAAAATGGCATCTAGCGTGTAATAGTGGAACTGCATTAGTGAAAGTTTGGCAACGTCGCATAATTATAGATTTTACAAGGGTGATAATTTTTGAACTCATTATATTAAGATTGATGTTATCTCGGAAACTATGCATTTTTGAACCACATATTTTTTGGCAAAAAGTATTATTTTTAACTAAAGAACAAAACCTCAAATGGGATATCAAAAAGAACACGTTGTATATATATATATATATATATATATATATATATATATATATATATATATACTTAAATACAGGTATATGAAAAATAAATAAGATAGTAAAACAAATGTCCTTACGTTCGTAAACATCAAAGAAGCTCTCCTGGTTGCCGGCGAGCGGCGCCACCTTCTGGCGCTTGCCCTGCAGCAGAGCATGCGTCAACGCACTGAACTTGTCCTTAATGCTAATCTTAACGTCCGAGATTACCTTGTTATGAGCATTATGTCTTTACGTTATTTTAGTTACGAATTTGATACAACATTATAATAATTATTTATTTCAAAAAATCAATCAAATGCAACAAGTCGTTTCAAGTTATTTCATTAATAGAGTAAATTATAAACTTATTTTTATCAAATTACTTTACTGTATGTTTACAGTAGGGTAATGTAGAAAATATAAATATTATATTTAACGCTTTCAACATTTGAAAATTCAAACAATTTAAAATGCTCAAAACCATCGCCGTTGGAGAAAGAGGTTTTTTTTAAAAGACTGGATGACCGCAGTCAATATGATTGAATCTGCAATTATTATAAACGCAAATAAAAAAATTTTATTTATTAGAAATTATTCCTTTACTGTTCATACTATTTCTTAGAAGTTTGTTTATAAAATAAAAGGTTTTACGGAAAACATTCTTGTCATGTCAAAAAATAAAGAGAAAAAGAGACAACTAAACATTTACCTGTCTCTTTTTCTCTTATTTACTTAAAATTTGTAGGCGGTAACATTTAACTCGTTCTTCTTAATCGACCACCGTTGGAAATCGAAATTCGTTAAATGACAGTTGGACTGGCCGCGACACGGAGCGTACCTTGCTGCACTCGTCGTGCACGGACATCTCGAGCGCGTGGTGCGCGCGCGCCAGCGCCGCCAGCGCCTCCTCCAGCACGCGGTTGCGCTCCGTCTGCGGCGTTACGTTCACTTAGCTATGCTTCTACCATCAATTGTATTCATCTCGGTATAAAAGACTAAATTACTGAGTTCTTAATGTAAAATTCTGAATACGAATTATCCAAAAATCTATACTTTGATCGATTTGTGAAATCGATAAATAAAGAATCATAGCATTAAGAACTATAGTCGAACTAAGTTTATATGTTTGTATTTAACATTTTCATAACCAGCACACAATATGATAAGTGGAATTGGTAGACAAGAACATTTTAACTGTAGGCAGTACCATAAAAAACAAAACTTTCGATATGACTTTAAAATACCCGGCTTCTGTTGGAATTTCCTTTATCCTCGTTATTTGACTAACATCTAACTTTATCGTGGTAATTGCAGAATGCAGAACTCGGTATGGAAAGAAATATCCACTTTGAGATTACTGTAATACGATACCACGTCCGAGTAGCGTAGTGGTCAGTAGCCCTGTCGCATACACCCAGGTTCAAGAGGTCGCTGGGTTCGAATCATTTGTGTGATGAACAGAGATGTTTTTTCTCGGCTCATGGTTGTTGATATTTATATATGTATGTTTATTCTGAGTCCCCCCCCCCAGTTCGCTGTATGGTATCCATAATACAAGCTCAGTTGTGGCCATACAGTTGGTGTGTTTGTCTGGGGATCTATAATTATTATTGTTCTTAATATATTTTGATAGTGACAACTCGCAGAACAATACGATCAAGCTTATTTTAACAAATATGGGTAAAATAGTTCCGACTCTCATTCTCTCACATCATCTAGCTTTTCTTTGGTTAAACTGCTATGCTGTGCATGCATGCAGTTTTCGAAATAAATATCGTCATCAAGAATCTAAAATATGAAATTAATTTTTTTTCCAGAAAAATAAACAACTCGAAATCACTAAATTTACCGAATCGGAGCACCAAACCTTACGCAACCTAAATAAAAGATCCTCGTGTTTTCTACTTAATACGTGTTTCCATTGTATTGTGTATATATTTTGATCTGGCAATAAACTTCATGTTATTGATATCAATTAAGTAGAGCCACCTCTCTAGCCAGCCTGGCGCGGTCCACGTCTTGCTGCTGCGTCACGAGCGCGGCGCAGTGCCGCAGCGCCGTCAGCGCCTGCTGCCCCGTGCCGCACGCATGCTGGAACCGCTGCCGGCAGGAAGCACGGGCAAGTTCATTCAAATAGCATCAACCTATGTTACACATTCTGTCCAAGTCGTCAAATTATATTTAACTAAATAACCGAGCGGGCCAGGCCCTTGGGCGGCAGAACTTAAATTTATTATCAATGTCCTCTAAAAGATGAGAATGTGTAAATATTAGCTTTAACTTGGATCATCAAACTGGATCTTTTCTTACTAGTTGAGTTCTTACTAAGTTCAAGATCATTGACATGTCTATTCTTGTACATCGTTAGATTTTCGTATTTATAACCAGGGGCATCGACCCATAGAAGCCGTTATGCGCTAACATTTGCGATTGTGCAACGATACAATTTTGTGCGTTTTGGCGAGACTGGTCCGATACTAATGAAGTTGGTTGCCACTTCCACTAAACCCCCTATACTCAGCCTAGCCTAGCCAGCCTAGCCTAGCCTCACCTAGCTAGAACACTCCTTTGTATACTCTGCAACTCAATTTGGTGTTTTTAACTTGTTACATTTTCGAAGTAAATCTACTATAAAATATATATATAATATAATATATAGTATAATATATATAAGTATAATATATATATATATATATATATATAATATATAATACTTTACTTTAGCCGATGTGATTTATTTTAATAATACATAGACATACTTCCTACGGTTAAAAAACATATAACGTGTTTATAAATTCAAAAATTTACAAAAATATACGTGAAAACGATCTGTTTGTCATTTATTTCAAAATGGTTTCTATTTTGAAAAAGAATATTAACAATTCTAAACGACATGATTTAAAATTCTTGAAAACTCTTACCATGAAGGCGGAGTGGTGCAGCGAGGATGCGGCGGCCAGGCTGCCATCCAGTGCCGCCACGATGGCCGCGCACTCGCGCAGCTGCGTCTCCAGCAGCGCGAGGCTGTTGCCCGCCGCCGTCAGCGCGTCCTGCATCGACCCTGGGGAGGCAACGGTGGAATGTAGGTAAGTAGCCATTCAGACTTCTTACAATGTGACAATAACTTCACTGTACGAGTGGACAGTTAATCAATCATTGAAGATATTTTTTTTAAATAAGGTAGTTAAATTTTTAATTTCCACAATTTACTTGTACGCCCCCGCCAACTGAAACTGGCGGAAACTGTCACCCTCACGGCGCGGCGGGGTAACTTGCATACCGGAGGTCCCGGTACTGAATCCTGGTGAATATAAATTTGCCGCAACGACAACACGACATATCGGAGCGAGTGTAATGTAGCCGTGACTGATTTATCCATAAAAGCGCCATCTATCCAAACGTGGGTAAAACTCATCGAAGCACCAGCTTGTTTTAATTGATTTACTTTCTTTTTAATGATAATAATATACACATAAGATTTATATAATTAAGGAACGATTCAATATCGTGGTTCGATCGATCAGAGCTAAATTAATGAAGTAACTTGTAAAGTCCACCAAATATCGAACAGCGTTTCAATTGCAAGTTATGTCAGTCATAGATAACTTTTGCAACTTGAATTATCTATTGATTGCAAGTCTAGAATCCTGTGCTACAAAATGTAACTATTATTTCAAGAATTCCATCACGTACAAACCATATTTCGAGGAACCACCCTGAACCTACCATCGAAATAATTATTGCGCTCTTATTTCTACCGTGCGGCATAAAATACTTAATTTTAATTATATCCCATATTATGGGATCAGATCACAATTCTGAGCAACTTTCCCAAGGACAGCATATAGCGACAATATTGAAAAACTACTTTTATACGAATCCTACGGGTCAGCTGGCACCCAACTAACCTAGAGGCTTGCAGTCGTCGTCGCACGCCTCGGTGGCCTCGAGCGCGGCGTCGGGCGCGGCGCCGGCGCGCAGGTAGTGCTCCGAGAACGCGATGTGCTCGCTCAGCGCCGTCAGCCACGCCTGCAAGCGTTCCAAGTCGCAGATCAAATATGTAAACAAATGAAATGTCACTGTCAATGGCAATTCAACTGTTTTCTATTTAACTTCCAGGATTTATTATTAAGCTTTCAAACGAAAGATTATAAAAGATACAGAAGGCATATTTCACTTAAAATTCTTTCAAAGAATGAATGCGAAGTTAACCAAAAATATATTATTTTTAGTATCATAATCAGCGAATAATCTCAGAAGCCTCCTGATGATTGGTTGCGTTGGTGTTCGTAATATTATCGAATTTTAGGATTGAATGCGTGGCCTACCGTAGACTTTAGTCCGCATTCATACATAACAATAAAATAATAATACCAATAAATGTACTTATATGCGTTATTATTATATGCGTATACTCCTTTACATCCGCATTCAGAAACGTAAATGGTTACTTATGTCGTTCCTAATGAAAGGTTTTGCTCGTTGACTCTTATATTTATAAAGCTACTGCAATTTCTTAGGCTTAGACACAACAACGCTTTGTGGTTATAACGCTCCTGACATGACCTGATATCAAATAAATCTCTACACAGTTATCTATGAGTTAAGGTGTCTGTAATAATGGTTTCATAATTGTTATTAGTTGCCAACCTGCCTGGCAGCCGTGACGTTGTCGCCGGGCGGCACGGCGAGGCGGTGCGTGTCGCCGTCGCTAAAGGCGAGCGTGAAGACGGCCTGCTCGGTGGCGGAGGCGGCGGGACGCGCCGCGTCCAGGTAGCGGCGGTCGCGCCAGCCGCCGGCCGCCGCCGCTGCGCGCGACGCGCAGTACAGCAGCACGCCGCGCTGCAGCACCGCCTGTAAAGTCACCCAAATTCCTTGAATTTTAAAAACATTCCCCGATGTCGTCACAGTTCAAAAAAATTGTACCCGGGAAGTTTGGTTTCTTGTTTCTTGCCAGTTCTCAGTCACGGTTTTTCCGAACTTGCAGTGGAGTCATGCTTTATTTGACGTCAATAAAACAAGTAATAAACAATGTTGAGAAATTATTCCAGAAATCATTCTCTTACCATTTTTGTGATATGTTATTAATGAATAGGCAATTGCTTCCAATGAACCGTCTAAACAGAGACTGCGGCATCCAAGGCCAAGTATTCTGAAGAACGGTTGGTTTAGTTCCCGAAAATGGGTGATTTATTACTAAAGTATGTTGTAGTATCTTGATTTAATTTCAACTTTTTGCAATTAATCTCACTGGTGTATTTGACTGATATTTTCTCAACTTAATATGGCACCGATTTTCATTTACATTTTTTTTTATTGGTCACCATATTTAACTGAAATTACTTAAAACCCTAGTTTTATCAAAACCATAGATTATATATTTTAATCAATTATTTCCATTTCTGTCCTAGCAGAAATGGAAATAATCTGGTAGATACATAAATTTCTGCATTCATATGTTTGAAAAACCCTGAACTCCCGAAATAGGAAGACCTGTGACTCGAGAGCCAGTGCCCTCCCACGACTTTAAAAGATTGGCTCTTTGTATGTGTAGTTGGCGAACTGTCAGCATTTTGGTGTCCTGGTATAGGTCAAATGTTGGGAAACGCATGGGTCGCATCGCTCTTTGGGCCCTCTCCAACTTGATCAGCAATGACTTGTTAACACCTTCCCAAGCAACTATGCAGTAGCTAAAAATCGACTGGCACAGTGCATAATAGACGCATTTCACTGTGGAGAAGTCAGCACAGCTTCTCAGAACCCTAAAATGAAGGCTTTTCCTTATTCGTGATGATACTTCCAAAAGTACACCTAGATATTTAACCTGTGGTGACCGTGCCATCGAATCACAATCACAAACCTTATCTGAAAATAATAATTGTATGGGCCATTAAGTGAAAATTATTAGGGCTGCCGTCCTCAGAGAGATCGAGAAAGGAACAAAGATAATCTTATTCAAATTTAAGGTTTTAAATTTAAATGTAGCCAAATCATTCTAACCCAGAAACTAGAATGACTGTATCATCAGCATAAGCAATGATGTTGGAGTCCTTAAGAGACAGCTGACAAAGTTGGTTGATGTACAGGAGAAAGAGTGTGGGGCCTAGAATACTTCCCTGAGGGACTCCATAAGAAAGTCTTTGCACATCACTGGAAAAAAAAGCCAATTCTCATTATTTGGCTACGATTTCGTAAGTAATCGCTAAAGAGATCTAGTACCCGACCTACTTTGCTCTACTTTGGAAATGAGGATAGGTACTGAGAGTATCGAATGCCTTACTGAGATCCAAGAAGATGCCGAAACATTTTTTTATTTTTATCTAATTTCTCTGTAATGATGTCCACTAAATCAGTCACTGCATCTTCAGTTGAGACCCCGCGTCGAAAATCATACTGATTATTTGCTAAAATATTATGGCACTCCAAATATTTAACAAGGTAGTTGTTTAAAACTTCTTCAAACAACTTCTTAAACAACTTATAAGTTTGCTACTGGCATCATTAACATTCTCAGATTCATATACAGGTCCAAAATCGGTACGTTGCAATGTAAGTTTGAGACTGTTAAAATCAATGTTAGTAATCGATCGAGAGGCTTTGTTCTATTTGTCTTTGTAGACAATGACAAAATTGTAGGACTGTGATCTGTTACTGCCGACTCTATTACTAAGGTGGAGGAGTTACCATTACCTTTTAGTAAAACATGGTCTAAGCAGTTATTGCCATGGGTCGGAAATAGATGTTTTGGCAGTAGTCCGTGTGAGGCAGTAAGTAGTAGATAGTCGTCAGCCCAGTTATCAGTATTGTTATCTTTGATATCACTATTAATATCACCTATAAGAGCAATTGTTTTGGAGGAAGCTAATGAAATCAGGACGCCGTCCAGGGAATCAGTGAAGTTGGTAAAACTGTCTATATTTTTAAAGGATGGGGATCGGTAGACAGCAACAACAGAAAAATCTCGGTTTATTGAACAAATTAGGCAATTGGAACCAATAAAATTAGGTTCTATTATTGAGCAGTTAAGTCCTTTTTTTGTGTAAAGGACAACACCGTCGTTTTGATTTAAATTTGATTTAAAATAATGACAGTCATACCCGTTTATGTTGGGAAAATTACTAACTTTACTCAGCCAACACTCAGTGAGAATAATTATACCATTTGTTATTTTAATCCGCTGTAGTAGAACTCGTATTTCATCCATATTTTTATTAATGATGCGTATGTTCATATGAAAAATATTGAAATTGTTCAATTACTGATATATTTAGTGCAATTTTTAGGATCGCACATATAGGCACCATGCAGCATGTTGTGATCTATATCTTGCAATATATTTTCAAAGCCGTCAATATTAGTCATGAGTGATTGTAAGATGGGGACTCGAGATCATAATTAATCGGGGATAGCCAAATCTAAAAAATATCCTGAGAAACCGCTTAGAGGCGCAGAATGTTACTTGTTCAATCAGGTTATATATCTGAACATGAAAGCAAGTTTAGTGTAATAGTCAGTAAGTTTGTGAGTATAAATTTTGTGAAAGAGAAATGTGTATGTGAATAGTTTGTGTAAAAGAGACGAATATCGTTATCGTACATTAAAACTAAGCAGTAGAACATTATGATTACAAGCACAAAGTACAATTGCGGGATGCAAACTAAAAGTCATATGGATTTCTCAATTTTTTAAGGTCATCTTCATCACTGACACAGAGATGGGGGGAACCTTCCGATTTCCTTAAGAATATTTTTCACTGCGACGTCCAACAATATCAAAATTTATGTTTAGTCGCGAAGTCACGAGCTAGATAAAATAGTTTCTTGCTTTTTTGGTTTAGATTTTCAGAGATAAAAATTGGGACCCGAGTAACCATCATGTTCAGATGATCAGTGTTAAGCTTCGTGTTGTTGTTCTTATCGACCCTTTTAAGGCTACTTATCACTCTTTTTTTTGTTAGCACAGAGGTAAAATCAACGATTATCGGCTGTTGGTTGGGGTGCTTCTTGGATACTCTGACAAAAATTTCTTTAATTTCGTGTGTTTGAAGAAGAGCCTTTATAACGTCGCAAGTGTCGGATATTATTTTTAACAAGTCAGACTTGGTTTCCGTGTTGGTCTTTGGTATGTTGCGAATTTCTAAGCTAGTACTTCTAAATTGTCTGTCGAATTGGTCTAGCTTCTCTTCTAAGACTTTGATAAACTTTGTGTCCTCTATCTTTTGATGTTCTAATTGAGACAGCTTGACCAGGATTTCATCATACTTGGCAGCAGTGAAATCGACGGATTCTTGGAGTTTAATATTTTGAGACTTGATTTCCTCCATAATAGTTTTCATTATATCATTACATTTCAAAACTCAATTTTTTTACTCTTATCTTTTCCTTTCCAGGTACACATACTTTTTACTTCTACTATGTGAACAAAGCGCAAAATGTTTAAATGGCAGACACGCTAAAAAACATAAATACAGGCCCACTAATGCAAGCGACTCACCCACACAGGCCGCCAGCCGAGAAAGCGGCTGCGCTTGAGCAGCGGGCCCTCGAAGCGCGCGGCGGTGCGCGCCAGCCGCTGCACGGGCCGCACGCTCAGCACCTCGCGCAGCTCCGCGTCGCGCGCCAGCTCCAAGGCCACCTGACCTGCGGGACCAGGGATGATTTATTGTGACTATTAAATAAAACACTTTTTACCGGATATTATCGCGTATATTTTAGTTAATTTTAAAATTATTTCGACGTTTCGGCATCTTTGCAGTTGCCGTGGTCACGATAGACTAAGGTGTTGTTCATCTATTGCCAGTAATAAAAAACTACATGATTGTCAATACATATTAACGCCATCTGTTTCTCAGTCTTCTCGCATAACGTCCCGGATTGACACAAAAGGCACTGACTGTGTCCTGAGTTTGCAGTCTAACAGTTTGCTGGTTTTTCATTTTGATGTTTTTAAGTATTGGATCCCATGTTGATGAAAGTTTCCAACCATCTTCTCTATTGAAATTTGGATGTTTTTTAATTTCAATAGTTTCTCTGATCATCCTAGGTATAAAATGTTTCTCTTTTGCTAGGATCTTCACGGTATCAAATCTTAAATAATGGTTGGGCTTGTCTATGGAATGTTCACAAACTGCAGATTTTGAGGTTCGTTTATTTTTAACATCAGAGATGTGTTCTTTAATGCGAGTTGACACATTTCGTTTGGTTTGACCGATATAAGAGAGCCCACAGTCACAGTCGATTTTATAAACGCCTGGATCTTGTAAAGGGATGCTTGATTTTATTGGACGAAGATGCTGGCTTATCTTTGAGTGCGGCTTGTAGATAGTTTTGATTGAAGCTCGCCGAAGAATGCCTCCTATCTTGTCAGTAACACCCTTTATATAAGGCAGGAATGCTGGTCTTCGTTCAACTGTGAGTGGCTTTACGCGGTTTCTGCGACGGCGACGCGGTGTTTTTAAATCGTTATCCCGCAGCACTTTAACCAGGTGGTTGAGTTCCTCATTAATGTGTTGGGGATCGCAGATTCCATGTGCTCTCTGAAACAAAGAGTTGCCTACGGCAGATAATTGGCTCGGGTGGTGATGGGATTTCCCATTTAGATATCGGTCAGTGTGGGTGGGTTTCCTATAAACAGTATGGCTAAGTGTACCATCAGGATTTCTTTGTATTAAGACATCTAAGAAAGCTAATTTGTTCTCCTGCTCCAATTCCATAGTGAATTTAATTTTAGAATTAAGGGAATTGAGGTGGTTTAGGAATGCAGTCACTTCATGCTTAGGTAATATAGTGTAGGTGTCGTCAACGTACCTCTTGTATATCTTCGGCACAACAGGTGCCATTCGGAGCGCTTGCTCCTCGAAGTTCTCCATGTAAATGTCAGCTACAACAGGTGACACCGGAGACCCCATGAAACCCCCGAAACGTCGAAATAATTTTAAAATTAACTAAAATATACGCGATAATATCCGGTAAAAAGTGTTTTATTTAAAGTATGTATCGTGAAAACTTAAGAAAAGATTTATTGTGACTAGTTCTACAGCAGGCAAAGAAGCACGGGCTGAAAGGGCCGGTTTAAGCCAATGCCCGTATTGCAGCTTTACAGGATTCGTTTCGAAAGTGTAATGAGCTTAATTACTAATGTAACTGAGCTTTGATAAATACGGCATTTGGGAATACATTTAGATAACATGGTATTCTAATATTATAAATGCCGGCTGTATGTCTTTCAGTCTAGGACGGAGTCTAGGCCCTCTGAAAGGACCTGCGAAACAAGCCTTAGCAACATAAAAATCTTTCATTAATTTTAACTAATTCGTTAGACTTTTTAGTCAAACATTTCAAACAATAAATTCCCAACTATTTGTTACAAATCGTACAATTAGTGTAGCAGTCAATATTCAAACCTCTTGAACATCTGACGCACTTCAGTTATCCCCACCGATGCAGACCCGAGTGATAACGTCGGTACTTGAAACGACGGTAAACAGAAAGATCGACTGCGCTATAGCATAGTATAATAATGAGTACTGCATACAGTATGGCTACTCCCTGCCTCCCGCTGAATGCATTCCCACCCGCGCTCAATTACCTCACAGTTACCGACTGCCAAGGACGCGGCGCGCAGTGAATGACGTCGAGAATAATTTTCAAATATTTTTGTATGGGCTTATGCTGTGCTATTCAAATTTTGTTTGCCCTTTCCCATTTTGTCACACATTGTTGTACATTTCATTCGTAAAAAATAAACAATAAAATTACAAGCATGAAATTTCATTTCCCTTCGATTCTCCTTTTAGTATAATAAGAGGCTATTGCAAATATTCTGTTTTCCGTTGGCTACTCCTATACTTAATACTTTATGTCATTGAAACTGATTTATTTTTCTTTCTTTCTAACTACTGACATTATAACGTCATAAAATAAAGTTTTAAAAGTTTTTGTTCATAATAAATAATTACAAGCACTCAAAATTAACTCGATGCCGCTATTACTAGGTTATCTCACATTGCCGTTGCATGCGTTGCCGAACACACTACGATTAAAACAAAATGGCGCCAACCCTAGCATGTCTTTTCTCTCTCACACAAACATAGCACGCGTTCACTTGCACGAACTTATGACTGTGTGCGTAATAGGTTATTAGTAATAAAAGAGTGTTTTTTACTAATAACCTATTTTTTTAAATGACTGTTTTTTTGTAACAAACGAGTACTGAGTATGTCTCTCGCACATTTCCGATATTGACAGAGTGAGATGGGTCATTGTTAAGGAGCGGGGCCTACGCCTTTAGGACCAATAGAACTACAGTGTTTGTTTAAATCAGACTTTATGTTGATTACGTGAACCAATACGTGGATGCAACAAAGCCAAAATGTTCGGTACTCGTTTGTTAAAAAAAAAACAGATTAATAGTTGTTATGTGAGATTGGACTAAGTTATAGAATAATGAACGCCATTAATCTATGTTCTAAGTTCTATAGATGAATAAAAAACCTTTTATTTAAAACACTTTATAACAAGTTAATATTTTATGCGCCATATTTCGCTTGGTCATTTCATATGTTAGTGCAGTCATTAATGGCATACAATGAGCTATTTACTCATTTAAAAAACACAGCGATACGTATAATAAGTCACGGCATTTGGCAGCAAACGAGCGAGATCTAATGCGTTTGGGCAGCTACAAGGGCCGATTATTCCAAGTCATCGGGCTTGACACACTTGGTGGTTGCGTGCTTTATGTAATTGCTACAATACACATGAACTACTGTTATTTTAATAAAATTAATAATAAATACCCTTTCTTGTACAGTCACAAAAAAAATACAAAGAACAACAAACAACAAAGAAACTTAAACAATAGGTACTAAATGTAACTTATATTCACTAAGCTCTAGCTATTATACCCAGTAACATATAATTCACAGTAACAAAGCCTCAAACAGTCTAACTAATAATATGAATGGAAAGATGAGTTATACACTACCAGCTGGTCAACAATTCATTATATTCGCACTATATGTTCATAGGCAGCCCCTAAATACCCTTCATACCACTGTATTTCTGAACTCACCGCTGTTATTCGTCAAGGTGGTATCGATACCATTCTGCAGCAGCAGCACTGCGACGCGCGCATGCCCGCGGTACGCCGCGCAGTGCAGGCACGTGTTGCCCAGCGCATCCACGCAGTTTATGTTCGGCGGATTGGCACTACGCAGCTGCAACATAACATACAGTTAGAAAGATTTTAATTGCTTATGTAGAATTAAAGAAGAATGATAAAAGACATATACAGCAAAAATATTCACATTGTTCAACCAAAGCAGAAAGGATCTATATTAGTCCATTGAAATGTTACAATTTATAGGCCTAATTTTACATTTCTTTGAGCACGCAATTTTATTTTTGGGACATGTAGGGGGGTCAGTAGAGCTTAACCCCAAGTTTGTGGGGTTTCCACCCTTGTCCTGCGGCCACCATATTGGAAAAAGGGCTGAGAACGCTTTTTTCGCTATATCTGCTAAGTATTAATCATACAAAAATTTGTAAAAAGATAATTTGTGGCAAATCGCTTTGTCTACAATATGTTTATATAACTTTTTATCGTAAAATCAAAAACAAATCATTATATTTTCTTTTTTACTTTATAACTTTTTTTTACATTTAACAAGAAAATTGCTTCAGACCAATATTGCAGATGGTCTTTTGAGGAATATTTTTATCTAATATTTTTTTTTTCCTTTATAACGCTTTTACAGCGCTCCAAAGTTGTCCGAGTTTGTCAACACTCATGAGAATCCGGTCCAAACGAAATGTTTACTTTCATTTTGTTATTTTTTTTTACACTTACTTTCAAAATTTTTTTGTTACATCCCTATAATAAATATAACTTATTCGTTATTGACTCTTTTCCTATAAAACCTAAAAAAATATTGTTTGTACATTTTCAAGAATTTCATAGCAGAGAGAGAGCTTTTTCAGGATGCCACACAACATCAGCCGCCTATAACATGGGTAAACTAAAATTCATGAAAATGATGGAGAAACAGTTAGCTGGTGGTACAGCGCTATACCTAAATGAGAAAGTCGATCCATCTTTGCTCAGTCTCGTTGGCGAACGTTTTATCGTTGCTTTATACAGTGGTAACAAAAACGATTCTCTACACAGTATCAAAGAATTCATTCAGTTTATCATCGCTTCCTCCAACACAGAATGCTGCCCGTTTTTACAGTCTCCGAGTGTATCACCAGGTCCAATTATGGCTTAGAAAATACTTAGAAAATCCTGAAGATTGGGGCTTGAAAAAGCAAAGAAACGTTTGGATGCCAATCTAAACTTCGAAGCCTCCAGCACCCCCGATCTTATGATTAATTTTCTGCAGATGCAGACGAAATTGTGGAAGCGTGTGCGGTTGTAGAAAAGCAGGCCTCAAATGCTCCGCATTATGCCTGTACCAGCATTATGGAGATAGCAAAATTAATGGAAGAAAATGAATTTGAAGATGAATTGCAAACAATGACTCTAACTTTAACTCCTATCATTCCACAGACCACATTCGATGTTGAATTCCATTTTGAGCCGCAGCCTGGGCCCATCGAATAACTTTTGCACTGTTTTGCTTATAACTTCTTTGTTTTTGATTTTACGATAAAAAAGGTATATAAAGAAAATTGTAGACAAAGTGATTTGCTACAAATTTTCTTTTTACAAATTTTTTGTATGTTTAATACTTAGCTATGATATAGCGAAAAAAGCGTTCTCACCCCTTTTTACAAGATGGCGGCCGCGGGACATGGGTGGCAACCCCACAAACTTGGGGTTAAGATTCTACTGACCCCTCCACATGTTCCAAACATAAAATTTTGTCCTCAAAAAAAATGTAAATTTTATGTAGCTGAAATAAAAAACATCACTGAAGATTTGCTTTTTAATATTAAGTGTCAGTGTCATGTTATTCCAGTCTAACTCATGCAGCAAAATATAATAATACTTAAATTGAGTTTTATTGTATAAGAAATAAAACTATTCAACATGAAATAACATCAATGGTGATAAATGCATGTTACCACTGATTAAGGTTATGACATAATCATTAGTAAAAGTTCCTGGATTAAAATGGGAAAAAAACTTAAGCCACATTAACACCAAGCAAAAAAAATCTCTACTTTCTCTATTTTCTAAATAAATATTATATATTTTGTTTTTGTGTGATCAGTTTTATCACTTAAATACTCTTAGGTTCATTAATATTGAACTAAATAAATCAAAATACTGTAGATATCAGAAAATATAACTTCTAATTACATATATACATAAATTACATCTATATTTATTCATATAAGTTACATTTTACAAACTGTTGATATAAAAACTGACAAATATTTTTACCAGTTGGTTGATATCTTCATGTCGTCCTTCTTTAGCCGCATTAAGCAAAGATCGCTCCTTCTCGCAGCGATCTGCTCGCTGTGCAGCTTCCAGTAACCGCCGGACATCCCTAGTTTTGCTAACATCGGCTGCTGTGCGACCTTCTCCATTCATTATGTACAGGTCTGATTTACGGTTTAATAGCATTATAACTAGTTCCTGAGAAACAATGATTTTATTTGGATTGTATAGAGATTTCTAGTTTAAAACTTCATACACAACTAACTATACCTAGTTTAGAAATATGACTAGCTATAAAATTGTATAATACATTTGTAAATTTTTTTAAAATAATATAATAATAACAATGCTATCTTACCTCACTACCAATAAAAGATGCTTTATGCAAAGCGGTGTCCCCCATCTCATTGACTTCATCCACATTTGCTCCGGCATCTAATAAAACTTCAACAACTTCACGGTGTCCAAAGTATGTAGCTAAGTGCAGAGGTGTCCAACCTATATTTGTCTTGCTTTTACCTAAAAGTTTAAAGAAAATTGGGTCTTTTTCAGATGAAATGCATAACTAGGAGCTCCATATTATGTGACTAAGAATTTTCATAGAAATTTCACATGTTATAGCTTTTTGTCCAGAGACTTTTCTTTTCTCATGGAGTCTCTTTCAGTACCGTAGTAGAAATAAGTAGTTCACTTTAAAATTCAAAACTAATCACAGCAATAAAACTTATTACTCATAAAAAGTAAATGTAAGTAAAAGTAATGTAAAAGTTTGTAAAGGTAATTAAGAAAAAAAAATTGTTAAGTTGTTCGAGTGTTTAGTACTTAACTCATTATAATATTTTTTTTTTATTTTACAACTAGCTTCATAATTATAATAATAAATAAAACTGGACTCTTTTTTCATCTTCCCATAAAAAAATACTACAATATATTGAAGACTTGGGAGGAACATTAGAATTGATTACTAATATAAACTTAATTTATATATTATGCATTATTTTATAAATCCAATATTTTACCGAGTTTGTTATTAATAGTTACATAGTTTGGATAGTTACATAGAGTATACTTAAATGGCAAGATTGTTTGCGATATCATTATTTCTAAAATCATAAAAAAAGTTATGGACCCGCTGAATACTTTACCTTTACAGTTTATGTCTAAAGTTATTTTTCCTGCTTCTCTAGCTTGCAAAAGAGCCTTAACTACTGAAATTTCTCCATGCCTGGCAGAATACAGCAGAGACTCCTCTGCCTCCAATGCAGTTTCATCGTCTTTACTCATCTTGTTTCATCTGACGGTAAACCAATAATACGCGCCTAATTTTTGATTAAGTCGCAAAATAAAATGAATCTTCTTTATCACAACATTGGCAATGTCCTGTGGATGGTTATGTGACTTGTATTAACCGAAAATATATATTTTTAGTTTTTTTTAATGCACTTAATGGTTAGCAACTTAACTTCTTGCCTCTATATTTATATACTGAAAACAAAATAAATATATATAGATGGGCATAACTGTTATATTTTTCCAATTAATTATACTGTTATAATATATTTTTCTAACTGTTATATTATACTGTTATAATATAAATTATATTTTTTGTATACGTTATTCCTATAGCAAGAGTTAACTGTTACATTTTAAATAAATATTATAGTATTATTGATTAAATAGGTAGACATATGAAAATTATAACGATTATTGACCACGGGACAGACTAAAAAAGAATATCGGCGAATCCTTATTTAAGTAAACAGTAAGCGTTTAGAAACTAACTTTTGTTTATTCTTTTTTTTATGTGAATTTCCATAATAGTAGCTTCATGCGTAGATGTCTCCAAAAAAATAGTTGATTTATAAAGCTTGATTAGTTTGTATTAGCTCCTGTCATTTTGTATTACGATATATAGGATTGATTGTGACGAAGCACGAGTATTTGATTTTGTAATATAATTTTTAAATATAGGAAATTGTAGTCACATCAGAATGTAAAGACTCATTTTTATGTAAGAATTATAACTAATAACACAATCACTTTTATCCACAAGATTTATCACTAATTATTAAAATTATATCTAATTACACCTATTTATATACACACACACACACACATAGTTACTTTTATCCCAAAAAGATCCTTTCGAAAGTCTATAGCACCGAAAACAAATTTCAAAGCAGTTACTGTTTCTACGCGAGTAGATATAAACATTCAATTCCTCAACTCTCTCTCATTCGTAACATAAACAACATAATGAACGAAATATTTAAATTGTTACCAACTCACTCACAAATATAACATTTTAGAGGTAATATTTTCAAACTGTTATATTTTAATGTAAGCAAAATTGACTCTTATCCTTTAGTTATAAAGCTCATATTTGTGTGGTCTAATGATAAATTTTGTGACTTTTTGTAGTCGGGACACATGAGGATGAATTCATACGACTTGTAAAGTTACCTACTGTTATTTTGTTAGATGGCGTTAGTTGTCTTATACTTATCATAAAAATATTATAACTGTTATGGTTCTTTATTTTTAATGTGTTGTAAGATTAGAAAATTATAATGTGTTATATTAGCTGTTATATGTTATAACGCCCACCTCTATAAATATACACCATAGATGATATGATACACTTTTACATATGTGACAATAACGGAACACAAATCGTTTTACATTTCTTTTTTTTTAAGTTTTTAGTTTCAGGTTTGCTTACAAGGTGGCAGGCTTTTATTACAGAACAACCTAGATAGCAGTAATCCATTATTGTCATTTTAGGGGTTTTATGAAGTCAATCATAGGTTTTATCTGGTTTTATATAAAGTGTAGATACTTTACGGTTTCTGTTTTGTAAAAACGAAAAGTCAGACCTGAGTTGACTTCAGTGCAGGCCCGATCGAGATTGTATCGGGCATTGGTGACATATCTACTAGGGATTTTTCAGTGTTGTTAAAAATGAATGGATGGAATGGCTATTGAATTTTATATTTATTAAAATGGCAAATAACATGTACATGTCAAAGGGCGATTACAGTGTTACCAATATATTATGTTACCAAACTGCAAGAATTTATCATTTTACATTGATTCCCAAGTTCTCATATGTTTCATAATCATAACGGCTAAAAGGTCTTGCAGTATTTGGAGAATAATAAAATCATGGTACATACATATTTAACTAGCGGTGATGGTAACAGGAGCATGCCAAATCCCATAAAGAAAAATATTTAGATAGGAACCACTTGACCATTATGTTGATTTAATTCCTATCCTTTTCAAGTTGGTTTTAGCGGTAGTGAATCCCGATAGCTTTTTAAGTTTATGCAAGGTACTTGTCAAAAATAAAAACATTGCATTTACTTATATCGCTTGCTCAGAACTTCTTAAAGATGAAAGACCATGCCTCTCAATATTTTGACAAATCGTATTATGTGTAGATAAGTAATATAGTACGAAAAATTACAAATTTTTAGCTGAACTATAAAACCTGTTTCATGTCATAAACTACAATCCACAAAAAAAATGGTTTTCTTTTTATATACATTTATTGACATTTGGTTTGCCACGAACGCGCCCAGTAAATATATGGTCTATGACACGTTTCGTTTCAAATAAAGTTCGAACCTTACAATATTTCGAATTAGCTTATAAGTTAACAGAAATATATGACTTTTTAAATTAAATTAATATGCTATTTGTTGATTTATTGAAATTAATGCACATCAAAATGAAATAATCAATTATTTTTCTTAAATGTACAATACAGCTTAACTTAACTGTCATATTGACAATGTAAAAATAACAACCTCAGTTCAGATTTGAATTAAACGTTTGCAGTCCTTCGTTTTCATTTGCGGCATTGTGTAATGTGCGATAATACTCTGGATTTTTCTAACTTTTGATCACTTTGGCATTCCTCCCGGTTAATGTTTCTGGCTTCTGCTTCAACGATTACTTCCGCTAGTTTTACAAGGATCTCAGATTTTGTTTCATGGTCCGGGTTTGTATGTATTGAACGAAATAAATCCACATTTATTATTTTAAGTACTCTTTAATTTCACGGTACATTTGCAACATACAATATTAGTGCGTTTTAGTTATAACATCAACATCTTACCTTATTTTTACAGCACTGTACACTTAACTATTTGGCACTTTTTATACAATTAGTTAATTCGAGTACTTGACACGTATTAGATGTTTCTTGAGGACTCCTAATTACAGTATGGCCGTTTTCGCTACATTAATCGCGTTCGAAACCTCTGATAACCCCCACCTTCGCACTGTGGCGCCATCATGCCTTGATATGTTAAGATCTAATTGGTCAATATTTTATCACAATATAAACCGGAAATATCAAAATAGTTACATTTAAGCAATATTTATGAAGTGACGCTAACGGCTATTGGTCGATATATTAACACAGTCTAAACCGGAAATATCAAAATAGTTACTTTTATGCAATTTTTTCGAAGTGACGCTAACAGCTATTGGTCAATATTTTAACACAATATTAACCGGAAATATCAAAATAGTTACTTTTTTGCAATTTTTATGAAGTGACGCTAACAGTATATTCTAGGATCCTCGTAGTTCGCTATAGGCATGGGTCATTAACGGTTTTTACATTAATGAAATTTAACTGTTAATCTTCAATGGTCAACAGGTTAAAAAAGCTGTTAATTTAATAACAGGTTTTGAAGGTTGTAAGCGAAAATGTTTTTTTTTACGATTGTGTTTCCTATTTATATTGACATATGGAGCGCTTTTCTATACAAATATTTTATGACTAGCGGCGCATCCCAAGAAACTAAGCCACGCGGACGACACGTGCCTGGTCGTAGGCGCGGTGGCCAGAGAAAATACTTGCATAGGATTTTGAATCATATCAAACGTTGTTCTGCGATAAATAAGGCGCAAAATTGTAGTAAAAAAAATATGTTGAAGATCTAAGTATTTTTTTCATAAATAGCATTGTGTTTCTTATTTGTATCGCTTTATGGTTCACTTTTTTATGCATTTTTTCGTTCGAAAGTGTTATTTTGGGAAACCAGTTGATTCTCAGAAATTAATGAAGTATTGAAATTATCCGTTGAGCAGAAACTGTTGAGAAATTAACAGTTAATATTTTCAACCGCTTTTTTGAAATTGAATAAATTAATGTCTATTGAACTTAATGCGTGTCATGTTCGTTGACGTACATTAACAGTTAATATTTTCAACCTGTTATTTCATCAATGAAAAACAGTTAATTCGTTGACGAATGAAAAGCTGTTAAAAAAAACTGTTGATTGATTCAACGACCACCTCTAGTTCGCTACATGGCAACCCATAACACAAGCCTTTGCTTACTTTCTGTTGTCTGAGGACTTTTATTTTAAAATCCACACATACCTACTTATCTGTGTAAAAATCTGTAATCTAACTGGATCACTATCTACATTACAATGCCGAGATTGAAATCGATGTCTTTCGTGTCATTTCATTACAGCGATAGAAGGTATGTTTAAGTTTTAACCAAATATGAGTTTTCATACATGAACTTCAACATAATTTTTGAGGATACTTAGTAATTTGAGGCTTTGAAAGGCTTTTTACTTCTTTTGCTTGAAAAAAATAACACATCCGTGAGAATCTGAAACCAAAATCCTGAAATGAGCTGCACTTTCGTTTTTCCAAGTTAAATTTGCCAAGATGCGCTATGACAATTGATTGAATTTGATAACCTCAAAATATATTTTTCAATATAACTTTCTTTCTGAATTGCTCAATTGCGTTAAGTTGTTACCTTAAGCTTAGGAGTATAACACTATGTTTTTCGCATCGTTTTTATATTTATACATAAGATCAATAAAAAACAGGCTGACAGGTCATTGCGTATATGAAACATGGGCATTGTGTCCCATCAGTGTTCAGTGGCGTGTCAAAAGTATAAGGTAGATGGAGCTCGTAAACCAAGCTACAGGTTACCATTTATTGAGCGTTTGAAAGGCATGATTGGAAGGCAAAGTTAGAAATTACAAAATAATATAATTGAAAAGAATATGTAATTTACATGTATTAAAAATACAGTACGTAAAGACCTATAACAATATTATCAAATTTACGGGTAGTGGATTGGATCGTAATGTGTCAGTTGAATTAATATTTTTTTCGGTATGACCATTAAACAGTTAAAACAGGGATAATTCCCTACGCTTCCGGATTATCCCTATTATTCAATCAAGTACAACGTAGCCTCAATTAAATGCCCACGCATTGCTTTATATATATTTAGCACAATAATTTAAGAATATTATGTACTTAAATGAAGTAAATTGTCGAGTTGCCATTTTTATTTACTCTCCAGCTTATGTCCATATTATGAAAAATTTATAATTTTTTTAAATTTTATTTTTATTTTATATTACATTTTTTAGGGAAACTTACGGCTATTTACAAAGGCGTTAAATAATGAAATTAAAGAAAGGCCAATTACAGGTTTCCGCGTATAGTCATATTTCGTTCAAAAGATACAAGCTACGGTATATGGGTGCTTACGTACATATATACCTTTTCTTCATCAGTTGAAGAAAATATTGTTATAGTTTTTTTTAAAGATCTTATGCTAGAGCAAAAGAGATCAATGTTAGAGAAACTCGCATTAAAGCGAAGGAATTTTTCCGGTAGTTGCTTTTGACAAAAGGTACATGTAATAGGTTTTTATGACGTGTAGTTTTCTTAGGCGTGTTCAAGCTGAGAATACCTAAAAAATCAGGGCAATCAATGCTGCATTGGAAGACTTTCATTAGCAATACAATGTCTGCCATCTCCCTACGTTTGTGAAGGGGTAAGAAGTGAAATGCCTTGCACCGTGCTTCATAATCTGAATGATCTTTATGATCTGAATTCAACAATATAAAAACCTTTAAGATCCTCTACTGTGCTTTCGTCCGAAGTCACTTGGAATATGCATCGTCAGTATGGAACCCCTTTTATGAGACGTACATATCCCGTATAGAACGTGTACAAAAACGCTTCCTAAGATTTTTACAGTTTAAATCGTCTAAATATGACAAGGACTATTTGGCTAGATGTCGGCGGCACCATATCCTACCCTTAAAGATACGCAGGCAAGTATCGGATACTATAAACCTAGTTAAAATAGTACAGGGCAAGCTTGATGTACCTGAACTTCTGGCCGAGATCGGTGTGAGTGCGCACACGAAACTTTTGAGAAACCCAACTCTATTAAACACTCCCACTGCAAGCACTAATTACCGACAAAATTCGTTTCTATATAGATCTAGTGTTCTGGTGAACAAATGGAATCGGGAGCTAGATGGTTTCGATTTGTTTTGCACCAGTGTCCCTAGTATCAGGGCATCTATAGCAAAAACATTTTTTAGCGCTCCTTAACATGCCTCTTTGTATTTTTCTATAGACGTATTATTATTATATACCTACTTATCTTTGTATTAATGCTATAGTTTTATTTTTTATTTCTTCTCTTGTTTCTAAATTTCTCTATTATTATTCTATTTTTAAACATTGCATAATCAGTTAACTTTAACTTTCTTCCGACTTTTATTTTTGTATTCAGTTATCTATTTGTGAAAACTTCTAAATGGCCTTCTATAATATGTTTAAGTGATCTGTATAATTATAATAGCTGTAAGTTTTCCGAATACTGTAAAATAAAATAAAATAAATAATTAAATAACCCTGGCAGAACCTCTGACATTTATATTGCAGGTGACAAAGGAACTTTTTTTGGATACCTTCAATCCTTGTGACATAGGTATCATATTGAGGATTCTACACTTGTGACGCATATTCCAGGTGTATGCGCACGAAAGCGCAGTATAGTATTTTCAAGGTTTTAATATTGCTGAATTCCGAAGACATGCGTAGGACAAACACAAGAGCTTTGGTAGCTATAGCAACTATTGTATCTGTATGGTTATCAAATATAAGTTTAGAGTAAAAGGCTACTCCAAGATCACGTATAGCTGTAACTCTCTCTCGTATCATTGTATATAATGTAGTTATAATTTATTAAGTTAGGTTTTGTGGAAAAAGAGCAGATATAGCATTTTGAAACGTTAACAAAATGTTTATTTTAAGTGCAATAAGATTGAAAATGGTTGATATCATCTTGAAGTTTAATGCAGTCCGATTGTGTTTGAACTGGACAGAGTATTTTCATATCGCCCGCGAAGAGCCGAATAGTACTGTGTAAGAAATGTGACGAATGGTCGTTTATAAAAATTATAAATAATAACGGACCGAGAAGTGAGCCCTGGGGCATCCCTGAAGGAATGAAGAGTGTTGATGAAGTGTATTCATTCAAAACCACTGTTTGGCAGCGATTAGCGACGTACTGTTACATCCTACCCTAGTATGGGTATATTGCTGAGCAAACTCTTTGAGTTGTTTACTACTTAATGTCCTACTTTAATTTTGTTTGTGCATCATTTTTAGTTTACGTAAATCATAATTTGTTTTTCAATTATCAGTGCGCGTTTAGACTCCAAACTGACAACACTAATCAACATCCCTAATTAAAAGTTGTGACTCTGGAAAGTTTTACAATAAACAAGTGTGTTTCGAATAAAAGAGTTTTTTTTTAAACTCTCCAACCTCCTGCCTCATAACAAAATTGTTGGCAGCGGTGGGATAGAGTAAGCGGTGTCCGAAGATACCCATCTATCTCGAATCTACGCGAGGCAGAGAAGATCGACAGTAAGCCACAGCTCAGCCTAGTGCCTGCATCTTGAGGAACACCAAGATCGACGGTTAGTCTCGACACCTTGTTGAGCCCGCATCATCCAAAGGAAGATCGACGGTCAGTCTCGACACCCTGTTGAGCCCGCATCGTAAAAAAGTCGACGGTCAGCCTTAGCGAAACCCGCTAAGCCCGCGTCTTCTTACCAAAGTTTGGAGCAGATCAACGGTCAGTCTCCGGATTGTCGCCGTGAGCCCGCATCTCAAAAACGACGCCGCTCATCTCCATCTAGGACTAAGGTAGTCCTGTTCCTGAATCGACGCAGTATGTTCCGGCTCGTTATTCTGTGAGTTCTTTTATTATAGAGCAAAGATCAATTTTTAAGTTCAATTTGAAGGTAAATTTTTTGCGATTATTTTACTATTTTGAACGTTTTTCTATTTTATTTTTACTTTCTCTATTTTAAACGTGTTTTAATATTTTTGTTTTCTAAATCACTGTTATAAATTATTTTAAAATATGTCTCAAAAACAAGAAATCGAGAAAGATAATACCGAGAAGGTTTCTTTGAATATTCTTACTAAATTTATTAAGCCATATAACGGTGATAGAGAAACCCTTACAGCGTTTCTCACAAATTGTGATAATGCTTTCAGTCTAGTTAATATTGAACAACAATCTATTTTATATAAGTATATCATATCACAACTCCAGGGAAAAGTGCAAATTGCATGTTGTTTAAGAAATTTTACGTGTTGGAAGGATCTAAAGGAATTTTTAAAGGTTAGTTTCGGAGATAAAAAGCATTCGACACATCTTTTAATCGAATTACAAAGTTGCAAGCAAATACCTACAGAAAACGTTACTCAGTATGCCCTTAGATTAGAGTCATGCTTAATACGTATTCAAGCCGATATTCATCATTCCTGTAAAATTAAAGAGGAATTAGTGGGCCGTATAGCTTCAATGGAAGATCTTGCCCTTAATACTTTTGTTTTAAATGTTAATCCTAGTTTTGCAAATAATGTTCGGTGCGGACATCCAACCAGCCTCTCGGAGGTGATAACGCTTGCCGTGACGGAGGAGAAACTTTTTAAGCTATCTAAGTATTATTTTAAAAATATCAAAAGTTGTTCAGTTTGCCATAGGCAAGGTTACGTAAAGCACTTTCCCCAGTGTGGAAAGGCCCTTTTAAGATAGTTAAGGTTAATGTAGCGGCTATACATTGTTAGTAAAGTCAGCAAAACCCCAGACTGGACTGCCGCGTGTTCTAGGCAGTCAGTCGTCTGCGCAACACCGCCTCGCTAGGTCAACTTGTATTACATAAGATAAGGACTTATTATACTGACTTATGTAACTACGTTTAAGTGTTTGAAAATAATAGACTGAGTGAATTTAAAAGGTTTTTGGTTTTATTGCGTCACCACCTCCAAATTGGTGACCCCGACGTGATCAAGAAGACGACTCACGGTGACGCGCGAACCTAGCGAGGGTGCATATTGTTTAGTAATAAATAAAAAGTGAATATTAAAGCGTCGCGCCTGCAGCTACCGACATGGAGTCGGAAATGATCAAATTCCTGCGCAACATGTCCCTGGAGCTAAAGGAACTCCGCGGGGAGATCGAAGAGATCCGGTCGCGAGGCAGGAGCTACGGACGACCGCAGGACAGAAGCTATGACGGAGGTCGGTGGAGATCGCGACCCAGGAGCAGGACAGCGTCACGACATCGGGAAGAACTAGTTGCAGTACAGTCAGCGACGGTGAGCGACTGTGCTGCGGGCAATCACCGATTATGCGTCCGAGAACAGAAAACCGGCTTAGTGTACCTGGTCGATACCGGGGCTAACGTGTCAGTGATTCCAGTGAATAAAGTGCCGGACAAAAGAAAGGCAAGCGAATGCCCGTATAAACTGTATGCTGCGAACAATACGGAAATAAAAACTTATGGTGTAATATCGTTAGAAATTAATCTTGGTTTACGCCGTAGTTTTAGATGGAATTTTATTATAGCTGACGTAAAACAACCCATAATTGGGGCAGATTTTTTAAAGGCACACGAATTAGTAGTTGATTTATACAATAGACGGTTGTTGGACGGCCGCACTAAATTAGATACGCAAGGTATATTAGTTTTGTATAACGAGCCCGCGATAACGAGTATTCAAAATGACAACCCATATCGCGAGCTTCTAGAACAATACTCAGAAATAACGAAACCAATTTCTTTTAAGGAGCCCAGTAAACACGGTATCGTACATTATATAGAGACTACTGGCCCCCCGGTTTTTGCTAAAGTAAGACCATTACCGCCGCAAAGATATAAAATCGCTAGGGATGAGTTTAGGTTAATGCAAGAATTAGGTATTTGCAGGCCATCAAAGAGTCCATGGGCAAGCCCGTTGCATGTAGTACCAAAGAAGGACGGCCAGATCAGGCCTTGCGGAGACTATCGTGCACTCAACGCGATCACGAAGCCAGACCGCTACCCGATTCCGAGAATTCAGGACTTCACATATGGATTGGCAGGTAAGTGTGTTTTTTCCCGGTTAGATATTAACAGAGCGTTCCATAATATTAGCATTGCACCGGAAGACGTAGAGAAAACCGCCATTATAACGCCGTTTGGTCTTTTCGAATTTCCAAGAATGACATTCGGCTTGCGGAATGCGGCCCAAACGTTCCAGAGATTCATGAATAATAGCGTGCTGCAGGGAATCGAAACCTGCACCCTTGGGGATGAGGGTAAGAGTGCAAATAACAAAGTGCGTGAGAGCTCTAATTTATTTTCCTACATTGATGACGTCATCGTAGCTAGTACGAATCATGACGTACATAGAGAGCACCTTAAACAGGTCTTTGCCAGGTTTCAAGAGTTCGGCATAACCATTAATCTGGCGAAGTGTAGTCTCGGTAAGTGTAATATAGAGTTTTTAGGTTACGAAGTGAGCGCGGAAGGTGTCAAACCCATGAAGAGCAAGGTGGAAGCTATCAAAGAATTCCCCAGACCTTAAACAGGGACGTTTTTTATATTGCAGACCGGCCTCTCGGGCAATATACCCTTAATATTTTAATGATTATTATTAGGTCAAGTACCTACATCAAGTCGGCCCTTGAAAAATAGGTATCCGCAAAATGTTTTTTTTTTTTGTTGTATAAGTGATATTTTTTTAAATTACGTGTAATTAATTTTGTACCCATTTCAAACAACTTATAAATAATTATTGTTGCTAATTTCTTATTTCAAATTTTTTGTAAAATAATTCAATTACAGGTACATTGTGTATGAAACATCGCCTTAACATATTTTGTTACGAAGCATCGCCTTAACATATTTTGTTCTATAAATAGATTGTAAGAAACAAAAGAGCATTGAGCTTTGGAATGCGATATCAGACCTAGTAACCCGTAATGTAAACACAGATTCAGCAATCATGTCGAATCGACGTCATCTGGTACACTTCTGTAATAAGTTTAGTGTAAGGTAATATTATGGAGTCATATTTTTAAAAACTGGTAAAAATTTTTTTGTTTTGTTTTTGTTCTCTCCAAGGTATAATTAAAATGCAATAGCACTTACGAGATACAGGATGTTTGTTTGTTGAATTGTATAAATTTTTTTTGGTAAAGTTAGTTTTATAAAAAATTTTTTTTAAAAAAGAAGGGGTGTGATGTAGCGGCTATACATTGTTAGTAAAGTCAGCAAAACCCCAGACTGGACTGCCGCGTGTTCTAGGCAGTCAGTCGTCTGCGCAACACCGCCTCGCTAGGTCAACTTGTATTACATAAGATAAGGACTTATTATACTGACTTATGTAACTACGTTTAAGTGTTTGAAAATAATAGACTGAGTGAATTTAAAAGGTTTTTGGTTTTATTGCGTCACCACCTCCAAAGTTAATAATAAGAATAATGTAACTTTGAGTATTGGTCGTAAACACGTTGAATATCACGTTGATCAGATAAAACCAGCTCAAACTTAGTTTAATAAGTTGTTTATTTTTCTATTCTAATTTTATTTTCAGATAACTATTTCGTCATTGTGTAAGCGAAAGTAAGGTGACGCCGATAGTTCATAGTCCTGGGATATACTTTGATCCCACAACTTCGATTAGTTTTTATAACAATTTTTTTATAAAAAATGTTGCTCATGTCGATGTTATATCTTTTAAACCTCATCTTGAAAGTATTGAAAATTTATTGATAAAAACCAGTAACTTATGTTTTAAAACTTTACCTAATGATTTTGTTGATTGTAAGGATATTACAAATTCTATTTTAAATTTGTTACAGTCGAATTATGAAAAATTAAACTCTTTGTCGCATGTTATATGTTATCCGATAAACTCAACTAAGTATAAAAGATCATTAGAGTTTGGAGGAGAAATCCTTAAATTCTTTTTTGGCACTTTAGATGCCGACGATGCGCGAAAATACGACGCAGCTATTGAAGTATATCAAAAAAGTGAATCTGAATTATTTCATTTAATGAAGGATAATATCCATGTAATTAAGTCTAGTTTAAATACTTTTAATTCTACTATACGTAAACTCAACGATAATGAAGTTAAACTAAATTCTCATTTATCAATTTTAAATAAAGTTCTTACTCAAGTTACGGATCAAAACAATAAGTTATCTTATGTAACAAGAATAAATAGCTTAGTTAATTTAGTGGAGAGTTCTTTAATAACTATCTCTAACTGTTTAGATGTAATTCTTAACACTATTTTATTTGCGAAGATAATATTTTACACCCTTCCGTATTAAGTCCAAATAAGCTGTATTCTGAATTAGTTAACAATGGTCATTTCATAAATAAACATACTGACTTCCCAGTATCGTTATCACTTGCAAACGTTAACACGATAATTGATGTGTCCAAGCTAACTTGTTTTTATTACAATGAAAAGATTATTTTTACATTAGAAATTCCTTTAATTTATAATGAAAAGTATATTGTTTATAAAAATATACCTTTACCACAGGGCTGTAGCTAGAGTCGAATTTGAGGTAGGGCAGCATTCATTACAGGTAGGGCGGAAATAAAAAAAATTATCATAATTGATCTGCCCTCGAAGCACGGGCTCCTACTAAATCAATAACCATGTATAGTTGTATACGAATAATCAACAGCTTTTTGTAGACAAATAATTTCTGTGAGAGAGCATGAGCATGAATCTAATAACTATTAAATCCTGAATGATGAAGAATAAGCGAAAAAGATGGTTGAACTTCCAGATTTGGATGTAGAGATCCACGTCTGAGTTAGAGTGAGGTAATAATTAATTGTAGGGTGGGTTGATACGAGTAAATAGATACGACCAAAAATACCATTTAGATATTGTTTCTGCAATCTTATTACAATAATTAACATAATAATAAAACATATTTAAAACAGCTGTATTCTACGATTCGCCATGTTATTAAAAATGCGAAGAACTTCGTTCAGATCAACTATTTTTGTTCTCTTTTTTTCATAGGCCAGGAACACCATACCAGCCACACTCTCGTGACCCATTGACAGCCTTTGAGGCCTATTGATTGCAGTTAAAGTTGAAAACGTAGATTCGCACACTGCAGTGCTACATCCTATGGTCGCTACAGATGCAAGCATTTCATATGTATCTTTGAACGCCTCTCGTTGCCTGTACAAAACTTGCAATGTATTTTCCATGTTATCTTCGTTACGACTCAAGTAAGCTTTAACCACACTAGCCTCTTCTCTTGATGGAATTTTCAGACCAGAAAAATTAGTTAAAATTGTAAATTGAACATGAAAAGTATTTTAATTATAATTTTTTCTCAAACTTACCTAAATTTTTCAGTGGAACCATTTTATCTACACCCAACTCATCGAGACTCGCAATCGAATTGATTAGATCATCGTTGTCCGAAAACCTTCTTTGTAATTCAGCAATTAGTATGTCCAACGTTTCGAAATACTCAGACTTAAATGGCTCGTCCTTCTCTTCTATATTTTGTCTGGCGGAGGAACAGGAGGGGCCATAAGTCAAATAGTCATCCATCCGATTTGTTTTTTTTACTTGCCTCTTCGAGGTCTGTGTCCTATCTTCATATTCGCCGCAGCCATTGCTTGTTAAAGACTTAGCTTCTTGCAGAAGTTGACAATACATTTGATTTGATCTTAATTTAATAATTTCATCTTCGACACACTGTATGATTGTTATGGCGTCTTTCAATCCTGCGCTTCTGGCTTGCAAAGCTGCGTCTGCAGGTTGTAGCGTATATAAGATTTTTTTGGCCACAACCATGGCCATTCAGAATTCCAGATCAAGCATGACTTTTTTAATACCGATACTCTTGGCGATGTCATCACCGTTGAATCTGCCATTTTTAATTTCATTCAAAGTCTGCAAATTTTTTGAATAATTATCATATACAACTTTTGTAACTGCCAAATGTCCAGACCAGCGTTGTTAGAGGAGTCGGCCAATCCTTTTTCCACCATATAAGGCAGCTATTTTGCCATGATGAAATAATTCATGTAACATGATGCATTGGTCAAAAAATAAACGAATGAAAGTCATTTCAGAGATAGTCCTGATGACTATTAAGTGCAAGCGATGGTTATAGCAATGGACGTAAGGAATTTTTCGGCCCAATTTATTTTCTATTCTAGTCGCAACTCCTGAAACTTTTCCACACATTACACTTGCGCCATCATAGCATTGGCTAAGCATACAAGAGGGGTCAATGTTATTTTCCGTAAGGATATTTAACGTTAATTCCGTGAAAGTGGCTGCATCAAGGTTTTCACTAGTCTTTACCATCAGCAACGACTCATTGACGACACCATCCTTGACGTAACGTATTGCTAATGCAATATTTTCGCGGTTATTTTTATCTCTCGTCCCATCTTCCATTAGAGTAAACCATTTCACGTCAGATTCATAAATATCTTTGACCATGGAACTTCGTACTGCTTGAACCAATAATTCATATTTGATTTTGAATTTCAGGTGAACGATATGTTGCGTGTTGTGGTATATGAGTGAGAACCTCGTTCAAATTTGGATCTTTCAAACATGTGTATTCAAATAAATTATGAAATAATACTTGTTCTTTTTCTTCTTCCAAAATATAATTTCCACGCAAAGCTAATTCGTTGACAATTAGAAATTGTATTATTTCACTGATAGACTTCACGTAATACCTATATTTTTCTAATACTTTTTGATTAATTAACGTTTCAACACTGCTAGATGTAGATATTCTTTGTAATTTCTCCTGCCACATTGACATAGCTTGAATATGAGAAATTGTTTTTTCATGTTTTGGAAAACCAGTTTTAGAATCAGAAGCCTTTTTCCAGTTTCTAAATCCTGTAGAAGTGTACGAAGCTTGTTTGCTTCCATGAGGTAAGTATTGCTGGCAAGAATAGCAAAAAGCAGCATCTCTCTCGACAGAATACTGCAACCATTTATAACGCTTGAACCAATCGGAAACAAAGGCCCTGTTATGTTGTTTTGGATATGTGCCTAAAACAACTTGTTTTATTGGTTCTCCAATTTGTGCAATATCAGAAGGAATACCATAGCTAACATAACCAACATGTGTTGACCAACCTGTTGCCATGGAACTAGGAGTAGCGATTGTATCTTGTGCTTCCACCTGTTTTGAGCAGTGAGGTTCTTCGTGGTCAATTTGCTGTTCAAATCTTCGGTTTTTTCCCAAGAAAGCCCGTATATCCATTTATCCAATTAATCTTCAATTTATAGCAATTAAAATAACAATTGTATCGATTTTTGACTAAAACACTCTTTAGCGTCCACTTCACTAAACCAAACTACCTACAAAGAATAATAATCAATCTCTAGTAAAAGGAGATTCCCCGTACACGCCCATATTGCAATCTATGGTACGGGGAATCCACTCTGCACCATAGATATTATAATCACAGACCAACTAGTGATGCTACGCATCAGACGAAAGTCTAACTAACTACAACTACAACTTTTTTTAAATTACATTGTCCTTCGTTTCTTAATTTTAAAATGGCTGCATTGGATTTTGGCGTAATGCCATTGTGGCAGCGCGAAAGTCCCTCTTCTATTCTACAACATATTTTAACAATTAAAAGATAAAGAAGGTAAAATAAATAAAAGACCTGTATATTTATGAATTTTTTTATTTCTAAACTTTGTTTTATATTTTTATATTCTTTGTTTGCATTGCATGGGAGGTACAATTTTTATTTTCTAGACGCGAGACATTAGAACCGTTTAATATTCTGTTCGTTATGTTACACCAATTAAACACCGTGATTCTTATTGAGTAACCCAGAAAACATTTCTTCTCAAAATGTTTGTGGCTTACAAACAATTTACGAAGTTCTACTACACTCAAACCTTGTAAGTTAACACTATTAGCACAAAGACACGGTAACCAATGTTAAGGCCGATCTCAGTTCTTGGATAATTACGTTCTTTCGCCTACTTTCTATTCACTACACAGCACTTGTTGTACATTGTGAAGCACCATAAACGCAGGGAATTGAGAGGTTATGTTACGGAAATTGATCAACGCAAACTCTTCACTCATCAAGCATTGAAACCGTAATGGCATGTGTCAATAACTATTTTTGCCAATTTCAAGTATTAATATAATAAAAGTAGTTTTAACATAATTAAAACATTGAAAGATAACCTAAAACCGTACATCATTGATTGAACATAGTGTTATCATTCATCATTCACATTGAAATGACATATGACAATTGGACGTAGTTTAGCAATAAGGATCCAATCCACAAAATAGTCAAAAACGCGCTAAGTATGCAGAACGAGCCACAGAGTATAATACTATGGTTTAGTAAAAACACCCAAAGAAAAATATAAAAAATGACGTAACAAAAACTATTACGATACCATTCCACATATATGGCCAGTCACAAAAAACTTTTATCAAAAATAATCCATTCCGCTTGGATCTTTTTAAATATTAAATTTTACTTTATACTTTTTGCGATTCAAAATGACCAAAAAGATCCAAACTGTTTGGATCATTTTTGATAATTGAACTTTTTCGTTATTATTCTTTTACAATTTATCAAAAAAGATCCAAACTGTTTGGATCATTTTTGATAATTGAACTTATTTGTTATCATTCTATTACAATTTATCAAAAGAGATCCAAGCTGTATGGATCATTTTTGATAATTCAGCTTATTTGCTTTATATTCCTTAACTCTTTATCAAAAAAGAGCCAAGCTATTTGGATTATTTTTCATAATTGCTTTTTTTCATCATTTTCTTTTTCATTTCAAAAATCCAACATATAACAAACCTGCTTACTGTAAGCAGATGTAGTCATTCATAAATGCAGTGCTTAGGTATAAGTTCTTAATGTAGGTAAGTATTAACATTAATTTTGATAATATGTTGTCTGTGCCGTCGTCGTCGTAGAACACTATATTACTTTACTACTCTTTGTATTTACCTTTCATTCGTTTAGTTTGCGTTTGAGCAAGGTGTGAGACGGTATTATTGGTTGTTTTTTAATTGTTATCTTTTAGTTTGCAAAAGGAACGTGTAATATGAGAAGAATAGACAGAATATTATCAAATGTTTTGAGGGAAACTCCAACTCAAAGACAAAATGAAGAAATTAATGCTGGTAAGTCGAATTTTTAGTTTAATTATAACCAAAAACCTACATCCACGTGTCTTATAGTAATAAATAATATATAAGTCACGTAATAATGACAAGTTATGTTTTGGTTCCTAATTTAAGTTTATAAAATAAATTGCGGACTTTAAGTCGGTCATTAGATTAGAATTTTTTCAGTGTTTAAGGTTATAAACACAGAATATATTGATCACATTGATGATAATTTGTTATTCTTCTATAAACTAAATTAACAGTTGCGGAGCGGTACAAGGTACTCAAACATTTTATCTTTCAGATATTGGTGTTACTCATGAAGAAGCTTCAACTTCATGCGAATCGCCGGATATTCTTAAAATATGCGGTGATGACTTGAACGTGGATAATTTACATAAAAGTATGCACAGAATATATTATCAAGTACTATGAAATAATGCAGCAACGTTTTAGTATTTTATTTATCAAAGTTTTATCTTTTGTTTCAGATAAAGATGATGCAGGAAAAAATAGGGTGAATGATAGGAACACAAGCATGTGTAAGGGTTGCTTTAACATGCAATTTTTTTACGGCCTCTTTGGCTTAATTACGAAGGCATTAAACCTTATCCATTCGGATCGAGAGTTCGCGGGTTTGATTCTCGCACGGAGCATTAAAAAAATGTTCCGGATCTGGGCCTTTATCTATTTATGTATGTTCATTCTAGGAACGCCCTATTCCAATGCATGGTATCCTATAACGCAAGCCTATGCTTACTATTCTCACCCCATATTTTTTTGGGGTGATAGTCAGGGAAATTTATTATTATTATTTCCTTTCTGGGCTATGGTTTGCATGTTTTATAAATATTTAATTTTATTTCAGTCAATGATAATAAGGAGAATACATGTCGTCAGACGGCAATTTTAGGTGAAGAAAATCTGGATATAGATTCTCCGCTTGCGCCTATGTACTCACCTCTCACTCCTTTGGTGGCAACAAATATAAAAAAGACTTCACCTTTGCGGCCCATGACACCGGAAACATATGAAGTTTATAGAACTTTGTGTCATGACCGTGATTTAGATGCTGAACTTAATTTAATTTCAACTGACGACAAAGCCACAGTGATAGCAGCGAAGAAGATTTAAGTAGGTCTAAAAAACTAAAAGTAATTGCTTTAGTCCATAGCAAAAATTTTCCCGAAGATAAATATAAGAATATTTCTACTGACACTCAGACCAGCAAAACAGATTTAAATATTCACAATATCGAACAACTAAATGAAACCATATACAATCAAGACCAACCAAACCCAATCCCAAATACACAAGGAATTGACGAAAGGGAAAATATCATACAAAATAATGATATGCAGTCAACAGGTCGCCCTAAAAAAGGACGTAAACGAAAATACCCGGAGTATACGTTAGCTGAAAAAAAATACAGAAAATATAAAAACTTGCCTTACAATACTGCAAAAAAAGTTATAGAGTCAAAATCTTTCAAAAATTATACCTGCAAATGTAAAAATAAAAGTCATGAGAAAGTATTAGAAGCAACAAGGCTAGCCCAGTTCGAAAAATATATAAATTTAGACACGTATGAAGCTCAACTTTTATTCATTGTTAATTGTGTTAAAGAAATACCCAAAAAACGATCTTATACTACCAAAAACAACGCAACTGGAAAAATAGCACCTAAACAGTTTTCTAGAAAATATTTTATCGATAAAACAATAGTTTGTCGCGAAATGATTACAAATACTTTCCAGATTACTCCCAAAAAGATAGATGTTTGCATGAAAAAACATCGAACTGGAAAATCCATTAAAGACAAAAGAGGACAAGCTTGTGCTGGCTGGAATAAAACCAAAGAAGAAGACGTTCAATTTATAATAAACATCATAGAGTCTTTGCCCAAGTACGAGTCACATTACAGGAGACAAACAAATAATTCCCGTGAATATCTTAAACTAGGAATGACTATACAAAAAATTTACGATTTATATGTAGAAAAACTTGTGCAGTTATTCGGAGAAACTAAAAAACCAGTATCTTTTACTGTATTGAAACAAATATTTTATAAACACTTTAACTTGAAATGTAAAAGCCTAAAAAAAGATACGTGCAGTAGGTGCGACACATTCACTAATAAAATTAAGAATTCAAGTGAACAAGAAAAGGAAAAACATATAGAAGAGAAAAGCAACCACTTGAAACTGGCAGAAGGTCTAAGGAATAACATGAACTGTGATTTAAAACGAGCTACAACTGATCCAGAATTCGAATGCATTACTTTCGATCTAGAAAAAACACTCCCATTACCACGTATTCCTACAAGTATTGTCTTTTATAAAAGACAATTATGGCTTTATAATTGTGGAGTGCATTCTGGCACAAACGGAGATGGATTCTGTTACATTTGGGTGGAAGGTGAAGCTGGTCGTGGGGCCCAAGAAGTAGGATCGTGTTTAGTTCATTTTATTAAAAATCAACTAAGTAGAGACGTTAAACATTTAGTATTATGGAGTGACTGTTGTGGTGGTCAAAATCGGAATATTAAAATAGTGCTTATGATGAAAATAATATTAAACAATCACCCAACGTTACAAACAATAACTTTCAAATACCTAGAATCTGGACACACCTTCCTTCCAAATGATACAGACTTTTCCAAAATAGAAACACAGTTAAAATATCATGAGAGAATATATACAGCTGAAGAATATATTAATGTTATAAAAAGTAGTAAAAAACAAAAACCTTTGAAAGTTTACAGAATGGCAAAAAATGATTTTATAGGAACCAAAAATATTGAAAAAAAAATTGTTAATCGAAAAGTTTTTGTTAATAAAATAAAAGTTAATTGGTTACATACAAAAGAAATCTATTTGAAGAAAGAAGAAACATATTCTATTTTTATGAAAAATAAAAAAGACGAGCAGTTTCAAGAGCTTAATGTAAAGAAGCTTGTAAAGGGATGTGTCGCTGAGTTGTCTGAAAACGATTTCGTAAATCTATGGCCTAATGGGAAAGAAATCCCACAGGCAAAACTAGAGGATCTCGAATCTATGTATGACTTAATACCAAAAGATTGTATTAATTTCTATAAGTCTTTAAAAGGTAACACTAATTTGGTTGACGATGTTGATGGCTACGGTAGCCAGTTGGACTTCGACATCATAGCTGAAGAAGTCGATGATTAAGAAGTTGTTGTTGACATCATTATTGTTTAAGTTACTTGTTGACTACATATGTTTATATTTTTTAAGAAACAGTATTAGATATTGTCCAAAAAGATTTAATTTTGATATGTATTGTAGCTTAATATTCCATTAAACGAAACGACAAACCATCTTCCAAAAGAAACGTCTTGAATAAAATCGAGTTACATCAAGCTGAAAATCATCATTTTATATAATTAATAAAAACTATTTGAGTTTCATCTTAAATCCCTAACCTATAGTGAAGATTGTTGATTAAATATATATTTAATTGTTTAATACATAACTGTTATTAAATTATTTTATAAATATTGGATCATTTAAGTTAAACTGAATTTGAATGAGTTCTGTGAACAAAGAGAATTTAATAAAAAGGATCCAAAGACATTTTTACCCAAAAAAAAAAATTTTAAGCAGTCAATTCTAAAAGTGTTGCGTGTATGTAAAAATTCAGCAACCAATCCTTAAATTTTGACAATTACAATTACAATAATATTCTATCTTCTATTTAAAAACATGATTTGTTCTTAAACTTTGAATATCTCAAAACATAGTCAGTGTGGGATGGATCGTTATTGCTAAACTACGTCCAATTGTGCGCTCGAAAAGTAGCGACGAAGTAGTAATTAATTAAAGAAAAGTAATTCCTAGTATTTTTTGTATGAAGACTAACTGCTATCATTATAATGAAATAGACAAATCGCTCGTAACAAAATAATGGACTTAACTCTCGCGTGGTCTCTAAAAGTTAAAATTACGAATAGAGATATCTAATTAAAACATGGTTTATTGATTTATACGCGTTAAAGACCACGCTCGAATTAAACCCGGTCACCGCGGAACATCATAATTTTCTTAGTAATGTTGGGTCTTATTTTCATAATACGTCTGTGCTCCCGCTGCACATACTTCAAATGCCATCTATAAACATAACAAAGAATTATATACTATAGGTAATATGAAATGAATGTCACAAACTGTGGTATATTCGGAAAAAATTTGGATTCAATGGTTCAAGGATTCAAATGATAAAATGTATTTTAGTTTGCATTTTTTATAAGGTATTTAGATATTTTTATTGTTCTACTAATAATCGAAGTTTATGTTGTATCAGCATCTATAACCAATGTTATAATAAAAAGAATATTAGAAATCGGTCTCAATTGTCAAACTCTATTGAAATGACTTTTGATGCATCTTCTGAAGAAGATCATAAGTCTATTGAATCTTCATGTAATCTAAAAAAACTTAATTTCAGTTCATCCTCTAGAAATATTGATAATTTTTAGTTTTATAACAAATGTGTACTGTTTCTTTTGAATGTTTATTCCATGTTTTATGTTCAAATTTTTAAATTTAAAGCTATGTTTTGTGTTTTTAATTTTGAAGTTATTCTCATGTGTCTTTGTTTTATTTTATTGTTTTGTAAAATGATATTGATTTTTTTTGGAATGTTTTAATAACTTCGCTTTTCCATTTTAAGGGATAAAGCTCCGTCTTAACCGGGGGGGTGTTATATCCTACCCTAGTATGGGTATATTGCTGAGCAAACTCTTTGAGTTGTTGTACTTAATGTCCTACTTTAATTTTGTTTGTGCACATTTTTAGTTTACGTAAATCATAATTTGTTTTTCATTATCAGTGCGCGTTTAACTTCAAGCTGACAACACTAATCAACATCCGTAATTAAAAGTTGTGACTCTGGAAAGTTTTACAATAAACAAGTGTGTTTCGAATAAAAGAGTTTTTTTTTATAACTCTCCAACCTCCTGCCTCATAACAGTACGAACTAAACCAGTGATATAGATTGCCGTGTATACCGATGGATTGTATTTTGCGTAATAGCACTGCATGAGTAATTTTGTCAAAACATTTGCTGTAATCGGTATACACGACATCCACCTGGGTATGAGATAAAATGCGTTCAGATATAAAAGTCTCGCACAGCAAGAGGTTTGTTGTGATAGATCTGCCTCGCAAAAATCCATGCTGTGATGTGCTAAGTCGATGTTTTAAAGTAGAGTAAACCTGCGCATAGATCAGCCTTTCAAACACCTTGGCGAAGATACAGAGTTTGGATATAGGCCTATAGTTCTCTACTTGCTGTTTCGATCCCTTTTTGTATATGGGAGAGACAAATGCTGATTTCCATATTTTAGGAACCTGACCTGACAATAAAGAACCGAAATAAGTAGGTCAGTGGGACGACGAGGCTACTTGCAAGTTTAGTAATAAAGATCGGAGGAATTTTATCAGGTCCTGCAGTTTTACTTAAATCGAGCGTTTGCAGTATTTTAAGCGTCGTATTTTCGTCAATGTGTATATCCGCCAGATTTATTCACTGCTCGGATATAACGGAAAGACATGATGCGTTAGCTATAAGACCAAAAGGCTTTGTGATTTTGTTTTATGTTATCCTCAGTCCTCTTAATATAAGAATCGTAGCAGTCCTTTTTTAATAATTTAGCTCTTGCTCTTAGTAACGTAAAAAAATATCTGAATGGTTTTAATATTTTAAATATTTTTAATGAAACTTATACTTTTCCCTTAATGTTTTCATTAATGCACTACTGGCCCACATAGGATATTTGTGTCTGGATAGTGTGCGTTTACTAGAATAATCTCATCAATTAAACTATACAACAAATTATAAAACCTTCTGATACATTCTTCTAACGGCTGGTTAGAGAATAAGTTGAAAAAATCTACGTTTCCAAGTTAAGCTGCTAAGGATTTGTAATCGCCCTTATAATATAAATGTATTAAACGTGGGGAAGGTTTTAAATAATGTTGTTGAGGTAAACTTAAACTTATTATAAGTGCCGGATGATGTATATAAACAGGCACTAGAGGATCTGAGGTACTCACACTAATAGACTTGTAATTACTAAATACCAGATCCAATAATCTATTTTTTGAATTACAACAACTGTTCTTTTGTAACAAGTTAGATATGTTAATGTTGTCAAAAAAATTTCTCTGATGAACATAGATATTGCTAGTCAGGCAAGTTTGTCTATTAGATATTAGGCATATTAAAATCTCCCAGTATTACAAAAAAATGATTAGAATGACCCAACACAATATTACTGAGTCGATTTGAAAAATTTATAAGTTGTGTGTTTAATGTGTTCCCCTACCTTGAGAACATACGTAAACACAGCATATCTGAAGTTTTCATACTGAACGTAGTAAGGGTTCCGCAAAATTAACTGAAACCCATACATTTTTGGCTGAAGTCTGACATTCAACCCGACTGTCCACCACTAATTCACGTGTAACTGCTATAAGTACTCCGCCTCCCATGGTTTGACCCGTTTCAATATAATTCCCATCACGCCCCCATACTAAGTATCTATCGTCAAACAATTCGTTATCTAAAACACTATCGCATAACCAAGTCTCAGTCAAAGTAACGATGTCACAGAAATTCAGCAGAATATTTGTGTAAAAAGTACTAGTTTTCGTGCGCAGGCCCCTTACATTCTGGTAAAAAATATTAAATAAACTCATTGCAATAAATTACTTAAGTAGTTCTTAGCAAAAACAAATGAAATATTAGGGTAGTTAAATGCAACACTGATCAACCGATAACCATGTAAGCCGGGCGTCACTCACTATAGTAATAACGTAAATCACTATAGTAATAACACTTTTACAACAACTGAATAAAAACCGTTTGATTCAAAGTAATTAATAATTTTGTAAAACTAGAACAATTAGAGCTTCTCATAATATATTTAAAGCAAGTACAAGTAAATTCAAAAAGCAAATTCAGCATTGATTCGACTTGATCAATTAAGAAAATAAATAATAAATCACTAACACGGAAGCAACAAGAGAGGGTGCGGAGCGGTCGTCGGTCGATGCGTGGAATATTGCTGGATCTTGAGCGATCCACGGTGTTCTGGGAACCGGTATGACCAGTACTGAATCGAAGAGTTTCGCTAGTGGTTCTCAAGTGTTTTTGCAACCCGGACGTGTAATTGAATTTTGCATGAAGAAGTTCCATTTTTGAAGTTATTGTACTTTTCTGAGATCTGATTCTGATTTTATTATTTGAATAGAAGACGTAGAGCAGTGTTTCCCAACGTGGGGCATACGCCCCACAGGGGGCATTATGATGGTAAGCGGGGGGGGGGGGGCATTTTCAAAACGAACTGCACGATTTTCACGCTTTTGCTCCGGACTTATGTTTAAAAATTAAGTGAATAAATCAAATTTTTTATGTTAAAAATACATTTACTTTAAAGGTGTATTTAAATTTAAGGTGGGGCATGGCACAAAAGAGGTTGGGAAACACTGACGTGAGTGTTTTCTCAGAAAAATCTTGCAAACTCCGAACCCAGACAAAAGAATATCCACGTTCTTTTGCGACAGCGTTTGTTTTATTAAGCAACATTTTATTTTCAACTGTTAGGTGATCGTTTATATGTAAGTATATTATATTATATATTATATGGTGTTACCATTAAATCCTAGATATGCCACTGAGAGATTCCGATTTGCTCTTGCACAGGAGATGAAATTTTCTTTAAGGTAACGATTATTAAAAGGGACAATAATGTTTTTGTTTTTATTGTCATTGCGGGTGGGTACTCTTATAATATAACTTATTTCATTTTTGGAAAACTTGCATTTTACGCCTGATCCAATTTGATTCACAAGATCATAAAGATTTTCAGACTCTTTAAACGGAACGCCCTTCAATTCTGCATTATTTAGGCTGTTCGTTTGCTCTCTGACTCTTACTTTATTTTCTAATTGGGTTATTCGTAACTGGAATGACGATAGATCTTCATGGTTATTCTCTACTACTTGGAGACGTTGATTGAACTCAGTAATATTGTTCGAATACGAATTTATTGTCTCGTGGGTAAACTCCACCGACTGCTTCAGCTGTTGTATGTCTTCTCTAATACTTTTGACCTCGTGAACCATACTTGATATGGAAGACATCTGTTGCGATAATTTCTTAAGCTCAACCCATATGTTGTCAAGACTGGGAGGAGTTGGAGACGAAGGGGCCGAGGAGGACGTTAATTTGAGTTGCCCTTGCAACCAGGATATTTCCAAGTAGATTTCATATCACCAAGTTTCCGAAATCCGCTTTCAGTGATGCCTGCACAATTAAAATCAATTGCTCATATCCCTTGCTTCATTGTTACAACTTGCACACTTAAGCATTTCCGATTTTATTCTATAATTTGGGTCTATACTTTGAGAATCACTGGATCCTCGCTTCGACCGTACCGAATGTCACGGTGAGACTGATTATATATTATGATTATTTTATCTTATTTAAATGTTTAGAATGTTGGTTTGTTTGCTCTTACATGTATAAAAATGCCCCATGGAAATCAATTACTCAGTGCCAATCGGGTTTTAAACTAAATAAATATTACAGCTAATGGTTATTTGTACCTTATTACATTATTTGTACCTTAATACATTATTATTACTTTATACATTATTTGTATTTGTAAGTAAATAAAAATCTTATTTTGGTAAACAGTGGTTTTCTGGCCTTCACTTTTAGGATCAAATTATCAGTTAGGGAAAAATATTAAATCAAACGAACGATAGTTTTGAATTTAATCTTTCCCACTAAAAACAGTATTTGGGGTGTGCGATTGTAGAATTGATCAGCCTCATAAATCGTCGCTTCCAACATTGTAGGTAAATAAGACAATCCTTTATATTTGTAATCCAAATTTGTATTTGCAGTTTTGAGGAACCCATAGTAGGTGCTTTATTTATTTGTACGGTTTGATAGGGATTTTAGGCGTTATCCATTACGACTAAGGAGTTCGGAGGCAAATTGGGTATAAGTTTCTCGGAAAGCCATTTCAAAAAATTTGTTCTATTCATATCGTCATGGTAGTCCCCTGATTTGCTCTGAGATTTAAAGATCAATTGAGCATTAGAAATAAACCCCATATAGCCACCTGCATTAACAATAATCCATTGCGTCCCAGGAGAATCACTTGTTAGTACTCCGTCCTTTTCATTTTTTTGCCAACATTTATTCACTGCGTATCATGCGTGTATATGTATCATAATGTTTCATCTAAGAAAACTATTGGCCGTCCTTCTTCACGATTTTGCCTGATAGTCCAGATATACTTGCGTCTCCATGCAACTATATCGTATCTTTCCATTAAAATTTTCCGCTTTGAACCACAATTTCTGTACTGAAATCCAATACGTTTTAAAATTTTTCACAAAGTCGTTCGACCTCCACCAAAGTTTATGTCCTTCTTTAATACCACAAGTAATTTATTTAAGGTAGGAACAACTTTTCTGACAGTATACATCTCATGGATTTTATTTCTTAATGCGCATAAATCGAAAACATCAAGATCCACCGTTTTACGTTTCTGACGATGTTTTCCAGGAGACTTGAGTTTTTGAAATGTAGAGGCAGCAACTTCACCTTCTTTTGATATTCTACTCACGGTTTTTTCAGGCAGCCTGAAATAGAGAATAAAATTTCTTTCCTTAAAAAATATATATTTATATAAACACAAATATGGATAATATCATAACGAATTAAATTAATTCACTGAGATATGCACTTTTTTTTTAAATCATCATGTCCGTAAATTAAATTAACCATACTAAAGGCGTTTTGTCTGAAATTGGTATCCCTATTTTACTAACCTGTCATAGCGGCAACGCGAGCTCGTACTTAATTTAGTGGAATTACAGGGGCTTGGTTTGCCTTTTCTCGCTCACAAAAGGTACGTACCTTCAACACCATCTCTCTTGCACTGCTTTTAAATGACTTTGGCATAATTAACTCAACAATATTAAATAATAACACAAAAACGAGAGGAACACTTGACACTATGACAACCAGACAACAGTTTGAGAAGCAATAGTGCCAACATAACGGCAGGGGACATCTTACGATGAACGGACTGTACGCATCAGACGAACGTCTTCCTAACTACAACACTAGGAACCCACTTTTTCAATTTGACAACTATTTTTATTTTAAATTTGATCTTCCTTCGTTTCTTAATTTTAAAATGACGGCATTTTATTTTGGCGTGATGCCACTGTAGCAGCGCGAAAGCCCCTCTTCTATTCCACAAGATATTTTAATAATCTAAAAGATAAAGAAGGTAAAATAAATACAAGACTCGTATTGTTATGAATTTTTTTTTTTTATAAACTTTGTTTTATATTTATATATGATATGTTTGTATTGTAACTTGACGCGAGACATCAGTACCTTTTAATATTCTGTTGATTATGTTACACCAATTAAATACCGTTATTCTTATTCCATCCAGAAACATTTCTTCTCAAAATGTTTGTGGCTTACAAACAATTTACGAAGTTCTACCACACTTAAACCTTGTAAGTTAACACTATTAAAGTAGTAAAAAAGTAGCAACGGAGCTGTCATAATCAAAAAGTTCTAATCATAGACATAATTTCTAGTATTTTTTTTGTATGAAGACTACCTGTTATACTGTTGATTGTTCCCCCTGCCTGCACCCACACAGCTGTTTGCTCGCTCAAAAAGGTTTTGCCAGTGACCTCAACCAAGGTTTTGCTTTGATGAAGAATACTTCTTATTTTAATAGTGAATAATGTCCGATGATATCAAAAATTGTTGTCGAATATGTTTAGATGTAAAACGAGATCGAGTGTCTATACTCCAGGATCCAATAATACATTTACACATGAAGACATGTCTATCCATAACTATATTGCCTTACGATCCTTTACCTAAATCTATATGTGTAAATTGTGTTTCTAAACTGAGTGAATACTATAACTTTGTATTGAACGCTAAATGTTCTCAAGACTGGCTGGAGTCTTCGCTTGAAGAAGTAAAAGCAAAAGCAGGTGAAGGCAAAGCCCTAGTTCAGCCTTTACCAGATTCGGAGTACAACTCGGATTCGTTACTCGAATTCTTAAATAATACTGCAAATATTGAAGAATATCTCAATAATCTTGGAAAAGACGATATCCCATCCATCGTGAATATGTTTGATAGAAATCAGGAAAATCCTGAGGAGACAAATCATAAGCCATCTTCGAAAAAACTTACCAACTCTAAGAAAAAAACAACTCCACCTAAATCAAAGAAAAATAATAATGACTTTGAAATTGATGTCTTGGATTCAGACATAAACATTGTGAAAGATATACTTCTGAAAGAAACTGACCCTAAAAGCAAACCAACTTCAGATGCCAGAGAACTTGATAAAAATGCTATAATGTGTTTCGCTTGCAAGATACAGTTCAACACAAAGCAAAAGTTATCCCAGCACTTGAGTGTATGTGACTACGCTCTCCGTACATGCATCCATTGCAACTGCACATTTGATTCAAAGAAACAAATGCTGCAGCATTACATGACCCACAGCACAGCTCTGCCAGTGACCTGCAGCTGCGGGGACAAGTTTGATAACAAAGAAAAATGGTTACATCATTGCAAACTGTGTCCTTTGTATTTAGAAGCCTCCAACTGTGTTTATCGCTGCAAGCAGTGTGGAGATATATTCAAAGATACAATGACTTTGTATAGACATGCTAGTGACCATATTAAAGGAGAGAAGACTAAGGATTGTGACCGTTGCAGTCACAGCTTTCCAAGTGACAAAGTATTACAGAAACATAAGAAGGAAGTGCACAAGGTGGAGGCCAACCAAAAGTACAGGTATAGGCATAGAGATGTTAAAGATAATGCAGTTAAGTAAGCTGTGATGTAGACTAGTTAGAAGTAATCTCATTTATTTCACTGCCATATGTTGTGATTTATGACTATCTAATACATATTTTATTGATTTAACTGCTGCATATGGAATTCCACCTAGGTATGTAGTTGCAATGTTATAACATTTAGTATATTTTTATTATTTATTTATTTATGGAGGTAGTGTTGCATTTTTGCAGTGATTTTACGCCGATTGCTGGCCATCTTTTTCAATAGATCTCGAATTACTTACAACTGAACCAAGTGTCAGCTGGCCAAGCCGCGGTGGTCGTGGAATTCGGAGGTTGGGTAGTAAAAAATAAAAAAAATTAAAGTGATAGTATGCCGGCTGAAACTTTTTCTATAAATAGTTGATATCATACTGAGCTGAACAAAAATCGTGAGCTGCATAGTGGAGGGGGGATTATGCGTCAGCTGCCCCCATGAAATTGTAAAAAGAATCGTAAAACATCACTGTTAATATCAGCCGGCTTACTATGACTTTTGTATTTGCAATGCTACCTCCCGGACTAATTGAACAATCATTGAATCTGTTGCATATCACTCATAATGGGCTTTTACTTTCAGATGCAAAGTGTGCAAATTCACATCATTCAACCATAAGGAGGTTTACTTACATGTCAGGGAACATTTGACTAAAAAACCTCAAAGGCATTTGTGTGAGTTGTGTGGCCGTAGTTTCACTTCCAACTCTGCATTAATGAAACATTCCCAGCAACATAGTGATAAAATTTACAGTTGTATTATATGTGATAAGATATTCAATGACTCTGTTGCCAAAGATGACCACATGAGTCAACATGAAAATGTAATCTGTGAGAGATGTGGCAGGAGTGTGAGACTGTCTGAGCATAATTGCCAGTTTATGGACACCAGTGTATGTTAACTCTGTATTTTAGTGCATGTAAGTAAATGTAAGTCTAACTGTTGAACAAAAATCTGTATGACTATGCTGATTCTCTATTATTTATTTGTAATATAGATACTGTGTCAAGTAATAAAAAACTAAGTAATTGTGATGCATTTTCTTGATCTAACAGTTTACTTTTTGTAGCATAATGGGTGATCTCTTTGGGGAACTGAATAAATTGAAGTATGTATCTTTTTTCTATGTAAACCCCTTTTGAATTGAAAAAATACTTTCTGGTTATGTTATTTATTTATTAGCCAAGACATAAACTAAACTAAACAAGTTCTAAATGTTTTAATGGTATCAACAGAAAAGTCTTATTGCAGGAAATTCATCTCTTGATATTATTTTCATTTATGTTTACAAAGTCCCCTTTTGTAAAAATTTTAAATTTGGACAAAGGAGACTTAAAAAAGAGAAATTACCTAGATATAAAATTATTTTTATAATTACGTATATGTTGGGTAACTTTGATTGAACAAAGTTGTGAAAGAGATTTATAATTTATTTCATGGAAACTTTTTGATGTTTCAATATCGGTAGTGCTTAAAACGAATCACCAAAATGTTTTGTAGCAAATGCGAAGTAAAAAAATAAACTCAATGTCATAATTTTGTAAAACACCCTAATAAGTTGTTGGAGGTGTTTTTAGTGCTTGAAATCGTGATTAAAAATATAAAACTTACTGTAAGCGGGTATGTTTTTGTGTTTTTTTGTAAACAGTAGTTTATATATTATCATTGTGAAATCGTTGTCTGTTTTTGATGTTAAATATTGTGTGAAACTAATAAAGTTTCGAGTAAGTTCAAAATCGAAGTTATTTGGATAATATTGAATGGTTCAAATTACCCGTATCATAAAAATATTAGGTTGCGTAACTTTAAATACATGCATAATGTTGCTCAGTTCTCATAACGATATTTTTCCAACAAATTGGTCTACCACTTGCCAGTTCTTCTTCATGAAAGTTTTCAGAACTGGTGGTAGAGTCATGTTTTATTTGACGTCAATAAGAACAAGTAATTGTCAATGTTGGGAAATAAACATTTCATTTAATTTATTTCATTTAATTTATTTCATTTAATTTATTTCATTACCTTGATTTATATAGCAACACAAAGCGATCTATCACATTTATACATCAATTTGGATGTAATTTTCATAGATTAGGTTTTCCTTAACAAAAATTTTCAATTTTTTTTTTATTTATTTATTTAAGGTCGCTTTTTAACATCTAAGGTCATTAGCGACCACAATACATAATGTAAAATTTCTATATAACAAATAAGCGTTTTGACTAGTTTATACAAGTTAAAACATTTTAAAAATCTTAGGGTATTATTAAAGTTATTTTGATTTAAACAATCACATAAGTTGGTTGTCAAGCAACACTGACTTTTTTCATTATTATAATCCTGGCAGGCTGGTAATAGGTGTGAATTACTTAGATCAAAACCACATTTGCATTTTTGAATATTGTTTTTTGTAATTAAATGTGTATGGGTCATGTTTGTGTGACCTATTCGTAGCCTGGAGATCACTACTTGGTCCCATCTCGAATTAAAAGCAGTTGGTTTATCGAAAATTGAGCTTCTGATATTATGCAATTTGGTGTTGTTCGTTTTCCAATCAATATCCCAAAGAGATTTAACTTTAAACTTTATATAATTTTTTAAATCTTCTAAATCTGAGTTGATTTTATTATCAATTTGGATTGATATTAAAGCCGATTTAGCCTCACTATCTACTTTTTCGTTACCAGTAATTCCTTGATGGCCTCCATATTAATTCAAACGTATAATTATTCTTTATTAAGGTCACTATAAATTCTTTAATATCAATAATAAGTGGATCTTTATTATTTTCAAAATTTTATAACGCCAATAAGCAAGATTTTGAGTCTGAATATATTAAATACTTATGATGGTTAGGTTCGTTGGATATAATTTCAATTGCTTTATATAAAGCTACAGCTTCACAACTAAAAATTGTTTGAAAATCAAAAAGTCTATAACAATATGTGTTAGTATCAAATACAACAGCACAACCTGATCTTCCATTTGATACAGACCCATCAGTATACCTATACAACGTTGATAAAAGCGAGAGGCATTAAATGAAACTACATATTCTGTGTATCATTATCAGGCTACACGATCAATGTAAGCCATAGTTTAGTCACAGGAATGTTTTTTAGTTTTTACTAGCTTCATTTAAACACTCTGTATCTTCCCGATCACCTGATCGTAAGTTTGTACTATAGGCATACGTAGTTATCTAAACGACAAATTTCACGCGAGCGATGCGACGTTGCCAGTTCGCATCGTAAGTTTGCAGTACAAACAAGGAAGTACTTGTACTAAATCTTTCCTTAAAAAAAGTACAGATCACGGTTATCTCACTCTAATGTAATAAGCGTAACAGAAATAGAAATAGATTAGTATCTTGCTATGGCGCCGGCGGTGGCTCGGCTAATTAGGTCAAGGGCACAATAATTTTTACTTTGTTTAGTGCGAAGACGCGGTGCATCCGGGGTGCACGTTGCGCAATTCAGCACGGATTATTGTCGATCACGCTTCCCTAATGTTAAGTTTTTATTGTGATAGGACACGTAACTGAGTATTTTCGGTTTAGTTTTGTGAGTAGTTTTTAATTATTTTGTAAGTACGTAAGACATCCACAATGCCTGGTGCTACATACACGGCGTCAGAATACACTGACATGATTTTAATCTACGGGGAATCCCACGGAACCGCAGCTCTAGCTCTGCGAACTTACCGAGAAAGGTATGGAGACAGCAGCGCGTGCCCTAGGAACGCTCGCACCATATTATTAGCAGTACAACGGGCACGGGAAAACAAACCATTAGCAGCGCATCAGGAAGGAGTCCCACCGCAGCAGATACCTACTGCGCGCGAGCAACAGATTCTTCGACTATTTTGACCGCAACCCCACATCGAGTCTGCATAGAGCCAGAGCAGTTTAGAGTTTGCCATAGAACCGTGCATAACATTTTAAATAGGAATAAACGCAAACCGTACAAATTTAAAAAAGTTCAAGCCCTTTTAAGAAGGGATTTGCTAGTCAGGCGTACTCACTGCCAGTGGATACTAGACAAAGTTAATGACGACCCGAATTTTTTATTAAATGTCATGTGGACCGACGAGAGCACATTTACACGCAATGGCATATGGAACCAACAAAATCTCAGATACTGGAGTATTGAAAATCCACGCATGATTCGGGAGTCAGAGCATCAGTACCGCTTCTCTGTTAATGTGTGGGCTGGTATACACAGGGACCAGATTATTGGCCCTGTTTTTGTTGACGGCACCCTTAACGCGGCAAAATTTTTGGAGATATTATCCGGTCCCGTTGCTGAATATACCGAAGAACTACCCTAAGCCGATTATCGGCATTTATGGTACCAATTGGACGGAGCTCCTCCACATTCAGTGATGTCTTCCAGAGAGCTCTCACCGAAATGTTTGGACAGCAGTGGATTGGTCGATTTGGAACAGTACTATGGCCACCACGGTCCCCGGATCTCACTCCAATGGATTTTTTTATCTGGGGATTTGTGAAAGGTGAAGTGTACGCGACAGACGTGAATACCATAGAGGAACTTAAAAACCGGATTATTTTAGCGTTTAATAAATTAAAAAGTATAACAACAAACAATGACCTTACTGCACGATTAAATAACAATATTATACGTCGTTATAATTTGTGTACCATTGCAAACGGCGGACATTTCGAACAATTGAAGATTTAATGTGTAAGTGTTACAATTAATTATTTTTGTTTATTCTTTTCATTGATCATACCTTCCAACGCTACCTACAACACATGTCTACATTATCATCCACATCAAACCCGGGCGCTCCGGTGTGTAGGTAGGTGTGCGATCCGGTGAGCCCGCCGCCGCACGCGCTATGCTATTCAAATGCTATGTTGCCAATTTGTTACGCAGGTGGCGGCAGGCTACTCAACAAAGGATGTTTACATAAAAGGGTTGCAAAATTAAGTAACTATTGTCAATTTTTTATTATTAATATTTTTTGTTTTAATGTAAATGAAAAATAATTTTGGTTGAATATCATTTACTTTTAACCATTTTTTTAAAGTTCATCCCAAATATTGTTCAAAATAAGACCCCCGATTATTGCGATCGTGCGAACTTCGTGCGATATACACACGCACGAAGTCTCTTGAGCACCTCCAGTTTGACTACCCGCGAGGTGATTGTTTGCTTTATTTGATTCACTGCTAATAAAATTTTACTTACTTTGTTACTTAATTTGTTACTTAATTTTGCAACCCTTTTATGTAAACATCCTTTGTTGAGTAGCCTGCCGCCACCTGCGTAACAAATTGGCAACGTAGCATTTGAGTAGCATAGCGCTTGCGGCGGCAAGCTCACCGGCTCGCACACCTACCTACACAGCGGAGCGCCCGGGTTTGATGTGGATGATAATGTAAACATGTGTTGTAGGTAGTTATGTCGCCAGTTCCGCCACCCACGCAGCCTAGGGTAATAACATTATCTACATAAGACGCTGAATTGCAGAAAGGACACCTGCACTTGTTTGTTACGTAGAATTTAAGCTTAGATTTAAATTAGTTTTTTTAAGACAGTCTTGTATGTTCAATCGTTGAATAAAGACCTATTAAAATAAAATATATTTTTTTCGCCCTCATATAATTCGCGAGTAAAAGTGGCGCAGCCGGAGCGGATTTTTTAAGTCGCATTACTATCCTGTGCACTAAAATTGGTACAGTAATAGTTAAAAGCGCGAAGAAATCCGTACGAACCAAATAAATAGCTTCCGCGAATTACGAGGTGCAATACAGTGAATCCTGGAGGACATGGGCTCGGGCGGTTTGTAAGTAGACCTCTTTGCTAATCCTTGATCCCATTCTATTCCTAAGTCACTTTTTAGGTAGTTAACTATTCATTTAAGGATAATTTGGACCGAAAATCGCCAAAATATCTACTATCTGATTAATAGTTTTAATAATTAAGAATACTTATATAAGTTTAAATTGAAAAGTTACTTGATTTAATTGAACAATTTTGAAAGATTTATTTTATTAAGTTTTAAAATGATGTTTTTTTTTATAATGGGATTTTAAATATTGCTTTTTCTTATTGAATTAACCGTTCAGTTTTAAAAGGAAACAAAGTTTTAAGTGTTTATCGTATAACATATTAAATGAAATTGTCAAAGTTAAGACTGTATGGTTAAATATTTTAATTTGTGAAATTTTATTGATTTTTTTTTCTTCATTCTGTGTTTGTGTTTTATTCTTTTATTTTTATTTTTTTTATTTTTTTTTATAATTGCTCATTTTCTTATTTTATATTGATTTTAAAAATGGAACAAATTCAATTAGTGCCAAAAGAAATTTTGTGTATAATTCCCAAGTTTGAAGGGGAAGGAAAATTATTGAATACTTTTATTAAAAAGTGTGAATACGTGATTACTAATTTTCAAGGTCAGGGCACTGCTGCCCAAAATTTATACATATTTCATTGCATAACTAGTAAGCTAGTTGGTAGAGCCGCAGAATTATTAAGTGAAAGAAACGATATTTTAGACTGGGAACAATTAAAAACTCTTCTTATCCAACATTTCGGTGATCCGAGGTCGGAAGAATGCATTGCTATTGAATTAGAATCTTTAAAAATTAAACAAGGTGAATCATATTCAGATTTTTGCAACAAAATTCAGTGTATAAGAAGTAGTTTATTTGCGAAGGTAAATTTGATTCGTGACGAAGGCATTAAGGCGGCAAAAATGATCATTTACAATAATTTGTCTTTGAATGTGTTCTTATATAATTTATCTGAAGATTTAATTAGGATTGTAAGATTAAATCGTTGTACAACTTTGGAAAGTGCTTTGAGTGTCGTTATGGAAGAAGTAAACTTTCATTTTCAATATAACGCTAAGAATAAAATTAAACAAGCGAATCCTGTAAGTAAACCAACAATTCAGTCACAGTTTCAGCATCAATTAAATCCAAGTAATAATTTTAAGTTTGGCATACCACCAAATTCTTTTGCAAACCAAAATAATAAATTTAATTTACCTCTGAACTCTGGATTTGTACAAAATAAATTTATTCCTAACAACTCTGGTTTTAGGTTTGGTATACCACAACAGCAAGGTTTTAAAATTAATCCAAATCAGCAAAATACTAATTTTAAGTTTGGAATTCCCAACCAGCAGGCACAATTTAAGTTTGGCATTCCTAATCAACAGGGTTTCAGGCCTACAAATACCTTTAAGCCGCAAAATTTCAATAATCAGCCTAATCAATTTAAGTTCGGTATTCCACCTAATTATCAAAAACCTAATCATAATATCAATACAGACGTGTCTATGCGTACTATCCCTCAGGTACATAGAAATAACAAAGACATGTCCCTCAAAATGTCTTTTACAATAACGAAATAGAAACTTCAGACGAATTAATTCATGATGAAGACGTGCATTACGACCAGTATTACGAATTACCTGATGAAAATATTGAGAGTAATGAAGTGCAGGGTTCAGGAGATTGTTATGATGAAAATTTTTGTACAATAGCCTCGAAACCAACGGACCTGAAATAGTATTTTTGAATTGCGATAGTCTTTTAAAATTGCCACATATTTACATCCCGGAAATTAATGCTCGATTTATGATAGATACAGGTAGTACCAGATCTTTTATCAGTCCTCAAAAGGTTGAAGAATATTTTACAGATTATGTTTTTGAAGAACCATTTGAAGTAGTTAGTACCCACGCCCGTAGTAGACATGATAAAGTAATTTTTATACCACTTTTAAAATCTTTTAAAAGTACTCAAAAACATAAGTTTTACGTGTACAATGTAGATAAGCGATACGATGGTTTAATTGGAGCCGATTTATTAAAACAGTTAGACGCAACAATTAATATGAAGAAACAAATTTTAGAAACTCGTAATACATCTATTCCTATCCTGTACAGTCCACCTTATGAAATTAATCTAGATCCTAGGTCAGAGACTCGCATCAAAATCCCTACTAATTTAAATAAAGGTGAGGCAATTATAGAATTTAAAGATTTTGGTAATGGTGTGCGAATGCCATCAGCTCTTATTAGTTGTTACGACAATTTTGCGTACACAGTTATTCAAAATACGTCTGATGAAAAAATAAAACTGACTTTTAACAAGAATATTGGTGTTTCAAAACTAGATTGTGAAATTTGTGAACTAAATTATCTTAACGATTTAAATAATATTGAAGTAGATAACGTGCTAAAAGAGAACTTGAATAAACTTAGATTAGAGCATTTAAACGAAGAAGAAAAGAGACATATTTCAAAATTATGTTACGAATTCAGAGACATATTTTATTGTGATAAATTCCCGTTAACACATACCGGTCAAGTCAAACATTGCATAAGAACTAAACATGAAGATCCTATTTACGTGAGACCTTATAGGCATCCACCAGCACAAAACGAAGAAATCCAAAAACAAATAGACAAAATGCTAAAAGACAATGTCATTACCGACTCACACTCACCATGGTCATCTCCAGTACACCTGGTTCCAAAAAAATCTGATGCTAATGGAGAAAAGAAATATAGATTAGTGATAGATTACAGACGTCTTAATGAAATTACAGTTGACGACAAATACCCCCTTCCAAACATCACCGATCTTTTCGATAAACTAGGCAAGTCAGTTTACTTTAGTACAATAGATTTAGCTAGTGGGTACCACCAAATAGAGGTTAGAAAAGAAGATAGGCACAAGACAGCTTTTAGAACTCAGTCAGGACACTTTGAATTCACTCGAATGCCTTTTGGGCTTAAAACAGCACCCGCAACGTTTCAACGTGCGATGGATAACATCTTGCGAGGTCTTCAGGGTATTCATTGTCTGGTATTTTTAGATGACATAATTATCTATTCTTCTAGTTTACAAGAGCACATAGATAAGTTAAGAAGGGTTTTCCAAAGATTGCGCGATACAAATTTAAAGGTTACCTTAGATAAATGTGAATTTATGAGGAGAGAGGTCTTATACCTCGGACATGTAATTACTAAGGATGGACTTAAGCCTAATAATGATAAGATTGAAGCCGTTCTCAAATTCCCATTACCACGAACCCCCACTGAAATAAAAAGTTTCCTAGGTTTGGTTGGATATTATAGGAAATTTATAAAAGATTTTTCAAAAATTACCCAACCCTTAACTAATTGTCTCAAGAAAAGAAATAAAATCATTATTGATGAAACATATATAAAATCATTTGAAACATGTAAAGAACTTTTGACAAACGCCCCATTACTTCAATTCCCTGATTTCACCAAACCCTTTGTTCTAACGACTGACGCTTCGAACTTCGCAATTGGTGCCGTATTATCCCAAGGCCCAATTGGATCAGACAAACCGATAGCTTACGCGAGCAGAACACTTAATGATGCAGAAACCCGATACAGTACCATAGAGAAGGAATTATTAGCAATAGTTTGGGCCGTCAAACATTTTAGGCCATACTTATACGGCAATAAATTCACTATTTACACTGACCACAGGCCCTTGGCTTGGTTAGGATCGTTAAAGGAACCAAATAGCAAACTGATACGATGGAAACTGCGTCTAGAAGAATTTAATTATGACATAGTCTATAAAAATGGAAAGCAAAATAGTAACGCTGACGCTTTATCACGAATTAAAGTAAATGCAATAGACAAAGGTGACAATAGTTCTATGATGGTTAATATTGATAATAAGGAAAAGGATTTGCAGAATTATATGGATGAAATTACTAATGAAATCGTTCGATTAGGCCGTAATTCCGATAAAACCAATCATTCTAAAGCCGACGCAATTAGCATTTCATCAGAATCTGAAAAAACTATTAGTATTAAGTCCTTACCTGGCCGACAATCTCCATATTCTTTACCCTCACTTTCCGACTCTACAATTACCGTTTCAGAAAATAACGATATCCGGAGTAGTACTGAAACAGCTCATTCCGCCCATGATATCGACACAGATGGTGTACCTATATTACATGAAGCTGTAGACACTAAACCCAATCAAATATTAATTTTCACATGGAATAGAGATCAAACCGCAGTCAAAGATGTATCTCGCAACAAACAAAAAGTCCTTGAAGTCCATATGCCTTTAAATAGAATCGACCTTGTAAAACAGTTCCTGAAAGAATACATACGACCTAAAATTAAATATTTTTTATACTTTGAAAACGAAATACATAAAAAGGAATTTAATGAAGCTGTGTTAGCCTTATTTAAAAAAAATACAGTAAAATTATTTGAGTGTACAGAACGTGTAATTTTTGTAGAAGATGAAAATGAGCAAAGAGAAATAGTTTTAAAATATCATCACGGCAAAACTTGTCACCGCGGGATAAAAGAAACATTAATACACATTAGAAGGCACTACTTTTGGCATAATATGGAACAAACCGTATCAAGTATCTTAAACTCTTGTGAAGCTTGTAAAATGTTAAAATACGACCGTAAACCGTACAAACCAGCCTTACAACTAACGCAAACTCAGACTAAACCTTTTCAAGAACTCTTTATCGATTTATTCTCTATTGAGGGTAAATACTTCTTAACTATAATCGATGCATTTAGCAAATTGGGACAAGCTATAGAAATTCCTAATCGAAGCACACCAAAGGTTATCAGAGCTTTAATAAAATACTTTTCTTTTTATGGTACACCTGACATAATTAGTTCAGATCCCGGTTCTGAATTTAATAATGGCCTCATGAAAGAGATGTTAGATTTTTATAAAATTAATTTACATTTAACAACTCCACATAATCCGAATTCCACAGGTTTAATAGAAAGATTTCATTCAACTATATTAGAGATCTATAGACTAGCTAAATACGAACATAAGTTAACCGATGCTAGCTCAATCATGACTTACGCCATCATGTCCTACAATCAAACTATTCACTCCACCACAGGTTTAACACCATTTGAAGTTGTATTTGGCCACACTGAATGCAGAAGCTCTTTTAGCGTAGACTTCTCCAAGAATTACACACAAAATTTAATTAAGGAACACGTTAAGCGTACTAAATATCTTTATAAATATATAACAGACAAAATTATAAACTCAAAAGAGCATATTTTAGAAAAACGTGGAGGTGAAACACAATTTGATTTGAAAAAGGGTGACAAAATATTTATTAAAGGCGTTAACACTAGAAGAAGCAAAGACAAACCAAGATTTGTTAAAGCTTCGATAGTAGGCGACATAGTAAGACATACCGTTCCTGTCAAGGTTCGTGAGCGCCAAACTAAAGTACCTATTAAAGACATAAAACGTCCTCCACAGGTGCGTGTTCCTGCTTCTCATACAAGTGACCCAAAACCAGGGCCTTCAACTAGAGAAGATTGAAAGGAACCCAGGAATTATGCCCGTTAGGGAAGGTCGTGCTTTAATAGAAATCGACAAGTGGTTAATTTTTAAGGTTTTAGATTTAAAGTTAGTATACGAAGATATAGAATGTAATTTGAATAGGTTTAATGAAGTTTTTAGTTATGTTAAAAACTGTTTTGACACTAACAATTTAGGGCTTGAATTAAGCAATGTAATCAATCAGGTTAACTTTATAAGAAATCTAACATTCGATAAATACAGTCAGTTAGTCCCTATCAATAGAAATAGAAGAGGACTCATAAACCCCATTGGCTCTATAATAAAATTAATAACCGGAAATCTTGATAATACTGATGCTGTAAAGTATGACCACCTTATTCATGATTTGAAAATTCGACAAAACTCATTTGAAAGAAAAATGACCCTCATAACCGAAATGGTGGGTACAGTGGAGCATTTTGCAAACTCAACTCGTTATAATTTCATCCGTATAACCGAAAAATTAAATGAATTAGTTTTTGTTGCTAACAAAACTTCACTGGATCTTATCGAGCAACGCGTAATAGTATTATTAAATTTATTTTTACATAACTTTCAAACGTTGTACATAACCTTAGATGAAATTGAAACGGCTTTAGCTTTTGCTAAACTAAATACCTTGCATCAATCTATAATTAACAGTTCCGAATTATTTAATGAACTAAAATTATTAGAAAATACTGTTAAACTTCCGTATCCCATATCATGGGATAACATTATAAATATAGAAAGGTGTATTAAGATAAAGGCGTATGTTAAGCAAAATCAGATAGTATTTATTTTGGAAATTCCGGTCGTTGCTAATGATAGTTATACTTACTACAAAATACATCCTCTTCCTATGTTATACCCTTCAAATGAAACTTTCCTAATTCTTCCTAAATATCCCATCCTATTAGTGAAGGGGTTGAACACTATCTCGCTCTCGCAGCCTTGTCCTGAAATTGAAAACTCACTGTTTCTTTGCGCGGAAGATGCTGCAGCGTCATTACTCACTGATGACTGTGTTTCCGCATTGATGAAGTTCGCTGATGACACATCCGCCTGTAAACCTTTACCAGTGGTTGTGAAGGAAGTCCGATTGGAACCAATTCAAACAAATCGTTGGGTGTTATACACCAAGAAGAAAACATTCATAACCAATAATTGTGAAAATGAAATTATGCGTTATAACGTTTGGGGAACATACATCATTACTCTGAATGATAACTGCCAAGTTAAAATTGAAGGAAAAACACTGCACAAAAGGAAAACCCCGAATGAGAAACATACCCTTGTGTATCATGCCTTGCCGACACTCAAACTACCAGAGCTTCCACATCTGAGTCCTGCGAAGAGAACGCCCGCTTACTACGACGACATCGATACCGCGAAACTCCACGCTCTATCATACGTCTTAAGAAAAAACAGTGAAGGAGAAAATAGTGCATATAGTGAAAAGGTGGTAAATGCAAAAAGTGTTAGTGTTGGGACAATAGTTTTATATGTAATTTTAATATTGTCATTAACTTGTTATTTTCTGTATAAGTTTAAATTCATCCATTTATGTGAAAATCGAAATCCCCACTCTGTCGACGATTTCGAATCTAATGGGGGAGGAGTTATGTCGCCAGTTCCGCCACCCACGCAGCCTAGGGTAATAACATTATCTACATAAGACGCTGAATTGCAGAAAGGACACCTGCACTTGTTTGTTACGTAGAATTTAAGCTTAGATTTAAATTAGTTTTTTTAAGACAGTCTTGTATGTTCAATCGTTGAATAAAGACCTATTAAAATAAAATATATTTTTTTCGCCCTCATATAATTCGCGAGTAAAAGTAGGTAACGTTAGAGGTATGATCAATGAAAATAATAAACAAAAATAATTAATTGTAACACTTACACATTAAATCTTGAATTGTTCGAAATGTCCGCCATTTGCAATGGTACACAAATTATAACGGCGTATAATATTGTTATTTAATTGTGCAGTAAGGTCACTGTTTGTTGTTAAACTTTTTAATGTATTAGACGCTAAAATAATCTGGTTCTTAAGTTCCTCTACGTCTACGGCATTCACGTCTGTCGCGTAGACTTCACCTTTCACATACCCCCAGAAAAAAATCATGTCAATGTATTCTGACGCCGTGTATGTAGCACGAGGCATTGTGGATGTCTTACGTACTTACAAAATAATTAAAAACTACTCACAACTAAACCTAAAATACTCAGTTACGTGTCCTATCACAATAAAAACTTAACATTAGTAAATGGGATGCGTGAGCGACAATAGTCTGTGCAACGTCGCATCGCTCGCGTGAATTTTGTTATATATATATTCCACTAATTTATCTAAAACAAAGGATTGTTATCAGATAGGGGGCACTTTAGGAACACATCGGTATCAGTAGCTATGAGCTAGAAGGTTGGAAGTTGTCGTTGGGTCTGCAGTTAATGATCCATCAGTATTTTTAAGTATTACAGCATTGAAACCTACGTGGGAATTATTAAGTTTATTAACCTTTTTCCTAACATCTACAGGAGGGGTATTTGTATTAATCGAAGAAACCCACTGCTGCCAATACTTATTTTTGCTTTCTTTAAAAATTCTCCTACAAAATGATCTTTTCTTTTTATATTTTACTTTATATTTTGATCCCGGGTCGTTTATTGCGTATTTTCTATAAAGTTTATAATCTTTTTTTGATTCTAGATGTGCTTTTTTACATTCGTCATTCCACCAAGGTAACTAAATGATCTTTTCTTAAGTTAAGTTTGTTGAGCGATCTGTTGAAATAGCCTGTATTGAGATAGGGAATATTGTTATAATAAATGTGTTCAGACCCCCATCCTCACCGTTTGAAGTGTTTGAGAGCTCTATGGATGAGGTATTACATAGAGTAAATAACAAAAACAAAGAAATAATTTTTTGTGGCGATTTTAATATTGATTTATTAGTAGAGACATCACAACGTAAACGATTCTTGAATCTTTTTAATTGTTACAACATAAAAAATCTATTTTTAGAGCCATCGCGAATCACAGTGACTTCAGCCACATGCCTTGACAACATTTTTACAAATTTAGTGCTATATACAAAGTCAGTAATTAATAAACTATAATTAGATCATAGCGGGCAGTTGGCTACTTTTAATATTGGGCAGAAAAACACTCTAAAAAGAGAAATTACCTTTATACCCAGGAATGAGAGAAGGCTGAAAATATTTAGAAATAATGTATTTGAAAAAACATTTAAATTAGATTACTGTGGCGATCCTATTACTCAATATAACTCTATTCATAATATATTAATTAAAAATGAATATGACTCTGTTTTTACAACTTTTTTACAAAAGTTGCAAAAACAGGCGCAATAGCAACATACATCCATTTCTATTTCTGTTATGCTTATTAGATTAGAGTGAGATAACCGTGATCTATACTTTCTTTTAAGGAAAGATTTAGTACAAGTACTTCCTTGTTTGTATTGCAAACTTACGATGCGAACTGGCAACGTCGCATCGCTCGCGTGAACTTTGTCGTTTAGATAACTACGTATGCCTATAGTACAAACTTACGATCAGGTGATCGGGAAGATACAGAGTGTTTAAATAAAACTAAGTAAAAACTAAAAAACATTCCTGTGACTAAACTGTTGCTTACATTGATCTGATTTGTGTTGTGTAGCCTGATAATGATACACAGAATATGTGGGTTCATTTAATGCCTCTCGCTTTTATCAACGTTGTATATATATGTCTATATCAATAAATGAATAAAATGTATATAAAAATAAAAAATAAGAATATTTTTTTTATTCCATTTAATTAAATGATTTCATTTAATTACACGATACAACATTTGATTGTTATGCTCCTATTTTGTTCTCAAGAATTTTTATAACACTATTTTTAAAAGTGGTTTTATTTGTATTGAAAATATCAATATTGGAGAAACTTTTGTTGTAAGTAGTTGGAGCGTTAATTATGAAACAAATCTTTTTTACTATTCTATTATTTGCTTGTTAATTAAATAAAATTAAAAGTCGCGCTGGAATTCCAGTTTACACTTTATAGAAATAATAATGGATAAAAAATTTCTTACGTAAAATGAACTAAATTTTAGAGGTATAAAAACAAAATTTCAGTATTTTCGTAATACAACTGTTATACAGGGTGTCATCTTCAAACTTCACACTTCTGCGAGATCATATTACTTCACGGCATTAATTCCGTTAGCCTTCATTGGGTTCACATTAACTGTTCTGAATTTTTTTTTGTGGACATACAGTTAAGTAAAGTACACAGTAGTACAGTATACAGTACAGGCAGTACAGTTTCTGAGATTTCGTGGACTTGTGTGAAAGAGTTGGTAGTACAAAAACCCCAAAACCAATCTAGAATTTCTTAGAGTTAAATCGTCATTGTCAAAAGGAAGCAAAAAAAATACTTAAGTACCTACTTCAGACATTAGAGTTTTTAAATAAAATATGAAAAGTTAATTAATTAATTTATGTAACATTTTGGTAGGTTTTAGTTTAGGACTTCTACCTTGAGTCACACCAACTTCCTTACCATGAAGCGTTGACAGCGTTGTAATATTTTTGTCTCGCCATTTGAATAATGCGAAGATTTTTTTTGTTGCATACAAATTCCACAGATTCCAAATTAGCCTACACAATATCCTAACAAAGATCTTTTCTGTTCTTATTACCTGATCCCAGGAGTTCAGTGTTACAGCTTTTAAGGTACTCCATCAATGGGTTGCTCGTGAAAAGATAGACGCAGTTGACCGAAGAGCCCGAAAAATTATTAACAACTTTGACCTCACCACCAAAAACTGCAAAGCCTCGACCATCTTCGGAAAGTTGCCAGTTTAGCAGTCTTCTACAGATTACATTCTGGAGAGTGCGCGAATGCTCTATATGATCAGGTTGAACCCACACCCTTCTTACATCGGACTACTAGACGCAGACAGGCCTTCCATCCCTTTATGGTAGATATCCCAAGAACTTGAACCAAACGCTTCGATAGTTTCTTTTTGGTGCGGGTCGCCAAGGTGTGGAATGAACTGCCTGCGTCTGTTTTTCCAGAAAAGTCCTAGTTCTTTCAAGCGTCGAGTGAATAGGTATCTCGTGGATAGACGTGTAACACCTTCGTTTTCATCGTCCCTTTCCAGGTGACATAGAAGACAAATATTCAACCCTTTTTCAATAAAAAAAAAGTTGTCAGTTACTACTAATCTTCCTACCTCTAGAACAGGGTTTCTCAAACTTTTGGCTCCACGAACCCTTGTTACAGTTTCCAGATAACAGCGAACCGCGTAACTAACTAATTAAATCTCCCTCCCCCCCAAATAATAAAATGACTATTGAAGAAAATAAGGTTTTTATTTCAATAGAATATAGATGGGAGGGTTTGTTTCCTGTCGCAAATTGAGTCTATATTAGGAGTAATTTTAGACAATTTTAACCTTAATTCTGAGTAGTAAAGGATAAAAATAGCAAAGGATAAAAGGTAATTCACCGCTTTGTGTGAGAGTTTTGGATACTCTTCCTGTCTAGCAGCTCAAAAATCTATTTCATGGTTGGTTGTGTGAAATAAGACGTTCTGCATAATTTTTTTCCAGAATTTGTTGTACAACGGCATCAAATACGATGCGAGGCATATTACTTGTGCATTTTTATAAACAGTCTGTCAAATAATAAGTGCAAACATCAAAATAGCGCTATGGTAGATGATACCAGAACTATTACCCTCAATATTTTTCTTATGTTATGTAAGTTATTTCTGTTATGTTAGCAAGTCCATGTCCCCGCTTTCACGAATATTCATGTCCAGGAGTCCCTGACCCTGACTCCACAGCGGTGTCACAATTTGATAAAGAGAAACCACGAGGAAAATGGAACTAAATTTTATAACCACTCGTTTTTCTGAATACGTATCTACGTATAAATAATGTATAAATTAGGCGCACAATTTTTGGACATACGGGATGGTGATTTTACTCTATATGGGGAGCGTAAACTTGTTAGGAGGTAGTTATGTCGCTTAATTACCTAAGCAGGTACGACGTATTTAAATCGGTCTTGGAAATATACAGGGTAGCTGGAAATTAGTGAACCCTTGTAAGGGAATATGGTACAGGTCATTTGCAATAAATTTAGTTATGTATATGGTTGAGCCAAAGCCAATCAATAATGTTATTTTTTTTTAAATTGTTATGAGTCCTCTGTAGGCTTAAAACATAGTTTTTTTCAAAAAACCCAAGAAACACCCGATCCATTTATTGCCTCTATTGTTATGTCTCTACCTCACTCCATTGTCAAACCAACTAAAGTTATCGTGTTTTTTAGTGTTAAAATAAAGTGTTAATGAGCAAGACTTGAAAAATTTTGTGCTATTTTTATTTGTCTGAAGCACATGCATCTAAATAAGACAAATAAATGTATCTTATTTAGTGACGACGTAGTTACTGGAATGTAGCAAATAAAAATTCATTAATGAACTTGGAAAAAATCCGATAGTCTTATTTTTATTTAAGTTAGGCTTAAGGACTCATAATGATTTTAAAAAAAATTATAAAATTGAAAAATCTCATTAATGATTGACTTTGGCATAATCATACACACACAACAAAATTTGTTGCAAATGACCTGTCCCATACTCCCTTACAAGGGTGTTCACTAATTTCCAGTCACCCTGTATACGAATATCCAGGTATAGGTCAGTATATATAGCCTTAAAGGCTTAGGGAACTACGCTGTTGAACTACTGTCTATTTCTACCTACCTATTTCTACACTTTTAAACTTCTAACTACACTTAAAACTTAATAACTGGAAAAAAGTAATGCGTGTACGTCATTCTAAAGGGTCACTTTATTCATTAAGTTCCTTTTTTAACGTAGCTTAAACTTTTGGTAAAAAAAATATTTAAAATAATTTTTTAGAAAGAAACTTAAAGAGAGCTTTAACAAATTGAATCGATTTATTAATCATCTTAAACACAAGTACAAAGTAACTATGTAAATTATTCATAACAATAAACAACTTAAACATATAACAATTACCCGCTGTTGGCTACCTACCTATTGCTATACATATTCTTGAAGATATCTAACATAATAGAAGTAGTTGAGGCAGTAACTTAAGGCGTTCATTTAGGGTTTATTAAAAGGTCATTATTTATACCACACGATGAGCTGAGAGTCTGGATTATATTGCAGACGCTTCCCTATTTCTTGTGTGTTAACTAGCAGGTCCAACATGAAGCCTGAGACATAGCGACATAGTCGTGACATGCTTTCACCAAACAACTAAACGACTCAAACGTGACGTCGTGTGTTTCGAATAAGGTACAGCAGCAAATATTATGTATTTCGGTATTTTATGCTAGGTTTTATGTCCTAACGAAATCACCAGATAAGGATAGAAAAAGCAAGCTGAATTCCGTCTGCTCGTCTAGTTAGCTTTCTTGTGTAGTATATACCTTGAAGGGAAGACAAAGCGAAGAATTCGTAAGCTACCTTTTGGTTGTTGTAATTGCCAAGTAGTTTTGAATATTGTATTTCTATTAGGTACCTACTTTTCGCTTTCGCTTACTGCTACATATTTCATAATTTATATCTATTTATTACGTAATGTGACAAGTTAAGCAATAAATGTTCAACGTACTAAATTATCTATAACACATTTTTAGAAGAAAATTAATAATTTAAAACATTGATTCTAGTTTAATCTGTTTACTTTGTACTATCTTAATGTTTCTAATATAAACGTACTGAAACCCTGACTATCGATTATTGCTATTGCTAAGATTACATACAGAGGCCGCATTTAGGCTTCAGCAGGAATATGATTGCAATTCTCGTACTCGGTATTGGCATTCTAGGTAGTTAGGTTCCTATACGTCCAAAACTTACGCGTGTATTTCGAAAGCCTATTCTATTACTAGTACTTGAATAGTTCGCCAGTGTTTGCTTTTGACAACAAAAATAAATGAAATAATAAGTCTACATAACTACTACTTTGCTTCGCTGCAATAAAAACACACTCATAGATTTGTTGTCCTCGTGTATTCCAGCTGTCATTGCGCTCGAGCCTTCGTTTAGCATTTTCTATTTCTTCGCTATTCCTTTACGGAACCACCAGCTTATCAATTAACATACCACTTGTACCAATTTCAGCAGCAACTAAACCATCCTCTATTCCTAAAATTAAAGAAATCTGAGAAAACTATCCTTATTCTGTACGGCAAAGTGTTGTGAAACCCCACGACCGCCTTCATGAAGAATGGTATGCTGATGTTGTGTTGGTTCCTCCGTATGCCTGAAACAAAAGTTATTTAGGTAGTTTGTTGTAAATTTAAATAAATTTCTTCAAACTTTATTCTCTCTTTCTTTCTACACGACACATATTATCCCCATCCCATTAGGTAGGTCTTCGTTATGAAAACGAAACGATAGATATCAAGGAACTGACTAGTTTATTTTATTATTACAGACATGGAAAACAAACAGCTTTTGAAAAAGGTAACAACCAAATGATTATAATACAACTACACTTAATTAGTTTCACTGGTACATACTAATGTTACATTCAAATACCACAATACAAAAAATAACTGGGTACAAACTTACTGGGTCAAAAAGTATACAGAGTTTATTCATACTCGTATATATTATTTACAATATTTTATAAAATTACTATACAGTATAGTTGCTTTTCATTTGGACACTTAGCTGAGCCAAACCTAAGCACTATATATATACCTAGATTCCATTAAGTATTGGAGTGAGTTCGGATTGAGTGAGTGTGGAATTCATGAGATGATCCTCCGACTGCAATACCTGACTTAATTTGGTGATATGTAAACAGCTAGAGCAAGTATATCCGAGGTCAACCTTCGATTACAACTCTTCTAAATCTTCACGTTCCAATAAGCAGGGTGTAAGGACGAAGATTCGCGACCAATGGGTATTGCTAGTGAGCATATACGGCACAGAGATTTGGGGGCTTATTATACATAAGGAAGCTTCAAGTGCCGCAGAAGGCAATAAAGGGCAGTCGCCATGTTATTGTAATTTTCAATCTGCCCGACCATCTCCTAGCAATAGTGACGACCCGACACTATTAGTTGAGGCACCAGGAGGAGTTGTGTATGCAAAATATGAGGACCGTATTCCTGTAGTTTTAATCTCAGAAAAACTGTAGTTTTATTTTCAGATTATAATTCTGGATATTGCCGGTTTGGAGCCACTTTAATGATTGTTTTAGTGACGATTAAAGATAAACTTATTAACTTATAAACTAAAAATATAACACGCAGAGACATTGGCACCTGCGCTACATGACATTGAAGTTAAGACAGTTTATCAATTAGCCTAATTTAATACGAGTATGTATGTCTCTGGCATTAGAAATGATGCTCCTATTAATCACTTGGTGCATAACATAAACAGTACCAAGTGTTACCATTTATAATAATCTTGGCAGCCTCTTGCGGCGTGATCTCGGAGTACCAGGACGTGAAGCGGTGCACGGGCGTGGGGTAGAAACCGGTCGACACCGTGGCGAGGTACACCGACGTCGTCTTCACGTTCTTCGTCCAGCAGTCCAACCGCAACTCCTCGGTTATCGACTCCATCAGGCCTGAAAATGTCGAGTATCCTTCGGTCTGAGTCCGTGTTCGAATTTCAGTGTGAAATAAAAGAAGTTGGTACGTAACTTAGGAAAGAAGTAAACTGTCTCATAAAGAAGCAAACTAGCATGATCTTTTTTAACTTTGCCAGCAAACGAGCACGGGATCCACCTAATGGTAAGTGGCATCCGTGCCCATATACATCATTAATCGTAGATGTTATTGATAATTTATATTGGTATTTATTGATTATCCATTAATGACGCGGTGCCAAACGAAGACTTAAGTTGAAATTGTCTTTATTCCAGTAATTGCACTGGTTGTTATCTCCCTTTGTCCCGAACACAACCACATAAATGGTTATTATTGCGGTTAGAATAGAAGAACTGTAGCACAGCCCCAGACGAAATCTTAACAAAGAAACTCTTACAACTAATGCTTTTTAACCTACTTTGGCTTTTGAACGAAAATTGCACGTTTATTTAGTGCATGTTTAGTGTATAGGACAAACTACTAATATAAATAATGTTACCTCTCAGGCCGAACTTGGCCGCGCAGTAGGGAACCATGTCGGCGAAGGGCATGAGGCCAGCGGTGGAGTTGATGGCCACGATGTGCCCGTGCCGCCGCTCTACCATGCTCGGCAGGAACGCTTGGATTATCTGTATCGGCGTTCAAAAATGTATGTAGGTATGGAATTATTTTGCTCTACAAAACTTGTTTACAAAAATGATTTTATATAAGCTATTTAGAAGCGAAGACGCAGAAGATAGTGCCTGTCCAAAGGGCATCATTTACTCATTATTTGGGCTTTACACGATGCAAGATTTCAATGATTTTAGATTTTAGAATCCTTCGCAATAGGACTAATAATAAATTTAATAGGACTTTACAATTTGACTAAACTAATATTAATAACATTTTTGTGTGAAACTTATGGATTTAAAATTATTGAGAAAACTTGAAAAAAATCTATCAACATTTTTAAGAAATTCATTTCAACTTATGTTTTTTGAAACCTCTGCGAGTAGGTACCTGAAAAACAAGCTACCAAACAGTACTAACTAGACTACCTACTTAGACCAATATCGACATTGCAAATAAAATAGGATTTAAATGTGTTGACATGCGTGTTTAATATTATTACTATCCTTATTAATACGTATCCAGGATTATACATAGAAGTCATCGCCGGCAGTTGCCTATTTGATTAATTTAGAATTAAAATTAAAAAAAAAAATTAAAATTAGATAAAAAAAGCCCATGCTGCAATAAGGCCTTACTTATTAAAATAAAGAAAAATACAATAATTAAACTTCATTTATACAAATCAACTTAATATAATTTAAATTTAGTGAGATTATTTATCCTATTTATAATCAGTCTTGATAATCAGCTCAAAATATCTATTATTAGTCCTCTTAATCCTTCCTTTTCAGCATTGTCTTGAAGCATTCTCCTGAACAGAAATCTTTATCAGCAGGGGTTAGCCCAACAAACAGCTCATGGTACCAGACCTTACAAATAAGGCATTGCCGCATGTCATCCATTCGCTCTTCATTGCACGCTGGACAGTACCATGATGGCTTTTTATCACAATACCTTGTTTTAAGTTTCAGTGATGACTTAAGACTCGGATTTCTTCCTACACCTTTAGTTCCTGAAGTTTTGAATTGTTTTGAAGATGTTGCGACTGGCTCATGTACAGTTTCTGAAGTTCCCGGTGATTTTGAGCTTGTTTTATTGGACACTAAACTAGGCATACTGTCTAATTCTGATAGTGGCGCTGTAGTCTGTGACGTGGAAACATTCCCAAACAAATCTTTCGTTACCTCTTGGGCTGTGTAGTTTATTGCCTTTTTGCGTGGGACAGTACCCTTGCTGGTCTTGAATTTTGGTGTGGGTAAGAGTGTATGTATGTCCCACTGGTTTTCAACCTGATTGTTGTCTTTTTTTTCTGGAAGTTCATGTTTTTTGACAATTTGTTAAAAGCAACGCAAGCGGAACGTTTACAGAATCTGTGTCTGTGCTTAGCACAGCAGGAGATAAAGCGATATTTTCACCACTGGTGGGATGTGGGAGTTCTGATAAAGCAGAAGGAGCAAACGCTTCTTCAGGAATTGCGTCCGGGTTAAAAGGATATAATCCTGTCGCGCGAAACCCATTTGATGTATTGTTGATATTTATGCAGTTTGGCCATACTTGGGTGAGGTACTTGGTTATACTAACGTACAATCCTTTTCACCAAACCTTCTTTTTGTTCAGCAGTAAAAAATTTACTTAAGCCCTAGCTTAAGTGCCGTTGAACCGCTCTGCAAATGGTTCTCCTAGGTATATTGTACCTGTCTGAAGCTGAGTATGTACTTAATGTGCCCCTTTGTACCATATTTACAGCACTTTCCATCTGTTCCTATGTCCATAAGGCCCTTTTCTTCGTGACTAAAAACAAACGTTTTATGCTTTGGTAACGATTTTTAAATGAACATGAAAGTGCGCCCCAATAAGGCCTACGTATTATTTTCATAAGCTTTAATTGGACTTGCCTTATTTGATAGAAAAAAGTTCATTATAGAAAATATATTGAAAAGATGGCGTATAAATGCTTGTGAAGCGGTTACTTGCTAACAAAACAACAAACAAAAAATATCAGGCCTTGCCTGCGAAAATATCAAAATACTTACATCATTAACCGTATAAATTTAAAAAAACAAGCGTGCGCTCCGCGTTCCATCTGTCTGCATGTTCCGGCATGCTTTATTTGAGTAGCTTACCTTACAACATGACACTTGTGTGTCCAAACGGATTAAGTAGTTAAGCTCATAAGTTCAATGAAGATAAACAGTGATGAATGTCAAGCAATTCGTCAATTCTGTACTTAGATATGTGGTGAACGAGATTTTTGACAAATTTAGAGTAGAATTTGTTTTGAAAATTAAAATCTGTACAAGAATATGTTTCTTTTTCAAATTTTTTTTACCTCGTTTATTCCACAAGCATTCCTATTTCAAATATTCTTCAATACATTTTAAAGTTGAAACCAAACTCCACTCGAACATTTAAAAAGAAAGAGAAAAAGGTCAAAAAGTGACATAAATACGAGCTCTTGCCGCCACCCGCTTTGTCAACTTATGCACTTAATAAAAAAATCACGTCCAAACGTGTTAAGTGAGAAGCCCCGCCCACCTACTTATACGAAAAATAGAACTACTTACTTAATAGAACACTTGCGTACTAAATTTTAAGTTGCTACTTGTCACTTAACTGACTGCTTACACGTAATTTTTTACTTAAAATTTAGTTAAAATTTAGTTACCAACTTTTTTTTCCTTAACATTGTTCTTGTTCTTATTGACGTCAAATAAAACATGACTCTACCACCAGTTCGAAAAAACCTTCGTGAAGATGAACTGGCAAGAAACTTCATGGGTATATTTTTTTCAAATACATTTACAGAGTCTCTTTATATGTCTATACAAAATTATTCTTATCTGCATCTGTTAGCTCGGCAAGTCTCCCAAGTATCCAAACGACGAACACCCTCAAACGGCACCCGTTCACGAGTTAACGCGGGATCCAGCCATCGCCCTCCTCAACCATATTAGAGGGAAGTGAGCGACCCGTCACCCGATGCTACCATAAGAAGACGTACTTTAGTGACAATGACGCTTTATATATTCATAGTGGACGAAGAACTTAACGAACAAACAGACACATTACACATGTTTTGTTACAAATACTAGTACAATCCTGTTAATGAGGGGATTATACCCCAGGGCTTTTATCAGCCAAATAATCGGATAGTTTATAATATGCTTTTGCACACAACTTCTGCTTTATAGTTTCTTTGAATTTGTCAATAGGAAGACCTTGGATATCCTCAGGAACATTATTATGAAAGCGTATACATTGACCCATGAATGAGTTAGTGACTTTATGAAGCCTACTATTATGAGCTGCCAGCATATTTCTTCCTCTTGTGTTAACATTGTGCAGATCTTTTTTTCTTTTGAACAAGGTTATGTTCTTTTTTACAAACATTACATTTTCTAAAATATGTTGTGAATGGAAGGTAAGAATATTTATTTCCTAATATTTACTTTTAAGTGACACCGTTGGACCGAGCTGATACTATTGCGCGAACAGCCCTTTTCTGCAGAATAAATATAGTATCGATGTCGGCAGCACTCCCCCACAACAGATTACCTTATGTCATGAGGCTGTGGAAGTAACCAAAATAGACTAATCGAGCAGTTGTTTCATTTGAAGTTTCTCTAATTTTTTTAACAGCATATGCGGCAGAGCCAAGCCTTTTCGCTAAATCATCAACATGCGGTCCCCACTGGAGTTTGACGTCTAAGGTTATGCCCAGAAACACACTTGAGTTTACAGGAGCCAGTTCCTGGCTCTTAACTACAATGTTTGTGTTTACCTGTTTGACATTTGGCAATGTAAACTTAACACATTTCGTTTTTTTTTCATTGAGGAGCAAATTATTAGCTGAGAACCACTTCTCTGTGTTGGAGATGCATTAGTTTACTGCTCGATAGTCAGTTTCTTGTCTTATGATTTTAAATAAAAAGGAAGTATCGTCAGCAAACAATATGACCTCGCATTGATTCTTAACGACCGATGGCACATCATTGATATAAACTAAAAATAGGAAAGGACCAAGAACTGAGCCCTGGGGCACACCCATTGTCACTGCCGATCTTGATGATTTTTCTTCATTTATTGCAACTTAACTACCTAACGCGTGTAAACCGGCCGTATAAGGCTACGTTAATTGTGAATTCCGATTCCCTTTAAAATTTGGGGAGTTTAATTAAATGTAAAAGTTTTCTTGGTCAGGGTTCAGTGTCATTGAGAGGAATGTCGTTTAGGACTTAGATATTTATACAAAGATTTTCCTAACAGAGTTTATTTGGTTATTGACCTAATTTATTTCTTAAGAATGAATATAAAATTAATTGATTTTATCATCTAGGTTCCTAGTCATTTAGAAGAGGCGAAATGCCTCGATCGCCTCAGGTCGCAAGCAGCGCCTTTGCGACCCTATTGTGTTCTTTTTACGATTTAAACCTCTAGGTTTAAGCGTAATTGGTGTTGAGGCAAGTCCACTTACGCTTTGAAGCGAGCTTAGAAATGCGTATTTTTCAAGGAAAATCACACCTGAGATAATATTCTCAACAGATTAAATGACTAATACATGAAAGCTATCGAAACAAAAGCCTAAATTAACAAAAATTACCCAGAAATGAGCAAGTAGGTTGGTCTCGATCATCCTGGCGAGCGTGTCGGGGTGTAAGTGCGCAACGGGCGCGCACGTGAAGCTGCCGGCGTTGCTGATGACCATGGACACTTCCACCAGCTGACCACGCATGCGCGTCGCCGCCGCGCACACCTGTTCGCGGCGCGTCACATCCACCGTATACCCGAAGCACTGTGAGGTACAAATGTAATTAGAACCCCAATTTTAGGTTAAAACACTCCTGCACGATACAGTTCTATGTTGCGCCAAAAGCACCACGGTAATGACAAGTCATTATTTAGGTATTTATTCGCTTTAGTGTTGTTTTAGTGAACCGTTTTTTTTGAGAGAAGGTAATTTTAGTAACACACTTTTATACTACACCAGCATGGAAAGTAAGTATATTTTTTTTTAACAGGATAGATTGTCTGTCATCACTGTCGAACAAATATAATAAATTAACAAATACCCAGACAAGCACACCAACTGTTTGGCCCCTGAAGTAAGCAGAGCTTTTGTTATGGATGACCATGCAGCGAACTGAGGGGGGACCCAGAATTAATAGGTATACATACAGTATGGATACCACTTATGGGCAATAAATGAAACCTTATACTTGTTATCGCCTCTTCTAACAGTATACAAAAAATGAAAGAAATCGGTCCTGTAATTAGGTTAAAAACTAGAGTTTTTATTTTGAGCTAATTCGTAGAGACACACTCTGTAGATTTGCAGCACTTGGTCAATGAGTCAATGAACTTGAATTAACATTATTTAGGTACTTAGTTGGAGAATTGCGACGTTGCAACGTAGTGCGTTATTTGCCAAACGCGGGAATTCCCCTGAGCGGGGCGCGTGCAGGGTGGACACACCTGTTCTGCCGTCCTACCGTAAAAGGCCGCTAAGTGCAAAATCATATTTTTGAGAAAAATGACCAAAACCCGCCAAACTTGTTTTCTAGAGTTGTATGTAAGATAGCATGTTATAATCAGTTAGTTACCACTGTTTTGTAAAGGGAATAATAATCGGTTAATAAATAAGTTGAAAGAGAAAATGATTCGAGATTATGTTTATAATGTTTAGCTTTAATCACTCAGTACATAGTGTTATTAAAATTATCACAACGGTACTTAAAAGCGTTCTTGTTGAAAATTATTAAGTGTAGTTAGAGATAAAATAAATAAAGAAGTAGAAAGTGAAATCTTATTAATTGTTTTTACGTGTTATGCCTAGACTGGACGAGTCGAATCGCTCCTGTTAAAATTCATAAATTCAATCGTTAAAACAAAAAATAAACATTTATTATAATAGGTACATAGTCCAAGTCTGCCTAATCGCGCCATGCGTGTGCATCGTTGCCACTCTTCTGCTGAGGCTAAGGTACGTTGTCTAAACAGAGTGTTATACTGATACTGCATTTATTTCGCTATTTATTTTGTTTGAAAATGACAGTTATTGAATTTGCGGTTTTTCGTGTAATATTCGATTGTGTTATAATTCTGTGGACTATTATTACTTGTGGTTTCATTTAATGCCCATAAGTGGCATCCAAACTTTATATACATATAAATAACCATGATCCGAGTATAAATATAAGCCCCGACCAGGACTCAAACTTAGGACCTTGAAAAAACCGGTGAAAAAAATTCAAATTATTCTATTTCATCATAGGTACTAAAAATTTACACTTGATGAAAGTCTTCTTTTTCTGTATCTTCATCGAGGTTGCGTAAATACAACTTACTTCGGCTTTTAAAAGGCAGGGCTACTACTCAGTGCGCCACTCGGCCGTCAAATATACGGGCAGAAGTATGAAAATTCATTTCTGCTATGCCTTAACGGGACGAAAAAGTACTTATATGGGAATCCATTTCTAACCTTCTTTATTTTTTATATGTAGGCCAAGAATTAGGGGGTACCATACACCATTGACAAAAAGTTTGAAGTCGAAAAAATTATACTGTTCACATGTACGCTAAAACTAAAGACTGGGCCGTATAGGTTTTGTTCCCCTTGCTCTTCCATGAATTAAGTAGTAAAAACAATAGAAAATCGAGTATATATACGTGCGAAAAGAAGGATCTTTTTGCGCACCCCCTTCCCTAATCGGGTGCCGCTCCCTTTAAGGCTGCTTAGCAATCCCTTGCCACAGACGGTAAGGTGATTGGGAAGGAGGGACAGACCGGCTGCGGATGTATGCATGACGCATTTACCACCTCCCTTTCCGCGCAAGGTGCCTGTTTAGGCGCAAAACAAAAAAAAGGAGGATCTTTGAGTTTGAATTTTTGTGCTAGTTTTCTTTGTAACTCGAAAACTGAAACATCTAGTAGCGAGAGTGAATATATATTAACGCGGCCTGAGTAAAAGACACTGCCCAACCAAGTATTTGTAGAAAACTTTGTTACTGAAAAACCCAGGGAAACTTACAGCTACATTTGTTAATACATTTCAAAGTTGAGACCGCAAAATACGGTACTTATTTTTTTGAAAATGTTTTCTCGTATGTTTAGTTTAATGCACTACGTATCACTCGGAAGAAAGTGCGATTCCCAACTCGTGTGTGATGAAGGTGCTCAAAATACATCCGCGTCACTTTCTCCCCTCGAACTATATACTACCGAACTACGGTGAAGAGTGCCTTTTGTAAAAATTACATTTTTGTTTAGACCCTACCCACGTATTACGTATCCACAATTTTTTATATACACTGAGAATATAAGTCAAATTCCCTGACCTCTCCATCCCTGGCGCGGATTTCGTCGACGACGGCGTTGTTGCGGCGCGCGTCACTGTCCCAGCACACGACTGTAGCACCCAGCTCGGCCAACTGCCGCGCCAGCTCGCGTCCGATGCCGCGTCCTGCTCCTGTGATCTGCAAATACCACGGAATCGGATGAAGCTCTACGATTTAAAATTGTTTTCCTTCATATACTTATGATGCTACAATTATTTCTGATTCTGTATAAATGAGTCCGCTGCCACACTGGGTGAAACTTTTTAAAAGCATTTTTTAAACAGATCCAATTTGTACTTCAAATTATCAACTAAAATATAGTGCTTGAGCTGCGGTGAAAAAAAAATGCAAGAATCCTGTTTAGATATAGACTCAGGATGTTTTCATTTCTTATACAATTTAGTAAAGGTAAATGGTTAACATTGGTGTGTGGCGGGTATAATTACCATGATAGCAATAAGCTTCATTTTGAAAAAAGAATATGTCCTTTAACGTAACATAGGTATTATAATTTAAGATTTGTAAATACTCTATTTGTTAACAATCAAGGTCAACCTGTATCTTAATAAATTTTTTTTTTTTTTTTTTTTTTTTTTTATTAATAATTAGCAGGCGTTTGTCTTCCATCTCACCTGATGGAAAGTGACGATGAAGACGAGGATCGTACACGCCTGTCTAAGAGGTACCTATTCACTCTACACTTGAAAGCTCCAGGGTTATATTTGTCTGGAAAAACAGACGCAGGCAAATCGTTCCACTCTTTGGCAACACGAACCAAAAATGAGCTATCGAACCGTTTAGTTCGGCTCATCGGCACGCTAACCACAAACGGGTGAAACTTCTGTCTGCGCCTGGTTGACCGGTGGAGAAAGGGGGAAGGTTCGATCAACTGAAAAAGAGCATTCGCACACTCTCCAAAGTGCAATCTGTAAAAAACCGATAGACTAGCAACTTTTCGACGATGCTCGAGACTTTGCAGTCTCGAAGAAGTAAGTTTGTCGTCACTTATGAGTCTACGGGCCCTTCGGTCGACAGAATCCAACGCTTCAAGATGGTATTTTGCGGAATCATGCCAAAGATGGCTGCAGTACTCCATACAAGATCGAACCTGGGCTGTGTACAGGTTGAGCAGCTGTTCGGAGTTGAAGTACCGCCGGACCTTTGCGATGACTCCCAATTTTTAATAAATTAATTTTATTAATATTAATTTTATAAATAGTAGTAATTTACTTGATAAAGTAGTTGTGAAGACTATAAGAACACTAAACGAGATTCAAAGTGTTTCAATCTGCGTGGCAAGTTCAATTGTAAACACAAGCTCACCAGCACGGTCTCTCCATACATGTTCTTCAAGGGCGGCGGCACGAGGATCTTGACGAGCGCCACGAGGCACGTAGAGCACAGCTTTACCAGCAGCACCAGCGAGTCCAGCGCCCACACCGGCAGTGAGGATAGCCCGCCGCTGTCCCACCATGGCAGGATCCATACCTCCTGGATCACCCGAAATTTCCGCGCTAAAACCCCTATGGATGCTATAAATACGTTACTATTACTGTTACTCATAAATATAAAACTATCTTTCGTAAATCTGTATAAATAGTCTCATAATAACAAATCTGTTTATTTAGTGCACTGTACGTTTTGACATATAGATTAAAAACTATTTTGTCACTAAAAAGGTTTTAACCCGCAGCCATGTCAAAGCGTAATGTTTCCGGTATAAACGTCAAATAACCATTTTAAGCCTTGACCTGGTCTTGACTATTGCTTGGGTGTCAAGGACTTAATTTTTTTATAGTTTTGTGGTAGGTAACTGGTTTTCATTATGTCGAAATCGTTACAAAAGGAGAGGGAGGCCTACAAAAACCTCGTAGAATTAAGAGAATTAATTTTTCACCCTTTCACTATCACACCGGAGACAGCTCACACAGCGGTCTTGTTGTTATTGTCTGAAGAAGAAGAAGTATTAAGAGAGGTGGGTGCTTACAAAAGTAGTAAACAGGTAGAAAGCTCCTAATATCACACAAGCAAGCGATACCAAGCGGTATAGAAACTGCAGGCAAGTTTCATGTGTTGGTTAGTTACTTTTGTCTTATATACTAAACCGTGTACGTTTTTTCTGTCTGTTTCTACATTCTATGCTGTAAATGTACAGGTGCAAATGTGGCACGCGGATGGTTAATAAGGTGAACGGATTTATAGTCACCAATTTTTATAATGGTACTTCGTAAACGGCTAGCTGTTGAATATCTAAGTCAACCATCCGCCTGCGACTTATACATTATTCGCTTAACGACAGTTCGCTGATCTACAACCGCCATTTTTATTACATTTGCTAAATACTGATTACATAATATGCTATACCTCTGTGAGTTTTAAATATGTTTGATTGTTTGACCTGAATAGACTTATCAAGTTCAAGTTTATCGTTTCGTGATATTTTAAGACCATGAAAAATAAAAACAAATGGTTTCGCAGACGTTACACGCAATCACGAAGTTTTGTGACGAAGATAGGCGCAACCGCGAGTTAATCTACGAGCTGGGTGCCATCGACTCCGTGCTGCTGTACATCGACCACGCGGACCTTGTCATTTGCCGCTTCGCACTGAAGGCGCTGGCGCAGCTCTGTCAGCTGCCACCCGCGCCCAAACGCGTGCTGGAAAATCCAGGAAATCTGAAAATTCTTGCTCATCACTTAGAAACGGTATGTTTTGGGATAATACATACATATATTATATGTTAAATGAATACATTCACTGATTTCGTTGATAATTTGTGAGAGCCGATAGTGAGCGCACGTTAAATAATGTAAATCTTGTTTTATCTTTTTACAAATACAGAGATTACTTTTACAATTGTTTAAGAACTTTTACTAAATGAAGATCATTTATTAATTTTTTTTTCTGAACGATGCTCACTCAATTAACACGCACACAAAAAATCATTGCAAGATAAATCATTTTCCAATGACACATAAAAGTTTCATAGTGCTGGCACATGAGTAGATAAACGGAACAGACACAAAACTTCATACAACCGCACGAATCGGTTGCACTACTACAAGCACGCGGGGCATGTGTGCGTGACCACTGGCCGCTTGTCGCGTACGCGGCGAGACTTGTCAAAAGGCACAGCCAGTTGACAATCTTAGGGTTATTGCGACGCACGTTGTTTGTTTTGTTAGTTGCAAGTTTAAATATTTTAATGTAAAACGTGGTATATTTATTGTTTATAATGGTTGTTTACTGTACTGTGTGTATGAATAATACTAGAAAAAATAAAATTGACTTGCTCGAGCAAAAGTTTAGCGAATTTTTCGATCTTGAAATAAATATTGTCAATATTTGCAATGAAATACTTAAACGTATCAAACATTGTAAATTTGATATGCCATCCCTTTAGATTACTTGAAAAAACTATATGATAGATTCAGAATTTACCACACCATCAAAAGAAACAATAAATTAATAAAAAACAAAAATTATAAAAAGTTAATTATTAGAGTTAGTAGTTTGTGAAGTAATTATACTGAATAATAAAACTACTTAACAAATGTTTTGTTTAATTTGTCTTAACCTATTGTGACAACCCTACCAAAATAGGTAACAATTTTTCACGATCTTAAGCAGCTTTGTCTCTGTTCCGTACATAAAAACTTTTTTGGCAAAACTTTCTCAGTGGCGTGGTATACTTCTAGGCTGAAGACGTATTCGTGCAGGAGTACACTTCGCAAGTACTTGCGCGCCTGACGTTGGAGTCGCTGGGCTGTCAGCAGCTCGTGGCCGCCAACGTTTTCGCAGAGCTCTTCTGGCACATGAAGAACAGCATGGACCCCGACGTGCAGAAAAACTGTATACAGGTAGCGAAACATTTTGTGTCCATAATCGCTTTCAGCCTCCGTATATCGCCAAAAAACATAGGTCTTTGATTACAAAGCAAAGGGTTGAGTTCAAAATGTTCGTGCCGTCGGCCACTTATGTTTCAGTAAAATATACAGTTATAATTATTTTTATTATAATAATCAATAAGGTAAATACCATATTTTATAATCACCTGAGCTAAATACTAATAATTTTTTTAAAATTTTTGTTTTAAAATAGCCATTAATAGAGTAAACTTATAATAGTTATATTGTATTGCACCACAAATTCTTTATTCTAAAAATATTTGTTACCCATGTAATATGGAAAAAAGGAAAAATAAACAATTAACTACTAATTATTTATTTATTGTGTTAGTTTGCTATCTCATTAGTAAGCAGGCTGCATTCACTTGTTGCACATAAACAGAGCGAATGTTTTTTTTATTGAGGGTTGGCGATCAAACAAAATAATTTCGCACATAAACCCAAGCAAATAAAAAGCACAAAAATAAAATATTTGGCTATAAAGCTGACATAAATATATTTTTAGTGATATTATTTAATATGTTATGATTTCGACATTTTTTTAAGTAAGCAATTCAACTGAATATCTATGTTATCTATTTTAAATCATAAAGATTACCTCAAGTATTTCTTTTTGCATAATACCTATAGTTCGAGAACCTTGTCTGTATCGGTAAAGATGCACGCAGTTACATGTTCTTTGATTTGCTTTTATGTCTTTTATATATTTATATACATAATTTGGTTCTGACTTGCTTTTTAGTAATTATCATAAAATGTTATAAAAATTAAGGTATAGTCATTTTTTGCGTAAAGTACTGAAATCAAAAGCTTATTGAGGGCCTGAAATGAACTCAACTATTTAGAAATTTAGGTGCTTCTTGTTTTGGCGTCGATAGGGTTTTGTGAAAGTATATTTAAAATGATAATTATAATACAGTTTAGACTACAAAGTAGGTCTTTTTTAAAAGTATGTTCGTGCTCATTCTTTTGGTGTCATTTTAACTCTCTGCTAACAGAGCTAATAATAAATAAAAAGCTTTTTTAATACTTAGCAATTACAGTTTTTATAATTTTTAACAAAGCAATAAATTAAACTTTAAAGTCGCCAGCACCAGGATCTGTTGCATTTACATAAGCTGATTCACTCGAAGCTTGACTCACGTAAACTTCTTTCACGACTTAACTTTAGCACTAAATTATTATTGCGTATCAGTAAACACAGAGTATAAAAATAAAACCTCCTGTTTTAACCCAATAGTAAGAATGTGCAGGTTATACAACAACCTAGTGGTGACCGCGAGGGATTTGGATGTTTTTTGTGGTCGCTACGTAACTTTCAGGAATCAAAATAGGGAGGTGGGTTTAGTTGTTTTAGGAAGAGGGATTATATGTGTTCTCTTTCAGACACCAGAAAAGAAACCTGATGTTAGGGAGCAGTTAAATATATGGGATATGATCGGAGAAAGGAGATCAATAATTGGTTAGATCATGTCCAGGTTTATAACATCATTGCCTGGCATGTGATTTGATGGACTTGACCAATTTTACCACTTGATCAGCAGTAATACGACCCAAGTCCAACGGATCAGTAGCCAATAAGGGTGAGCTGTTCAGCATGTTTAGAGATTTTTGCTTTATAATGGGATCTATTTTTACCGAAGAGAAACTAAAATGTGCGTTTAACGCATCAACATCCATGTCAACAATAGATTCTGTTTGAGATGCAACAACTCCTAAGGGTTTTAGATACTTCCATTGTTTAGATGGCGGGCAAGGGTTAATGGCGGGATGTATATGACTGCGTTTTCCATTTCGACATAATTTATTGCACTGATTGCGCAGTGTTACATATGCTATGTAATGAGCTGAACTAGGGTCATGTCGTAGTCTAATACGCGCACGATCACGCTTGGCCATCATTCTCCTGATCTCATCCGTGAGCCATGGAGCGGGTAGATGCCTCAGTCGAAGAGGTTTTATAGGTGCATGCCGATCATATATTGATAACAAGATAGTATTGAATATATCTACCTTGTTATCAATGTCAGATGCCAGCTCAACTGCTGTCCACTCCTGATCCAAGATATCTTTACGGAGCTTCGACTTATCAACTCCCTTTAAGTTTCGCAATAGAAGCACTTTGTGTTTTCTCTTGGGAGGCCGCAGTCTCAGTAATCCAAATATCAAATCATGAGCTGAGAAAAAGGGAGCCTTAATCTGACCATGGGATGTTACAGTACCTAGAGAAGACGTAATTATAAGGTCAAGCAGAGAAGGGGGCCCATTGTGTGGAAATGAGTCGGTTGAAGCGGTAGAAAATGTAAGTCCAAGGACTGCAGTAATGATAGAAATTTGTTTGCACGGTAATCCTTCTTGATCAGGCATGTTTTAGAGTCGCCCGTCAGGACGATATGTTCGTACTGTGGGCGATATTCAGACAGGTGTAACTCAAGGGAACCAAAATAATTTATATGCATGGAGGGACTATAAAGAACTCCAACTAAAATGGTTTAAATAGATTAAGAATAATTTACTGTTTGGCAGCTGCTTATGTTTACTGCTCACTTAATGTATGTAATGCTGTGTATACACGATTGCTGGGTACGAATCTGGCTGAAACCTATATTTTAATATACATTTTTGTAACTATCATGATTGATACCTGTGTGTACCTTAATAATAAATAAATAAATAAACCTTGATTAAACTTTAATAGCAAGAAACGACGTGCTACTTTGATTAAGTAGGTAACAATTTATAACTCAACTTTTTATATCATACGATGATATTTAAATAACTGTAATGTGTGGGACCAACTGGTGTTAATTAATTTATTTACAACTTTTAGCATAACTTACAGCTAGATTACATTTTATACAAAGCAATAGAAGTAGAGGACCTGTACCAAGTCTTCCCAAATAGCAAAAAATGGACCCACTGATGACATCCATCCCACAATAACCTAGAAAACAATAATTATACTAGCTCATATTGCGTAATACACTTTAACCTTAGCTGTATCTTGCTTAATGTAATTCTACCATTGTTTCTCAAAGGCAACATATTTTGAGGCTTATAGCGTTCGCCAGGTCTTCTCTACAATAATTTTCTGTCATAATTTTCAGACTTAAAGCTTTTTTCATCAGTATCTCCGTATCTAGGAATGAACTGTGTTTCTCTGTAAGAAATGTATCTGTAAAACTGTGTCACAAAAAGTAATTTACAATTAATTATTTTATTACAAATAAGTACTTATAATTTATATTTACCGCGACACCCCTCTAGATAAAATCGTATCTTCAAGCTTTCACCAAATTTACCACTATAACTCGAAACTAACTATTACGTGAAATGAACTAAAATCTTGCCGCAACTGAATAAGTTGTTTATTGTCTGTAATGTTGGGTAGGTGACGCATTTATTGGCCCAGTACAATTTTTGTGAATTACCCATATTTGTAAATTACCCATACTTCGTGTAATTGGTTGTGGACGATGATGTCATAGCTGCGTGAAAGCAACAAACTATCCTTTATATAGCCAAGCTAACGTTTGGCTATCGGTACTTATAGATTTATAATTTATTCATGAATAACAATTAAAAATAGAGTTGGTATTACAGAAGTACCCGCTTTTTCCCTTTAAATCTTAGCTAAAGGTTAGATAAAAAAAAATTTCGTATTTTACATTCAGATTAAAGTCAATTATTATTTCATCGTATGTTTAAATATAATATATGACTTTTTGTTTTCAATAACTTGTTGCTATCTTGTCGTCAGTGACATAATGCCGATGCTTTAGTTATTGTGACTTGTTTATCAAGGTTGTCCTCAAGCCCTCAAAATCAGTCAGAAACAAACAAGTACATCCAATGAGATATAATTACAAAATATTACATAAAAATACGGAAATACTTTTTCCCCGACCTACTCATGCTATTAAACATTTTAATCATGAAATTTGTTGACTTTATAATTATGGTAACTTAAAAATTGAGAGGACCAACATGAGTAGATGTAGCCCCTAATCTTGACAGTTTGGCTCCAGTATTTAAAGTAGAATTCAAGCCAAATTAAAGAGTTCTAGCTTTAGAAAGTATATGCTACAAGATATTGTTTTGAAACACGTTGGGGTATTGCATATAACAACACAAATATTTCAAGATTTCCATTCTTTTGTTTCTAGAGCAATAGCAAATTTAAAAAAAAACTTTTTCTTCTTACAGGTCCTAAGTAACTTGCTAGACGACTCAGTGTATTCCGTGGAGATCCCTAAGAACCCCAAGTTCAGCTGGCCGTCGCTACTGGCACTGATGCATAGCCCATTCCTGGCGATCCAGCACCTGGCGCTGCGCACCGTGAACCAGCTCATCTGCCGTTACGATGACCGCGTACTGCAGACGAGCTTCCGCGATTCCACGGGGATTTTGGACCTTTGCGATATCTTGGAGGTTGGTGAAGTCAAGTCAAGATTTTGTTTAAATGCTCCTGAGGCTTTGTTAGATAAGCATCATAAGCGTCTTTTTTCGTGATTGACAGCTGTAAATGCAAGAGGAAATGGATTAAAATCGGAATCAGATCCCATCCCAAATATTATTTCTGGCAAGCAAACTCAAACTTTAGTCATGAAAAGTCATATATTAAACAGCACGAAAACATGTTCGGTTAGGTTTTCCAGAACTGGTGGTAGAGTCATGCTTTATTTGACGTCAATAAGAACAAATAATTGCCAATGTTGAGAGTAAATGATATTTGAATTTGACTAGTCGTACGAGTTCCGCGACGTTCACACGCCAGTGCTGGACGTGATCAAGCACTACGTGGAGCTGGAGGAAAATGCCGAGCACCTGTTCGCGTCGGGATGCGCTTCGCGCCTGCTGAACTACCTCGAGATGGCGCTGCCCGCCATGAAGCCGCACTGTCTCGCCGTATTCACCAAGATGTCTAATACTCCTAAAGGAAGAGATGTAAGATAATGTTTTTAGTATATTCAACATGATGTTAAAATTATATTATTATACATTAAAATCCAACAATATTCAATATTGTATTGTTATATTGAATATTGTTTGAATATTATACGAAATAATTTCAAAATCAGAATTTTTAATAACAAATTTTAATTATCATTATTTTGTTGTTACTTTCAAGGTGGTAAATGTATCTATCGTTTTGCATCATTATCGTTTCAGCCGGCACTTTTGGACGTTAGCCTTTGCATGAGCACGCCAAATATCCTTATCCAAAGCCAAAAGCATCCATCTACTCCCAGCTTTCTCTACTCCAACTTTCATCTTACAAGTCACCAGTCTATCACGCCGCAGGTCGTCCTACACTACGCTTGCTTTGGTGTGGTCTCAATTCTAGCACTAATTTAATCCATCGACTATCAGTCCTCCGACAAACTTGACCGGCTCATTGCCATTTCAGCTTACCTACAACAACAATGTCGTCAGCAAACCGGAGGTGTGAGATATACTGGCCGTTGATATTTATTACCCTTGCTTTCCAATTGAGTATTTTGAAGACGTCCTCCAACGCGTTAGTGAAGTTTCGGAGAGATTACGTCTCCCTGTCTCTCTAGAAGTTAATTACCACCACTCTCCTGTTACACATCTGTGGTGTGGTGCCAGAGTGAAAACCAGTGTTAAAATACTTAGCCCAGTTGTTTTAGTTTAGGATATCCTCCGGCTTTAAATAGTTCAGTCGGAACACCATCCTCACAGCTTTGCTGTTTTTAAGCTGTCCAAGGGCTATCCTAAACTCGTTACGATCGATGTCGAGAACTTCGTTTATCATATGGGAGATAAAAGAGACCTTGCAAAACAAATATTACAATCTTAAGAATTACTTTTGTTCTTTACATTTTTATTAAGACATAATTTTTTTTTTCTGTTTTTAATATTGAACTTGGAATTTTCTTTTCGATATGATTTTCAGTTATTATTTGAAGCCAAAACCGACCTGGTGTTCTGTGACCAGCTAATGACGTCGAACGCGGAGCTGCTGGCGGACGCCGCGATGGGCATCGCCAACATGACGCAGCTGATGCCGTCCGCCGTCCGCATGTGCGATACTAACGTCATTGAGGCTTTGTGTGGTACGTGAACTGGTCAGATATGGTGGTAAGGGGAAAACAAAAATCACTGCTCCGATTTGCGGACGTCAACCATAATATCAAAATGTATGACTGTCTAGGCTTAACATGTCATTTTGAATTTGATAATTTGATATCGTAATGAATAAATGAAAACATTGTCAGCCAACCAGAGGTGCTCCGATGCTTTTCTGGTGTGTAAAAAAATGCCTCCCACTTAATTGTGGTGGAATAGTAGCACCAATCACACATTTTACACATTTTTATTAAGTTTATATGTTTATTCAAGCAATCCTGAACGACGACACTGCGGCGTGGTACTACGTGCGAATAAACGCGCTGCGAGCTCTCTCCGCGCTTTGCTCCGACATACCAAAGGCAGCCTGCACTTTGGTCGAACGTAAAACGTTCTCGGCTATAAGAAATATCAACAAGAAGTGTGAGTTGTTATCCAAAATATTCCTAGCAGCCTTTTCATTTTAATATTAGACTTGTCAACATCCAATCTTAGCTACTAAGCCAGGTAGTCTTATCATTAAGTAGTAAAGAATAAGAAAAAAGTAAGTTTTATTTTTTATTTCTGACAATACACTTCTTGTAAGTTGCTTACAGGGATTTTTGTTAAGTGTTGGTTCAAATACTAATTTAGGGCTTCAACTTTCTTTTGCTAACGTATTAAGTAATTATTTTCTTAACGATTGCAGACAAAGAAACCCCCATCGAGGCGCAACGGCTGGCGGTGCAGTGCTGCGGCAACCTATTGCACTTTCACGTCAGCACGCAGGCCATGCTCAACGGCGACTTCATAGGGGAGCTCCTCAGTGTTCTGCAGGTGATATGCTATATGAGTATACCAAGTTCTGCACCCCTTACACAGCAGCAGTGGTGCTATACACATTAGACACTTGTAGTATGTAAGTACGCATTTATAAAATAAAATTATATTAGGTCTTTACCTATGAAATTGCCGTTTTTCACGAAATAAATGAAGCGTAATTTTTTTATATATTTTTTATTTCTATTAATCAAAATAATCACCCATGCAATCAATGCATCTTTGCCAACGCCTTGGTAGCTTATTGATGCCTTTCTTGAAGAAATCAGCTGGACGGGAGGCAACAAATTCTTCAAAGGCATTTTGTACTGCCTCTCGGGTATTGAATTTTTTTCCCGCCAAGAAGTTATCCAAATTCTGGAAAAAGTAGAAGTCTGTAGGCGCAAGGTCTGGTGAGTACGGCGGATGACGGAGAACTTCCAACCCCAACTCTTGTAGCTTGGAGACCGTCTGCTGTGCAGTATGAGGTCACGCGTTGTCGTGCAGGAGCAGTGGAGCCGAACGATTGACCAAAGCTGGTTGGAGACGTGCGAGCTTCTCCATCATTGTGTTCAGTTCTTCACAGTACACATCTGCAGTAATGCTTGTCCCGTTTGGCAAGAAGCTGTGATGAATTACACCCGCGTTAGACCACCAAACAGTGACCATCACTTTTCTAGGGGTAAGTTTTCGTATAGGGCATTGTTTGGGTGCTGAACCAGGGTCCAACCAACTTGCTGAGCGCTTACGATTGTCAAACAGGATCCATGTATCGTCACAAGTAACAATGCGGTTCAGAATTCCTTCATTTGTATGCCTGCTGAGCAGTGCAAGGCACGTCACCACGCGTACTTCGCGCTGGCGGTCATTGAGTTTGTGGGGTACCCATTTGTCAAGCTTTTTTACCTTGCCAATTTGACGCAAATGGACCAATATTGTTTTGATGCTAACGTCGAAAGCTGCTGCTAATTCAGCCGTGGATTGAGTTTCATCAGCTTCCACAATTGCCTTTAATTCGTCATTGTCGACCAAAGTTTTCGGACGACCACGGGTTTCATTTTTCAGGTGAAAATTTCCAGAACGGAAGCGGGTAAACTAATAACGGGTGGTGCGTTCGTTTGTAGTGTTCGCTCCGTAAACGTCGTTGATGTTGCGTGCCGCTTGTGCCGCTTTGCTGCCACGACGGTACTCATACTCCATAATTACTCGAATTTTTAACTTATCCACGATGACGAAAAATGTTCGAATGCGTTGAAATCAAAACACTAACTATTAAACAAATGACGATTTTAGAAAAAGAATTCCATGTTTGTCAAATAAAATTAATTTGAAATTAGAATTATCAGTCAAAAAAAAAAATATTTTCATTTGAAATGGCCAGTACGGCAAAACGGCAGTTTCTTAAGTAAAGACCTATTATTAAAAACAAAAGTATCAGTTTGCAATGTTCGCCTAAGTCATATTATGCTGACCTGTTACCTACTTGCTTCTGTGTTTCCCGTGTGAAAATAATGTAAAATTATTCAGTCAATAAACCTCCGTCTATTGGATAAGATGTCTTATTATTTGAAGAAACCCTAAACAAAGTTAAGAACACCCGCAATATAACCAAAATATATTGCATGGCGACCTTACGCCAGAAGTTTCTGGAATCGCTATAGAAGATTTAAAAAAAAAACCGAAAGTCCCATCGTAAAATATTTTTAAGAACATGGGAAAATCATATTCTAAAGAAGAGGTCATTGTGGCACAAAACGCTAATGGACAAGCGAACGCCGATGTCAGCCAGAGAATAAGTTCTATCAGCGCCATCGAAATACTTATAATCGCACTGGTCATCAAAGTATCAGCGGGTGCCATTTACTACGTGTTGAAGAAGTGCCGTAAAAGTGCCGTCAATACGCTCAGAAGAGAACTGAATGCAGTCACTTTAAATACTGCCATTTCGCGTCAAGATATATCCGCACCTGTGTAACCAGCGCATTTCCCGAACATCACCACCCAGGGTGCAGCGCAGCCACCCAGGAGCTCCTACTACGTTCTCTGTTCCTGTGGTTTCGTGAGATTGTGTGTGACTTCGTGTGATTCGGTAAAACGTGAAAAGTGATTACGTCATTATTGTGTGTACGGTTACTTTATAAGGGTTAAACTTTAAAAGGTTACAGAATTTATAAGTGTAATTTAGTTTGTTTTTATTAGAAGAGATATAGGTATTTTTATTTTCTTTTCTTTAAAATATTTTTTTTTATAATGATTTGAGCCAATAGGTTTCGTAATTTTAAGTTTCGTAAATAATTTCAGTAAGTAGGTACATGGTTTCAAATGTCTATCAATGAGTTGAATTTAATTTTAAATGGATTATCTGAGATAAAAACGTATTTAATTAGGATAGGACCCGCCCGACGGAAAAGTTCAGAAACAGCACAAATAAAATTAATAGAAGCGCATAGATTATATAGTAATTTAGAAAGCATATTGTCTAGTATTAAAAATAAGATTGAAAGTAAAGAAATAGGATTAGAATCTCAGACAGATATTAACTCTATAATATCTAGTATTAATATTTTGTACGATACAATAAAGAGTTTATTTATAGAAAAGACAGGAGAAAGTTCACCGAAAATGGGTTCCAATACTTTCGACTTAAAAACTGCACTTGCATTGCTCCCGATAATGACTGGTTCCGAGCAAACGACTTTGCAGTTAATAGACGGAATTCAGTTATATAATAACATGCTAGATAGTAATTCGAGAACTCAGTTAATTGATTTCGTTTTAAAAACCAGGCTGTCAGATAATGCCAAATTGCGTTTGAAGTCCAGCTATAAGGACGTAAATAGCATGATTTTTGATATGAGAAAATTTTTATTGCAAAAAAAATCTTACGTTGCACTGCATGCTCAGTTATACAATACTAAGCAAGGCCATAGGTCTATTGAAACTTTTGGGACCGAATTAGAACAATTATTTGTTAAATTAACTATTTCCCAAGCTGATGGGCATGACGAAAAATACGACGTATTGCGCCCCTTGAATGAAAAGATCGCGATTAAGCGATTTGCAGACGGTTTGTCTGATAAGCGCCTTAGCACGATCATAGCGTCGCGTCAATTTGACTCGCTCCCAGAAGCAATTAGGTCAGCTAAAGATGAACAATTAACATCATCAGCTAGCGAGGACAATGTAATGAGAATTAAACACTCATTTAATTCAAATACTAATTATCGTAGGCTGTTTACAAATCGTCGTCGAAATTTTAATTCAAATAGGCCAATGAACTATAACAGCACTAATAACCGCAATACAAATCATAATTTTATTAATTCTAGTTCTCCAAGATATAAGCCAATGACATATTATAATAATAGCTATGCAGGTGGGCGTATGCAGCGACACGGGCGCGGGAACCCGGCCCGCTCGTCACGTCCAGCTTACAGTAACAATAACATGAATCGTTTCTCGCGAATTCAACATACGCGTCACGATACAGGGCAGGCGATCAGTGCACCTGCACCGAATAGTGAGTTTTTTCGCGCCAACAGTGAAACTAGAACAGAATGAACACTTTATTTTTAATTATAACGTAGGTAGTATAGTGTCTATGAGCTTAAGTAATGATTTTAATAATAAAATAGATCTGTTGGTAGACAGTGGCGCAAGCCTTTCTATTATAAAATATGAATGGTTATGTAACACTAGCTTATTAAGTAACATTTATTGCGATAAGATAACTATTAAGGGTGTTAGTGGCAAGTTGATATCCGAGGGTTATATTTTTTTAGATTTAATGTTTGATAGTGTTATTTTTAGACAAAAGTTTTATGTTTTTAAAAACCTATCGTGCTCCGCCAACGGAATAATAGGCGAGAATTTTTTAAAGCGATATAGTGCAGTGATAGACTATAAAATGATGAAGTTGCGATTGATAAATAACAATCAAACGGTTCATATTGATACTGACCACGAAGACTTATATACACACGTGATTCCAGCACGTTGTGAAGTGATTAAGTACATACCGTGCCAATCAACTAAAGATTGCGTTATTTTGGCAAAGGAATTACAGGATGGAGTCTTTATTGCGGGAATGATTGCGAAACCTATAGAGGGTCGCATTCCTATTAAAGTACTTAATACAAAAGATGATGATATAACATTAAATTTTTAAATTTAGATATTCATGACTTAAATACTTTTAATGTCTGTTGTTTTACGGAGAAAAATAATTCTACACAACGTATTAAAACATTGTTCGATTTACTAGATTTAAGTTACTTAAATAAGGAAGAGAAGATAGGGATAGAAAATATATGTGCGAAATACTCAGACGTTTTTCATTTACCGGGCGATAGATTAACAGTTACTAACTTAATGGAACATTCTATTACTTTAAAGGAAAATGTAACACCGGTATATGTAAAACCTTATAGAATTCCGCATGCTTTAAAACCGGAAGTTGACAGGCAAATTCAAGAAATGCTAGATAATGATATTATTGAAGAAACTATTTCAGAATGGTCTAGCCCCGTGTTACTGGTTCCTAAGAAAGTTGATAAATCAAACGAGAGGAAATGGAGGCTTTGGATCGACTATCGGAAACTCAATAATAAAATTCAAGATGACAAGTTTCCACTTCCTAACATTACAGAAATTTTGGATTCATTATCAGGAAATATTGTTTTTCAAAATTAGATTTATCTCAATCGTATTATCAACTTAATTTAAATGAAAAATCACGAAAATATACATCATTTTCAGTGGATAAAATGTATCAACTTTCTTTAGACCCAGATTCACGAAAATGCACAGCGTTTTCAGCAGGAAAACAATATCAAATGAAACGCTGTCCAATGGGACTGAAAACTAGTCCTAGCGTCTTTTCTAGGCTTATGACAATAGCAATGGCAGGATTAAATTATAAAAAATGTTTTATTTATTTAGACGACTGTGTAATTTTAGGAAATTCATTACTCAGTCATAATAAAAATTTAACTAGCGTTCTAAATCAATTAAGAAAAGTAAACCTTAAGCTTAATCCCATAAAATGTGAGTTTTTGAGAAAAGAAATAGTTTATATAGGCCACAAGATCACATCTGAGGGTATTTTTCCGGATCCTAGTAAAATAGAAATAGTAAAAAATTACCCGACCCCTACAAATGCAGATGAAATAAAACGCTTCGTAGCTTTTGATAATTATTACAGGAAGTTTATCCCTAATTTTTCTACAATGGTTTACCCATTAAATATTTTATGCAGAAAAGGTATAAAATTTGAATGGAGTTCTAAGTGTGAAACTGCATTTAACAACTTAAAAATAGCTCTGACTAATCCACCCGTCCTTGAGTATTCAAATTTCTCTGAAGACAACATATTTAGGTTACAAACGGACGCTTCTAAAGTAGGGTTAGGAGCCATATTATCAAATAGTAATGGTAGAGTTGTAGCGTACGCGAGTCGTAATTTGAAACCAGCAGAAAGTAGATACCCGATAATAGAATTAGAGTTATTAGCAATAGTTTGGGCCATAAAACACTTTCAACCTTATCTGTACGGAAGAAAATTCAAAATTTATACCGACCATAAACCCCTTACCTATTTATTTAGCCTCAGTGACCCTTCTAGTCGACTGATGAAATTTCGGTTGTACCTTGAAGAGTACGATTTCGAAGTAGAGTACGTCCCGGGTCGAAATAATGCAGCTGCAGATGCATTAAGTCGACTTCCACTGACGTCCAGAGATTTAATTGAAATGCGTGAAAATTTAGTATCCGTTTTAACAAGGGCACAGCGACGAAAATTTAATACTAAGACTGACATACCGGCTTTGGAACATACCACGACTTGCAGGCCTGATCAACCCGCAGCTGTGGAGGTTCTGAAACGACCTGACGATATAATTGAATTAATTTTTACCGAAAGTTATAACGAAAAATGTTTAAAAAACAAGGATAATATAACTTCAATGAAGAAGTTGTGTACGTTTGTTCCATTGCAATCAGCAATATTTCTAAACTCTCGATCGTTATCGACCTTGCAGGTGTTAGCGAGAGACTTAGAACAATTATGTAAGCGCTTAAATATTAAAGAATTATTAGTAATTAAAAATAAAAATAATGAACAAACGTTAAGACAATTATTACGCGAATTCAAAGAGTTGCAACTTACACTACCACGGTTTCTCGTTACTAAAGATGTAGTTAAAATATATGATGACCATGAAAAAAAAGTTATTTTAAATGACTTTCATTTATTGCCCACTAGCGGACACGCAGGGGTGAATAGAATGTTGAATAACATCAAGAATTATTACTTCTGGCCAGGTATAAGTGTTGACGTCAGCAATTAAGTAAAAAGGTGTAAAAGTTGTCAACTAAACAAGCATTCGAATAAAAAAATAAAAGAGCCAATGGTTATAACGACAACACCTGATTCAGCTTTTCATAGAATTAGTTTAGATTTAATGGGCCCGCTAGAGTTAGATAACTATAATTATAAGTATATTTTAACTGTCCAATGTGACTTAAGTAAGTTTATAGAGGCTTATCCTTTAAAGAGTAAAGATACGGTTACAGTGTCTAGAAGTTTCGTAAACAATTTTGTATTACGCTATGGTATTCCAAATGAGATAATTACTGATAAGGGCAAAGAATTCATGTCTTCAGTATTAACCGAAACATGTAAGTTATTGGGCATAAATAAATTAAATTCTACCCCTTTTCACCACGAAATCCTAGGTTCTCTCGAAAACAGTCATAAACATTTAGGAGCATATCTAAGAATACAATGCACTGATAATAAAACAGATTGGAGTGATTGGATTCCATTTTGGTGTTTTTCGTATAATACAACTGTACATACAGAAACGAAGTATACTCCGTATGAACTTGTATTTGGAAAGTTGTGTAAATTACCGAGTAACTTAACTAAAACGCTTGAACCTTTGTATAATTTTGGTGATTATGCTTGTGAATTAAAATATAGATTACAAAAGGCTCACTTTGGCGCCAATAAAAATTTGTTACAGTGTAAGCAGCAGAGGAAGTGTATGTTTGATAAGCATAAAAATTCTGTTTACTATAAAAAAGGTGACCTTATTTTGTTAAAAAACCAAATAGGAAGTAAATTAGATAGTGTGTATAACGGTCCATTTGAAGTAATTGAGGATATGTCTCCCAATGTAAAAATTAAAAAAGGAAATAATGAATATGTGATACATAAAAATAATACGAAATTGTTTATCAAATAAAGTCTGTTTTAAAAATAAGTGCGCATAACATTAGTATGTAAGTACTGTGTTTAAAAAAAAAAATCTTTCTCCCTGATGAGCGGAGGGGCTGCATGTATCTTTTCGGGGGAGATGTAGTATGTAAGTACGCATTTATAAAATAATATTATATTAAAAACAAAAGTATCAGTTTGCAATGTTCGCCTAAGTCATATTATGCTGACCTGTTACCTACTTGCTTCTGTGTTTCCCGTGTGAAAATAATGTAAAATTATTCAGTCAATAAACCTATCCGTCTATTGGATAAGATGTCTTATTATTTGAAGAAACCCTAAAAAAAGTTAAGAACACCCGCAATATAACCAAAATATATTGCACACTAAAAACGGTACCATGAATACCTCAAGCTGATATAAAATTATTGCTAGAAAACTTAAACAAACGGGAATCTCTTTAACGATGACTACGCGAAGGTATTATTAAATTAAGTCCACAAGAGGCTTGTTATATTTACATCGGCTAAAAATTATGAGTTGAGCAAGCAGCTTTTTAAAACTTATTTAAGGTAGCTTTAATTATCGATAGTAAAATGCTTGTTAAATAATTAGACCGAAAATTATATAAACAAGGAGGTCTAACATTTTGTATAGAGACTGGCGTGCCTACAGTTCGCCATTTTGGAAAATCTTGGTTTTGGTGGCCAAAGATGAAACTAGTGGAAACTGGTAGAATAAATTATAACGTACAAAAGTATATAGTTATGTATCACTTAAGCAATATAATTTCCGAGTTTAAAGTTCGAAAAAAGTTACCAGAGCATACGTCGATGCCGAACCGGTTTTATGTGGTTCTACGCCCTTGTGTCTTGCCCTGCGCCCCATGTCTTTATTTCGCCGTCCGCCATTTTGTTCTATGTTATTCATTCGGCTTCTCTCATTAGTTCTGAATACACCAATGTTCGTATCCGCACGCACGTTGTGTTTGTCGTAAATATTTTAAATAAATGTTTTTTAATCCAAGCTTTATTTAAATTTTATTCCACCTGCTTCCTAATACTGCCTACTTGTACTATAAGGTTTGTATTCAATTGACCTTACAATTGTATATTGATGATATTATTGACTTTGCCTCGTACTGTAAAGATTATCACAGATATTATAAATAGATCGCTCATGACTAGTGCTAATTTAAAAAGAATAGCCCATTGGTCCACGAGAAATGCTCAGTCATCAACCCAACCAAGTCTAAATTCATGGTCTTCGGATCAAAATCGCATATCGATAAAATTATGCAAAATAACCTGATGTGCGTATATCGGGCAATAGCATTGAACATGTAAGGGAAGCGAGAAATTTAGGCATTATAATGGACGATCAGTTGCGATTTCCCTCACACGTAATTAGCAACGTTAGAAACTGTTATTATAAATTAAAAATCCTATATAAGATACGCAGTTTTCTCAGTGAACAAACACGCATAACATCTGTTGTTGTTCGTATGTTCGACATTGTACATTTTAAAAAGCCCGAGTACCTGCACGAAAAACTGATTTTTTAAGTCTCATGGCATGCCTGGCATTCCGACTGCACATATGCCGCTAGAGAGCCAAAAGCACAGAACAGTGGCGTTTGAAGGCAGTTTCCGCCACCAAGCAACAAGATGTTGGAACGATATTCCCCCTCCACGGAGGCAGTTCCCATCTAAATTGACATTTAAAACACTTGAAACTGATGAAAGTAAATCTAATTATACGGCAGAAACTTTTATCGTAAAAAATATTCCCCTCTCCGCTACGGCTCTTTAGGCGCAAGCAAGTATTTGCGTTACGCTTACAATTTAAAATTCATTACTTGTTAAAAAAGTTGTTTTTAAAAGTAAAAATATATACCGTCTTGTAGCTTATTGTCACAGCTTGAAAGTGTACTAATAAGTTTTGTCATACATCAAGACACGAAGAAGATATCACTGTTTTAATATAAATCCGTTAAAAAGCAACGCGCGCGCGCGTGAGTGACTCATCGCTCGTCGAGACAGCATGGAGCTACGCAGCCTACGACTCAGCGTGGTCAACGACCGACCTTTGAAACAAAGGCGTGCTCGGGCGCACTCGGACGCGCTCGGATTCAGCTCGTTGGCTATTTGAAGCATTGAAAGAGGATTAAGAACATACACTACTACAGCGTTCCTGCGCATGAAAATTACAATAGTGAGTAACGTGATGGTGATTGCTTACTATTTCTGCTTTTAATACCTAATACGGTAAAAAATAATAATAATAAAAAAAGAACAAATGCTTAAAAAAAAAAAAATTATAACTTTGCCTATCTCAAACTTGAACCGACCGCTTCTGAATAATAAATAGTACAGTTTGATAATTATATTTTTAGCTTTGCTTACTTACTAGTACTTCCTGACTATGCTTAAGCGAAGACCTCCTAATACTCCAACATCAATACACTATGCCTCTGAACCTAATTTATCAGCAAGTACTGATAACGATACTACTGATGCGAATAATATTAACATTACCCAAAGAAAAAGGAAACGTAGTGAGGATGATTGGGAGAGAATGGAGAGTATGATGAGTGAGATGAAACGCATGTTTTCTCAGCTTGTTATTCAGCAAAGCAAACAAAATGACAAAATGGACACACTTCAGTCGGCTCTAGAAGATATCAGGGCACAAAACGCAGGTATTTGTGCGCAAAATGCTGAAATTCAATCACAAAATAATGAGATACAAAAGAGTGTGTCTTTTTTGTCTGAAAAATATGATCAAGCTATTTTAGTAATAAGTAAGTTGAATGAAGAATGTAGCAGCAGTAAAAAAACGATTAAACTTCTAGAGGGTAAGGTGGACTATTTAGAGAGGAATTTGAAAGCCGCATCGGTTGAAATTAAAAATCTACCGTCGGAAGCTCCTGAAACTAGAGAAACTCTTAGTGATTCTATAATAAAATTAGGAAATATCATCAATCAACCTCTGAATAAAACGGATATAAGCAACATTTTCCGCCTAAAAAGTAGGTCTGAGTCTGCTGGTACGGTTATAGTAGAATTCACGTCTGCAACACTTAAAGAAAAGTTTTTAAAATCAACAAAAAATTTTAATACCGGTAATAAGGAGCATAAATTAAATTCAAATCACCTACTAAAAAGCGGCCCAAATCGACCAATCTACGTGTCTGAGGTTCTAACTGCCATGACCAAGCGCCTACACTATTTAGCTAGAGAATTCGTAAAAAGTAGCGAATATGAGCAATGCTGGACTGCGAACGGCAATGGAGAAAAATCATCAGGATCGGCAGTGACAATGGGTGTGCCCCAGGGCTCAGTTCTTGGTCCTTTCCTATTTTTAGTTTATATTAATGATCTGCCATCGGTCGTTAAGAATCAATGCGAGGTCATATTGTTTGCTGACGATACTTCCTTCTTGTTTAAAATCAAAAGACAAGAAATTGACTATCGAGCGGTGAACAAATGCATCTCCAACACAGAGCAGTGGTTCTCAGCTAATAATTTGCTCCTCAATGAAAAAAAAACGAAATGTGTTAAATTTACATTGCCAAATGTCAAACAGGTAAACACAAACATTGTAGTTAAGAGCCAGGAACTGACTCCTGTAAACTCAACTGTATTTCTGGGCATAACCTTAGACGCCAAACTGCAGTGGGGACCGCATGTTGATGGTTTAGCGAAAAGGCTTGGCTCTGCCGCATATGCTGTTAAAAAAATTAGACAAATTTCAAATGAAACAACTGCTCGATTAGTCTATTTTGGTTACTTCCACAGCCTCATGACATATGGTATTCTGCTGTGGGGGAGTGCTGCCGACATCGATGCTATATTTATTCTGCAGAAAAGGGCTGTTCGCGCAATCTATCAGCTCGGTCCAAGGGTGTCACTTAGAAGTAAATTTAAGGAAATAAATATTCTTACCTTCCATTCACAATATATTTTAGAAAATTTAATGTATGTTAAAAAGAACATAACCTTGTTCAAAAGAAAAAAAGATCTGCACAATGTTAACACAAGAGGAAGAAATATGCTGGCAGCTCATAATAGCAGGCTTCATAAAGTCACTAACTCATTCATGGGTCAATGTATACGCTTTTATAATAAGGTTCCTGAGGATATCCAAGGTCTTCCTACTGACAAATTCAAAGAAACTATAAAGGAGAAGTTGTGTGCTAGAGCATATTATAAACTATCCGATTATTTGGATGATAAAAGCCCTTGGGTATAATCCCCTCATTAACAGGATTGTACTAGTATTTGTAACAAAGCATGTGTAATGTGTCTGTTTGTGCGATGAGTTCTTCGTCCCGATGAATATCTAAAGCGTCATTGTCACTAAAGTACGTCTTCTTATGGTAGCGTCGGGTGACGGGTCGCTCACTTCCCTCTAATATGGTTGAGGAGGGCGATGGCTGGATCCTGCGTTAACTCGTGAACGGGTGCCGTTTGAGGGTGTTCGTCGTTTGGATACTTGGGGGGAGGGAGACTTGCCGAGCTAACAGATGCAGAAAAGAATAATTTTGTATAGACATAAAGAGACTCTGTAAATTTATTTTGAAAAAAAATATACCCGTGAAGTTTCTTGCCAGTTCTTCTTCACGAAGGTTTTTTTCGAACTGGTGGTAGAATCATGTTTTATTTGACGTCAATAAGAACAAGTAATTGTCAATGTTGAGAAATAAATATTTCATTTCATTTCATTTCATTTCATTTCATTTCATTTCATTTCATTTCATTTCATTTCATTTCATTTCATTTCATTTCATTTCATTTCATTTCATTTCATTTCATTTCATTTCATTTCATTTCATATGTTCGTGAAAAAGAGGGGTCGACGAGCCGTCTCATCAAATGCGAAGAGGACCTTACAAAGCTACGTAAAATAAAATGACTAGTATTCCCATTTACACAAGCTCTTATCTTTAAAAATATAGTCTTATTGTTTTTTCTAATTAATATTCAAATTCTTTTATATTGCATTATTATAAAAAAATATAGCTACTTACACACACAAATCTGTACAATACAAACATTAATATCACATCCAACGTCTTATCTACATACATTCACTAAACATACATTTACTACAGTATTCAAAACATTCAACGTAATTACGCACATTAGGAAATTAATTAATATTTCGGCTAAATACTATACTCAAAAATCATTAATAAAAATATGGCTGGTTTTCTTACAATACTCGCTAGGACTAAACTTGAATGGGACATTATTACATTAACTGAGTGTTGGTTGCCTAACACTCAAAATATACCTTACCTAGCAGGCTATAACCAATTCGCAACAACCAACAACATTACTCAAAATGAAGGCGTAGTTGTCTATGTCCATAAAGCACTTACAGTCACAGTGGAAGAGCCCACGTTCCTAGCTTCTAACTGTCTTCAAATAGTTATGAATTCAGATACTGTTTTACTAGCCATCTATCGTCCGCCAGGGTACAAAGACATTAAAAACTTTTTGAATTCTCTTGACATCACCTTGATTAATGTTGCACATTATAAAAATATTATAATTGCTGGAGACATTAACATAAACATCCATCAGGATCATCACGAATCTGTTAAAAGCAACTATTTAAACTTACTGGCTTCACATGGCTTACTACCTGCACACACACTACCAACTCGACAGCGTGCGTGCCTCGATCATATCATTTTAAAAAGCCAACAGTCTGCCTACACCTATGTTGCACATTCTGCGCTAACAGACCACGACACGGTTCTAATATTTCTAGATAAAAGTGTCCCTAAAATAATCCCTAAAAAACTAGTAGTTCGCGTTAACCAAAAAAACTTAGACAATGACTTGACAAAATTAAATTATAGTGAGGTATATAATACGCAGGACCCTAATGTAGCAGTGGACACCATGATTAATTTAATTCAACATATCATTGATAAAAATTCTAAAACTGTTAAGGTTCCTAACCGCAAACTAATATTAAAGCCTTGGATTACGCCTGGCCTATTACGATGTATACGACACAGAGATAGACTGCATAAAAAAGTTAAAAAAGAGCACAATAACATCACTCTAAAAATAACATTCAGCAGGTACAGGAATTTTTGTAATAAATTATTAAAGAAAGTTAAGATTGACCATGACAAAAAAGAAATTCTTCACGCCGGTAATAACCCTAAACAAATATGGTCAGCTATAAATAGCATTTCAGGCAGAAGCAAAAATAAGGAAAATACATCATTTCATTTGATAGCCGGGAATGAGAATAAAATAAATAAGATAAATGACTATTTTGCTGAAATTGGAGAAAAACTAGCGCATCAAGTAGCACATGGTAAAGAACAAGTGGCGCAGCAAAACATTAATTACAATATATCACAGTCCATGGTAATGTTACCAACTGATGAGATCGAAGTTGCTACATTACTAAGATCACTCCGTAGTGACTGTGCTGTGGGATGGGATAGAATATCTAGTAATCTTTTCAAAAGACATGAAGCCTCAATAGTTCCCCCTTTAACACACATATGCAATCTTTCTCTCTCCACAGGGAAATTTCCAAACGCATTCAAAAAGGCAGTAATCTATCCTATCTACAAGAGTGGTGACAGGAGCTGTGTCAATAACTATAGACCGATAGCTATACTGCCAGCACTCTCAAAAATACTTGAACGGATCATGAATAATAGTCTTATTCTCTACTTAGAAAAATATAACATCCTTTCGCCGACGCAATATGGTTTTCGAACAGGCAAGTCTACCTCTGACGCAGTTCATGATATGGTGAATTATGTTGTTACAAATATGGATAAGCGACAAAAGGTGCTGGGAGTATTTTTAGATCTGGCTAAGGCATTTGACACAGTTTCTGTCCCGATCATTGTTAAAAAAATGGAAAAATTGGGAATAAGAGGAATTCCTCTAGGTCTTTTTCAAGATTATCTGAGTGCGCGTACCCAGAGAGTTAAGATAGGTAACGATATAAGTACCGAGCGCACCCTTACTTACGGTACCCCCCAGGGTAGTGTCCTAGGACCGACGTTATTTCTTATATACATAAACGACCTGGGTACGCTCACTTTACGAAAAGGCAAAGTGATTTCCTTTGCGGACGACACTGTCCTCTTATTCAGTGCCGATACTTGGACTACGGTGTACGCGAATGCTCAATCAGGCTTAAATTTGGTAGCAAGCTGGTTGCAAAATAACTTGCTAACTTTAAATACGGACAAAACTAATTACATTGCATTCTCGTTAAAAAATAAACAACTAAATAAAGAAGCACAGCATTATATAATAGCCCACTCATGCTCCAAACCATATACCTCATCATGTACCTGCCCATGTATTTGTAAAAAACAGAGCGTCAAATACCTAGGCATAATTATTGACAGCAACTTACGATTTGCCGAGCACATAAACTCCCTTAAAAACAGAGTTAGAAAATTAATATACGTTTTTAAAACCCTTAGGCACGTACTTGACTTTAAAAAAATTAAATTAGTTTACTTTGCGCTTGCTCAGTCTATATTGTCTTTTGCATAACCTCTTGGGACGGTGCACCAAAAACCTTATTACTACAATTGGAGAGAGCGCAAAGAGCCCTTCTTAAGGTATCTTCATTTCGACCCTATCGTTATCCCACGGCACAGTTATACGAAGAAAGTATAGTTTTAACAGTGCGTCAACTGTTTGTTCTCGAGACTGTACTCAAGCAACACAAACTACTTGAATATGACCCTTCTTTAACTAGTGGTAAAAGAAGGTATAACCCCGTAAATCAACAACGTACTACGCTTGCAACAAAATTCTCTAACCGATTCTTTTGCTATCTGGGAGGCTTCCTGTACAATAAAATAAACTTTAAGTTACATATATTCCCCCTATCAAAAGCTAGGGTCAAGATGAAGCTAAGCAAATGGTTATAGACACTTAATTATGAAGACACTGAAGCTATTTTTGGCCGTCTTACTTAAAGTTAAAAAAAAAAAGATGAAAAAAAAAACTAAATGAATAAGAAAAAAAAAATAAATAATAATAATAAATTTTTTTATGTTTTACATGCACTATACATTATATGAACATACGTACACCGAATTATTAATACACTTTAATATATTTACAGACACATACACACACACACACACTCACACATGCACCTACAAAACACACACTCAAAGTAGCTATATTTAACATTATACCAACTGGTCAATTACATGTAACCTCATTGTAAAGTTATAATTGTTTACTACATTTATCACAACCAAATATAAATGTAACTATAAATATAAAATCATACAAATGATAAGCGCATATCTAACCATATATTTAAATGTACTTTATGGAGACCTGGTGTCCAGCAACACAGGCCGGAGGCTAGTTTAGGCACCATTCTCTCACAATATCAATTTTGTAAATGAAAAAGAAAATATTGTAATAGATTTATTGCTTATATGTAAACATATTGTGATGAGAAAATAAATTATTATTATTATTATTATATTTACGTAACTTCTGAGTGTCAAGATTTTCAATAACATTATTTATTTCTTTAATTACTTATGTATCTGCTAACGCTGCCTTCTGTTGCTTTTGGCTCTCAAGTACTATGTGTAATGTTGAATATTATATATTTTCTTAAATTTTCACGATTCATACTTTAAATAAAACACTTTTTACCGGATATTATCGCGTATATTTTAGTTAATTTTAAAATTATTTCGACGTTTCGGCATCTTTGCAGTTGCCGTGGTCACGATAGACTAAGGTGTTGTTCATCTATTGCCAGTAATAAAAACTACATGATTGTCAATACATATTAACGCCATCTGTTTCTCAGTCTTCTCGCATAACGTCCCGGATTGACACAAAAGGCACTGACTGTGTCCTGAGTTTGCAGTCTAACAGTTTGCTGGTTTTTCATTTTGATGTTTTTAAGTATTGGATCCCATGTTGATGAAAGTTTCCAACCATCTTCTCTATTGAAATTTGGATGTTTTTTAATTTCAATAGTTTCTCTGACCATCCTAGGTATAAAATGTTTCTCTTTTGCTAGGATCTTCACGGTATCAAATCTTAAATAATGGTTGGGCTTGTCTATGGAATGTTCACAAACTGCAGATTTTGAGGTTCGTTTATTTTTAACATCAGAGATGTGTTCTTTAATGCGAGTTGACACATTTCGTTTGGTTTGACCGATATAAGAGAGCCCGCAGTCACAGTCGATTTTATAAACGCCTGGATCTTGTAAAGGGATGCTTGATTTTATTGGACGAAGATGCTGGCTTATCTTTGAGTGCGGCTTGTAGATAGTTTTGATTGAAGCTCGCCGAAGAATACCTCCTATCTTGTCAGTAACACCCTTTATATAAGGCAGGAATGCTGGTCTTCGTTCAACTGTGAGTGGCTTTACGCGGTTTCTGCGACGGCGACGCGGTGTTTTTAAATCGTTATCCCGCAGCACTTTAACCAGGTGGTTGAGTTCCTCATTAATGTGTTGGGGATCGCAGATTCCATGTGCTCTCTGAAACAAAGAGTTGCCTACGGCAGATAATTGGCTCGGGTGGTGATGGGATTTCCCATTTAGATATCGGTCAGTGTGGGTGGGTTTCCTATAAACAGTATGGCTAAGTGTACCATCAGGATTTCTTTGTATTAAGACATCTAAGAAAGCTAATTTGTTCTCCTGCTCCAATTCCATAGTGAATTTAATTTTAGAATTAAGGGAATTGAGGTGGTTTAGGAATGCAGTCACTTCATGCTTAGGTAATATAGTGTAGGTGTCGTCAACGTACCTCTTGTATATCTTCGGCACAACAGGTGCCATTCGGAGCGCTTGCTCCTCGAAGTTCTCCATGTAAATGTCAGCTATAACAGGTGACACCGGAGACCCCATGGCAACACCATCAATTTGAATGTAGTAATTGTTATTCCACATGAAGTAGCCAGATGTTAAACATAGCTCTAATAGTTCTGCATATTCCTCGGGCAAGTTTGACTCACTTAGCTTCCTTTTTACTATATCAATGCAGTCTCTAACAGGTAGTGAGGTGAATAGAGACGACACATCAAAGCTAACCATAGTTTCATTGTTAGTTAACTTGAGATTTTTAAGGTCACTAACAAAATGGTAAGAATCCTTTACATATGCACTTGTCTTTCCTCGCAGTTGTGAGAGCACAATTGCTAAGTGCTGGGCCAGCTTGTAAGTTGGTGTGTCTAGCTGGCTCACAATAGGTCTCAAAGGTACTTTAGCTTTGTGTATTTTTGGTAACCCATACAATTTTGGTGGTTTTGCACTTGCTGGTGTTAACTTTTTCACATCTAAATGTAACAAATCTTTGTGTTTTTGTATTAAAGTGTATTAATTTTATAGTAGTATAATATTAAAGTATAAAATTTAGTACTTAGTAATATAGACATAAATGACTTGGATTTAGACGTGAATCCCTTGTCTTTAATTGACCAGTTACATCCACCGCTTCAATTCTTCATATCTGCTGTGACCCCCATTACTCTCACTCAAAATAACATAGTCAGGTATTGTTTTTTTAAAGCGAACTATGACAAAATTATTGACGAATTACAAAAAATATCTTGGGATGACGTATTACCAGATAGTTTAAACGTTGATTTGATGACATATGAGCTGAATAGTATACTTCATTCAGTAATAGATAAACATATACCCAAATCCACCCCCCCCAACAATAACTTTCCTCCGTGGTATTCTTCGGGTATGATAAAATTAATCAAAGAAAAATATAAATACAGAATGAAGATTAAGAAACATAATAATAACCCACGAGACGTCTTAGCATATGACTTATTAAAACGTAGAGTTCAAAAATTACAGAAAGTCTCATATAATGGGTATATAAGTTCCTTAGAACAATCCATAACTAGTAACCCCAAACTTTTATGGTCCTTTATAAAACGTAAACAAAAAAACAAAAGTACTGTCCCCGCGGAAATGACTCTTGGAGAAAGGGTTGCTTCGAATGGCTCTGATATTTGTAATTTCTTCGCATCTCATTTTTCATCCGTGTATTGTAACGATTCTCCAGAACGTACCAATGACTTACCCACTTATACCGAAAATGTTGGAAATACTTATCTTGCTTCTATTTCTTTCACTAGGGATCAGGTCTATAAAGCTTTAAAAAGACTTGATTTACGCAAAGGGGCAGGTGCAGACGGTTTACCATCAGTTTTTGTTATCAAATGTGCTGGAGTTATTGCATATCCACTTTCGCGCATCTTCAATAAATCCCTAAGCACAGGTATATTTCCTTCAAGTTGGAAAACCGCGTTAATAATACCATTACACAAAACAGGTCGCGTCGGTAGTATTGAAAATTATAGACCCATATCTATTCTTTCTACATTTGCAAAAGTTTTTGAGGCATTGTTACGGCCTATAATTACTTGGCATTTTCGGCAGATGGTGTCACCACATCAACATGGCTTTGTAAACACAAGATCAACTTCCACAAACCTAGTTGCTCTGATGGAGGATCTTTCAAGAGCAGTCGACCAAAGAAAAGTGGTGGACGTTATTTACACCGATTTCAGCAAAGCGTTTGATAAAGTCAACCATAAACTATTAATCAAGAAATTATCTTCTATTGGTATAACTGGTAACTTGCTGAAATGGTGTGAATCCTATTTGTACGATCGTAGGTCTATGGTGGTGGTGAACTGTTACAAATCGGACCCTATTCATGCCTTTTCTGGAATTCCTCAGGGTTCAATTCTCGGACCAGTCTTCTTTAACATTTTCATCAATGACATTTACCAATGCTTCAATTATTCTAAATTTTATTTATTTGCTGACGATCTCAAAATCCTTAAACAAATTGACTTGCCAAACGATAATCTACTCCTACAAAGTGATTTGAATAACTTAGTTAAATGGTGTGAACAGAATTACATGTCTCTAAATATAAATAAATGTTTTGTTGTCAATTTTGCTCGCAGCAGGATAACCTCTAGTAGAGAATACACTATTGGACATGAAAAACTAAAAAATTTAAAATATATTCGCGATCTGGGAGTTACCTTAGATACTAAATTACGTTTTAATACACATATAGAAAATATAGTCACACAAGGTTTTAAAACTCTCGGATTCGTCTTAAGGAATTGTAAAGAATTTAAAAACCCTAAAACAAAAATAATATTATATAGCGCCCTCGTCCGGAGTGGATTGGAATACTGTAGTGTGGTATGGAATCCACACTATGACGTTTATATCAAAAAGCTTGAGCGTGTCCAAAAAAGATTTCTGTGGCACTTAACGTACAACCACAATTTAGCAAAAAAGCTACCTCACTACAATGACAGGTTGAGTTATTTTAAAATGAACTCCCTAAAAAGTCGACGTAACATGCTAGACTCGATATTTCTCCACAAACTTATAAATGGCTTCATTGACAGTCCACAATTACTATCACGGATAAACATTAACGTTCCTTTTAAACTGCCTCGAATTTCTCGTTACAATTTAATAACACCTTGGAGTTCCAAAACAAACTTAGGCTCATTCTCTCCCCTAAACAGAATGTCTTCTTATTATAATTCAATGTCTAAATCTGGTATTATTAATATTGATATTTTCTGTAACTCAATAAATCAGTTTAAGTCCTTGATCCTTGGTCAAATGCACGAGTGACTGTTTATTTTTGTACGATCTATCTAGGAATTGTATAAGTAGGTATAAGTATAAGTAATAAGAAAAGTCTCATTCATTTTTTTTTAACATAATGTAATTAACTGCAAAAAAAAAAGAAACAATTTCTTCTTTATATACTTAAATATGTTGATTGTTGTCATAACATTGCATGCTGTTGTCACCTATAATTGAGTCTACGACTTGCAATAACTTGTTAAAACTATGGTCCAAATGTGCATTATTTGTTGTAAACTTGTTGGTGATCTAATAAATAAATAAATAAATAAATAAATAAATAAATAAGATTTTATTTAAACTTACTGGGATTTTAAATCAATTTAATTTAGTTCACCCGGCCACTTCATTTTTATTATTTTCTTCTTAAGAATTTTTACCTCAAGTCGTATCTTATATAACATCTATGTAACAATGTATGTTGCACTCGCCGCGTAGCCTTAAGGTAATAGCTGAAAATCAGTGATTTGCTCAACAGAGCGAAAATAACCACTGAGGTAAAGCCTTTTTGCAATATTGCTCACACTTACAACTTAAAATTATGCACTTATTATTTATTCTTTGATTGCAAACAAAAATGCTTGCTCATTATTTTTCCTTAGCTTTATTTAATTTTTTGTTTTTTTTTCTGTATCATATTTTATAATGTGATTTGTTATGTGTCTTATTGCAAATAAACCGATATTCTATTATATTCTATTCTAATTGTTCTCAATTGTCAGGCCGGAAATTAGTGGCTGTTTGACCAACAGGAAGCACTTCAGAAATATATATTTTTTAAAGGAAAAAGGATTAGACGTTTTTCTTCTATCTCACCTGATGGAAAGTTGCGATGAAAACGAAGGTGTTACACGTCTATCCACGAGATAACTATTCACTTGACGCTTGAAAGAACGAGGACTATAGTTTTCTGGAAAAACAGACGCAGGCGGTTCATTCCACACCTTGGCGACCCGCACCAAAAAGGAACTATCGAAGCGTTTGGTTCGACTTCTTGGGATATCTACCATGAAAGGATGGAAGGTCTGTCTGCGTCTAGTAGTCCGATGCAAGAAGGGTGTGGGTTCAACCTGATCAAAAAGAGCATTCGCGCACTCTCCAAAATGTAATCTGTAGAAGACTGCTAAACTAATGGTCGAGGCTTTGCAGTTTTTTGGTGGTGAGGTCAAAGTTGTTAATAATTTTTCGGGCTCTTCAGTCAACTGCGTCCATCGCTTCTAGTTGGTACTTTGCAGACCCATCCTACAGTACTCCATACAAGATCAGGGCTGAATTACCGTCGGAACTTCAAGATGATTCCCAACTTCTTTGAAGCTGTTTGAGCCATGGACACAATTTGTTGCCCGAAGTTTAGTTGGGACGATATAGTTACGCCCAGAAGCCCTAGGTGGTCGGTTAAGGGTACAGAAACATTTTGGAAAGTGGGCGTTAGGTCAAAATTGCTCTTTTTCGCGGAGAATAAACACGCCTGTGTTTTGGACGGGTTAAATTTGACCAAGTTGGAGTCGCCCCAATCGGACACTTTCTTTAAGGCCAAATCCACCTGCTTAATCATGGACTCTCTCAAAGCCCGGATTTCTTGAGGACTGTATCTCTCTACAACGGTGCTGTCATCAGCGTAACCAATAATGCCTGGGGTTAGCAGGTCGATAATGTGCAGCAAGAATAACGTTGCAGAGAGAACAGATCCCTGAGGTACCCCGGCATTAATTGCCATTAGGTCAGAAGAGCAGCCGTCTAAGACTACTCGAATTGACCGTTCCCTCAGAAAATCAAATATCCAGCCGCAGAGCCCTTTAGGTATTCCGTATCCTGGAAGCTTACACAAGAGACCATCATGCCAGACCCTATCAAAAGTCTTGGAAATATCTAAGGATACCGTGACCTTACAAGGCTTCGCTCCATAAGTGAGTGGCATGCACAAGAAGATCTCGAGCGTCCACTGCGAAAACCAGATTGGTTATCACTGAGGAGCTCGATGGACTCAAGGTATACCAGGAGACGATTGTTCAATACACGCTCCATGACTTTGCAAAGTATGGAGGTGATTGCAATAGGTCGATAGTTGATGAGATCTGCACGGCTTCCCTTCTTTGGTACTAGTTGCACGTTAGCCAGCTTCCAGGATTTAGGGACCTTTCCAGATTCCAAAGAGAGTCGATACAGGCGCGTTAGTATGGAAGACAACTCGGCTGCGCAGTGTTTTTACACAACTGCAGGTATGCCATCGGGGCCGCTGGCCTTGTTCACGTCTAAATTCTGCAAGCATTTAAGAATCTCCTTTTGGCGAATATGAACGGTACCCATTTTGGGCCCGAACTGAGGTAACTGGAGTGGGACTTTACCTTGACTATTTAGATGTGAATAGTTTGCAAAAAGCAAAGAGGTCTGCTTTCTCTTTTGCAGTGTGGGCCAGTGAACCGTCAGGCTTCCTCAGAGGCCATGGGCGACAGAATAGTTAGCTTAATGAGTACATGCCCATATTTATTTATATAGGTGCCTAGTACCATACAGTTTATGATTAGGTGTACATCAAACTAGAGCTTAGCCATACACGTATATTTTCTAGTTCCTGAAGCTTGGCTGGTAGAGAGTGCCTTAAGCCATAACCCCTCCTGTACATAAAAATGTGGGCGAAGTATTAAATAAAAAATAAATATATAAAAATATAACTACGGTCACCCACCAAATTCTTGATAGAGGCTGGCGTTAGTGACCTTTCTGTATGGAAGTAGCTAAGACAGGAACGCTATGCAGTAGCGTAATAACTTTCTATAGTTTACCAATTGTAGAAAACAGCTCAGATTATTTTTTTCCTTTATAAAGAATAAACGATATTTATAGCTATAATGTTCCTTACAAAAGAATAAAATAATTTTCAACACTGGCCCCTAAAATTGTTAAAATGTTCCCATCCAAACCTGAAGTCCCTCGTCTTGGTCGTGAAGGGCGCGAGCGCGTTCTCGTGGTGGAACAAAAGGCCTCGGAGTTCCGTGTTCGGGCGTTCTTCTGCAAGTTTCTGGCAAGCATGTGGTGCTTCTTTGGTTTCTTAAGGGAACTGGTACTAAATACCCGATAGGGCAAAACTGGCAATCAAAAATTTTCCATCCCTACTTGATCATAATTTTTGTTGGTGTTGGCTCGTTTTGTTTTTGGATCATATTGATAAATCCAATCCAATTCCTCACCTGTTATCGTAAGTACGACGGGAAGAACCTGATTTGAACTTATCATATCACGGCACCATTCCACATGCGTCTGCTTTTAAGCATCGGTGAGGTTGTACACCCCCCAGGCACAGTACACCGGGCACCCAGCGCGAAACAATCCACCTTACGCAAAGGTGGTTGTATAGAATATCATATACCCTACCTGCAATCCAATCCAATGCGCAGAGCTCCTCCTTTGTGATTCGCCAGTTTTTGAATCAAATGTTTCACTTGTAGCACGTTTTCGTCCGTAACAGCAGTCAAACTACGACCACTTCTTTCTTCATCCTTCAAAATTTAAGCGACCGCACTTGAAGTCGTTAAACCAGCGTTACACAGTTGCTTACTAGTAGAAGACGCCTTGTCCATTAAAGCTACCTGAAGACGATTAAACGATTCATCAGGTGTTAAGTTAGACTTGAAGTCTTAAAAAAATCATTGCACGAAAATGTTCCCGACGCAGATCCATTTTCCTATTACACCCAAAAAAGATATTGTTAGTAAAATCGTAAAGAATATTGTAATAATGCATATTTAATTATTCAAGTAGATAAACACGCCTATCCTTTATTTAATAGAGTTTATTTTACTACTACTGGTACTACAAGTCCTTCTATTTTTGTCTGCCATTTGTTCTGTTTAAAGAAAACAGCCAGGGTAGGAACAAAAGCCTACGAAACTGAAACGGCCATCAACATGTCATTAAACGATATTCCAAAATAGTATTATTCTTGACAAATAAATAAAAAAAAAAATAAATAGTAATACAACCAAGATTAATAAGTAAACCATGTAATTACCATGTGATTCATGACACTATAAATCACACGTGACATCAGTTAGATCGCATGTATCGAGAATAGTGTAGATTTGAAGTACAGCTCCGTCGGAGAGATCTGTTCTTCGTAGATTTAATAAACGCAGTCCAATGACAAGCCTTGTTGACTCGTTCCAGCGCATCGATACGAGCCTCAAGATCATAGCGTGCGATGTTCTCTCTGGTCTGATGGCTCGCGACTTGGGCAAGGATCTGTTTACTTTGAAGAAAGGAGAAGAAGTAAGGAAAATTTAAATTATGCTCCGTGTCCTTAAAAGGGTAAAAAAAGTTTAAAAATAGAGTTCTAACAATAACATTTTAGATTTTTCTTATCTGAATCTAATTTAACTGAATTTAAACAAGTGCGTACAACTGCAGGTGGTAGCAAAGAACCTGGAGATCGAGCACGTGGGGCTGCGCACGGCGCTGTGCGCGCTGATCGTGGCGAGCGTGACGCGCGCCGGCGCCGACCGGTATGTGGAGCTCGGCGCCCTGCACTAGTAAGTTTTATTATCATTCCTAATGCAAAGTTTTCGTATAATTGAGAAACTCGGGTTTAGTACATATTGAAATATCTTTATTTATAGTTATTTTCATGTTTTGTAATGCACAAATGACTTTTTTTATCCCAGCATGGTTGAAAAAAAGCTAGCTCGCTACGTGGTAAAGACATGGGAACCGGCACTTGAAGCTATATTCGAACACCATCCTTCTGCCAAGTTTGCGTACAGAGGACGGCTGGAAATCAATGATTTTGCTATAGTAAGTTGTAGGAAAACAGAACTTAAATCCATCTTTGCTTTAGTAGTAGCAGAGTAGTGAGTTTATTTTGTTAAGATCTCGGCTGGGGCAATATTACAGTCCTTCCTAATTTGATCGCCATAATAAACTTGTGGTTATGTTTTGGTTAAAGTTAAATAACAGAAACAAATGCAATGCCATTACATCCAGGAGAACTTGTGTTCACAAACACATCCCCTTGCTCTGTAGATACCTATTTCCTAACGTGTACAGGATGAGCTGATGTTACATACTCATAGAAATCCTATGTTTTCAAACTACAGTTAAAATATTTCTATACAGGTGGGTCCTAAAAAAACATGGCCCCTCCGCGTAGTGCAGCGATTGCATCCTAGCTACTGCCAGAGATCGATCGATTTTCAACCCATACAAGGATCTTCAAATATTGTTCCTTATCTAGCTGGATAACCCATAACTCTAGAAGTAATTTTTTCGCATTAAAGGAAGGGTTTTACGTGATGAAGCGCCTCGAGAGACCGCTGCCGACGCTGCGTGCGCTGCTGACGACGCCGCCGCCGCACTGTCAGCCCGTGTTCGTCGCCGCGCTCGCGCCGCGCCTCTCCGTCTCCAAATTGCAGATCGCATTTAATAATAGAGGTCAGTATTATTTTGAAAATGAAATCCAAAACAGCAACAGCAAAATTAACTCGCGATGCACTTTGATAATTTTTTTGCTGTTCATAGACTGACGTAATAATAAATGGACGGTGGGTCTAATACAAAAGTGACTTAAAAAGTGTCCCAAGCTAGTCCACACATATATCTACAGAATTATTAATAAATTAAATCACTTGGAATTCATTGCATTCAAAAATGTACGCCTTATGTAGCTGCAACTAGGAAGTTACTATAAAACTTGGAGCGTTCAAATTTAGACAGTTGTTAACTAAGCAATATGTGTTTTTTGACGTGTTCTCGGGCGGCCGAGCAAATCAAGACTGGTATGATATTCCTTCCCTTTATGCATTTATATTTTCCACTTAAGCTTTATTTATTATACGGGTATTACTATTTCATCCACAATATCTAAATTTTCTCAAATCCTTACCTATAATTATTTTCGTACGCGATATGAATTCTCTTGTAACTTACGTTCTTTATATTTCAATATGGCCAACGAAAATGTACGATCCATCCAGGCAATCAGCTCGCAGCGCAGGCGCCGGCGTCGCAGCTGACGCTGGTCGACGACCCCAACCTCAGGGACTACCTTCTCAAACTGAAGCGATGGTTCGGCGAGCCGTGAGTATCGTTTCATTTAAATTTTTTGCCAAAAATGTTCTGAACGTACTTATGTATAATTTAACAATGTATTCATTTATGTTATTCTTGTAGAAATTATGAAATAAAAACTTAAAATATTTAATTAGTACTTACAATATATTTTTTAAATAAATTATGCGAATGAGTATGAAGGTGTTTATATTCAGTATGGAGATTTAAGTAGCGTAAAATTGTGCAAGTTAGCTCAGCAGTGTGCAAGGTAAAAAAGACCGATAGGATTGACTAAACCAGTGTTAGTGGATGCACGGCATATTACCTACTCAAATATATCAAGTTGGTAAAGACTTAGCAGTAAAGTAGCCCAGTTACAGAACCCATTCTACTATTTTTCTTCCTACTTGACGATGGGAGCATGGTGATGTTTGTAGCAGTCAAAGTAAATGTCAAATGAAAAAAACGTTCATATTGAACCTAGTTCTTATTTTACTAAGAGTCGTTTTGTTTCCTTTTAAAATATTAGTGTTCGGACAAAGCTATTTAAAGTAGATCGATAATAGATTGGGACCAAGGACATTGCCTTAAAGTACGCCGTATGACACAATTTGTTCGCAATTTAAATGTTGGTCATTTTTCAGCTTTCGATTTGATAAATAATTTTTATTTTCAGAGTGGCTTTTCGGAGTTCAAGGAGATTTAAATATACCTAAATTCTTTATATTCTGGTCAAAACTCTCAGCAACAGAATGCTTTATGTCAAGGACCAAGTCTTTCGTCTAAACCTCTGCTTCTGTCCAAGCTTTGTTAGTTTTTATACTTGTCCAGCAATTTTGTTTAAAGACGTTTGCTAAAAATTATGTTCATTTACTTTCAGTGATAAATCTATGCAATACATTCAACTGGATGAAGCGCATAACGACGTTCGGTAATTATTTCTTGTTAACTTACTAAAATACAGTTTTATATACAGTGAAAAGAACGATTACAAAATGTAGGTACTTTGATAATTAAATACGTATGCGTAGATAGCATAGATCAGAAATCGGGCCGCCGTTGTCCAACAAAACCTGAATATTGTGTAAGTCATGAAATCAATCTGGCACAGTGCGGCTTGCGTAAAACATTCACGCCAGTAATGTATGAATCATGAGCTTGCTAAAAATTCGAGAACCTGGCCTGCATTTGGATTCTGTTTGTAAATATCGGCAAATTAAAAAGCGAATTAAAAATTTGCCTTTCCCTAGATTATATCATTAGTATTGGCTAGGAGACAGTGAGCGAATAATCATTAGATAATCACATCAATGCCTTTGGTGTATTGCGAACTTCACATATATTTGTTACGTTTTTGCTTTGATTGAATTAGATACCGTGACAAGTGCACCGAGGTTTCCACTACTCTAAAGGAGCGTGTGCAGCTTCTGGCGGAATTCGTGCAGGAGCAGATGTCTGGGCTGTCTCAGGAGCGAGACTGCTCTATGCCCAGCGTCGACCTTCATCTCGCTGACTTAATGGTGAGCGCTTAAACAAAGGTACCCTTACATGCATACTTCAGTTGGGTAGCATTATGGAACACTGTTCTAACAGTTGAAATGAATTCCTAATCACCAGTAAATTTTGATGTTCAAGAGAAAATCTTGCGTAAAAAGAGTTTTAGGATGACGGATATTTCAGAATGAGCATAACTGTCGAGTGATCAGTTTGGGCGAAGTCCGCAGCGGCGGGGCGCTGGAGCGCGCGGTGCTGTTCAAGGTGCTGGCGGACCGCCTCGCCATCCCCTGCGCGCTCGTGCGCAACGGCAGCGGACACGCCTGCTGCCAGGTCGCGCTGCCAGAGGTGCAGCCGGTAAGCCTGTCGATATGCATCTCTCGGCCAATATGGTTGGGTGACTCTGATGATTCAATTTAATATATAATTTTTTATATTCTATGATAGAACAATTCAGTGACACAAAATTACTTTTTTTTATTATAAAAGTATTAGACGTTTGTTTTCTATCTGACCTGATGGAAAGGTGGTATTACAATTTTCGCCCAACAATTTTTAATTAGAAGCTTATTTTGTAGTGTTTCATTCGTAAATCTGTAAAGTTTTTGATTGCTATACTTACAGGGATACTTTTCTCATTTTAAGGATTTAAGAATTGCGCCTGATACTCGGTTCCCAGCTGGACTGCTGCGAGCCAACTACGTGGTGGACCTCATGACTCCAAGCCCCAAGTTGTATCCGGTGAAGGGCTACGAAGCCACCAAGGTCAACGGCCCCTGGTGCCACAAGCCGTACACGGCCAGGGCTCCAGTAAACATTTGCACATGTAGAAGCGATAATCTGCTCGAAACTGTGCATTGAGTTTTGTGACCACAACAGTGTTTATACTTGTTTATTTTTATGGCAGGACTGATGGTTTTCACTCCATTACGATTTATTTATGTATTTTAAAAACGTGGTCATTTTATATGTTTATATATAAAATGGCTTTGGATTCAAAAGTGATAACCAAATCCTGTCCTTTTTATGTACATTGGATACAATAATGGATAAAGATGAAAATTGATTCAGTTTCTTCATATACGTTGACAGAACTTCGAAACGCAATATTTCTAGGTACCTTTTTTATATCTCCAAAAGTACTGTAATGACAACATCAGTATGAAACATTAAATTACGCATTCGTTTAACCATTTTATTATAGGGGAAAGTATTTAACTGCCTTTTCTTTAAACTTAATGTTTTACGTGAAGATCATATTCTTAACTTCATACGACATCATTTCTCATATACATTCATAATCTATACCAGTGCCTCATCATGTATTTGGGATTACTGACTCTACAGGTACAAAACTGCAAGTACCCTTGGAGTCGGACGAAGCTCCAGTGTAATCAGCTTCTAGTTTATGTTTTGAATAATGTGATAGACAATCTTTGCCATGAAAATAACTCAATAGATTGTTTAAGCGAAAACAAACACATTGCTCCTTAGAAGTTAATTTCGTTATGATTTGTATGTTGTAATTACATGAACTGCTGACAAATCTTTTGAGAACATTTGAATTAGATGGTAAACTTTTGGTGCCATTGCCACACACTTAGTATTTGCTGATGCTGCTCAAGTCTCAAAAATAGTGTGGCTGTCTCTGAAGAGTCACTAGAGGTTGAATTAGCTGCAGCAATGCCCAGTAATCTTATGAAATAGTTAAGTATGGTAAAAATTCTGAATCCATACTTAATAAAATATGCACTGGATGAGTACCTAGCTAAAATTATAAACATGGACTAGGATTACTATGGGCATCGGTAAAAAGAAAATGGGTAAACTATGAGGAGATTTCATTAATAATCGTATCTGCTTCCTCTTGAAATATTTGCGATTCTGTGTTCTCGTTTAGCACATGGACTGGATGAATTTCTCTTCTTTCTCTGCTTTTACCATTACTAATCGTTTTGTCTTCTCAGACAAAACAGTTAAGCTTGAAGTGTGATCTATATATTTATTCCAGAAAGGGAACAATATTTTTACATTGCTATTTTTTCTTATGAGTATTTTACATATTATATTTTTATTTCTATATTTATTTCCAATTAACTCTTGTTATTTTACTTATTTGTTGTTACGTTTATTTTCTACTTACCATTATTTTAACGATTTACATATTTTGTGTATTAACTCTTCTTTGGCCCTATACTTATTTTTTATTATCCCTTATTTTGTACTTATACTTGTAATAATTTTTAAATGAATTAAATAATAATGAAAATTTGTATTTTTTATTTGCGCCTTCCGATTTAAATTAAGGCCCTCTCTTATGCTCACACAGTAGGGTTTTAGAGCGTACTTAGTGCGCGCGTAACAAACATTGCGAATGCCTCAAAGTCATGCCCGGTGACCACACAACCACAGCGGAAACTATTGACCAGTGCACCACTATTACAGTTAGAATGATTTTATGTGGTCGTTGATAAATTAGTAAAAGTAGCAATTTATTAGTATCAAATGAGAGTAACTTATTATGTTTCTTGCCAGTTTTTTCACGAAGGTCTTTCCGAAGTGGTGGTAGTCCTTATGAAACTAATATAAAATATATTATTATTTTAATATTAAAGTCCGACCAAATTTGGTCATTTAATTATATTTTATACTAATTTCGGAAATAATTATTAAGACCAAAACTTGTAAATTATAAAAATTGCTAGCAAATTTCAAGGTGACAGCCGAGTTAAAAAAAAAACTTGTTTTACAGACAGCTTGATCGGACTATACGTATGTACAACCAGAGAGATCATCCCAATTTCTATGTCAAACCAAAGTAAACTATCACTATCTTTTTATAAATAAAAAAGATAGCCACTGGCCACGCCTGCCTGTCTGTCGATCTGTTGGAAAGTGATAAACTCAAAAATTACCAAGCGGATTTTCCAAACAGTTCTCTCTAAAGAACGGAGTGATTCAAGAGGAAGGTTTATGTGTATCTTTTTTTTTAACGTTTTGTGTAAAATAGCAAATGTTGATCGTTGATTATTTCGGAATAATATGAACCGACTGGGAGCTTTCAACGGAAACGCTGCCTAATCCCTTCGAGATTATAGATATTCCTCTTTTAAAGGTGTACAGAAAGAACGCGGTATCATAATATACATATCAAAAAACGTCCGGGTTCACTTGAAACCGCAAAGGTATTTTTTCTCATGTTAAAATATAATTATGAATGGATTATTTATTGCTTTAACATTTAAAAACATAATTTTAACCTCTCAATATTTTTTAGAGATGTCAATTATTTTAATCGATAAAAATAGATATACTACTAACTGTATTAGTTGTCTTAGTTGTCGCCCAAACACATTGTATTCTATTTTGATAATTGTAATGTTTAGTGAATGAAACGGGACAATGTTGCAGTTGCCTTGATTTGGTCGTAATATGACAATGAAAATAATAAATATAATGATTCAGGTCGGCTAATACAACTCCGAAGTCCTTTGCTCTATTTCCTACGGATCACGAGGAAGTAAAATCAATTATAAACTCACACAAGTCAGAGGCGCCGACTGGGTGGGATAACATACCTGCTCGCGTATTGCAGTATCACTCTGACGCCCTTGCTCATATTTTCAATAACTTTTTTTGGCTGGGCATCTTTCCCCATTCTTTCAAAAAAGCTTTAGTACACCCTATCTTTAAATCTGGAAATAGGAACCAAATCGATAATTACAGGCCTATTACAATACTGTCATCTCTGTCTAAAATCTTGGAGCGCCTTATAAACTTGAGACTGTCTAATTACTTAGAAAATAACAACCTTCTCTCACCAACTCAGTTCGGTTTTAGGCGTAATAAGTCGACTTCTGACGCAGTTCTTAAACTATGTACTAATATTGTGGAGAATCTAAATAATTCCAAGAAGGTGTTATCTATTTTCCTGGACCTCCAAAAAGCCTTCGATACGGTCCCTATTCCGAGACTTCTAAACAAGCTTGAAGACCTCGGTATCAGAGGTGTCCAGCTGAAACTTTTTGCCTCATACCTATTAGACAGGTCCCAGCAGGTAAAGATAGGGGACAACTTAAGTGATGAACTTCCCGTGAAATTCGGTATCCCCAGGGGAGTATCCTTGGCCCCACACTCTTCCTGGTGTTCATCAACGATCTTTCGAAAACTTCTCTACAACGTGGACAAATAATCTCTTACGCTGACGATACTGTTCTCACGTTTACTGGTTAATCGTGGAAAGCAGTGGAACAATATGCTCAAAAGGGGCTCAATACTGTTATGATGTGGTTAAATAGTAACACCCTAACTCTCAACACCACTAAAACCAACTACGTAACTTTTTCCATACGCAACAGCAGCCAACCTAAACATGACCTTTCAATAATAGCCCACTCTTGCCCAAATCCCGGACCGGACAGTTGCAATTTTTGCCCACCAATATTACCAGTAAAGAACATTAAATACTTAGGAGTTATCTTCGATAACCATCTTAACTTCAAACTACACGTAAATTCTTTAGCATCCAAAGTGCGAAAACTGATATATTTATTTAAAGCTCTCCGACATCTGACATCCCGTAAAATAATTATGACCACATATTATGCTCTATGCCAATCTATTGTTTCATATTGTATCTCTTCTTGGGGTGGGATACCGAAATCAAACCTTCTCGCACTGGAAAGAGCACAAAGAGCTCTCTTAAAAGTAGGCACCTTTAAAGCACGTACTTTCCCAACCATACAACTCTATACAGAATTAAAGGTACTTACTGTTCGCCAACTCTTTATTTTAAGCTGTATATTAACGGTTCATGCACGCATTCCTTATGTAGAAAATACGACAAGACGAAATTACATCGTAACCACACACCACCTTCACCTAAATTTGAATTCACTAAACACTTTTTTTACAACTCTACCAACAAACCACTATCACAACACAATCTACCACACTCACTCTGTAAAAAGCGAATTATAACATGGCTTGTAGGAAAATCATATATTGATATTGAAAAACTTTTAACTCCTTTTATTTAAATTTTTTTAATTTTAACTGATAATTATTGATATGGAATGGAAATTGATGAAGAATAAAACTATTCTAAAGTTTGAAATGCTGTCATCTAGAATGTAATTATGGCAAACTATGTATTATTGTGAAAAGTATGTATTATGACCTCTATATTATAAATTAATAGAAAAGGCTTTCTTTTCTGGGGAGAGGGGACTGGGCCCTTAGCACAGACTATTGTATTGTTTAGTAATGGGCTCCAGTAACATGAGTGTACAATGTGTGTTTATAGCCTTAAATAATAATTAGACTAAAGACCTGTTGTAAAATTATCCTTTCTGTGGTATAATAATAAACTGTTAAACTGTTAAATGATCTTTCAGCAAGCTATGTAGAAAGCGTGTTTTAAATTGACGTGTAGACAGTCATTGCCAATAAATCAATGTCGCTTAACTTTTTATTGTACAAGTCTTAAGCTCTATAAAAGTATTAATTGCGACAAGAATTTGTGCGACATGTACCATTAATTTAAAAGTGAAAATATCCATAACCTATCCATAGTATTCCAAACTTGAAATTCCCTCAAAAGTTTTTATTAGCATTATAAAACTATTTTGTGTCATAGAAAAATGGACCTGCGTCTGAAACAATTTCGAGCAATGAATTTTCACGACTTCAAGTCCAGCTTGAAACTTGAGGAATAGTTCAACGAATTCAATTAGCTTTTTTGAACAAGACGCCTTCTAAAGCATCTGTGTAACGCTGATATAACGAGTTTAAGTGCGGTCTCTTAAAATTTAAGGATGAAGAAAGAAGTGGACGTTCTTTGACTTCTGTTACGGAAGAAAACGTGCTACAAGTCAAACATTTAAGCCGGCGAATCATATACAAGGAGACTCAGCACAATCTGTAGATTAGATCGGGGAGAGTTCATAATATTCTATACAACTAACTTTGCGTAAGGAGGATGGTTTCGCGTTGGGTACCCCACAACCTCACCGATGGTCAGAGCGTGCGGAATGGTGCCATTATATAATATAAATTCAAAGCTTCCCGCCGTGCTATCGATATCACACGAATCTGGGATTTATCAATATGATCCTGGCAAACTCCAATACCCTCCTGATATACGTACGATCACACTCCACTTTTGTACGCGAGACGTCGCAGAACGGTTTGCTCGCCCAAATAACGAAACCTAAAATTTTTGTAGGCTCTGAACACGATCGAATTATCCATTGTATTTTTTTGTCTATCAGAAATTTTCCACTAACAAATTTAGAAAAAAAAATAGTTCCAATGATCTCGATACATGGCTCCACGCAAAGTAGATTATATAGTATAAAATATCAAGGCTGGAAAGAAGACTGAAGCTTCTAAAATACCACAATAAGCCTATGCAGAGCTCCAACAATCAAATAATCCTAAAAATAATACATAATTAATAAAAATCGAAAACAGTGAACAGACGCTTATTTGCTGTGCTGCATGTTTTAATTTGAAAATAAATAGTAAAAAGTGTGTTTAAAAGGAAAAAGTTTCATGACCTGTCTAACGCGCAAGTTTTAAGTGACTTATTATGACTGGTTTACACGCGTTAAGTAGTTAAGTTGGTAACTAAATTTTAAGTTAAAAGTTGCGGGTAAACAGTCAATTTAGTGACAAGTGGTAACTTAAAATTTAGTACGCAAGTGATTAAGTAGATTAGGGTTCGTTCTATTTTTCGTATAAGTAGGTGGGCGGGGCTTCTCACTTAACACGTTTGGACGTGATTTTTTAGTTAAGTACATAAGTTGACAAAGCGGGTGGCGGCAAGAGTTCATATTTATGACACATTTTCTCTTTTTTTTTTAAATGTTGGAGTAGAGTTTGGTTTCTACTTTAAAATTTGTGGAAGAATATTTATGGGTGTTACCACACCAATCGATCGATCGTCGACCGGTCGACGACACCACCCCTGAGTTGGTAAGTCTGCCAATCTGCAGTAGGCGTGATGGCCTGCAATTGTCTGACGCCACCCCTGAGTTGGTAAGTCTGCCAACCCGCAGTAGGCGTGATGGCCTACAATTGTCGGACGCCACCCCTGAGTTGGGAGAGGCTGATATCCCTCCAGTGATTATTAAGGGTACCTAATTAGTAAAGGTACCACACCAATCGATCGTCCGTCGATCGACGTCGACCCGTCGACGTAAAAAATTTAGAAAAATACATAATCTTGCAAAGATTTTAATTTCCGAATCAAATTCTTCTCTAAATTTGTCCAAAATCACGTTTACCACATATCTAAGTACAGAATTGACGGATTCCTTGACATTAATCACTGCTCATCTTCATTGAACTTATGAACTTAACCACTCAATCCATTTGGACACACAAGTGACATGTAGTAACTTAAAATTTAGTTACAAACTTAACAACTTAATCTTAATACATGTAAACCGTACATTAGAGCGCCGTCCTGCAAACTGTAAAAGGAGGCAGATACCGTCTCATACATTTCTGGGCTATGGTGTTAATAACTTGAAAATCGTGTTTTCTGTAAGAAACATACATTTGAAGTGATCACCTAAAATTTGAAAACATTTGTACTTCTAGAAGTTAAAATATAAGATATTTTTGTAGTGTCATATAAAGTTTCGTTCGGTTGTGAGAATTTTATTTTAAAATATTTCGTTGGTCTTTTCAATAAATTATTACCTCAACCAATATCTTGTTCACTTTGAAATTATTGGCAAGAATAGATTACTTACTGTTTCAGTCATACGCCATTGTCGAATCACAACCAATATTTCTTTCTTCATTTAAAACTCGTCTGCCAATAGTAGCACAGTGACCAAACGCAATGCCACAGTTGACTCAGCAATCCATGTCGAAATGCAAAATCGGGTATCCAATAGAACAAAACCAATATTCGTCGGTAAGGCGGGTTCTCGGGATCCGGTAGGCAAGCAGAAAGTATTCGAGTAAAAAAGAATCGTAGTTAGTTCGTGTAATAAGCATAATTCGTAAGAAAATAGGAAAACCATATAACAACTCAAGCGCATGGAACAAAGCCAAACAAACGAGTACCTAACAGAATGGTGGCCATTTGATGGCATAGATGAGTGAGTGACTAGTCAACGTACAGTTCGTTCGTTCTTTTCGCTCGTTATTGGGGGAAAACATTAGTATATCCGACGTTAAAACTAAATTCCACTCATAAAAATCACAGTGAATTTACATATTTTGAATTTATTTCCTTTCCAGAAATTAAATCGTTCGCGGTTTATTATATTTATAATAAGTTTAATCTAACTTATTTTTTGACACGAATTTCCACCTATTAACTGTCTAGCCCACGACTACTCAGCCTCCTTTGCTTTGTGATCAGTGCTGTTATCATAGAAAGTAATCGTGACGTTTATTTAAAACCATCTTGTATTTTATGTTCGGTGAAAAAAAATTGTAAGCTATTTTTTTTTTATTAATAATTAGTAGGCGTTGGTCTTCCATCTCACCTGATGGAAAGCGTTGATTTCCGAAGATAATTCATACATATCGTACTAGACTCTTGCCTTTTAAATAAAAAGAGCAATTACGTATATCTGTCGCAGTGCACATTTGTTTTACAATGAAGCATGTAAAGGTATAATTATTCAGAAAAAACATAATTTTATGAAATGTTCTGCATGTGATAAGCTATATCACGCTGAACGCCTTAACTGTAATAAAGAGCAGTTCAGTCAGTTTAAACCAGCATTTCTACAATCGTGGAAATGTCCTGCATGCATGAATATAACGCTTCGTAAACAATCTAATCAGGACACGCCAGTGAGAAATAACATGCTGCTGCATCAATGTGCCTACTCAGATGTTTCTGGTGACCAAATGGACAGGACCATGCCCTCGACCTCGTTCAGACATATTACTACATGCTCTGAAGCCTCAAATATAAAAAGTAAGGAAATATCATTTACTCTAGACGATATTAGAGCCGTTTTTAATGAAGAAAATGAAACTACTTCGTCGTGAGTTAAGATCGGACTATGTAGACTTAATTAGGACCGAGTTAGCTCCTATCAAGAAGGAGATCGACGAGTTAAAGAAATCGATTTCTTATTTAAACCAACAGCACGATGAATTCAATAATCGAATTTCTAGTGTGGAGCGTGACCTTAAAGCTGTAAAAAAAACTGGCACTGAGGTTTCAGCAATGGACCTGTCAATTAAAAAACTCAGGAATTATTATATATCGCGGAAGCAATGGTCAAGGCGATCGAATATCTAAATCTCTGGTTTGCCGGAAAACAAAAATGAGAATCTATTGCACCTGATCACAAATATTGCTAAACATGTAAATTGTCACTTAAACGTTGACAGTGATATTGACTTTATAACGAGAGTTTCTCAAATGAATAGTTCAACAAAAAAGCCTAAGCCCATTGTTGTAAAATTTATCGCTCGTTACAAGAAAGACGACCTACTTGCTCGACTACGTAAACTTAACTAAAGGCATGTGATCTAGGTATTTCAGGTGAAAAAGGACAGGCTCGTGTAAATTTTAACGACTACCTCATACCCCAAAATAAACTTTTAATGCAGGAAGTTAAATAGAAAGCCACTGAAAAAAAGTTTAAATATGTATTGGTTCGAAATTGCAGTATTATGGTGCGGCGAAATGACAATAGCCAGCTTATATACATTAATTCATTAATTGATTTATAAAAAATGGAATCGGCGCTATAATAACATGTCTCATTTTGTTATTCTTAAGTTACTGTTTATTAAAGTTTATGGTTATATTTTAAAGTTTATGGATACGATATAGTTTATAATAAGCTTAGCAAACTTAGTACATCTCATATCTGTCTTTATGACTTGTCATTAGGAATCACCCACAATACTATGTATCTTTGGCAGAAATAGCCCGCCACACCAATCGCGGCTGATTGCCATTCTTCAATTAACTAACTAACTAACTATGTATCTTCATGTATTCGTTTATAATCTTGAAGGCAACACAGTTTTCACTTCGGTACAATGGAGTTTTAAATAAAAAACACAAGTTTATTAGATATTTTTATTTACTAACTCATTGAAAATTTATTACCAGAACCAGAACACTCGTGGACTCCGAACTAAAACAAATCAGTTCTATAAAAATTGTTTAAGTGTAGATTATGATATTATTATCATTACAGAGACCTGACTCCTGCAAGGAATATTTGACAGTGAACTTTTGGATAGCAATAGTTACAGTATTTATAGATATGATAGGGATTATGCATCACGCAAAGAGAAAATGGGTGGGGGGGTTTTTATATTATTTGTTGTTACTTATCTGTTGAAATGTTACTCCTATTAAAATTACAAACGTTGAGGCCATAGCAATCACTATTCCCTCAGGTAAAATTTCTAATCCTAACTAGCTACGGCTTTTTTATGGTATGTCCCTCACGGCAATAAGCATGCGCACAGTTTAGACGAGTTTTATAATGTTGTGTCTGAGGAAATTCTTAATTACCCAGATAGAATGTATCTAATTACAGGTGATTTTAACATTAGCCGAGGTATGTGGTTGATTAACCAGCAACATAAACACGTGACTTTAAGTCATGTTGATAACTTAATAGCATCTAATTTTGCATCGTCTTTGTCGTTTAATAACGTACAACAATTCAATAATATTAGAAATATAAATGATAGAGTTCTAGACCTTGTGATATCAAGTATCGATTATGTATATCAAAAATGTCAGGATCCTATAGTAGCTCTGGATTCTCACCACCATTCCCTCGTAATAAACTTTTCTGTTGAAAATATACGCCCATTAAGCTGTACACTCCGCAAAGTAATTCTGTATAGCGTAGCAAATTACGAAATGATAAACAGACTTTTATTAGATTTAGATTGGGAAAAACATTTACATACTGCCGATATTGATTCTGCTATTGAATTGTTTTATGAAATGATCAATAATATTATCAATGAGTAAATATCAAAATTTAAAACGAATACGAACAGATATCCAGTTTGGTATTTTAGCTCGCTTATAAAATTTATCTATGAAAAACTTAAATTTCACAAAAAGTGGAAGAAATATAAAGGTAAATTAGACTATTCTACCTACTGCTTGCTGCGTGATCGTCAAAAACGAGTGGAAAGAGACTGTTATGATAATTTTGTTAAGAAAGCTGGAATGAATATTCGTAGTTCCAGTAAAAAATTTTCGAAATTTGTTAATCTAAAACGGAAATCAAATAATATTCCTGATAATTTATATTTATTTGATACTAAGGTGTCTAATGGCACTGACATATGTAACTTATTGAATCAATATTTCCATTCAGTATTTAACCAAACCGACACACGCACAATTCCTTCATTACCTAGCAATACTAATACGAATGTAACTTCTTTAAATATTCCTGAATCTCTCATTGAAAAACATTTAAAATTACAAGACACCACAAAATGCACAGGGCCTGACAACATACCACCTTTATTTTTTTTTAAATGCGCAAACTATTTGTAAAATCTATGTTTACTATCTAATAGATTTTACAGTCAGGATTATGCCGGAATTATGGAAAAGATCTTTTGTTGTTCCAATTCTGAAGTCTGGGGATATTCACAATGTTGCAAATTATAGACCTGTTTCTAAATTATCAACTATACGAAAACTTTTTGAAAAACTGGTTTATGATTTTCTGTGCCCGATTGTAAAACCTATCATGATTCATCAACAACATGGCTTTATGGAGAAAAAGTCAACGGAAACTAATTTGTGTGAATTCACGGATAGGTTGCTCACGGTTATGGATGAGGGTGTTCAAGTGGACGTAGTGTACACAGATTATGAAAAATGTTTTGACAAAATTTCACACAACATCTTAGTGAGGAAGGTGGAATCCATGGATATAATCTTATCTTTGCAATAGATCCCAGACTGTTACCCTCAGGGGCTTCACCTCGTCCTTTTTTCGTGCCCCAGGGATCACATTTAGGCCCATTATTCTTCAATATATTTGTAAATAATATCACCGATGTGTTTAAAAACTCATCTTTTCCTTTATACGCTGACAACAAAAAAATCTAAAAGGTATTCATAATGAATCTGATTGCAGAGAGTTACAAGAAGATTTGAATCAACTTTATATATACTGTATGGAAAATTATTTAATTTTAAATATAAAAAAATGTAATATTATCTCATTAACTCGTAAAAAGAAAATAATAAAATATGATTATGTTATAAACGGAGAAAAAATAAACAGAGTTAATGAAATTAATGATTTAGGAGTTCAGCTAGATTCAAAACTTTTGTTCAGCATTCATATTGGAAACATAATAAAGAAATCTTATAAAATGCTGGGCAAATGAAAAAATCTTATAAAATGCTTTGTGGTTTCTATTTATATTATTCTTTTTAACTCTTTAATACGACCTATACTGGAATATGCTACAGTAGTTTGGAGTCCACAGTACAATATATGCATTGATCAGTTACAAAAGATACAAAATAAATTTATTAAATGTTTAAAATAGAGATTCCATAGTATTGAAAGTGATTGTTTAAAGATTGTGCCTTTTGAATGTGGAAGAATTGAAAAGGATCAATTATTTTTACATAAATTACTAAATAACAAAATTGATTCCCAATATTTATTATGTAGTTTGAACTTTGAATGTAGAAAACTTAGTTCCTGTGTAAATTGGATCATTTTCATATAAGTTTACAATAATTTAAGAGAGAATTGCAGACAAAACTTCAAAACCTTAATAAATGTTGAAACTTCACTAGTTTGTGTTGTAGCTATTGTAACTTTAGTAAATAAGAATTGTACATTACTGTTTGTTTCCCAAATAAAGAGAAAAAAAAATTTACGACAGACCAGGTTTTATAGGGGTAGTTCTTTGACTTTCGTATACGACATACGTTGGCTAAAAAAAATAGGGTCAACTTTTACTAGCGTCACCTATCCTATTGACAATTATTCCGAGCTGTCAGAAAATTTCTCATTGCAATAAGTTTTGAATTTTTGCCCTTAATATTTTATTTGTCTATTTTATTTGTTTATTTAAAATACCAAGTTGGAATATATAAAATATGACAGTTCTGTATTTGTGGAAAAGTAATTTGTTTACATTTCCCTTAATTTGGATTGAAATGGTCTATAGTTGCTTATGAAATACCTTTGGCTAGTAGAACATGAGCAGAATAAACCGATTCAATTTCGTACAATTTATTTTTCAAATTCTCAATATTCACTCTCATTGACGTTACATCAACCACAAGTTCGGAAAGACCTTCGTGAAGAAGGCACGAAACTTCACGGGAGTTACATTTTCAAAATTAACAATTGCTATTTTGTCTATTCAAAATAATTATTATCTGTATCTGTTAGCTAGGCAAGACTAATCGTCCCCACAGCCTATCCAAACGGCGCACGTCCGAGGACGTTCACGGGCAGTACGCGGGAGCCAAGGTCGCCCTCCTCAACCCTATGAAAATGATAGTGAAATTGATAATTGACCAGATTAAATTATTATTGATATTTTAACTCTCCCTGTTCAAGTGACGTCCAATCACATTTTTTATTGGAAAGTCAGTTACAGTCTAAGGATTTCTCTTTTTTCTTAAAGAAGTCAGCCCAAGAAAGGCAGGCACAAACCTGTGAATTCGATCTGATAAACTGAAGAGAACATCAGAAAAATTGGACTTACACAAAATATAAAAAGTTTTAATAACCTTCTTTGTAAAACATTTGTCAAAACTGATTTATGAAAACGTCAAATATTTACGAGCGTACCTTACCTGTTATTTAATTAGGTCAAACTTGTATTTTCGCATAGGTTTTTTTTAATACATTGCTTGCAACAATGTCGAAGCCGCTCCAAAAAGATCGGGAAAACCGGTCGGCGGACAAGAGAGACCTGGTGTTCCATCCGTACTCTATCACGCCGGAGACGGCGCACACGTCCATCCTGCTGCTGTCGTCCACGGAGCCGGAGATCCTGTGCCAGGTCCGCCGGTCCACTACGGTCTAGTATGGTCATGCGTTGAATAACCAGCTACGCAATAATGATAATACTCAATAAGAACCACCTTTGATTCCAAGTCACGTTTATAGTTTTACAAATATGTATGTTTTTTAAATAATGTATTTTTATGTATATACGTGTTATTATCATTCATGACTAAGTTGGTGAATGTATCTTAGTATTCTGATTGATTGTATTTCAAATAGGTTTATGATTTTAAGTATACCATATTTTTATGATTTACTGCTACCCAGCGTCTTGTATGCTCGTAGTTAACATTAGTCAGAAGTTAATTATTTGAAAGTAATGTCCAAATATTTTAGGAACAATTAAGGCCTGGTACAGTAGGTAAAAATAATAATCGCCCAGGAACTCGCGCCCGCCGTCTACAATAATCTGTCGTGGGGCTCCGAAGAGATGAATAACCTGTTTTAGTGCAGCTAGGGTACTGTGTTGACTTTTGTCATTTGTATGACGGAGTAGCACATATTTAGTAAATGCATCTACTGTGACTACAACATACTCTTGGTCATTTGGAGAGCCAAGTTTACCAGTTATGTCCATATGTATGACCTCAAACGGCACTGTTGGTTTCCGAATGGGGTGTAATTGTACTTGGGTGGCGCCGGACGTTTGCTTTGATGTTTTACATACTACGCAGTTGTCAACGAAATCTCTGACAATGGTACTCATTTTGTCAAAATAATAAGAGTCCTTTATTTTGTGTAGAGTTTTCTCCCATCCTGCGTGTTTCAATGCAGAGTGGAAGGTATTTATGAGGCTCCATTGGAAAGTGCGTATTTAAAAAGTATTTAATTTTAAAGGTAAAATATTTTTTTTAATCCTATTTTTAAAGGTATCCATAAAGTTATTTGTAACCAAATTTGAACCCCCAGACGTTACGAGCGATCACGAAGTTCTGTGCGCAATGCACTCAGAACCGGCTGATCATCTTCGAGTTAGACGCCATTGAGTCCATTCTGCCGCACATCGAGCATCCAGAGCTGAACATCCGCCGCTTCGCGCTGAAGGCGCTGGCGCAGCTGTGCCAGGTGCCGCAGGCGCCCGAGCAGGTGCTGAAAAATCCGGGAAACTTGAGAAGAGTCGCGCAGCATTTAGTCAAGGTACGCTGCACTCGACATCATTTTTATTTTTTTTTGTATTGTTTTCGTTTGACCAATTGTGAACAAAATTATATTCTAACCTTAAGTTTCTGTATCATACTTGCAAACAATATATTTGAATGACCGATTTCTACACAGATATTTGCTTTTAGGGAGAAGATGTATTTGTGTTGGAGTTTGCTTCGTTGGTGCTGGCTGAACTGACCCGCGAGCCGCTGGGCTGCGACCAGCTGGTGTCTGCCAACATCCTCGGCACGCTCTTCTCGAGGATGAAAAACAGCGAGGACCCTGATGTGCAGAAGAATTGCACGCAGGTTCGCTTATATTTAGGTACAATATAAGATTAGGATACGAGCTTGATTAGAAGGATAGCATTATTAAATGATATTACTTTCTTAGCAATGGCCATCTGATCTGTTCTGGTCACAATTAGGTTGATTTACTTATGATATTTTATTAAGTGGGTCGTTTAATTATTTTTTTTTATTGCAGGTTCTTAGCAACTTGTTGGACGATCCGGTGTGTTCATCAGAAGTGACCAAAAACCACAACTTCAGTTGGCCGTCTCTTTTGACGCTGATGCACAGCCCGTTCCTGGCGATCCAGCACACCGCGCTCAGGGCTGTCGACCAGCTGATCTGTCGCTACAAGGATCTAGTGGTACAGAAAACTTTCCGAAGTTCCACGGGCGTCCTGGAACTTTGTGATATATTAGAGGTTTGTGGTTTGCTGAACTTTTTAATCATCTTGAGTAAAGAAAAAAGTATATACTTATATTTTTTTAGTCATACGAGTTCCGCGACGTGCACACGCTAGTGCTGGGTGTGATCAAAAACTATGTGGAGTTGGAGGAGAACGCCACCCACCTATACCAGTCGGGGTGCGTGTTCCGCCTGCTGGCCTACTTGGAGATGGCTATCCCCACTATGAAGCCACACTGCCTATCCGTGGTCACCAAGATGTCCTACAGCCCTGGTGGCAGAGAGGTACGTTTTTGTATTCTATCATGTTTGTATATTTGGCCAATACGTTATAAATATGAAAGTACACTTTTCTTTAACGGTCTTAAATACATTGTTTCGCTCTTACAGTCGTTATTTCAAACTGGTGCAGATCTAGTCTTCTGTCAACAATTAATGACGTCGAACATGGAGCTGCTGGCGGACGCTGCGATGGGCGTCGCCAACATGACGAAGCTGATGCCGTCCGCGGTCCGCATGTGCGATACTAATGTGATTGAAGCTCTGTGTGGTACTTGGACTTATTAGTTTAGAAGAGGAACTCTGTTATTAGAGACATCCCATGCATAACGCCAGCCTAGTGGCGTAGTGGTTAGTAGCCCTGTCTCATACGCTGGAGGTTCCAGGTTCGAGTCCTGGCCGGGGCATTCATTTGTGTGATTAACACAGATGTTTGTTCTCGGGTATAGGTTGTTAATATCTATATATGTATGTGTATTCTGGGTTATATTTTCGATATAGCAGCGTGTTGAAATCACGGTAAAGCTATAATTAACCTAATCTCATTCAAAATTTGGGCGTGAATCATCTTATTTACTTCAGCAATCCTGAGCGACGACGCGGCGGCCTGGTTCTACGTGCGCGTGAACGCGCTGCGCGCACTTGCCGCGCTCTGCACCAACATACCGAAGGCCGCCTACTCTATGGTGGAACCGAAGACTTTCACAGTGCTACGGAATATTAATAAGAAGTGTGAGTTTATTCTTTAAATGTATTGCTTTTTTATTTCCTCTGACGATAAAAGGCACGCTATCTATCAAACCCAGAATTAGACGAATTGATTATCAAAAAAAGGGTAATGGAAAGATAGCCTAGGCTGAACTCAACCTCTGATGCAGAGCTTCGAACTTGAAACTAATTGGGACGATATATTTAAAAATAAATATAATAAGAATTCCAGACAAGGAGACCCCGATTGAGGCACAGCGCTTGGCCGTGCAGTGCTACACCAACCTGCTCAACTTCTACGAGAGCACCAAAGCCATGCTCAACGGCGAGTTCATGTCGGAACTTCTGAAGACCTTGCAGGTGATATGCACTGTTATTTTTATATACGCTTTAAATTCGCAGAAACTGTTTATATAATTACTATTTCGTATATTTATTTATTCAGCAAATACATTGTTAACTTACAGATAGGTTCCAAAGCGTTAACACAGTCATTAAAAAATAAGAGTACAAATAGAAAATAATACAAATTAAATGAAATATAAATGTCAATCCGTTACATAATAAAATTCAATTGTAAAATAACAATAATAATATAGACACAATAAAAATTCCAAATCTCATACAAATATTACACAGATCAAACAATAAAATTCATTTAAAATGTCAAATTAAACTAATTAAATATAAAAAGAAAATATGTCAAAGAGAAAAGCAAACAATACAAAAGTCTAAATAGAACTGTCAAAAAATAAAAATAAATTAAACTAAAAATTATAATAATAATAATAAAAAATACTGCTGAAATTAAATAATTACACGTCAAATGAATTAGAAATTTTTTTTATTTAAAAATGTCAAATGTCAAATGAACTACTTATTGCCAGTAATAAAAACATCAATAATAAAATAAGTGACTTTGAATAAATGCCCGAAACTATCAGCAAATATATCGATTTCATGGTGTTGAGCCAAGATGTCACCGATAAGTCGCAGAGCCCGGTTAGTAGGGCGGCGTAGCAGGCGCGGGCGGCAGCGTGGCGCGAGCAGGCCAGCCGGACCTCGTGGTATACGCATGGGGACTAGTATGTCGACTCGCTCATTAATTGAAGGGTTATATATCTTGTTGTGCAATATTTTTAAATAATGCACAACAAGATACATCATCCGTCTAAGTGCAAGGGTATCCAAGTCCACCATACCACTAACAAAACTGGATGGGTATAGGTAGGGGTAGTATACGTACTTACGCTTATGAGCCATCGCGCAAACTTGCGCTGAACCCTTTCATTTAAACAGACGATATTTGTCTTCACAAGGATCCCACACTATGGCTCCATATTCTAATTTACTACGGACGTTGGCATTGTATAAAACATTAGCAACAATAGTATTGTCCAATTGTGAGGCAGTTCTCAGAACAAAACCTAAAAGTTGGTTTGCTGCTTTACAAATTGTAATTATGTGGTTATGAAAGTAAATTTTTGAGTCAAAATTTATACCTAAGTCACGTATTTCATGCACTCTAGCAAATGGAACGTTTGTCAATTTATATGTCCAATTTAAAGGATTTCGTTTTCGTGTAAATGTCATTATTTTGCATTTAGACTCGTTAAACGGTAAGCAGTTTTACGAGTTATTGTTTAACGACGTTATTGTTGTCAGCCTGGAGAGCATCAGCGTCACCCACGTCATTCACACCTATACTGAGTTTCAAATAATCAGCGAAAAGTAGGCACTCGGCAGAGGTAATGTTTTTTGGCAAGTCATTAATGAAAATAAAGAATAGTGTTGGTCCAAGGGTAATTCCTTACCCACTACCGATCTGAACCAATTGACGGCGATCTCCGAGGTAACTTGAGAAAAACTCAAGCAGATGATGCGAAAAACCTAACCAAGCCATTTTTTGTAGGAGGATATCGTTATCTACTAGGTCAAAAGCTTTACAGAAATCAAAGTAAGCAACGTCAACCTGCTGTCCTGCATCCATTTCCGTGTAAAGATAGTCTACGTGGGAAACAAGGTTAGTAACCGTAGATTTATTTTTTTGAAATCCGTGTTGACTGGCGTTTAACAAGTTTTCTATCTGATTTACTATGCCGCGATTTATGATAAATTCAAATATTTTGGCAGACTAAAAGCCTGGCAATTGGTCTAAAATCGGCAATGTTAAATCCAGGGTCACCTCTAGGTATCGGCGTTACACATGATATTTTCCAGCAGTTTGGATACGTACGGCTGGTTGAACTGAGATTGTACAAGTATATAAGAGGTTTAGTAAGTGCATCTATACAATCTTTAACTAAGAACGTAGGTATTCCATCAGGGCCGCTAGATGAACATGACTTTATTTTCCTAGACGCATAGGTTTGATCGGTTTGATTGACTTCATTTATAGATATAAAAGCGAAGTCATTATTAGAATAGCCAGCTCGGACTGCTACGTTCGGGTCTAGTGTAGGTACATCCGTAGTAAATACAGAGCTAAAGTACTTCCAGACACTCCTTTATTTCTGTACGTGTAAGTGTATATTCGTTGCCTGCTGGTTTTCCTATCTTTAACGTAGCCCCACAAACTTTTCGGATTGTCAATTATATTATTTTGTGTCACTGATATAAAATGTCGATATGCATTTTCAATAAAAATCTATGTATAATTATGATATATAGACTAAAAACAGAGAATCTTTGAGAGAAACGTTGGACTAGGAAAGATCATGAGTAAGCGTTTCCACAATTTAGGTTGGCTAAAAGCAGCAAATCATTTATCGGAATGTCAATACGTTGTTATAATAAAATTTCATAATCTGTTCAATCCGAGCCTTTTAATAAATTCAAGAAAAAAATAAAGGAAATTTTATGACAAAAAGCTTTTAACAAAAGCATAGATTATTTGGATGACAAAAGGGCGTGGGAATCAGTTCTTCACAGGCTTCTGTAACTGAAAAGTAATATATAATTACTGTGTTAACATCTTGGCTGCGGCACGACATTAGTTCACGCAATTAGCTGTCGTAGTCGAGCTGTTTACCTGATTGCCTATTCCATGTATTTTACTATTTTGAGAAATGAGCGCCGAAAGCATTTTTTCCTCTCGGTTTTCCTATAATCGCAATCGCATGGAAGTTGAAGAAAAAGATTAAGTGTATTTTTTATCTATGATGAAATAAGTATTTTGATTTAAAATTTGATTAACTCTAGATAATTAGGACACTTAAATCACCTCTTTAATATCAGCAACCTATGGCTTATTAAATAAGTTATTTTTAAATACTTATTAAATAAGTTACATTTTCACACAGAATGTGAAAACACAAAAGTGTGAAGAGAGTAACTTTTCCAGAAAATTTTAATGACATTTCTAGGTCGGGCTGTATCATACATTTGTTCAAAAAGCGACATTATTTTATTTGCGTAGGTTGTTCTTTTGCACTTTGTGAAGAAATTGCACACAAAGTTCTGTTATGCACGAGAAAAGGCATACTCATATGTAAATATTTTGTCTCTACTTATGATGTCATCCATCTCAACAAATGAGGGCCGCTTGGAATGGCAGATAAGAAAAATCCACCGACTCTAAACTTGCTTTGTAGCAGCCCCGCAGAGACATTTTCAAAAGCTTTTAATAAATCTGAGATATTTTCAGAGACTTATGGGTTAAAATTCGGTAAGGGGTAAATTATCATCTACGGTAGGTTTGCTTCTGAGAAACAAACCAGATTATTCGCAACGATACAATATTTTTCTATGTTTGAATTAACTTGATTGGTTGATAATGTGATCGTTTACAAATAAGAATGAAGCATGATTTGACTCACGATTATTTCAACGGTAATGTTGTGTGTTGTTGGCAGCGCACCGACGTTTGCTTGAAGATCATGGTGTGCACGGTGCTCACAGGGCTCATGTGCGAGGAGGTCGGCAAGGACCTCTTTACCACGAAGCTAGGAGAGGAAGTGAGTAGCACTATTGGTATTACTTTATTTGTAATGTAAATGTATACAGGGTGTCCCAAAAGAGAAAGTCAATGGGTGGCCCAGAGATATAGCACAAAGACGGAAATAGTAGGGTTATACTGCTGAAAGGTGCATTTTAAATATGTGCATAAGTTGCAGTAAGCAAAAATCTTCTCTGGAACTTTAATTTGAAATGTTTGTATGATAAAACTAACATACTACTAGGACAAAAAAAAAACCAATGTGTACGACCTTGGACCTTAAATACTTTTCTTAGCACATATGGGATTGATGGGCACTAGTAGCGTGTATTTGCATAATTTTTGTGAATGAAAATGTTAATTTTGATCGAACTGATAGGCGTATCAAACATTTTGTCAGGTCTGCGCGCATTTATACTTAGTTCTATTATTATCATACTGACACCGCGGATATTTCGCTGTCAAAAATTTAAATTCAGAATATTATTGTCATTATTGGCAAATAAATGTAATCGTATTAAGCTATAATTTTGTTTGACATAGCTGCTCCATCCATGTTAGAATAACACAATGAGCGGCAGGCGCCTCCGAAGTTTGGTAACCACCTGCATATCGCGCATCGTTCACAACTACGATCAGATTGACGGGTACTTGGCGACGTTGCAGGTGGTGTCGAAGAACCTGGAGATCGAGCACGTGGGGCTGCGCACGGCGCTGTGCACGCTCATCATCGCCAGCGTCACGGACGACGGCGCCGACGCGTACCTCGAGCTCGGCACGATCCACTAGTGAGTGTTGTATCTAAGTATACATATATACAATTTCATGTAAAAGCAGTTTTGGCTTGACTAAGATTGATTCAACGCCAGCAACTTTAAAACATTTGATAATTAGTAGTATTATTAAATAGAAACAGCTCGGGGTATGTAAAACGAATTTATCTTTAATATTTATAGTCTGAAGGTCATTTAAAGTATACAATTAATAATTTCACATGGCATTTCAACAAATGTAATATTTTTTTGTTCGGAAATTCGGTTTTCAGTGAGTAAGTTAATAAGTCTGTATCAATTACAGTCAGGCTACATGCGATTGTGATAAGAAATGCTGACAGTGCTCTACATAATGGTTAGGCTGGATCCGCCAAAGCAGGGAGATTTAATTCCGCTATGTGCTAAGAAAAAATACCATTTGGATTACATTTTCCAAAACAAGACTGCCATAGTGATCTATATAATAATATTTAAAGAAAGTAGAGCTCTGTCAGAGCGTCTACATAGGTACCTACACATATTTGAAGTGTAAGCAATATTTGTTTACAATTATATTTATAGCACCGTGTGACCTAAACCCGCAATTTACGCACATTTGTCCGTGACCTAAGTTGCCTATTTCTGCACGGTGCGTAAATGATTCAACCAACCAACTTAACTCATGTAGAAAAAAAAAAGAAAACATATTTAAATTTCATGTGAAGCTTGAATGGCCTTTACGGCAATGTTGTCTTAAATAATTGTACCGTCACCCAAACGTCTATCACCGAAAATAAAAGTGTGCAGACTGAGGAAAGCGATAGCTGAATTAGTGTGGTAGCTGGATTCTTGTTTCAATTATATGAGTATAAAAATAAAGCTCATTCCCTTTGTCTAATCTATTGTTATGCCAATCAAGAAATAAACATTCATGGATACTTTGAAATTTTATTCTGTTTATTACAACTATATATTTGATTTTTTTCTTTAAAAATACACTTTCAAAATAGTAATCTGAATCCCCTGCTCTCCCACCCCGCGCGCTCCGGCCCGGGGCGGGTTTATGTCACCCTATAAAATAGTATACGATACTTGGGATAAACGCTCGCTCAGATGAAGGCTGTGTGGCAAAAATTTGCACGAGTCATTCAGGGGTTCTTTAGTGGGTAGTGCTCATAAGGAGCTAGTCCCAGATGCCTTGTAACGCGCGCGAGAGGTATGCGGAAATGCATTTTTTGCCTCCTGCCCAAACGGGGGAAAAAAAAAATTGGGATAAACGCCGTGCATAGGCTTCTTAGGTCACGCGTATCGTTGGCCTTCTGTCAACTCATTTAAAACCGGGTCTTTTGGACCGTCAAAAGCTTATTTATTTTCATTTGCTATCGAGAAACGAACCAAGAAATTATAATTTAATTTTACCTTTAAAGATGGTTTTATAGTATGATATTGCTATAAAACCATACCCAATCAACAATTTAAATTATGATAAAATAGAAGATCCAAATTTATTTGCATGTCGAAATTCCTCTGTAAATTCCTATTTATACTAATTCTGGTGAAACTATTAGGAAGTAAGATAATAGAATTATCATTTTTGTGGGCGCTGGCTGTTTTCCTTCTGTTTATGATACCTTTATCTCGACAACTTGACAGCATGGTGGAGAACAAGCTCGCTCGGTACGCTGTGGGCGCCTGGGAGCCGGCGCTCGAAGCCATATTCGATCACCATCCTTCTGCTAAGTTCGCTTACAGAGGACGATTGGAAATCAATGATTTCACCAAAGTGCGTAACAGTTATTCTTTTACTTTATTCAAACATGATCAGAAAGATATATTTTTGGCAACTTCTAGAATAAAGCGATAAAATCGAACTAAAGTTTTTACAGTTTGAATTAACTAAATGCTTCACACGTACCAACTTTCTTAACATAACCTACAATTAACTTGAAGTATGTTTTGAAATATAGTCTCTTCTCAGGAAGGGTTCTACGTGATGAAGCGTCTGGAGAGCCCGCTGCCCACGTTGCGCGCGCTGCTGGAACCGAACGTACCGCGTCGCCCCGCGCTCGTCGCGGCCTTCCTACCGCCACACCGTGCTGCCAAGTCCGAGGTCAACGTCACCGGTAAGTGAAGTCAAGTTATTTTCCAGATTAATCAAAATGATGGCAGAGCCCTGACCTTTAATTTAACAACACAATTTAAATCGAAAGAGTTCAGTCCGTTGTCTACGCACTCACACGTAGTCATTTGTCCCGTATCGATCATGATCGATATATGATCAGACCAAAACGCTTCAAATCAATTTGCCAAGCTACAGAAAACAAGCTCTTAAGTACAAGCTTGACTCCCCCCTCCGCGCCTGAACTGTAAACACTGTTTTTACGTTCTCCTGAATAATTTAATCGTATTAGGTACAGAAGCAATTATTTCAATACAAACCGAAGATAAGTTGCAAGAATATGAATCAAGTGCATCATTTATTGTATTGTTCTGGCTGTATTGGACGTAACCGAGGCTTGAATTGGAAACTCTTCTCATCACTATAACGGTCAGTGCTTCTTTTACTATCCTCCATCTTTTGTTCAAACATAAAAAATCCACCAATAACATGAATAAACTATAATTTCGTCATCACGTAAACAAAAGAAACTTAACCAACAAAAAACTGTCTGGGATGACACTATCAACTGTCAAAATTGACAAAACACTTGTTGATTGATAATCGTGTTGCCAGCATACAAAATCATACGATTGACTGTCAAGCGACATAGATAGTGTTGTTTATAATCTTTTATTAGGATAGGCAAAAGCTGAGCCATACAGCCTGGCGACATACATAGATATACCAACCCCTGGATTGTGAAAACAATAAGACGGCAGTGAGACTTAAATATTTAAATAGAGCTCTTACCTGATTTTTCCTATAATATGCCTCTTAAAAGAACGCCCCCTAATATTACTCATGATTTAATTGAATCTGAAGCAAACCCGAGTTCAGCCCCTGTCACAGATACTGAGAATGAAAGCTCCAGTAAAATCAACAGCAGGCCTCGGGCTCGAAAGCGTCAGCATGGAGATGAAATCACTATGTTTATGGCGGAAATTAGATCCAGTATAGAGATACTCAAGAGTCAGCAAGTTACAATGCAAGGAACTATAAATGATGTGTTGGTTCAAAATAGCGAGATCAAAAACTCAATGGAGTTTATATCGAAGCAATATGAGGACATGAAAGATAGGTTAATCAGGATGGAGACTGAGAAAAAGGTACACTTAGCATATATCCAGACTCTGGAAACGAAGGTGGAGGCACTAGAGCGAACTAATAGACTAGCTAGTGTGGAAATACGGAGTGTCCCGTTACAACAAGGAGAACAGAAGAAGGATCTCGTGAACCTAGTTCGACAGATTGGTGACACACTTAATGTGCCTATAGAAGATCACCAGATTAAGGACAGCTTTCGCTTACACACGAAGAAGGGCGACAAGCCAATAGTAGTTGACTTCACCTCCATTATTTTAAAGGATAAGCTGATGGCATCGGTGCGAGATTTTAATCGTCGTAACAGGGAAAACAAATTAAACACAGTGCACTTGAAAATTAGTGGTCTAGCAAAACCTGTCTTCATTGCTGAGAGTCTAACTCAAACTTCAAAGAAAATCTACTTTCAAGCGCGTGAGTTTAGCAAGAAAAATGGCTTTGCTTTCTGCTGGACTGCTCACGGCAAAGTATTTCTCCGCAAGAAGGAAGGTGCAGTAGCTCATCTGATCAGTTCTGAATCAGATTTAAAAAATCTGCAATCTCAACCGGACCTGTGACTAAATGAACTCTTCTTTATTATTTTAAGTCAAAATTTTATGCTATCAAAAAATTTTTTTAACTTTTCATTTTTGTTTTTATTTTTGTTTTCTTTATGCAATGCACTAACATCACAAAGCCTTAGTCTCCCATACATCAAATCTAATCATTCTTTTATCATCTTAGTCTTTATGCCAAAACATCCAGACGTCACGGATTCTTTGTTTTCATTTGATTACCTTGTAGATCTATCTCTTGGAGTCTCTTTTAAATTTTCGCCTGCAACCCTGAAGTGCAACGACAAAGCTCACATTATCAATGTTACTTCTAGATGACATATCTATTGATATTGATTCTATATCTGTGTACAAGTCCTTCATTTGTAGCCCGGAAAATGTAACTACTTACGTCGATGCGTCTCAGAAATCGCTAAATATCTTTCACACCAACATCCGTAGCATATCCCGCAACTTCGATGACCTAGTTCTCCTTTTAGAAAGAATTAGTCTAGAATGTGACATCATTATACTGACAGAATGCTGGCTGAATAACGTTTTATCCATACCAGTGAAGGATGGTTGTCGGTCTTATTCCGCGGGCTCGCGTAATCAAAACGATGGAGTGGTAATCTATATTAAATCTGATATACAGCACAATATAATTGTCCCGACCATCCTTGATGCCAGCTGTTTAGTTTTAAGACACGAAAATGACTACGCATTTGTAGCCATTTACCGTACCCCGTCAGTACATAACATTGATCGTTTCTGCGACAGTGTTGAACTCTGCCTGTCTACTTTAAAATCAGTCAAGTCAGTAGCCTTGATTGGTGACATTAATATAAATATTGCACCAAACAATAGAGATCCAAACAGCTCAAAATATTTAGACATGATGGCATTTCATGGCTTTTTGCCTGGTCACTACTATGTTGAGGTCGGATGCGAGTGCAACAACTTTAGTCTTGGATTCTCTCGTCACTGACCACACCACAACGCTTCTCTGTTTAGACTTAAAAATAAAAAGACATCGATTAAAAACAACATATACAAAAACTAACTATTCGCTAGTAACCAAACAACTTGCCGAAACGAATTTCGAAAATGTCTACAGCACAAGGGACCCGAATCATGCAGCTGCCACATCTGTCTCAAATGCTATCAGGGACAATTCTAAAGTAATTAATATTCCTCACCGTCATCGCACCATAAAACCATGGATCACACCAGGTTTAGTTCGGTGTATCAGAAATCGAGATAAAATGTACAAACGCATCCAGAATGACCCGCTTTACGCTGTGCTACAAGTTACCTATGCCAGATACCGTAATTACTGCAACAATCTTTTAAAAAATATTAAATCCGAATATGAGAGGTCTGAATTAAAAAAGAACAAAGGAAACCCCAGAAACCTATGGAAAACCATACAAACTATTACTAACTCCAAACCGTGTACAACTCCATCTAACGAGCTTCTCAATTTGTCAACATCTCCCACTAAATCACTTCAAATTATAAACAGATATTTTGCTGAGGTTGGGCCAATACTGGTGGAAACAATTTTTGCCAAACAGGTAAGACGAAGTGCTGCCCCCCATTGTGAATCTAAATCACAAAAGGATTCCATGGTTTTATTAAACACGGACTACAAGGAAGTTGAATCTATTACTCTCAATCTCAAAAACGACTGCGCACCGGGAATCAATAATATACCAACACTTGTTATCAAAGCATCTAAAGAAAGTCTTATATATCCACTACTATATTTGTGTAATTTATCATTTGAAACAGGAATTTTCCCTGATATTTTGAAAAAAGTGCAGGTACATCCAATTTTCAAGGCAGGCGATAGAGACTGTGTCAGCAACTACAGGCCTATATCGGTGCTAACTGTTTTTTCAAAAATATTAGAAAAACTACTAAATAATAGACTCGTCAACGTTTTGGAAAAAAATAATATCTTAAGCAACAATCAGTTCGGCTTTATGAAAGGTAAATCCACTGAAGACGCTACACTTCTACTAACCGATACTATTGTTAGTCACCTTGATAAAAAGGAAAAGGTCTTAGGCATCTTTTTAGACCTTGCCAAAGCGTTCGACACGGTCTCTATTCCCAAAATGATCTGTAAACTTGACTCAATAGGCGTACGTGGAAAGGCTCTGGACATTTTTTGCAGCTATCTTCAGAATCGGACACACTGCATCAAATTGTCTGGCTTTTCCAGTTGTCATACAAGTATTACTTTCGGTGTGCCGCAGGGTAGTATACTGGGTCCCACTCTCTTCCTTTTATATATTGACAGCCTGTGTACAAAATCTCTTCCAAATTGCAAAATTATTACTTATGCAGATGACACGGCGTTAATTGTACATGGTGTGAACTGGGAAGAAGCTAGACGCTGCGCTGAGTTTGCTTTAAGAGAGATAGGTGTATGGTTGGATGATAACTTACTTACCCTTAATGTGACCAAAACTAAGTATATCGCCTTCTCGCATCGTACCAACACTCTACCATCGTCAGATTTTAATCTCAGAGTGCATGGCTGCGACAATATGTCAAACTGTAGTTGTCCGCTCATTGAGTGTGCCCCCAGTCTAAAATATCTGGGACTGACAATTGACTCATCCCTGAACTGGACTCAACACATCAATAACTTGACCTCTCGTGTGAGAAAACTGATTCCCATGTTCAGAAAACTTAGGTCCTCTGCTGACATGGAAACATTAATGTGTGTTTACTATGGCCTTGTTCAGAGCATTCTAACATACTGCATTGTAGTTTGGGGCAGTGCTGGAGTATCTACTGTTCTTCAGCTTGAGCGTGCTCAAAGAGCCATTCTAAAGGTAATACTTGGAAAACCACGCAGGTATAGTACCACATTATTGTACAGGGAATGCCCAGTACTCACAGTAAGACAGCTATACATTCTCCACACCGTAATACGTAAGCACAAAACTATGGCATTCAAACTTTCAAACAAGCGTAATGTATGGAAGGTATGTCCTTCGGTCCCCCACCATACTGAACTTGCAAGACGTCAGTTTTATGTTATTAGTTGCAAACTCTACAACATAGCAAATAAGGCTAACAATATTTTTACCCTCCCATTATTCGGATGTAAACAAAGAGTTCGTGACTGGCTACATAAACTAAATTACAGGGAGACAGAGGATATTCTCTAGGACTGATTCATATATATGTAAATGTATTTTATAACTAGATAGTGAAGGTAAACAATAATTTGTACGGAAAAATTGTGATTTATTGATGAATGAGCTAACTGAGTAGTTAAGTTATATTTTGAAATTTGATATTGAAACTGAATATAAAGTACCAACTCGGGAGCGCTGGCAGCTGTGACACAGTTCATACTAATACAGCTGTCAACGTCAAATACTCTTCAAATTTATTTTTTAATGTATAGTTATGTGATTAGTGAATCCAGCACATGTCAAACGATTTAAATCTCGTGAAAGAAACCTTGAAAATGAAAATAAATCTTTATTTATTTATTTATTGAGCAACAAAACATTTTAACTAACTATTATACATCTATTGTAAAAATTAAATATTAAATATTTCCTTTCCTGAGCGTTTATATTTTCGAATAGTGACATAAAAACGCTTTGAATTTGACGACGCCGCAATGCGGCAAAACATTAAGATTTTGTAATTGATAGAGACCTTAGAGTATTAATTACACTTTTTTTTTTTGGTTCCCCTCCACGGGAAGGGCAGTAGGACATAAAAAATGCTCTGACGCATACTCCGCGCGCGCGATCGGAGTTTTATCAGGAGTTTTTAACAATATTTTTACCCTCCCATTATTCGGATGTAAACAAAGAGTTCGTGACTGGCTACATAAACTAAATTACAGGGAGACAGAGGATATTCTCTAGGACTGATTCATATATATGTAAATGTATTTTATAACTAGATAGTGAAGGTAAACAATAATTTGTACGGAAAAATTGTGATTTATTGATGAATGAGCTAACTGAGTAGTTAAGTTATATTTTGAAATTTGATATTGAAACTGAATATAAAGTACCAACTCGGGAGCGCTGGCAGCTGTGACACAGTTCATACTAATACAGCTGTCAACGTCAAATACTCTTCAAATTTATTTTTTAATGTATAGTTATGTGATTAGTGTAAGAGTTTTTTCTTGTAATTTTTATTTAAAGTGTTAATAAATCATTTTTATTCTTTTTATAAAAAACACATTTTTTGTTAAATATTGTAAGCTATTAAAAAATAATAGAAATTTTTCCGTGAAAGCAGACTTTTTTAGATGTGTGTATATGAAGTGATATAATAAATAGTAAAAATAGTATGAAATAGCTATGTTCGGTTCAGTTAAGATAAAATAATGTTCAATTAGTGTAATACTTTTCAATCTTCACTGGAAAGTTATGTCACTTGGCACGTGATTGCCGACAGCGCACTCTCAGTCGTCGCAGCGGCTGTCGACGAAGCGGCACTCGGCGCTGCAGCCGCCGCTGGCCGACGACCCCAACCTGCGCGAGTACCTGCTCAAACTCAAGCTGTGGTTCGGCGACCCGTTAGTGCTTGTTTATTTTTATTTTTTGCTATTTCCAGAAAATCTTTAGAAAATTAAGTTTTTTTTTGTAACAACGTAAAACGCTCTCGAAAATAAGTCTAAAATTTTTCTGTTCACAAAATTCAGTTCTTTTACAATATCGTAAACTGAATTTTTTAACTATATCCTGTTTTTATTGTAAGGTACGTACTGTAAATCAAATATTATTTGCACAAACAGAATTTATCATGTACGGTTAGATGTAGGATGGTAAAGGTGATTTAGTTGAGCTGTGGTAATAATGAATGTCAAATTTATGGATGATATTAACAGACAAGGCAAATAAAAGTTTTCCCACTGTCCTTTGTTCACGATACGCAGAACTTGGAGTGGATGGAATGGATGGCGATATAGACACTGACACTAAATATTTTATAAATAAGAAACGGTAGGCTTAAAATAATACCTGTACCGACAATTCTTCTAAAACGAGTTTTACTTTTTAAATTCATAGGATGATAAAATAATCTTTAGTTAATTACACGAGGAAATGTAACCTTGCTGGTATTGTTATCCCTCATTGTTCTGTTGACAACATGAGACAGGTGTGGTACCCCGCAGGCGGCTGTACGAGTACTTGAAGAACATCTCGTCGAAGATGCACCGCCCGTGGTCGCGCGCACTCCCCTCCCTCCTCCATGACGACAAGGAAACCAGCCTGTCCGCAGGCAGCTCATGTACGGTTTGATTCGTTGATTTACGAGTTACGTTGCAGTGCGTTTCATTTTTGTAGTGATTCAGGCGCTGCGCAAGCGTAGATACCTTTGTGGCTTGTGGTGGATACAAAATAGCAGTCAATATTTTATTTTCGTTGCAAAATCGATCTGACGTTAACAGATGTATGACAGCTTTTATATTCAGTTGCTACCACTTAGAAAAAAATATTCAGTGTAAGTAACAAGAGAATAAGAGTTTTTGTTGCAGACCCGAGCAATTTGGTTACCGGTAGCGACTGTGTCCGGTTGTCGCTCTCCGATACAGCAATTACAGATTCCTATGATGGTGTGCCAGCTTCAAAAAGTATGTACGTGTGCGCATTGCCTACAATGGTTTGCGCAGGAATAGCGGTGTAAAACACAAACTCATCTCGGGAATTAATTATACAAACACATTCCCTAGTCGAACCTTTTAAAAAGCTCATTTTATTCACTCCAGTTTATTTAAAATAGCTTTCTTAAGATTTCAATCATTTCGCTACTGAGTGAATCCAGCACATGTCAAACGATTTAAATCTCGTGAAAGAAACCTTGAAAATGAAAATAAATCTTTATTTATTTATTTATTTATTTTATTTTTTTTTATTCAAATTTTATTTAGGGACTTTGAGTTGTGTTACAACTATGACAGTCCCATAGTGTCCACTCGTACAAAATTACAACTTATATTAATTTGATACCTTTAAGATATACTATGTATATGTATGATATACTTATATAGCATCCTAGCCGCCTCCGATGTAGGCGCAGCTAAGATACTCTGAAATATACCGACATTTTCTTTTATGATATTAAACCTAGTATAAATCTCTCGTCTCATATCTGCGCTCCGGACACACTCCGCTAAAAGGTGGTAAAGATCGTCTTTTACACCACATTGAGCGCAGTTCGGGCTATCTACAATTTTCATCATATGCTTAAAACCATTCAACGGCATGTGCCCGGCGCGCAATCTATGCGCAATTACAATATATTTTCTATTTATACAAGCATTAGCACACCATGGTTCATTAAGGGGTTCACTATGTATAGTCTTATACCAAATACCTTTGTACAGAGAAGCAACATCAAAATATAGTTTAAATTCGTATTGAGCAACAAAACATTTTAACTAACTATTATACATCTATTGTAAAAATTAAATATTTCCTTTCCTGAGCGTTTATATTTTCGAATAGTGACATAAAAACGCTTTGAATTTGACGACGCCGCAATGCGGCAAAACATTAAGATTTTGTAATTGATAGAGACCTTAGAGTATTAATTACACTTTTTTTTTTTTGGTTCCCCTCCACGGGAAGGGCAGTAGGACATAAAAAATGCTCTGACGCATACTCCGCGCGCGCGATCGGAGTTATGTGGGACTCGTCCCGACGCCTACCAGAACCATACCCACTAAAAAACCCCCTGTCGGCTCGTGCATTTTTGCCACTCAGCCTTCATCTGAGCGACGGCCAATCGGAGAAAGAGGCCGCGCTAGCGGGGCCCTTAAGGGGTCACCCGCTGGGATTTACATAGCACTGAAGGTGCTCAAAAAGAAAAGTAAAAATTTAAAAATTTAAAATTGACAAATATAATTGCATTAATTCGGATTTACGTTAGAATAAGAATTTACGTTAGAATTAGAATTTGCGGCCTGAAGGGCCTCGAGATCTAAAGTTAATTGCGTGCGTTCGCTCGTGTGCGCGTTTCTCGGTCTAGCGACTTTGAATTTCGAATCTAACACAGGAGTAGTATATGAGACTGAATCTCGAACAAGATGATTGGGATGGGATTCGGCGCGTTTGAAGAACGATTCTGAGAGTGTTTTGAGGTGCTGTTTCACTGTAGGTAGTTCAAGATCTCTGTGCAGGTCCGCGTTACGTACGTACCAAGGTGCGTTTGTGGCCCTGCGGCAGAAGAGATTTTGAACTACCTGCAGTTTGTACAGGACGGAGGGTTTGGCGTGGGCAAAGACTGCCGAGGCATACGTCATGACGGGTCTAACGCAGACCTTATAAAGCGTACGTTTATTCCTAAAAGACATTTTACTTTTTCTTCCTATCATACTATATAGACGGCTTAAGTAAAAACGCGCGAGTTTCGTTACTCTATCGACGTGTGGTTTGAAAGAAAGCGTCTGATCTAAGGTGACGCCTAAGTATTTGATACTGCGCTTCCAGGGGATGGGAATACCTAACATACGAATGTGCGGATAGTAGTGACGATTGCGACGTTTGTGGTCGAATTGAATAGCAGAACTCTTTTCTGGGTTGACATCGATACGCCATTTTTGAAACCAAACACCGAGGGCGTTTACGGCCTTTTGGAGTCTGGTGATGTTATACGGGATCGCTTGGCTTTTAGTGTATAGGGCAGTATCGTCTGCAAAGAGGGCGAGTTCGACGCCTTTCGGCGGGATGGGGATGTCGTTAGTGTACACAGTGTACAGCAGAGGGGCGAGGACTGAGCCTTGCGGGACTCCAGCCTTTATGGGACGAGGCGTGGAGAGCGTGCCTTCATGTTTGAATCGAAAAGTACGGTCTTTAAGAAACGACGCTATTAATCTGACTAGGCGAGCCGGTAAGCCTATTTTTTAGAGTTTAAAAACGAGACCGCTGTGCCAGACTTTGTCGAAAGCCTTGGCTACGTCAAAGAGAACCGCGATTGTTTTTTTACGACGCTGAGAGAATCCTTCGAGTATGTACTCGACGATTCGATGGACTTGCTGAGGGCAGGAGTGCTTAGCGCGAAAGCCGAACTGGTGGGGAATGATGAGAGGGTCGCCATCCGTTGGAAACAGATGGTTCCGTATTCGAGAGAGTATGACTCTTTCGAGAAGTTTAGACATTGCCTTGAGGAGGCTGATGGGTCTGTGATTGGCCGGGACATTCAGAGGAGAGATTCTCTGCGGAGAACTTCGTCCTCCACCGTCTGGATGTGGGAGGGATCCGAGGGTTGCGTGCTGGGCGAACATTGTGCCGCTATGCTGTCGGCGAAGCATTCGGCTTTCTCTTCGACTTCAAAGGCAATAGTGCCGTCGGGACGAGTGAGAGGAGGAACGTGAGAGGCGGTGTCTACGCGTAAGGCTTGGGCCATTCGATAATACGCTTGGTGAGATGGGGAGATATTCTCCATGAGATCGTTAAACTGAGTGTCACGGAATTCCGCGAGGCGAGATCTAACTTTACGTTGAAGCTGATTCGCAGCTGTTCTGTATGCTGGCGTGGGATATTTCTTTGCTCTCCGGAGAGCCGCGTTCTTGGCTTTAATGAGATTGCTAACGGCTAGTGGAAGCGCGGGTTTGCTTTGCTTAGCAACCTTTTTACTGTCGCTGATGGCTGAGTTAATAGCATCGGTTAGAGAGTTGACTAATGAATCTATTTTATCCGGGCTATCTAATTGGTCGGGCGAAATCGCGAGCGGAGAGTTAGGGGCCTCTAAGGCTGAAACTAACGTATTTTTAAAGCCTTTCCAGTCGGTAAAGGTCTTAGGAGATGTGACGTTAACGTTGGGCGTACCTAGCACGAGGGAGACGGGGCGATGGTCGGAGCCTAGGTCATCGAGCGGTTCGATAGACCTTAGGTCAAGATTGATTCGCTTGATAATTGCCAAGTCGAGGATGTCAGGAGAGTAGGTCGGGTTGTTGGGATAGTGAGTGGGAGTGATGGGGGATATGACGTCTAAGTCGAGTAAGTTGGTGATGTCGAGGAGAGCTATACCGCTTTGGTTGGTTGATAGGCACGTCCAGTCAGTATGTTTGAAGTTGAAGTCTCCGAACATAATGACTGAACGGCCGAGGGCGAGAATGGCCTCAAAGTCGCTGCGGATTGGATTGGAGCCACATGGTATGTAGACTGAAGCTATGATGATGGTCGGATGACCAGTCATAGCAAATCTACACACAGTGGCTTCCATGTTGAGGAGAGGAGGGGTAGGGAGAGGACAGCAATGGAAGCCTCTTTTGTAATATATAGCGGTGCCGCCGTAACCGTCGGAGTTGGGCCTATCGTTGCGAGTAAACGCGTACTTAGGAATAGCGTATCCCCTGGAGCGGTTTGGAGTAAGCCATGTCTCCTGGAGAAGGAATAAGTCAGGTTCTTTGTTCTGAAGGAACAGTTTAATCTCGGGAAGGTTAGTGCTAAGGCTACGAGCGTTAAAAGATAGTAGGGATAAGCCCTTGGGTTTAATACGACTGGACGCGGGATTCGCGGGTCTAGACATTAAAATTAATTTATTTACGAATTTATACAAAAATAAAAGAATTTACAACGAACTTAGGAGCGAGTGATGCTCGGCTAACGCGAATAAACGCTCTTGAGGAGAGCGGGCGGCTCGCAGTTTGCGTGCGAGTACGGAAATTTCGTTAATGTCGACGTTTTGGATGACGTCGAACACGGTCTTCATGTCCTTAGCCAACGACGACTGAAGTGAAGATGACAACGCGGGACGCGGCCCTACGGAAGCTACGGGAGCTGGGATAGGTCGGGAAGGTGCAGGCGGGACGGCCGGACGCTGCTTCCAAGATAGAACCGGACTAGGCGTCGGCTGAACGGGCTTTGCTTCCGGGGGACCCCGGTTGCGCAGCGGCGGGAAGTTAGCGGGAGTGAGCGGCGGCGCCGGTTTAGGCGCGACCCTCTTGACGGTGGAGCGCGGAGTGCGCGGGCAACCCCTGTAGTTTGCTGTGTGGCCGGACTGGCCGCACAGCACACAGGCAGGGGGGGAAGTGGATTCGGGAGTGCGAGTGCACTCCTTAGTGATATGAGGATCCAGGCACTTAACGCACCTGGGGGGAGCTGAACAGTTAGCCGCTGCGTGGCCATATAGCTGGCAGCGGTGGCACTGCCCAGGGTGACCACGGGGGTTGGGACGCTCGACGGAGATGTTCGAGAGTCCGCAAATTGTGCGAGCCTCTCTGAAAATCTCCTTCGAGTTGGGAGTATTTGACAGGATTACTAAAGCTAAAGGAAAACGCCTACCGCGGTTGGAGTGCATCTTATGCACTGCTTCGGCCGGGAAACCCTGGGACTTAAGGTCCTCGAGGATTTCTTCGTTTGCGAGCTCGAACGGGACGCCCCATAGTACTGCGCGGATCTTACGCTCCTCCGGGAGGGCGTAGGTATGATAAGCGATTTGTTTAAGAGAAAGTAACCTGGTAAACGCGCGAAAGTCGTCGATGGTCGCGACCTGAATTTTAATTGTATCGCCTGCGTTGGTTGCTTTTAAGAAATTAATTTTGTGCTCTTTGCACAAGCTAGAGACCGCGGTCCAGCGCGCTTTTTCACGGAGGAATACGGGCGGAGGGAGCTGAGGCTTCGGCGGGACGGGAGCGCAGCGCGTCGCTGGCTTCGATGGGAACGACGGAGACGCGGTTACTTCGAGCGATTTTAACGGCGCAGGGGCTGGTGTTGAAGTCACCGGGGAGGGCTCGGGTATTGATGATACCGAAGCTTTCTTCGAGCGCTTCTTGGAGCGCTTGGCGACAAGTTGAAACGCGGGCTCAGGAGAGCCGGTTAAGGTGACGGCATCTGATGACGTATCAGACGCGGGTTCGGAGTCGCTCCCGGGAGCGGTACGCTTACGACGCGACGCGTGAGAGGATGCGACCGATTCGCAGTCCATCTCGGACGAGGCGGGAGACGCGGGAGAGCTGTAGACCTGAGGGGTCTGGACGTTGGAGGCCTGAGGGGCCGGGGTTGAGGCCTGAGGGGCCGGGGTTGGGGCCTGAGGGGCCGGGGACGCGATAGATGCCTGTAAGGCCTGCGTTAGTATGTCATCGGGTATGCTGTAGCCAGACGCGGCGAGCACCTGGGCAAACGACCTAAGTACGTTGACAAGGTCCATTGGAGGGCTTGGTCCTACGATATATAATATATAAATATATACAAATGCCTAGGTTCCCTAGCAAACCTAGCACCTAAACCTCCCTACCCACGGTAGGGGGGCTGGGGACGACGCGAAGTGGTGCCCCTAATTCGGACAGCACTGTACCGTCACCCTGGGAAAGGCCCAAGTGCAATGGGATCGGGTCAGCCGGTTTCTCCTTGGCCTGAAGGGCCTTGGAAGCCCACCGGGGCAACGCTATCAGGCTTAGTTGTCACCGTTAAGTATCCACCTGATCAAACGCGAGTCTACTACGGAGTGTGTCGTCAATAAATTGACAACAAAAACCGGCCGTAGACCTAACGAAGTTGGGTTGCACTAAAAGTGCGGGATTGACTGCGTTACGACCGGCCGGAGCCGGCCGCAGAGCGAGTCTCTGACTACGTACAGGCGCCAAGCGTCAAGTACGCAGCCAGAAAGACAGCCCGAGTCTTGCGAACCACTATCGAATTTAATCGACCTTGGTAAGCTCGAGCCTGTTGTTGCTGCACTCACCGAGGTGAGGTTTTTAATGCGAGGGGTGCACAGAGTGCGGGATTGACTAACGACCGGCCGGGGCCGGCCGCAGAGCGAGTCTCTGACTACGTAGCAAGCGCCAAGCGTCAAGTACGCAGCCAGAAAAACAGCCCGAGCCTCGCGAACCACTATCAAATATAATCGACCGCGGTAAGCTCAGCTCTGTTGTTGCTGTGCAAGAGACCGACTTACTTGCAGCCGATCGAAACCGGCCGCAGTGTAAGCCCTGAAGAGGCTAACAGCGTATGAGTGTTGCGAACGAGTTGACGTCGTGAGACGACAATCGTGACTCAACTGCTGGAGCGACCGCGAACACGTCCGAGCGGGGCCGGACGCAGAACGGACGTTTGAGTATTGATACGAGAGAAGTCGTGAGACAACAATCGTGACTCGGCAGCCGGGAGCGACCTTCAACACGTCCGAACGGGTCCGGACGCAGATCGGGTCTGAGATTAATTACACAAGGTATAGAGCAAGGTATAGAGTATAGAGCGAGCACGGGTCTGAACATCGCTACGTTCGCACCGCAAGCGCTAGTACTAGTAGTTGTCATCGAGTATTAGCCGCGTGAGCGTCAGGTGTGAATTTGTCAGTCTTTTTAGAGATTTTTAATATATTATAATGGTCAAATGTACAGTGAAAACGTGTAAAAACGATTCCCGGAAACATACAAAACAAAATTCTAATGTTACATTTCATCGGTTAATAATAGTTTTGATGTATTTTGAGAAACAAAATCACGCATCGAGGGGGTGTGCGAGACGCGAGGGGCGAGCATGACAGACAACTCCGCCCGCGCCGCCTCGCATCTTCATCATTTAAGATGGCGTTGAGTAGCGATGTGTCGCGGTCGATGCTGTATTAGATAATTTTATAGCAAGATTCGTAAAAAAAATTACTGTTTTGAATGAACAAAGCAGTTTTTTAATGTTCATGTTATTAATAATATAACGTTCATTTATAATTTATGTTAAGACTATCATATCTAGAGCACATGTTTTCTTTTCGAGCGAGTTCAGTTGCAAGCTTTCCGCTTACATATATTTTTATTTAATTAAGATTACCACAATTTTTTTAGTTTCCTTGATTGTTTTGTTCTGCTAAGCAGCTTAACTCGTTTAATTTAAACGTAACACGCAACTAAACTCGTAACTCAGCCAATCAAAGTGATTTAAATCTTTTAAAATATAAATAATTTTAGAAACCTAATATTCTAAACTATCAAGCTAGCCCGATATAACAAGCTTCTCCTATCATGTAAAGTACCTATAGATCGTGAATCATGTAGTATGACTGTCTTAGCATTCAATAATTGCCTAATTGGTGACTGCGAAACCCCTTTTCATCACAATGAGTGAGATTAATCACTGGCCGATCTCATTAATCATATATCTTAGCTGTGTGAAGCTGTATGTAAAGTTCGAGGGTAGGTTGAAAAGTTTGCGGTTAAGTAGGGAACGCAAAAAGCTTGTAAAAGTTATTTATCATCTACTTAGGCCAGCTGTAATCAACGTAAATGATTAAACTTGAACTTTCAAAAATGCTGCTCTACACCTCAAATACAGTAGTATTGTATAAAGTATCGCTTCTGTTTTGGTAAAGGTATCAGTTAAGTACGATTAGACAACCTCATATCTTTTTTATTGATTTATCACAAATATTATAAGCGTTTTATGGAAAAGCCACAAACTCTTCAATCTACCTTCGTGTCTTTTCGGTGTTTCATTTTAGAATTCACAAATTATCATGTTTCATTGAATTGCTCTTTTCAGATGCTTAAATCCCAAAAATCGCATCGGTACGATAGTTTCTTCTGTACATTTTCGATTTGAGCTTGATAGTTTCAGAAGTTCGTGATTTGTTCCCATTTTTTAATAATTAACAGCGATGCTTGAAGGTGACTCGCTAGAAGAGGACTCTGCTATCTATTTATTGCTGCAAAGAGATACCTTTGAAATCTTCTCACACGCAATTATCCCCAGTTCAATGTAAGTTCGATCCATCGACCTCATACGAACAACTATACTCACAAATACTTTGTGCTTCGTCAGCATGTAGGGACAGGGCAACATGATTAATAGTGTTATTGATCAATCATGAACACATTTTTTATTTAATTTTTCGTTTCACAAAAACAAATTTCAAAAGGCAAAGCATGTCTCTTTTATAATGGAAAATAATACAAATAATACTGAAGTGAGAAGAAACATTTCCTTTATTTGGATGGTACTTGATCTGGTTAGATGATGTAATAAGAATTCAGTGAAGTTTTATGTTCTTGTGAGGTTAGTTGTCTAATAGCATAGTTTTCTGAAGTACAGTACCTACTTTAGACATATCATATTCAATGTAATCAATATCGTATGGCTTTGAATTATTCAGGTATAGACATTGCATTTCACGAGTGGTCTATTGATATTAGATTACGTGTTTTTTCAGTATGACATTTGATATACAAAACCAAAACTTCACTCTTGAAATAAAATACCTATACAATACAATACACAATACAATACCCATAAAGTACATTGTTACTTAGTTGAATGAAAAAACTCGTTCTAAAAACTCCTTATTTTTTTTTCTTAATTGGTTACTGCGAACTCATAATGAACATTGTTGCTAAACTTCGGCTTTTTTAAAGTATTATAAATAAACCAAGATAAAAAAATCCAGCGGAAAAAATACCTTTTGACTCTTATGTGTAAAAAATATTTATTGCCAAAATTAGCAGGACTAGAATATGAAATAATCAAACATTCAGTAGTGGTAACCGAAACAAAGAGTGATGAACTAAAACAGCCTTCGTTAACTTTGCTATGGTCGAAGGATTTATGAAATCAGTTCAGCCATTTCCGAGTTTATCGATAAACAACAAGTAAATGTTTCCCCCATTACAACAATAATACAGAAATATTAAGATCCAAAAACGGTCTCTAACGATCTCTATATGATGAAACAATTATTCAATGCCAAAAATATTGGTTTCTCCAAATTTCCCTGAAACCGAAGTTTTATCGCAAAAACAGTTGAGAAAAAAACATTTGAACTATTTTCACCAGACTTTAAGAAGTAAAGCAATAATAATAAAAACAAGCAGTGTTCAATAAAACTGACAATTTATTCCAGAGTGAAATCGTTGCAGTACATTCAGGTGGAAGATTCGCACTACGAAGTACGGTAAATACATCAGTTCTACTGCTTCAGATATAAACTGCTTAAATACATATATTTTATACATCATAACAAGGTCAACCATCTTTTGATACAGTTTATATTATTAATTGGTTCGTCCACTCCGTTCGCCTTAAGATGCCGCGAGAAGTGCGACGAGGTGTCGTCGACGCTGAAGCAGCAGGCGCACCTGCTGGCAGAGTTCGTGCAGGAGCAGATGTCGGGGCTGACGCAGGAGCGGGACTGCGCCATGCCCAGCGTCGACCTGCACTTCGCTGACTTGATGGTGATAACTAATTATACAATTTTGTTGTTTAAGATTCGATAGGTTAAACAAGAAACAAACGTTTAAAAATTTATTTTTCTATACTCAAAATAATTGATAATTCGAGAAACGTCTAATGCAGGACAAAGACCCAAGGATTTCCGACAGTTCGATTTTCTGACGCCCGCTTTCATTCGAAGCATCCATTGCTTTCCGGCTATTTTGTCCAGTTCGCCGGTCCACCTCGGAATTACCACGCGTAGTTGCGTCTTCCGTCTTAAAATAATTGATTTGAACCTTTTCGTTATGAGCGCTACAAACTTATTCAGGGCATTTGGTTTGGCAGTAGTTGTTGAACGACAAGGCCAGCTCAAATCTATTACTACTGCATAACCATTAACCTATCCCTAATATACACAATCCACATCCTAATTGATTCCTTGTTCCTTTTGAATGCCGCCATGATGGTTTGCAGCCGCGGCGTATCGTGTGGCGAGCTCGCTGACCACCCGCTGTGGTTGCGCGGCCCGCACTGATTGCAAGCCTACCTAGCACGTGGCCTTGCAATCAAGTAATTCTACCTATGACAGAATTACCCGAATTAAACCTCATGCTACAGAGACATTGCACTCTGTACAAGAAACAAACGTACTGTTCGATTTAATTTCAAGACACTCGAATTGTAACAAAACTGCAACGGACCGTAGCTTGGCTGCACCGTATAATTTCTAATTTTAAAAATTCTATACCAAAATGGGATTGTTCACCGCTCACGAGTACTGAGCTGGACAATTCAATCAAATCGTTGGTAAAGTTTTGAATTGAATGAATTCTGAAATAAATAAAATTAAATATAAACATAATTGTACGAAATCTATTCAAAATGTATCACCCGTCTTGGATAAAGAGGGTTTTTACGAGTGAGGGGACGCATTGATGAAGCTAACTTGTCGCCTTGGAACTCAAGTTTTGACCCTTGAGGAATTTATTACGATATTATCTAAAATAGAAGCCGTACTTAATTCACGTCCACTGTGTACGTTATCTACCGATCCTCAAGAGTCTGATGTGCTAACGCCTGGACCTTTCTTAGTCGGAGGTCCTTTAATTTCATTACCTGAAGAAACTTTTAATGAAAATGTTTGTCCTCGTACTCGTTGGCAAATGGTTAAAAAGATGACCCAATGTTTTGGCGTATTTGGCAGCGGTGATTATCTTCACACACTCCAACAAAAACAAAAGTGGTCTGCTACCACAATAAATTTAAAGGTAAACGACCTTGTGGTCTTTCCTAACCTTCCTCCTCCACATTGGAAATTAGCTAGAGTAGAGCAAGTGCACCCGGGTTCTGATTCTGTAGTTCAAGTTGTGACGCTACGAACTGCCACCGGTAAAACTCTACGTAGACCTGTCGTGAAGATCTGCCCCTTACCTATAAATTAAATTATATTTTATAAATTGAACTTCCTTGAGCTTTCTTGAGACCACTGGGTTTTAAACGTAGGTCAAAGGCTAAATGCAAAGCCTTGCCAGTAATGATCGTCCAACTACATACGTTGTATTTTATTCGGCTAGTGCCTATTATTGGGCTATAGGCGCACGAAAATCTTCGAGGTCTTCGTAACGAACCTGCAATGACCACAAATCCTGTGGAAATTAACAACACATTTTCTTCGTAACAAAACTCGTACTACCAAAAAAACTAAGAACTGGCTGGGCATTTTCCTTAAAAATCCATCAACACATTCAATTTTGCCGATCGAATAAGTGTGTCCCTGTGTCCTAAGATGTGTGGCCCTAAGATATCGGAAGAAAAAAGTTTTATGTTCTACTTGTATCAATACCAAAATGTCACGTATCGTTTTGGGATCGTCAAGAAGTGTGGGAATACCGTAATTACAAAATGCATAAGACTCGCAATCCTATGATGAAGCTAGACTCAGTCAAGTTATAATATAGTCATATTCTGACATTTAAATCTTGGTTGTAGTTGGAGCTAAAGTCGCGCGTGATCGGTCTGGGCCACGTGCGCAGCGGCGGGGCGCTGGAGCGCGCGGTGCTGTTCAAGGTGCTGGCGGACCGCCTCGCCATCCCCTGCGCGCTCGTGCGCAACGGCAGCGGACACGCCTGCTGCCAGGTCGCTGTACCCGAAGTGCAACCGGTACGGAATTTACACGCAGCAAACTTTTGACAGGGCAGTTGTTCTTTTGTTACTCCACCACAGACTACACACCAACCGGTCCCCGGCGGCCATGTCTTAGATTTGTGTATGTTTCTTTAAACGAGACATTCATTTTCGGTTAGCGTGATGTACACCATTTTGAAATGTATAAAAAGTTGTGGTAAACTCACTGAAAATATTAAAAAAATTACATTCTGCATTATGTTGCACTTTGAAACAAAAAACAAAACATGATGTGGCCACACCGAGGTGACATTTCCATATTCCGCCACGTTGAATGAGAATATGAAACAATGTACTTGTATATAGTCTCTGGTTTGTTCAGTACTCAATACTCAATACTCAATACTTTATTGCTATCATAATTTTACAGGTGGTAGTTTAAAAAATAGAGAATTTATACAATGAAAAGTAAAATTATGCACCTAGTGTAGGTATTGCAATGCCGGAGAGGACATTTTGTAGTCATTATAAATTAAATAAATTGTTTTGATAATATTTATGTCTAGTTCATTTGAAATTTATCAATTAAGTATTCGTAAGTCGTGTAATAACATTTTTTTAATAGGAGTTGTTTTAGCAAGAGCGTGAATCTTTTGTCATTTTTTTCTTGTTTGATGTTTTCTGGTAAATTATTATATAGTTTGATTGTCATAGCCAGGGGACCAGATGAGTGAATTTTTAGGTGGGACGTAGGTTGTATTAGCACATTTTTCCGGGAGGGTCTAAGGACATATTTACCAACTACTTCTTCGCGTTTTGTATAAAACTCGGGATGTTTTCGCACGAATTTACATGCTTCGAGTATGTAAATGCATGGTAGGCTGAGAATTTTGTAATGTAAAAAATATGGTTTACAGCTATCGTCGTTTTGGATGTTTGCCAAAATTCTTATTAGTCTTTTTTGGGCAGTGAAAACGCTAGAGACTTCTACACAGTTTCCCCACAAGACAATACCGTAGTTTAGCCAGGAATATGCATAGGCGTAGTAGGTGGTAAGAGCCGTTTTTAGGTCTGTGGTTTTTTTAATCTCTCGGAGTGCGTAGGCGAATCTAGCTAGTTTTAGCCTAGTTTTATTAGCGTGATGTTTCCAATTAACGTGAGAATCGATGTTAATTCCTAATAGATTAAATTCATTTACTTGGTTAAGTTTTATATTTTTATATTTGAAATCAATGTCAATAGGGTTTTTTTGATAAGGGTGGAATGTCATTAGCTTTGTTTTATTAAAATTTATATTTAAGTTGTGGTCACGAAGCCATGTGTCTATGTTGTCAAAAGTCGAATTTAGTTTGGCTGTTACGTCTAAGATGGTCTTGCATGGAACAAGCAACGATATGTCATCTGCGAATAAAACGCATGGAGTATTAAGAGATTTTGGAAGGTCGTTTATATAAATAAGAAAAAGTAAGCAGCCCAGTACGCTACCTTGGGGAATGGACGCATTGATCGTTTTACAGTCAGATCTAATATTTTGAATTTCACTGGTCAAATAATTAAAATGTTCTATTTCTGTGTATTGTTGTCTGTTTGTGAGGTACGATGTGAACCACTGGTGAGCGGCGCCGCGAATGCCGATGCTATACAATTTATTTAGCAGTATATTATATTGAACTTTGTCATACGCTTTTGTCATATCCAGGAGAATACCTATTGCATAGTTTTTATTATTTATTATGTTTAGAGCTTCCTGAATATATTTATAAACGGCCAAACCAGTAGAACGTTGTTTCCGAAAACCATTTTGGGAAGCGTCAAAGATCTTATATTTTTCGCAGAAGTTGTATACACGTTCGTACATTGCTTTTTCAAAAATTTTGGCATCGGTGGGCAAAAGAGCAATAGGGCGAAAGTTATTAGGGTCTGTTTTTTTTTTTTTCTTATGTATTGGTTTTATGAGGGCTGTTTTTAATTTGTCAGGAAAAATACCTTCAGTAAAGGACTGATTTATTAAAAGGAAATAAGGCAACGTAAGTTGTTCTGCGCATTGTTTAACCAGGAAGGGGGGTATTTCGTCAACACCGTGGCTTTTTTTATTTTTCAAATTTTTTAATATTTTATAAACATCCGCGTATTGAACAGGGCCTAAATAGAGCGAGTTCTCCGTAGGGGTCAACACCGGACGGCCGCAGGGGGGCGCTGTATGTGCAGGGGAGCAATCCTCGCCGATGGACACGAAAAAATTATTGAACATATTTGCTATGAGCTTAGGTTCCGTTAATAAAGTGTTATTTATTTCAATCTTTATATTATTTTTATCTTTTAAATTTGTTTTATTTGTACGCTCATTTATTATTTTCCACATTGTTTTTATTACATTATTAGATTTTTTTATTCTTATCTTATAATTTTGTCTTTTGGATTCCAGAACTACTTTTTTTAATAATTTAGCATATTTTTTATAATGTTCGTGTAGTATTTTGTTATTAGTAGTTAATAAGATTGATTTTAATAATCTTTTATTTTGGCAAGATGTTTTTATTCCGGCTGACAACCAATAGTTTTTAAAATTTGATTTTAAATTAATGTTTTGTTTTGGTATATGTTTATTTAAAGTATTTAAAATTATATTATGAAATGTGTTATAATTTTCGTTTGTATTTTTATCATCTGTTATTAATTTGTGCCAGTTAATTTGACTAATTTCTAATATATATTTTTCAATATTTTTTTGATTGTAAAGTCTTTGTATAGTGTGCCACTGAATTTTTTTATCACAATGGAGTAATTTTAACATTAAAATTGGTGCTAAATGATTTGTGAATCCTAAATCTTTTACTATTGTTTGGATGTTATCTGTGAAATTTGTAAAAATTAGATCAAGACATGTCGATGAAGTTTCGGTAACATGAGTTGGTTGTTTAATGTGTTGAATAAATTTATGTTCAGACATAAGTTCTAAAAGTTTCATTGATTTTTGGTTATTTTTTAGAATGTTTGTGTTAAAGTCACCTCCAATTATTACTTTTGTCTTCGAGTATTTTTTATGTATAAATTTTAATATTAATGTCAAGCAGTCATAGAAAGAATTTTCCTCCCGTGCATTCCAATATAACGATACTAAAAAAATATTTTCTTTAATCAAGTAAGCAGCACACGCTTCCAAAACGTATTCTATTGACATTTCAGATATTTCGTGAATTTCTTTACTTTCTATGTCTTCGTGCAGGAAAATACAAACACCTCCGCCAGTTCTTGTTTCTCGGCAATAGGATGCTGCAGTTTTGTAACCGTTAAATTTGATTAAGTCTAGTTTAGTTTTAGTCAACCAAGATTCAGTAACACATAGAGCTTGATAAGATGGGGTTTCTGTTAAAAAACTTTCTATTAGATGTTGTTTGTTGTATATGCTTTGGAAGTTTTGGTAGACTACTTTAAAGAGTGTACTTGTTTTTTCGAAAGGAATTATTTGTTTGGTTTGTATGTCGGCTATGTTGATATGATTGGTTATGTATACTGCTGGTAGGTAGCTCTTTGTTGTTGTTGACTTCATCAGTCACAGTACTTGTATTTCTCTGTGATTCCTTTCTTGCCGTGTATAGTTTACCCTCTATGAATAGTTGGTTATTGTGAATGACTGCATGAAGTCCTTGTTTACGAGCTTCAATCATCTCTTCTCGCATTTTTTTCCGTTGTTGTTGTGCGTCTCTATCCAAGAACTCTGTTATAGATAACTTAGTGCCTTGAAAGTGGTTAGTATTATTTAATATGTATTTGGTCATTCTTTTGCTAAGCAATTCTATAACGATAGGTCGGTTGTAGATATTTTGGGTTTCAGGTCTGTTTGTTGAACTAGAACTGGCTATTATGGTTTTAATAATCGATATATAGTATATATGCTATGAGTTACGACGTAGTAAGTTTACCGCAACGACTTACAAAAATATTTAAAAAGAAAGTATATTTCAATGACTTTGGATGTGTTAAATGATCGATGATAAAGATCATATACTTTTTATAATCAAAATATCCTTTTACACAGTGTCCATCACTCAATTATTTTTGCAGTTGTTATATTAATTTTTTAATAATTAAATCAAACGAAAAACTTTAACGGTGCTCACAAAAAGAAAAAATAAATATAACAGCAGACTAACCTCAAAGCTTGAAATAAAAATAAAACATCAACATGACAGACTATGACATGTTTTTTTATTATATAGCGTGAATTTTTACGTACTTGAAAATGTTTTCCTAAGACCTAAGAGAAACAAAATTATGAAATATTGGAACTTAATGCTCGTTGCTTTTATTTTATAGAATCCTGAGAACACCAGTACAAAAGCACCCTTAAATTGAATGTCTCCTTTCTCAATTTCAGGATTTCAACGTCAAAACAGAAGCTAGGTTCCCAGCCGGGCTTCTCCGCACGAACTACGTGGTGGACCTGATGTCCCCGAACCCCAAGCTGTGCCCGATGAAAGGCTACGAGGCTGCCAAGGTCTGCGGGCCCTGGTGCAACAAGCCCTATACCGCCAAAACACAAATCGATATCTGCAAATGTGCAAATGAGGAGCACACAGACGCATCATAAAGCAGCGTGGACGCGATAGTTTTTCTATATGTATTTATTTTCATTTCTTCCGCTTATCTTTGAAATATTCGCTGGCAAATAGATGATGGCAATTATGATTACCGGCTTTTATTAGCCAGTGGATACACTTGCATCGTTAATTTATTTTGTATAGTAAAAAGTTGTTTTGACTTTTTATTCAAAAAAATATCTATAGTTAAAATTTGATAATAAGAGAATTGTGCCGAATTGGTCTTGCGGTTTTACGAGCTCAGAAAACTTGAAAGATTTCTGTATCCAAAAAATGGACCTGATTCTTTACTAGATATACCGTAAGTTATACCTCTTTGTTACTTGGCTACTTTTAAATATATTATGTTAATTTCTTAGTGTATCAGTTTGTAGATTTTTTTATAAGTTAAAGTTGTTTTAATTATCATATTGACAATAATTACCTTTTCTGTTTTTATACTAAACTATGTTGAATTAAAATGATTATGCAAAAAGGTCTTTATATTAGGATCACACTTCACATCGGTATTTTTTGCTTCTTTGTTTGCTTTTATTTGAATCGAGCTCCGAATAACACGAACACACCGTGTGGACGTTGGACATCGGCGGGGATGCGGGTGGTCGTGTAGATATTTGCGTATTCGTCCTGTTACGCTAAAAATATATAAACAGAGCTTCTTCACATCCTCGTATTTGGAAAATAAGACTGATACGCGAACACGAATAATGACGAATAATATTAGATTTCCTTGCCCTTTTGTCTAGATAATTACTATTATACAATTGGAGTATGTTCGAAATTGTAAATTACTGTGGCATTAATTAATAAGCAAAACTGTTTACTAAAACCAACGATTCTTTTTGTACTTTGGAAAGAACTTTTTAGAAATTTATACAGAGAAAATATATTGAGGATATTCCGCGAGCACTTACGAGAAAAGCTGTAGCACGACTAACGCCCATAACTCAAAATTTATGTCCGTAAGAATCGAGGAGCCACTTCACCTTTTTACATGATGCTCACATCTCTTTTTAGTAGCCATTCATCATGTCCGTTTGGATTTAGTAGCCACTCCAGATTTTTAAGGGCAGCTATCACCCTTATTTAGTAGCCATGCAGATAATTTTGTAGGTCAAGTTTTGGAATTTGTAGTAAAATACATCAAAAGTTATATGACTCCAAAGGTGGCTCCTCAATCTAAACATCTAGATTGAGGAGCCACCTAGAACTCGTAATGTATTGAATGTAGGTTACTGAAAATTATGTATCATTTTGTATCTATAACATAGGATATCTACTACAATTTTGAGCACATTAGTTCTAAAATTCAAGAAACTACAACACTTTTGTTGTGGCTCCTCAATCCATATACAATAGAGCAAATTTTTAGGAATCCTTTCGGTCAATTCATATTTTCGACATAATGACAATTTAGAAGAAGGTAAATCCTATAGCCTACAATATGAATGAAATACTAAAACATGGTGGTTTCCGTAAACAAACGCATATTATTTGGCTCCTCAATCCTGACGTTTAGCAAACCAATAATTTACTATATTTACCTGAGATAACAACGAAATCAAAAGCCAGAGATACTAACATATAGTAGGCATGCCTACTAAATGGCTACATACAATTCATTGCTGTATTCATTTCAATTGGTGAAAAAAAAAGCTTTTCGATATTGCTTAAGGATTTGTTGCGAGGGATGACTATATATTTTTTGAGGGTAATTGGAAATTATTTTGTTACCTACCTACCAATAACAATTATTAAGTAACGTAACGTTCATTAGTTATTGAAGCTTTCTTGTGTGCGAAGTAAAAAGTAAATTAAAGGCATAACTTGCAGATCTATTATTCATAATTTGTGGTTAATACCTATATATATTGAGTGACTGATTAAGTGCAGTTTGGTTTCTTGTTTAAAAGTAAGTACGTATTTGTCTTCTGTTCATATTTGTGTTATTATTTGCTTAATTTTAAATAAGTACCATTTTTTTATAACTATCTTATTTATTATTAAATGGCGTTTTAAAATTGACATGGCTATTCATTTCAACAAACTCGAAGAGCGAGATGTAATATGATTTTGTATGTGGGAGTAAAAGAGACAACGCTATAGTTGCGACAATTTACGTACATACTACGTCACGTACACTCGCGACCAATTAGTGCGAAGCAACGTCACGAAGTACATAAATATATCTTTCTTACAACAAGTGAACCGTATTATTATTTCCTTCTCCCACAAATTATATTACTCTATATATCTATAGTTGAGTTGACGCCGTTTTTTGTGCGGTAATGTTTGGATATAACTTGTATATATGTAATATGTCATTGCCTACATGTACCTACATGATGTTAATAATTTAAATGTCAGAAACCACTTAACCAGTACGTCAAAGCCACAACTTTTTTTTCAAAACATTTCTACTTTTTTAAGTTCTAAGTTTCTAAGTTTTCTAAGTTCTAAGGGCCATAAACCGAACTATAACACACACGTGCATAATAGTATAACATACTAGTGCATAATAGAATTATCCCTACAAAGTTAAGTTAGTACCTAACTGCAAATTATATGCGAGTAAACAGAGCATTTTCAATTTAACCGGGTAATACAGTTTTTTTTTGGTAACAACAAAGAGGTTTTATGCTGAAAATCCATTTATATTGTTGGAATAAATAAATGTCTTCTATTTACCTACCTATTAAGACGAAAAAACATTTATATTATCAAATTATTTATAATTCACAATAATTTGTTACAAAATATTTGCATTTTGTCACTAAAATTATAATTTTAAAGTAGGCTGTATGGCTACATGTGATCAATCAGCTTACATTTGGCGTTTGCAAAAAAAATACTTGCGCGCCCATTACCCATAATTTTCAAAAATTTTTTTGTATCGCGTTGTTTGCTGTGTGGTGAAACAATTTATGCAATATATGTTTTTTTTTTAATTTGATAAATTACTTATTCTAGTTTCATTCACATATTATGGTCACCCCTCGCAACGAATCCTTAAGCAATATCAAAAAGCTTTTTTTTTCAGCAATTGAAACGAATACAGCAATGAATTGTATGTAGCCATTTAGTAGGCATGCCTACTATATGTTAGTATCTCTGGCTTTTGATTTCGTTGTTATCTCAGGTAAATATAGTAAATTATTGGTTTGCTAAACGTCAGGATTGAGGAGCCAAATAATATGCGTTTGTTTACGGAAACCACCATGTTTTAGTATTTCATTCATATTGTAGGCTATAGGATTTACCTTCTTCTAAATTGTCATTATGTCGAAAATATGAATTGACCGAAAGGATTCCTAAAAATTTACTCTATTGTATATGGATTGAGGAGCCACAACAAAAGTGTTGTAGTTTCTTGAATTTTAGAACTAATGTGCTCAAAATTGTAGTAGATATCCTACGTTATAGATACAAAATGATACATAATTTTCAGTAACCTACATTCAATACATTACGAGTTCTAGGTGGCTCCTCAATCTAGATGTTTAGATTGAGGAGCCACCTTTGAAGTCATATAACCTTTGATGTATTTTACTACAAATTCCAAAACTTGACCTACAAAATTATCTGCATGGCTACTAAATAAGGGTGATAGCTGCCCTTAAAAATCTGGAGTGGCTACTCAATCCAAACGGACATAGAAGATGTAGGTAAATTTTTGGAATTTGTAGTAAAATAGATAAAAAGTTACTTCTATGTAAAAGTGGCTCCTCAATCAAAACATCTGAATAGAGGAGCCTCTTGTGTTCGTCAGAACCGCGGGTGGAAAGTCGCGTAATCGAATGAAACATGCTCTATTATTTAATAGTGTTTTAGTAGTATATGGTAGTTGTTAAAAAAAATTTGTAATTCAACTAATACAAAATGAGTTGAAAAACAAAATCCGCCGCCAAGCTGACGTCAAGATGGCGGGTGATAATTAAACGGCCCAAAATTCTTTAGAATTATATATGTCGGATTTAAGTAGTCTTTTAGTAGTTATTTAAAATGACGTCAAATCTTATCCACGCTTGTCCTTAAAAACAATCCCATCACGTTACACTAAAATTGGCGAACAAATTTCTTTTGTTAATTCACGGGTTATCCGATTAAAACAACGTTTATAATTGAACTTAAAAAGTATATTTGTTTTGTAAACATCGAATTTTTCTCTGATATTCGAATTTATTGGCAACGCTCAAGCATATCTTCACAGCAATATTATTAGAATAGTCTATTAGGATAGTAAAAAAAAAGAATAAATAAATGCACCGGTATATAAATGACTGAACCTACAATTTCAATCTGGAGGAAGGACATTTGGGAACATGTCATGAATTTTTTTGAAGTGAAAAGTCAGCTCTTATGGACATCGAAATGCATGACGATCTAACTTCGGTACTGACTACCAGAGTATCTTTACGCCTGTCACCAGACTTAATACTGTAAAGTTATTATATGAATAGTTATAATATGTTTGCACATCTTTACATGTAAATAATAAGGGGGCGATTTGTCTTGCGAAAGATCCAATGTTCCATTCTCGGAGTAAACACATCGACATAAGGTATCACTTTATAAGGGATGTATTAACAATACGAATATTGAGTTAAAGTATACGTACACCGACCGATGAGTCGGCTTGCTGACATATTAACGAATGCGTTGTCTAGAGTGATGCACTATAAGTGTATGCAAGGTTTAGGCATAGCTTGTTAATTGTTTATTTTGTTTTTATTGTTCTTTGATTATTTTTTTCCTATTAATGTGTTTTATTGTAATATCGTTTATTTAGAATATACACATTAAGGGGGCGTATTGAATAAACATAATTAATGTGATATTCAGAACTATTTATCAATATACTTGTTAGCCAAGCAAGACTGGACATAAATAGAACCTTGTTAAATTTACTTTTATATAGCAACGGTTCTGTCTTTTTTTTTGTTTATAAACATTATTGTCTGTTGATTATAAGCTTTTCATAAGTAAATAAATTTAGTTAAAAAGAGAGGAAGGAAAAGTTTAGTTAAAAAAGAAACACAGAAAGAAGTTATAAGCAAGTATTACGAGTATTTTCAAAATAAAAATGATAGGCCCTCTCCTTGTGATCCTGTTTTTTTTTTGAAAATTAGTGAAAAATTAAATTTCACATGTCAAACAAAGCACACATATATGTCTCTATTAAAAAAAATTACGGCTACTTTTTCGAAAACTTTGAATCAAGTGAACTGAATAATGATGGTAAAGTTTCTGTGGCGAACAAATATTTGAAAGTGATGAAGAGTTATCAGACATTTCTGAAAGAAAACATAACGAAGAAGATAAGCTTACGTCAGCAGGAGGGAGAAGGTAGTCAAAAGAATTTCCAAATTTTTATTGATTTTTATAAATGGAAAAGAATTAAGCCGATTTTAAAACATACAAGCCAAACAGGGCGAACTTTTAATTATGAAAAAAAGTTTAGTCTACCGAAACACGAATGGGCGCATATAATAAGAGAGGCAATATGGAAAGAAAGTAAAATATTGTGTGCTTCAACATTCAAAACCCACTCAGTGAACAATGGGAAATCAAGTAACCTGCTATGGGTCATGTAAGGAGTGTGATGCTAAAATCAAGGTTATTATCTATTGGCCCACGGAAAAAATTGTGAAGTGTGAATCAATCACGAAATATAATATCAATTGCCGACGAAAAATATCAAACTTTCACCAGCCAAGCGTCAATAATTATTACAAGACCTAAAACATGTACCAGCGGTAGTCATTAAAAATAAAATAAATGCAAATAAAATGGAAAAAGGTGATTTGGAATCCCACATATACCCACGCTTGGAAGTTTACGTCAAATTAAGCACGAAGGGAAAAAAAGTGAGTTTTTTCATTCTAACCCTATACTTTCAGTGTGGGTAATGGCACACACCTCTCCATATAATGATTTGATACGCCATATATCGATTTATCCATTTTACATCTATTATTGGTTGAGATCTCAAGCAGAATACTATTAAAAATACAAAGGGAAACGGATATTAAGTATAGACACAACAGGCAGTATTTTCAAGGGCATCGGGTCGACTCCTGATATCATTCACACCAAACATATTTTTCTGTATCAATGTGTTATGGCTACTGAAACAAACGATAGCAGTGTTCCAGTCACACAAATGCTTTCTGATTCCATATACAACGGGCTACAGGCTTGGGTATCAAAAAAAATGTATTCCAAATGAAGTTGTTGTAGATGTTTTAGCTGCAATTATCAATGCATCAGTGAAAACCTTTACAAATTTGATAATACTAATGATTATGTAAAGATTCGTTTTTAAAGTTGGAAGAAGGACAAACTACACCTGAAGATTGTTTTATTAGAATTGATACTAGTCATTATGTCAAAATCTTATACAACTTGCAATGTTTCAAGAAGATTGACTCTCGAGTAAAAGATTTTTATTATCAATGCTTACTGAAAAATAAATCTTGCACCGATTATATAAAGACTAAAGATGTAATTGGAGATATGATTATTCTGTGTCTTAACAAAAATGATAGCCCTAAGTCACGAAGCGAAGTAGCAAAAACTAAGTTAAAGGAATTGATAAAAGTTAAAGACGACGTAGTTAGTGACTTAACGCAAGAAAACCAGGCGACATCAAATGAGGACTACTGCGATTATCCCAGAGAGTCGAAATAGATAGAAAAGCGAAGCGAGAAAAAGAAAAAGAGACAGAAGACAGTACGAACATAAAGTATCCTCGGTGGCATCATGAAAAAATTGACGTAGAAAACTTGATTATTTCTTTGACAGAAGATGAAGGAGATACTTCGATTCATGACAATTTATATTTTATGCCTTCATTTATTCCAACATTGACACGATTAGTACGCTAACTACCTCTCTGGTCCAATGTTATGGTACCAATATACCGGTTAGAAAGTAACTCCCCGATATTATCAAACGTAGAAAATTGTTTCAACACTATAAAGAATCATATGTGCAGAATAAATACAAAGTCTCATCATTTGAGAGTTGACGAATTCCTTGTGATGCATCATGAATTCTCTAAGCAATGACCAAAAGGACTTCAAAAAAATTTAAAAAAAGAATGTATATAAAAATGAAACAAACAAAAAACATAAAAAAATACTTATTTTAAAAACAAAATTTTAAATACACAGATGACAAAAAACAATCCGATTTTTATGAGGAATCATATTTTACTGAAAACCCATCCCTAACTGAAAATTGGAGAGGAAAAGGCAAACAGCTCGTTAAGAAAAAGACTTCGCCCCAACAAAAAATACCCTTGTTACTCAATGGCTCTACTGCAAGCTTTTGTTATAATATATTGCACCCAGGTCAACCTTCCTTTCCATAATAATAGGGATTTGTCCAAGCTGAGTCTCTGTGGAGTATAAAGCTGTGCAAATTTCTCATTACAATGCTGCACGATAAGTTCTATTTTAGCTGTTTTGCGATCGTTTCCACGGGTATTCATGTCTAATTCGTAGTTGTTTACAAAATGTAAGAATCACATAATAAGCAAAAAACGGTTTATGCCCATGATTTTACGAAATTCTGGCATCGCCAAAGCTTCAGTGGTCCAATTTTCTTCTAGACGACTTCTGTAACATAGAACCATATACACAAGTATACCGAAAAATTTATATAATTCATCGATAGTTACTTTTGCCCATTCATTGAGCCGCGATTTGGAACATAAGCTCTCAGTTTCACTGATTGTGACAATGGTTTGCCAAGCGTAGTCATTAGTTTCCTTGACAATTTTTTCCATAATGTTACGGTCCCAAATGGCGGTGAACAGATCAATTGGATTAGTAAATTTTATTGCGGGTCCGGGTTGACTTAAATAGGTTTCTTCGGTTCCGGTGAAGGTTGAAAAGTCATCAGACCAATGTAAATGGTTTGTAATTACGGCTGCTGAACTATCATCGTCTAATTTTTTTTTTAATCCCCAGACAAACACACCAACTGTATGGCCCCAAAGTAAGCAGAGCGTGTGTTATGGATGACCATACAGCGAACTAGGGGGGAACCCAGAATAAACATACATATATAAATACAAACAACCATGACCCGAGAACACTCTTCATCAAAGTCGTCATTGCCTTCTAAAATTTCCCGAATTTGCTCATCTGAGAAATCATCTACCTCATCACATTCACTGCCAGAATCAACAGCTAATTCTGCAGCTAGTGACGGAGGAAGAACATCCTCTTCGTTGTTATCTTCCTAAAAAAGAACCTAATAAGTTTCAAGCTAAACTGGTCAACGAGTTAGTCAAATATTATTATAATTATAATACTGGTAATCGAGTGTCAATATCATAATTCAAATTACTAAACCGATTCAAAATTTGTATGTGAAAATAAACATGTTTATTACTATGTCGTGTTAAATTTCGTATAATACTTACTTCTGGCGGTGTAACAGCGTACAAGGGTTCTGGTAGTGTACTAGAGTGCGATGGTTCTGGTAGAGTAACAGGGTGCGAGGGTTCTTGTGTAATAGGGTACAAAGGTTCTGGCGCTATAACAGTTTGCAAGAATGCTGATGGTATAACAGGGTGCGCTGGACGTATATCACTTAACCTTAAAGGTAGACATACATTCCTGGATACTGATCGTTTTAGTATAACTTGTTCATTTGATAATATGCGCACAGTTCCAGTTCTGTTGACCTTAAATGCTGCTATATTCTGTAGGTGATTTTGATGCTTTGGGGAATCTTGCCCTCCAATGCCACAAGGTCATTCTTTTTTGGATCCATCTGCGTAAATATATATTTTTTTATAATGTTAACTCCAGTTTCAAATGTTAACATATCAGGAAGTATTTTTATTTTATTTTTATTTTTTATTAAAGGTTTACCAACAACTGATACAGCGAAACATTCACTTAAAACTATTACATGAAATACAGTAATCGTTCAGTCAATTACAGGTAAACTCCACATACTTATAGAAAAAATATAAATAAATACAGGTTAAGCTAGTAGTGTATTTTATGATTACAAATATTGTGGATTACAAACATTTTACTTAGGTTTTAACAATGCTCTTTTAGCATTATCATTATATATTTATTACAACTTATATAGAACAGAAATGTGATTTACAATAAATTACCTTATTTGTTTAATTTGTGATTGTGGACATAAGTGTGTTACGAAATTTAAATAAACTATTACAAAACACACCCGTTTCATGGCCATAATGGTTTATTAGTTTAACGATTCTTGGAACAGGAGCGTTAGATCTTAATACAGTGGTACGCAAGGGTGGAACAAACGGTGAAATATAGTTTCTTGGTATCCTTCTTGGAACTCTAAAATTGATTTTCCTTAACAATTGTGGACAGTCTATGTTATTGTGGATTAATTTGTAAAAGAATATTAGGTCAATAATTTTTCTACGTTTTTCTAGCGATGATATTTTAAAATACTGGAGCCTTGAGTTATATGATGGATATTTATTTGTTACTTTATGAGAAGAAGTTAAGTGCCATAGAAATCGCTTTTGTATTCTTTCAAGTCTAAGAATGTGGCAGGCATAGTGTGGCCTTGTGGCGACCACTCCGTCCTGATCTGCTCTATGATCATATAAGGGAATGTCATAAATAAAAATTTGAAATAAATACATAAATATAATATAAAACCTAGCATATAAGTGTCAAACTTTATTCTTATACTCCTCATTCAAAATATATATAAAACCTTCAGTTATAAACTACAGAATGAGAAATTGTAATTGGCACAATATAAAGATTTATCAATAAAAAATACAATATTTATTTGGCGTGATCGTCTAAGGTTGGGTAGGACTCTTCGTTGTGTTGCATAGTAACCAAGTTCTTTTCCGAGGTATGTGACAAAGATAAGAAACAAAGAATGTTTTAAGAATGCAATGTAAATTATTATAGTAATAAAAATATACAATATAATAAATACATACAATATATGATAAGAGGTAATAAAGAACTGTTGAAATGAATTTGATAAATTAAAATGAATTGGAAATTTATAAAAAGTGGGTGTGAGTAGGGCCCCTATCCTCGCCCTAGTCATGTGAGAGACATCCTTTCATTTTTTTAAATTTCTCTCTCCAGGATTCACCAATCCAACACCCAAGTGTTAGTACTGAATAATAATGATAAAATAAAAATACTTTGTAAGTAAATAAGTTTATAAAGATAAGTAGAGGATGGAATATGGTGAGATTGTAAGAATAAATAAAGCTAACAATAAATTCTACAATCTTGAATAAAGTTATTTATATCACAAACCCAAACCTTGCAGATACTTTAATTTAATCTAAGTAGTGTAATCTCCAAGTTGGATCATTTTCAGAAGGGTAACTCTAATATCTATTTCATGATAATTGTTATTTATTCAGGCAAAAGTTTCCAAACCCAATTCATAATTCATTCCATGACATTTGTTAATTATTCAGCCAAGAAGTTCCAGAACCAACTCCCTCACTGAGGCTGATGCACCGGAGGGTCATCCTGTCGTAACACCAGAAGCTCAGATCCTTGAAATTGATAACAAGAGACTTCAACCACTGTTTGGTCTCATGCCAGATAACAAGTCACAAAATGAACATAAATGTAGGAAAGAAATAAGAATTTTTAATATTTGTCAATTATTCAGCCAAGAAGTTCTAGATCCAACTTTCTGCCTGAGTCTGATGAGCCGGAACTCGTCCTTGTCGCATCAACAGATAGTCAGATCAATGAAAGTGAAACCAGAAACTCCAATGACTTTAGTATTATGTTCGTTAAGAATTCATGAAATAAATATATTAATGAAGGAGAGGAATAAATAGATTTATAATTCATTCCATGACATTGTTAATTATACAGCCAAGAAGTTCATGAACCAACTTCCTCACTGAGTCTGATGCACCGGAGTGTCATCCTGTCGTAACACCAGAAGCTCAGATCATTGAAATTGACAACAAGAGACTTCAACCACTGTTTGGTCTTATGCCAGATAACAAGTCGCAGAATGAACATAAATGAAGGAAGGAAATGTGAGTTTTTAATATTTGTCAATTATTCAGCCAAGAAGTTCCTGAACCAACTTTCTCCCTGAGTCTGATGAGCTGGAACTCGTCCTTGTAGCAACAACAGATAGTCAGAACAATGAAAATGGTTACAAGAGACCTCAACGACTGTGTGGTTGTGAGCCAATTGACATGCGGATAAAGGGAGGGAATCAAGAGTAAATAAACTTCACCAAGTTGGAGATTAGCACGCTGAGTGTGTTAAATAAATTATTTTGACTCAATCAAATAACCTTCTAGTATATCTCACCATTGTAATGCATTACATACATTATATTTAGACGAATATAAACACGTCACAAATGAGCATTTTTAGTTTATCAGTACCTATAGATGTATTGTGTTCTGTGTGTGTGTGCGTAAGTAAGATAAAATATAACATGTAAGTATATATACTTACATATATAAATAAGTATATATAATAAAATACATATAAAGAATAAAGTACACGAAATATTAATATATAAATCAAGACCTTAAATAAATATACTATAAAAGTCAATTTCCCTGTTAAACTACCCTGCAGTATTAAACGAAATAAACGCCCTTCTATAACAGGATTCACCTCACAACGCAATAACGTAATCTTATATTAAAATACTCAAAAATTAAACTTTTATCTACGAACTGGCAGAACCTTCCTGAAAACGAAATTCCCTATTAATGTGTACTAAAATAAACACTCACCTAAAGACTGGACCCACGTTCAACACAACACTAAATTCTATTTTTAAACAATTGAAAAACTAAATATTTAACTGGGTACAAACTGGCAGAACTTTTGGGTTACTTTCGTTTCCCGACCGAGACTCCAACTTCCATTCCCCGAGACTGAAATACTCATCCCGTGCCTCCAGCCTACTGCCCTATTTATACCCAAACGACCGAACTCCCTCCCACGGGCACCATGCACCACGCACCCGCGACAATCTCCAGTCATATTTACCAACAAAATAAAAGAATGCACCCTTGAATTACTTATTTAATTTAATTTATGTGTAACTACTGTAGAGTTATTTTGTTTAGCAAATAAATAAATAAATAAATAATGAATAAATAAAATCTATGTGTAAATGCGAAAGCATCATCAATTATTTTCCTGCAAATAATTACCACCCATAAGATCGTATCAACAACGGAAGGGAAACTTAATAACAAAAATAGGCATCCCAAACTGCTATACTTTTTTACCTTTAGGAACATTAATTAGATGTATCTATCTATATCAAATTAGTACATAAATTCTGAGAACCAGATATCAATATTAAATTAATAATTTTTTTCTAATTTTTTTTATTCTTTAGCAAGGTAAATGAATTTAACTGAACTAACTGATAACTTCAGTAAATCAGTATTGCCAACTGCTATCAGCAGGTACCTATATTGAGATTATACTTCCGCTCCATACAAAAGACTCGAGCTTGTTCCGTCACATCATCCTTTTATGAGTAATTTTTCTTCCATTTAAGGATTCTATATATCAACAATTATATCTGCTAACATATACCAATATATAAACAGATATTTTTATGATAACTTGAGTAAATCAGTATTGACAAATGCTATTAGCAGGTATATTGAAATCATACTTCCGCCCCATACACAAGACTCGAGTTTGTTCCGTCACAGCCTCTTTTTCAGTATTATCCTGTCAAATACATATATTATAAATAAACCAGTAATAATGTATAGATCCAATTTTATTTAGAGTTACCTAAAAATGTATAATGATTGATATAGTACAGATAACGATCTACATCTATAAAGACTACCATTTTGTTTTTTGTACCAATTTGTACCAGAATTTTGAACCTGAGTACTATTATTTCCGCAGTACCTGATTTATATCCCGGCGCAAATATACGATACCTACTAAAATAAAGAAAATATATAACGTCTGGATTTGGCAAATGACATTAAAATATGAATTTAAAACGGTAATTTTGTTCCGCAAAAAGTATAAATGTAATGATGAATTGAGTTTTCCAGCGACTGGGCCCGCGTTTATAAACAAAAACAAAAAAACAAGAAGCGCATTTATAAACACCCTGTACGCGGAAATTATTGAAGGTTTTGATTGTAAACGAAATCTCAGTAAAATAGAACTAAGATATAAAAATGTGAATTATATTTTTTGAAATTTTATAAATCTTACTGCAAAATGATATATAAAACAAACCCAACATAGAAAAAGAATTACGAGAAATCAAGAGTCAAACATTAATAAACGAACATTTAGATGGTAGACACATATTTGTATACTATATTTAACTTAAAGTTTTCAGTGATTTTTACTTAATTGAATCTTAAAAATTACGTAAGTTAATTAATTAAGAAAATCAATAAGTACTTACCGTTTTCTAAGTTTTCTTTAAATTAAACACTTTTTAAAACTTTTTTATTCAAAAACACAACCACGAATGAAAGCGCGTAAAAATTACCGCTATTTGTTAAATGAACTGCAAAGTTGTTGATTGAATGTGCTTCAAATAGTTCACTCATTCAATAGTTCACTATTTAATAAATAATAAAGCGAATTTAAAATGTATTTAACGTAAATTGACCTCTTTTTTGACTGACGACGATTTAGCGCAGATCTGAGTTCCGACAGACAACAGGTGCACATTTTGATACACAGATCTACGTTCCGACAGACGAGCTATTAAGTAAATTTTGAAATTCTTGAAAAGCTTCATTAACACAAGGCTTATCATATACTTCTGAGAATGATAGACAAGAAATGCAGTTATAAGATTTATTTAAATTTTCTTTACTATAAGTCCCTTACTTTTTCATACCAGAAGCTACTTCGTTTTTTAGGTTTAGTTGTAATTGTTAGTGTTTGCCCTGCTTTGTGATCTGAGAGTCCCAAGTAATGAAGTTTAGCTTCAACTCGTTTCATTTTGCTAGCGAACTGGTCTATACATGTATTTTGCCTAGTAGGAGTTTTTATGTGTGTTTTCATATTAAAACTACTTAATAGGTCAATTAGTTCTAAACAATTTTTATTTGGCTGTAGTATATCAAAATTCCAGTCACCGCAAAGAACAATTTTTTTTGAACGCATAGATACCTTTAATTATGAGCATTCAAGTTTGATGACAAATGAATAGGGGTTACTTTTTGGAGTCCTGTACACACTTATAATAATCCTATCTAGTATTTCAATGGCACAACATTCAAATTCAAAATTGCATGCAAGGTCCGGTAGTGATATAGTTTTACAATCTTAACAATTTTTTATTAAAATACACGAACCACCCCTGTTTGAATTACGTGAGAACGAAGCAACTAGGTTATATTCTGGTATCTTAAGTTCAGTACCTTTCTTTATAAAAGTCTCAGTCAAACATACTATATAAATTTTTTGACCATTTTGAGAAAGTTCAGATAACGTAATTATTATATGTTCGATTATATTTATGGCTCCCGGTATATTCTGGTGAAATATCGTTATATTATTATCCGAATCTTCCTTATGAACGAAAAAACTGTTTTGTCCAGTAAGTTGAATTGTTTGTTTTTTTATTGTCACTGATTTCTTGGTTTTGTTAAAGTAATAGGGTATGGTTCCCCTTTTCAGGTTTTTTGATGTAGTATTAGTGTCATTAAAACTGAGACTTGGTTGAGATCTGCTCGTTTGTAAAGTGTATGGAATCGCCCTATTTTTAAATTGAGTTGGGGTGCGATTTGTGTTGACTATTTCACTCCCGTTGCAATCACGTATTTTAGAAGTATCATGTATATTCATTAATTTAAAAAAAAAATCAAATACTGCTATTTCCACAAGTAACTTAAAAGATAATATTTTCAATAACTTTTTAACATTAATTTCAAATTTCCGACTATGAATAGTTTCAATAAGTTGGCAATTTAAATATTTTTGGGGTGGGCATTTTGGTGTTTCCGTAGGACTTACGCTTTTTGAAGTATTTATTGGTGAAGAGCATGGTTTCCTCATCCTAATATTTGTGAGTGTTTTTAATTGTGGCGTTAGAGATGGCCTACTAGTTTTTGTATAAGCTGGACTATTATTAATGGTAACATTTCTCAAAAAGTCTATTTGCTTATTTTTTTCACTTAATTCATTGCGTAAAGTGTTGCATTCATAATTAAGAGAAACGATCTCCTCATGAGCGCTTGCATTTTAATTTTGTAATTTTACCACTTTTTGTTGCAATTCAGGCAAATCGGTTTTTATCGGCTCGGGATCACTTTTTGTTTATAAGTCGAAATTTTCGTAGAGAGTAGAACGTAACAATGATTCATTACTAGATATTTAATATTGAAATATCCATATCTGATTTAATTCTTGTGAATGGTTTTCTTAGAGTAATATTGTCGGTATCCATGATTCGAAAGCAAAGATTATTTTTATATTATACTTATTTTACTTTTTAAAGTGCCAGAATTTATGTCTAAAACTTCAAAAAAAAATTTTACAGGATTCGAACGCGTATCTTGACAATCAGTGTATCGACGCGACAACCATTAGAGCTAGCGGTCACCTGCCTAGTCATTGCGAATTTAGCAATTAATTTATATTTGTAAAAATCCGTTGGTCATTTCTTTGTTATTTGTGTACGGGTAATAAAGTGCACATTAATTAATACCGTCAATACACTCACAATCACTTGATTGCTTTAAAGATTATTTATTTACTATTTTTCATATCACTTCACTGATATGAAAAATGGTAACAAATTTCTACAAAATGGTAAAAATCTTTTCATAGTTTTCCAATTTGTATTTTGGTATAATGGGTGTTTGTTTTGTGTTGCTTTAAACTTTATTTTCAAATTGATTTATTTCATTACTAGCACCAAAGATTTAAATCAATGACTAACACTGTTAGCACTGTCACCAACATTTTCACTGCTTAGTTAAAGATATTGAAAGGTAATTTTAATAGTTTACTCAAGTTTACAGGTGAGGAGTATTTTTTACGAAATAAAATGTTTAAGCTAGATATGCCAGCAAGTGCGTCTTTCATGACTACTCCCAAGTAATTGTTGTTTTATTAGTCTCTGCTTCACCCCTCCAATTTTCTACAAAGGAAGGATAATCGGAAAATATCGATTCAGCAGCAAATGGTTCATATGTATCTGATTTACAATTGAAGATTTTTCCTTTTTTCACCTGCTTTTGATTTTTTGCAATTAAAGTCTAGTACTTCCTTTTTCGTGATCTTTTATTTTCTTTGCTTTGTATATAATTAATGAGATCATTTGTAGAGAGCGAGATTTCAGCATTTAAGTAATTTCAGCGTATTTAAATAATTTCATCAATTCGATATTTTTGGAACTTTGTTTTGAAGAGCAAGTGCTTCAAAGTTTTGAAATAGCTCTTAATCCCAGATGATGATGGAGCATTATTACTAGCTTTAAAAACAGGACACATCAAATTAGACTATAGTGTTAGTTTCCCAAGAATTCTTCTGAATGCGGGTCAAATTGTGGAAAAAAATATAAGTATTTATGAGCTTCTTTACCTTTCAATATTTTAGAACTTAATTCAGCTATTATATAATCTAACCAGGTAAAAAAATCTATGTTCGCACCATTATCACATTGTTCATTTACTTGATTGCTAGGTTCGTCCGTGTCATTTAGATTAATATTTTTTATACGCACGTTAAGTCTGTTTAATGTGGCTCAATAAGTGGAACCTGCTTTAGTTAAATCGTCGTCGTTTTGACAAAGGCAAACTCTAAGCATATCAGAAATAATTTCTTTTGCGGCAGAAAAATTCTCACACCCTTTTAAAAAATATATGCATCGGATATAAAAATATTTAATTTTTAAATCCAAACCATCAAAACATTTTAAATTATGGAAAGATTTGACAAATGCTATCATTTATAGAACTATAAAATTGATCTCGAGTTGGAAGACAAGTCATTTCTAACGACTTAAATGAAGTCATGATTTCATAGGGGTACACACCCTTTCGGAGTAAACCTTTGAAGTAATTTTTATCAGGAAAGTTTAAACCGAGTTCATGGAATTGTTCAGGCTTTAAATTATGAGCAAGTTTTTCCAAACTACACGACATAAATTTTATAGAATCTACAAATCTTAATTTAAATGGAGTTCCGGCAATATTTAAGTTTTTGGTAAAAGGAATATATTTTTCTTTATTCTGTGGAATTATCTCTATTTCACCTTCCTGAATATTTAAAGCATGTACAAGAAAATGAGCGTCGTAATTACTTAAACTGTGGAAAAATATTGGAATGAATTTTTGCGGTTTATATTGTTGTGCACATAACGTATGGGCTACGCCAGCGTATTTACCATTATACCAGTCAACATTCACAAATTTTTCACCATTTAATTTTTTTTCACAAATGTAGCAAACTTCACTATTCGAAATATTAAGCTTTTGTGTATCGGTCAATTCTTTTGCGGGAGTTTTTATAACAATTTTTGGAACTAACGATTCTAAATCTTCTTTCACGGAACGAATAAAAAGTTGGGCACAATTTGAACCTGTATATGTTTTGTAGCGCGAAAGTCTGTCATTAAAGGAACATTTTATATAATATCCAAAACTGTACACTTCATGTTTTTGTATTTCAATAGTAGACGATTGATTGGGATCGTTTTCACAAGTATGGATTGGATTAAGAAACGCTTCGAAATCAGCATACACAACAAATGGTACTTTCAGCTTACGGTCGTATCCATCAAACGTAATTTGGTTATTTGTAACGTTTTCACCAAACCAATTTTTCTTTTTAGAAATCTGATCACTAGGTAAGTCTACTTTAATTTGACAGCAGTCACGTCGTTGGTGTTCTAGCAGCTTTGTTTTGATAGAAAAATTAAGCAAATAACCATCACAAATATGAGCGGAAGACTTGTGTGAGTTTAATTGCCTACTCACTAGTCTAGATAAGTTTTTAATGTAACAATAGTGACCAGAAATCCCTCTGGTAAGGTAAAGAAGGTTAATGTGAACAGTTTTACGAGATTTGGTGTGATACAGAGGACCTATAATTTGATTGAGTTTACTTTTCGTATCGTATTCTAATCCAAAAACGTTGACACTAATATTGTTAAGTTTTTCAAACTTATGTATTTCCTTAATTTTAATGGGAAACGGAATGTTTTCAAACTTAATTTATTCATATGCTTTACGTATGAAGTCACCCTATCTGAATTACTATTGGTAGGAAATAATGCTGATAAAATTGCCCACATAAAACATTGATGGTCATTATTTTTAACATTTATAACTGCTTTTTTTAACTTAATATCAATTGGTAAATCAATAAATGAAGATCCACGTAAAGGATTGAATCGATTGACATTCATATCTAAATGTTTTATCTTTTCTAAAGACCAACCACTATCTTTTTTTTCAAAATTGCTAACTTTATTTGTAATATCGTTATTTATTGAAGCAAAAATCTTTTTTAAATCGTCACCATGGCAGACAGTCCAATTTAACGTTTGGAAATCAAATGTATTCTTTTGCCGTTTAGTTTCTTGTGTGAAATCAGCTTTTAAAATAAAGTTCACTTTGATTATTGTTTGTTTTTGAATTCATTCTTCTAACAATAAATATATGGTTTCCTTAATATTTGTGAGGAACGATTCTGGTGTTTAAAAGTAATTATTTATTTCGTCATTGGACTCAGAAGTGATTCTAAAAGTAAGAAGGCGGTTGCCGAACGCGGAATCGATTAAATCGACGTTTTTAAGTTTTTTATGCGATGATAGCACATGACTTTTATGACTGTCACTTTTTAAATGGCTAGCAAAGTATTTTTTTGAAACAATTATTTTACAAATCATACATTCAATGCGATCACTATGTTTTGAATTTACGTTTGACAACAAATTGTTTGGATGAAAAATTGGAATTTTATTAACCACCACTGAGCAGGTAGTTGCATGCACTCACAGTTATATGTGTCTCTCACTTGGTTTTATTGTAAAAGTTAGTATTGTCACTGAATCACATCACACCTTAAAGAGTTGTCTCACGGTTTTTTGTCCTTAGTCTCCACAAAGAACTTAGCACAATCTTCTTTTGTTGCTATTTTCTTTGTTATTTCGTAGATGATATCTCGGGTGCTCTGATAGTGTTGGTCGTCTCCGCTGTGAGCGTAATATTTCACACGCACATCTGTATGTTTCCAAAGCTCCGTATTGGAAACGTTGCGAATTTTGTTCATGTCATATATTTCGATTTTCACAAGATGACTCGCATTTGAACCGTCATCGTCATTAGTTGATATGTAGCTTACACCACCCTCACTACAATGCCCGACGCACGATGATAACTTAGCACCCTTCTTCTTCCTTTTCGGTTTTTCAAAAAACTTTTCGATGTTTTGGGTATTTATCTTGAACGACGGTAGAGTGATTTCTTCGTCTTCATCGGGCGTATTAGGAAAGTAGTAGTTTTTTAATGTAAAAGTTTCTTGACTCTGAAACAAAAGTAAAGAACAAAATTAATAAGTTTGTTAAGTTACATTGAAATAAAACGGACATGTATCTCTATCAAAGAATTTAAATATTAAATGGTTCCATGAAAACATACAAAGTTTGAAAAAACAAACTGCGAAATGAAAAAGTAGTGAATCGAATAAATAGCCTCATAAAAATTAATAAGCTTTGTTAAAATCATAAGACAATATTACAACTCTAGCAACCAAAGTATGGGTAATAAAAGCACATTTTAATTACACAAATAGAAAGAAATAAAAAAATTAAAAGCAATACTCACAGACATTTTGTGAAGCAGCGATGCAGGAACTTCTTACTGGGTAATAACTTTCAAGTTTTCACTCGCACTGGTAGATTTGAAATGTACGGATGTATGAGCTCCCTTCGGTTTATATCAATCCAAAATAGATAAAAAATGTTAGAAGAAGGAGGTGGTTCGATGCGTAAACCTACAAACCGATAAAGGAACCATAGAATTAATTGAGGAAGCAGCAAATTTTGTCCCTTTATTGATATCACAAGAATTTGTTTTTGATAAAAAACACATTTTAACTTTGTAATTTTCCAAGAAACACAAAAAGTAACCGTCGTCACATTGATATGACAAGCCTACATTGTTATGTCAAGAATTTGTGTTGCCTTATCTAAGAAGTTAAAACATGCTGCATAACGTTTAAATAATATGAACAATAAGACGCTAGTTAACCACCCTTTCGTAACATATTTGCAATACATATAATTATGTGAAATGATTATAATTCACAATAGGTATACTAAGATAAAATATTTTTTAAGAAAACTGAATACTCAATAACATGTTATAACAAAACCAAGGGAAAATGAGATAGCCTTGATGAACGTTCGCTAACCTTATGAAATTAATTCGCGTTTGATACCATACCTAATAAGTGAGCGGGAATCCGCCAATCCCTACTACTTCTGTACTGAGTGTTCCAGTCTGTTATCCATAGCAGACAGCATAAATTTAAGGGCCTATGCTTTAAGTTTTTACTAAACTTCCTATAATTATCTGTATCGCATAGGTTCAAAAAAGAACGTCATATGCCATAATAATAATTTAATTAAAATTTAATGAAAAATAATTTAAATCATAAATATGTTGGCTAGCCTACATATTTCTATTATCATAATAAAGTTAGTTAGTTAATTGAAAAATGGCAATCAGCCACGATTGGTGTGGCGGGCTATTTCTGCCAGCGTCACGTATTGGTGGAACATGGTACAAAAAATAAAATAAAAATTTGCCAAAAAATAATGTTCTGCTGGGCATAGTGATATATCATAGGCTAAAACAAAATATAACACACTAACAATAACTTAAACTAATGATTAATTATAAATGATATATGACATGCTCTAAATAAACTAACCAAAAAGAAAAAAATAATAAATTGAATACTTGAATCAAAATACTTGCTAACAATGTACAATCATAGGCTAATATTGAATTGATGAATGAATTTACACAATATTCTTAAAATCTTCGGGCTGTAAGTAGAGAGGAGAGTCTTGATATTAGTTGGGCGCTGTATCGTAAGAGGAAGGAAATCAAACAGTGATAACGGAACCAGCGGGCAATTAAAAAATATATGGTCCACTGTTCCTACGTGCTAACCACAGTCGCAGAACGGGGATCTCCAATCCTGTTGAGGAAAATTGGGGCTCAACAATGACCTAAGCGAAGTCTACAAATGTCCTTTTGTCTGCCTTTCTAAATTTAAAAAACCAAGGTCTATCGGGAATGAAAGGCTAGGCGTCACCGTAGTGCTTACCTTTTACTTTCCGCGACGCCTCCCATTCAGAACTCCACACGGCCTGTAGGCGGGATTTAGCTAGGAGACTCAAATCCTGAGCAAAGCACATGTAGTGATCTGAGGAACCGATTTGGATGGAATCTTTCACAAAGCCATCGGCTGTAACGTTGCCTGTGATAAAAGAGTGGCTAGGAATCATATATGCCTGTAAAATGACTGTCATGACGTATTCGTGTCAGCTGTTTGTTCATAAATAACAAAGGCCAGAACATTTATGCAAAAGAAAAACGGGTCCTTATCTTTAAGGTTATCCCCTGTAGGTTTACTGGATTATTTATAATAAAGATTAAATACCCACCAAACTGTCTGTGAAACTTTTTTGAAGCTCGGCAATCGTCTTGAAATTTTCTTGCCATTTTTATAATTCACGCAATAATATATAGCGACGCTTGTTAGTCCAAAGAGACGTTGGTCTCTTTGACTACTGACTGAGTTCCTTACTATTGATAGATGTCAGTAGATGTTTGGTAGGAAATGCATTTAGAGATGTCGATATCTTGTTTTGTCTCCGTCTATTCGATTATGTCAATGCCCTACCCTCCAATTTTCGCTTATTTTCGATTATTATTATTTACGGAGAGGTATCTCGTATTGCTATTCTATATTTGTTATTAAAATTTTTTTAACAAAAACATACATTATAGTGTAACAGTTAAATAATTAAAATGTTATACATATAGCGGGTAGCTATCAGCGAAAATTGGAGGATAGGGCACTGACACAGCGAGGTGATAAATACATGGAGTAGCCGTAATGTCCTATATAAATAAGTAGTTATGTATATCGAATCATAGAAGAGGAAAAACTTGGTTGTCTCCCTCTACTTATACAAAAATGCTAATAAAAGAAAGAGATAGTACTATTTTTGAATGTTGTCACTAAAATATCAATCGTGTAGTGACGTCATAGCAGGTGGCTAGCGTGCCACAAATCGCCATTTATTGTTACATTTCTGTCAAAAAAAGCTGTCAAAAGTGATGTTCCGGAGCTTTGATTATTTAACCAGATATCGATAAGATTTGCAAAAATCCTCTTTGCCCTGCTTGTTTTGAGGAATGTCACAATAATTATGTAGTAAATGTGACTTATTCTGAGTATTACAAAGACTGATTAAAGAGTAACTCTTGTATAATAGGAATTAAAAATATAAATTGATTTTAGAAGTGCATTTAATCTGTTTTTTTATTTTGATTTTGTAATCTGGAAAGAAAACATTACATTTAGTTTTTTGTTTAGTCTGATTCTACTATTTTAAAAATATAAAGATGACTGATTGATTGTTAATTCTATTACATTAATAAGAAGAAATTATATTTTTGATAAGAAAATAATTGTGTTGATTTGTTGATGTTGATTATCGCTTTGCCAAAGCGATTAGATTTAATATTTCAATAATTAGTATGGATAACATCACTAAAATGCCAAAGGGTAATTGACGTTTCATTGTTTACAAAGTTATTTTTTAATCTGGTAAAGATAATAGGTCTGTAAGTCAGTGTTTCAATTCAAACAGTTTTTATTCTCCTAGTTCAAAACGTCACCATCAAATTAATAACATTTTTTTGAAACGATGTTCAAAAGCTTTTACTAGAATTTGGATGTCGACGGCTTTTTTTTATCCGATTTTTCCAAGTTATTCGTTACAATATGTCTAAACCCGCGCAAATAACCCGTTCAGCAGATAAAAAGATGATGCCTTTCACTGCTTACACCATCTCTCCGGAGACCATAGAGACCTCCATGTTGTGTTTGTTGTCCAAAGAACCTGAAGTTCTTTGTGAGGTACGTATTTGTACGATAACTTCTTGCTTTTCATTGTGTTTGTCTATTGTTGAAATAAAACACCAAAATATTAATGAACGGGGTCACCGCGTTCGGACCCAGAGCACTTGAGTAACACACGCTAGGGCCTTCGTTTTTAAGACTGACATATACCTAGTTCGTACTTACTAAATAACGAAATGTGAGATGAAAAATATCGCGACGCATATCGAGTGTTATTAGGAATTTACTTCAAAGAGTTATAAACGAAGAATGATCATGTAAATTGGACCAAGTGCTCAGGTCTGCACGTATCTATAAACCGAAGCACGTAAGAAAAAAAGTGTTTTGTTGTGAATTATTTATTTGCGAAAATTCAACGTAATAAATATTTGCCGTGTGAGAGATAGATTAGCGTTGGCCTGAGGAACAAAATGCACTTCGTGTTCATTCTGGGCAGCACGCGGCCCAGACCTAAAATGTTTATTTCTTAACTCCCAGAACAGTTGCATCATAGCCATACATTCAGTTTTAAATGTGAGTTTAATAATGACCCAGAAAAATTATGTTTTCGTGTTTTGACTAATATATAATATTCGATTTTTGCATAAATTCACTTCAAACGAAATTACCAATGGTACAATCATATATCCAATGGTTGGCGCATGAAATATACCTACGTTTAAAACATTCATTACAGACGCTGCGTGCATTCACAAAGTTTTGTTCACAAGATATGACCAACCGTGAGTTAGTCTACGAGTTGGGCAGCTTAGACTTGATTCTGCCCCTGGTAGATCATCCAGAGCTCAATATCCGCAGATATGCTCTTAAAGCATTGGCACAATTATGCCAGTTGCCACAAGTTCCAAAACAAGTACTTCAAGATGAGCAGAATTTAATACAAGTTTCACAACACCTCATGAAGGTATGTTTATTTAGTACTAGCGACCCACCCCGGCTTCGCACGGGTCTATGTCCCTGCATTTTAAACTTGTAATATCTTCAAAAATATCTATTTAAATTACACGCTGTAAAGGGCCATATATTATATATAATATTACATAATAATAATAATAATCCCCAGACAAACACACTAACTGTATGGTCCCAAAGTAAGCAGAGCTTGTGTTATGGATGACCATACAGCGAACTGGGGGGGGGGAACCCAGAATAAACATACATATATAAATATCAACAACCATGACCCGAGAACAAACATCTGTGTTCATCACACAAATGAATGCCCCAGCCAGGACTCGAACCTGGGACCTCCGGCGTATGAGACAGAGCTACTGACTACTACGCTACTCGGCCGTCTACATGTATCGTCTACCTGAATTACATGCACAATGTATTTCAGGTACTTAATTGGATAAGGATTAATGCTGTATTGTTTAAAGTCGCTTCGTAAATAAGCCATTATTTCTCGTAAAAAGTAAAGAATAAAAAATGGTTATTGTGGGTTATCCCTAAGAGATAGACATATACCATTGCGGACTTTTTTGTAGACCTTTTTAAGGTGTACAATACTGTTGTACATTATTTTGATCTATCTCGTAGGGTTCAGCCAACGTTTGCAATGTAAGCGCAAAAAAAACAATACATTAGAAACCTCTAAGATTAGCAGTGTTTTTCTACCATATTATACATGTATATACCCCCCTTGAATCACTCTATCTATTAAAAAACCGCATCAAAATCCGTTGCGTAGTTTTTTTTAATACTATGTAGTGATTTCTGAAATAGCATAGCCCAGTGCAGTTTCACTATCGAATTGTCGTAAAAGTACAACTTGTGTGAAAGTTTTCAATTTTTCTTTTTAATAGCTTGCAGTGAGTGGGCTGTCCATCTGATGATGAGTCGTGTCCATTCGTATGGATCTAAGGTGTTTAGTCACGTAAAATAAATAACGCAATGATTAATGAGAGATCAGACAAATCCAAAAATTACTTTTTTTTAACTGACCACACCATATTATTGAACTTCAAAAGAGCTTTATTACTGTGCTATCAAACAAATATATTTCAACGTAAATTCAGTGTAAATTGAACATACATGTGTTTTCAAAATAATTAAAATCCAAAGAACTTTGACATAAACTGATTCAAATACGCATCAGCCTTTTCAATCTTTTGACCATAAAATTCACAAATTAAGGTCAATTAAATAAAAAAGGTTTTACGAAAAGAGAAGAGCTAAATGTTAAACTTCAGAAGATAAGGAATTAACGTTGCCAATGATGTCCGACACACAGTTAGCACGGAAATATTTAGTGGTTACAGTACATCCGTATGACATACAAATTTTATTATTTAATCCATAAATCCTATTGTGGATAAACTAAAACTCAAATTCATACATCCAGGTGATTGAAATAAAAACTTTTTTTTTATTATAGGGTGAAGATGCATTTGTCCTGGAGTTCGCATCGCTAACACTAGCGGAGCTGACGCGCAAGCATGCGGGCTGTGAGCAGCTGGTGGCGGCAGGCGTGCTGGGTGCCGTATTCACCAGGGTCAAGACCAGCGAGGACGTCGACTTGTCGAAGAATTGTCTTCAGGTTTGACGGCCTCTGACATTAATACCCCATAAGAAGTTCCTATTCATGAGAATATTAAATGGAGAAAACAGGATGCTACTAGTTAATATTGAATTTCTTTTTGTTATTGAAGGTTATAAGTAATTTGCTGGACGATTCAGACTATTCAGGAGAAGTGAGCAAGCATCCAAACTTCAGCTGGCCTCCCTTACTGGCCCTGATGCACAATCCATTCTTGGCGATCCAACACGAGGCGTTGAAGACCGTTGATAAATTGATCTGTCGCTATGACGACCAGTTGGTGCAGGATAGTTTCCGGAATTCTACTGGTATTTTGGATCTCTGCGATATACTAGAGGTTAGGAAAATCAATATATATATTTTGATTGTATTTAATTTAAAATTGGAACTTCAGTTTCAATGTATTATTTAAATCTGTTCCTTCTAGTCGTACAAGTTCCGCGACGTGCATGCGCTCGTGTTGAGTGTGATCGCACACTACGCGGCAATGGAAGAGAACGCTAGCCACCTGCTCCACTCGGGCTGCGTGGACCACCTGCTGGCCTACCTCGAGGTGGCCATCCCCATTATGAAGCCGCAGTGCCTCGTCGTCCTCACCAAGTTGTCCTTCACTCCTGGAGGCAGAGACGTGAGTATTTTTGCTACCCTTATCTTATTCCCTTATTAATTCATCTTTAATGAGCTTTCATGCAATATTCATTTGTTCTTTTCTCAATAGATGAAATTTCAAAATATCATCTATTTAAATCTTATGTGATAGGTACTTAATAATATTCGACGGCCGATTACCGAAGTAGGTAGTATCTGCTTACGCTGGAGATCTCAGGTTCGAGTCCTGGTTGGAGCATTCATTTGTGTGATGAACACACATGTTTGTTCTCGGGTCATGGTTGTATCTATTTATATATGTATGTTTATTCTGGGTCTTTACCCACCTTAGCTTGCTGTATGGTCATCCATAACACAAACTCTGCTTACCTACTTTGAGTCCTACAGTTTGCTTGATTGTCTAGGGATTTCAATAATCTCAGATATCCTTCTAAGTAATCATATGATAATACTTTCATTTGCAGACGTTATTTCAAACTAAAACAGACCTGGTATTCTGTCAGAAGCTGATGACTTCGAACGTGGAATTGATCGCAGACGCCGCTATAGGAGTTGCCAACATGAGCAAACTGATGCCGTCTGCCATTCGAATGAGCGATACTAATGTTATCGAGGCTTTGTGTGGTACGTCATCAGTTCTGTTAGTGTCTCATTTAACACTCACTTTAAACAGTTCTTATCAGATAGGATATTAGTGCATATTTACAGAATAATAGTGGCCAAGCGCCACCAAATGTCAACGCGATAGACTCCAGTGCTTCACTACGGATATACTATGAACTCACACGTTGTAAGAGTAAGAAACATTTTAAGAAAACCACACTTTTCCAGAGATACTGTGCGACGATTCTGCAGAGTGGTTCTACGGCCGTGTGAACGCGCTGCACGCCCTCGCCGCCTTGTGTGTCAGCGTGCCGAAAGCCGCATACAACCTTGTCAAACCTCACACTTTCTCAGCTCTTAGAAGTATAACTAATAATTGTGAGTTAACATTTTAAAATCTTTATTTGCAGAAGGACTTGCAGGAAAAGAAAGGAGCTTTGCTGAAGTGATTTAAAAGAGGGTTTAACTTACATCGAACTTTGTATCCAGACTTGTTACGTGGGCTTATTAACAGTCCTAAAACAACTTAGTATATTGATTTGTTTATTGTTTGAGTTGTAGCTTTATGCTTGAATAAATTAACTCACTTTATCAGATCTATATCCAGGTTGGAATGGCCACCTGAATCCGTAAAGGTAAATAAAAAATAACATGTTTACAATTAATCATCATGCAACACGATTGTTTACTTATTGCTTATATTTCTAGGCAAAGAAACTCCAGTGGAAGCTCAGCGTCTCGCCGTGCAATGCTACATAAACTTGCTCAACTTCCTGTGCAGTATGAAGGCCATGCTCAACGCAGACTTTATTGGGGAAGTTTTAAATACTTTACAGGTAACGGTTACTTTGAATAATGTGCATCAGGCTTGGATACATTAATTTTATTTAAATTTTCGCATTATTATCTAAAAAAACCTTAAAAATTATACAATTATATTCATTGAACGTATAGTCATAGAACTTAAAAGACTATTGAGACTCGATAGATCTTTAAGACATGAGTACAATAGGTTTTCATCAGACAGTCAAAGCTATTTGCACGGTCTTGTGTAGCGCTGGGACATGGGTCTCAAGATCCTGGTGTGCTCGCTGCTGAAGGGGCTAGTGAGCGACGAAGTCGGCCGCAAGCTGTTCTCCATCAACAGAGGCGAGGAAGTAAGTCGGAACCGTGTTAGAGGCGCTACTAACTTGTTCGGGCTGGCACATTCGGTTCGACAGAATTAGTCGATCAACAGGCCCGAAACAACTACTATAGATATTGTATTTTATTCGGCTAGCGCCGATCGGGCGTCCATTTTGGGCTAACATTTTTCACAAAAACCCGACTGCCAGGCTTTTTTTGCGAACATTTGTCTGCATATAGTGATGCTGTGCTGGTTGATGCCGGCCCGAATATGTGGGTAGCACCGCTAATATTGCTGTAATTGTTTTAGTACTCGTGTAACTTAAGTGGTGCCTTGTTCAACAACATGGCTGTGTTTAAAACACGGTTGTGTTTAAAAGGTTTTAGTTGATAAGAATACTTGGTGACATTACTTTGAAAATAAACCTACTGCATAGGGATAATTTTTCTAAAATATTGAATTAGAAATAAGAATTAATTACTTACCGTATTGTACTCAGTAATAGTACGATTGCTAAGAATGCTGAATTTACAGAACTTAAAAAGTTTTGTCCCACAAATGATAGAAAGGTATTAAAACTAAGATTTTCGTTCTGAAACTGCCTACAATGTTGCAGATCGTCAGTAAAAACCTTGAAATCGAGCACATCGGACTACGAACCGCCCTCTGCGACCTGCTAGCCGCCACCGTTACCGACGAAACCGCTGAAACGTACTTGGAACTGGGCACTATACACTAGTTAGTATTTAAAAAAATAATAATATAACACTTAAGTTCAGAGAAATACAGACAGCGTGCACGCAGTAGAACAAAGAAGAGAAGTGCAACTCGCCACTGCCAGCCTCCGGATAGTGACGAGCCATTATCTCGGCGGTAAATCCCCTGGTACGTTGCGCTGCAACACATGCGTCTACAGTTGTTTAGAATAGCTCCGTACGGGATACAGTGACACGCAGTACACAGCATACATTGAAGCTATTAAACTACTGGGTGGAATAACTATTTGACACTATGATTATCGAAAGTTTTTTATTACGATGTTTTAAATTACCTACGATGAAGTGCTAAGTTTTTTACAAATTATCACATAAATTTGAATCTTAAATGAAAACATCGTGGTTTTAATAGTTGTAAATTAAATATATTCTGTTTACTAAACAGTTCTCCAATCCACAGCATGGTGGAGAACAAGCTCACGCGCTATGTGGTGAGCACGTGGGAGTCCGCGCTAGAAGCTCTTTTCGACCACCATCCTTCTGCTAAATTTGCGTACAAGGGAAGACTTGAAATTAATGATTTTACTAAAGTAAGAAAAAAATTTTTTTATTAATTATCTTTCTCAATGTGTCTTTATTTTTACAGAGCGGAATTTGAAAGTATGAGCAGCTCAAATAGAGCCAAAGGTATTATTAATAAATATTGATAGGCTATAAAACAGTAAAACGGAGTATAAATTTGAAGTGATATTAGTAATGGCAAGCAACATAATTAAAGTTAAAGTGATACTAGACAGAATAAAAAATAGAGTTACTTAAAATATAAATGTGGTAAAGTTTCTTAAAGTGAAAAACCAGTCTACGTTGTATTTACAACACATCCTCGCTATAAGAACACCACGTATAAGATATAAGAAAATGGTTAATATTCGAGAGATAGGCAACTGAACACAAGAACAAGGCACATACAACACAGACTTAGGTACAAAGAAAATAAAATACAAAAACAAAATTAAGTTGTTCCTCAGTTCTTTGTAGATTTTTGATGATTGATACGATTTAATGGCTTTAAATGTAGGTCTCTCTTTAAATTATGACTTATGATAAAATTTATGACCAAATGAAGTGATGTCAGTGTCCATGTGTTTGGTTCTGGAGAGGCAAGTGTTATGCTATAAGCGAGCTTGATGGTAGTTTGTTGCAATTAAGTACGATATTAATGGAAGAGGAAGAAATGAGCTAAAGGATGAGATGACGCATGTAGATCGCCTTTGCATGCCTCAGAGAGAGACGGGGGCAGGGAGAGAGAGAAAGAAAGAGGGGGGGGGCAGAGAGAATACAGTTTAAGAACGACAGTCTATAGGATTTAAGCCATAAACGGCTTCTGCCTAGCCGGGTACTCCTTCTCCGGGAGCCTCGGAACTATTGGTAGTTTCAATGTATTTCCAAATACTGTATAAAACATATAACTAAGCAATAATAATAAATATGGAAAATTGATCATATTGAAGGCCAGTTTACATGTACAATATACAAGACCATTTCGATATGATTATTCATTTAGTTTTTCATTACCAACATAACATAGATATATTGAGCCTAACGTATGTGAGATAATAGCAAACATTGAACATGCGACATAGATATTACCACAGCATTAACAGCTAAGCTTCATCCTGCAGGAAGGGTTCTACGTGATGAAGCGCCTGGAGAGCCCGCTGCCGGGAATGCGGGCGCTGCTGCAGGCACGGGGGCCGTACCACCACGCCGTGCTCGTCGCCGCCTTCCTTCCGCGCCCCGGCACCGACTCCGAGGTCGACGCGAACGTCACCAGTGAGTAGAGCGGCGTTGGCACCAAACCTCTGCGGCTAAACTAAAATATTATTTTTTTTATCTTCAATAAGACATTTACTTAAATTGCCTAGAAAGTTTTTTAACTTCTGATAGGTCGCAACAAGTAAACTACGGGTGTATTACAAAATTTACCACAAAATGTCCCGAGTGAAATGTTACAGTTAATCAAAATCATGAAAACATTAATTAATTCAATTATTTCAATTTAAATCGTTTGAATTTATCGCCTTACGCAGCTTCGAGCGTTCTAATATTGAACAGTCCACATATCTAGGAGCGATATATTTCTAAGCCTTGTCCAAATGTTTTTTTATGGCAGCTACTTCTGCGTTTTCGCAGTCTGTTTGTTTCTACGTTAGTGTTAGGACATTCTTTTAAACAGTATCCATAATAACTATGTCGTTAAATTCAAGCTTTAAATGGGATCGCAGAAGTCAACGGAAAACACTATCCATCCCATCAAAAGAGCGCGTGATGAATAAAATACGTTCACATACATTTTACATAAGTACTCTCAATAAAGAAGGTATGCAGTAGGTATGCTTATTGCCATTAGATAATAATAACTAATTACTTTTTAACTCCTTTTAGCTTTTTAAGATATTGTATCTACGCAAGTCGCTTATATTGGCTATTACTTATTACCGCTCCCAGACGATCCAATAACACAAAACATCCCGAAGGCCGTATCGGTGCGAAGATCTCCCGCGCCGGTGAAGCCTGTCCTGCCCGACGACCCCAGCTTGAGAGAACACCTGTTCAAACTGAAACTATGGTTCGGCGATGCGTTAGTGTTTGCTTTTTTCTATAGGGCGCTAGCGATAGGTTTGGTACAAAATCTGAACTATTTACCTTTGTACTTCTTCAAAAGTAGAATAAAAATTTATCGTGACAATAATGACCAATATTTTAAATAGAATCATAACTCCAAAAAAATTTTACGCTTGAATTACTATCAGAATCATAAATACCTACCTACTACTGTTGTATACCATTTTTGTATGGAAATGAGATGGGAAAGCCAAAGCTAGAACAAATGTTTTAACCGCTTGTGCCATCGACACATTCCCAATCCACACATTGTCTGTCAAATGACGACTAAGTAAATATACCTGCAGGCGACTGCACGAGTACTTGAAGAACGTGTCGACGTTCAAGAAGTCGCATCCGTGGTCCTTAGCCATCTCCAGATTCCCTTTTGACGAAGAGTTCACGCAAGACGCCTCGTGTATGTTTATCTTACTTATTCATGATTTAACATGTAAATGACAGCGCATGTATTGCTATCACATGATTCTTATTTACACGAAAAGATTGGGAATTTGGAAATAAACTTAGGACTCCATCATCCACAAATTGATAAAATTATGATACATACCTATACGTCTGTGCTTTTACAAAATCAGTAATGATTTCAGAGATATTTATTTCCTGAATCTACGTCTTATCCTGTCTTTTGACGATGTAGTTTTGCTGCATCTGCTGATTATGCTGTTTATTTAGCAAATGTATAGCCGATAGGTAGGTACACGTAGTAACTTGGACCGAAGCAGGAACGCTGTTCGTAGCGAATAAATTTACGATGAACAGAGTTTAAAAGTGGCAAAGAAAGTGACAGGCTTTCCTGCTCTTCATCCTCATCTCCATGCTCTCTCTTTGAATCGTAGTTATAGGTTACCTTGGAACTCAATAGCCAGTAGTAGAAATTCCAAACATAATTCCTGGTACACTGGTGTAGCGCTGTTCACGCTGGAGCCGCTGGAAGACGACTCGCGCCTGACGCTGATGCTGAAGCGCGACACCGCCGAGGCCAGCACCGCCTCGCCCGCGCTCTCCCGGTACCGGTTTAGCAGAGTTTCGTGAGTCAACTGCATACTATTTTTAAAGAGTAGAACTGTTGCTATACGTGCCTAAGAAATCTAGCATATAAAATGTAGCGGGCTAACGCCAAGGTTGGGATTGTCCTCGTATTTTCACAAGCTAATCGTCGCTTATCGGAAAGCGATATCGCGACAAATTATTTTTCTTTTGGTCAAATAGATATTTTAATTCTTGAACGCCTTTCTGAAGTGAGTTGTGAGGACAATCACGTAGAATATCTTCAGTTGACGAGTTGTATATTATGTCACAATTAAGTCAAGTGACCTCTCACGGCTAACTTCAGATGAGCATTCGTGAAACGAAATATCGTATTCTTAGCCAGATCGTTGGGAAGCTTTTTGCAATGCACTGTGGGTGTTGATTCATCGGTATAACGGTGGCAATAACATAAGTATGATAGCACATAAGTAAGTAAGTATTTTTCATTTCAGTCCGAGGTCGTCGCAATTTACTCGCAGCGAAGACGTTGAACATGATATAATACGGTATGAATCATAAACAAAAATATTTTGTTGGTCTCTTCTCCAAATGAGTTTTTAATTATGTGACCACATATCTAAATTGATATTTTTTATTAAATTCATAAAATGGTAGTAGTTTTCTTTTGTTTTTTAAGATATCATCTGGGGCGGACCTACAGTTCTTCCTATTGCCAGTGTGATTACTCTAACAAAGGCAATTCCAACCGAAGCTTGCGGCCGGCAACGCATTTTGAGTAGACCTAATTAGTCACATCGAATATTGACAAATCAAACACCTACGAGTAATGACGTCCATGAGTGCAGATGCCACTTACCACCAGGTTGCTTACTTGTTTGCCGGCTATGAAAATAGTTATAATATAAAATATGTTTTTGATAAGTTTACTTTCTAATAATTCACAGAATTAAACGTTACGTTCTGAAAATTCATTACTTATTTATATTACCTGGCTACTATTGCAACTTTTCAGCACGTACATACCGTGCACCCGCTTACGTAGATGGGCGCTTCGATACAACTACAAAATTGAAATGCACGCTCTAAAGTGTTAAATATATCAAATTGTTATTAAATTAACATTTACTTTGCCACCTTCACGCCCTGCAGTCGCGACAAGTGCGAAGAGGTGTCGTCGATGGTGAAGCAACAAGCGCAGCTGCTGGCAGAGTTCGTGAACCAGCAGATGTCGGGCTTGTCGGAGGAGGGCCAGTGCGCCCTGCCGAGTGTCGACTTGCACCTCGCCGACTTGATGGTCAGTAAGATAGAGCATAGGTACTCATTGTGCGCCAAGAGTGTGCGAGTTTGTAACCAGCTCATTAAGAGGAATACTAACAAAACTTTATAAATGACTGCTTTTTGGTAAGGTAAGGTAGAAGGAATTTATAGATACCTAATGATTTTACACACTTTCTATCGGGAAGTTCGTTTGATTCAATCAATACCATCAAATATGAAGCAAATACTTTGTATTCACTCTTTGGTGTTACCTGATTAAGTTGAAATTCATACTTTCTTTGCTTCATGGAAAATAGTGACGCAAAATGAAAATAACAAAAAAACATCAACGTAAAAAATGTCTACCCACAACTGTGCCTATTAATATCGACCAAAATTCAAGCCTTCCTCTTTCATATGGTTAGGTAATTTTTAGGGACCCATACAATAGTACATCCAGCACCGCCGTACCCCATAAGATAGATTTTAAAATGACATTTCAATTTACAAATTCAAAATTAGGTGGACTATGTTACTCCAGGTTTCGCATGACTCCCGCGTGGTTAGCCTGGGCGCGGTGCGCGCGGGCGGGGCGCTGGAGCGTGCAGTGCTGTTCAAGGTGCTGGCAGACCGCCTCGCTATACCCTGCGCGCTCGTGCGCGGCGCTGCTGGCCATGCCTGCTGCCACGTCGCCATCCCCGAGATTACGGAGGTGAAGCGCTCGCAGTTCCGTTCTATACGCCTTGTAGTTCGTTACGCCTATATTACAAAACCTCATTAACATCAGGCATTGTCTCAAGGAGCAAGACAGGTATTGCATAACTGCCTGGTTTTTGCCCTCTCTTGGAACATAATGAAATATAACGAGCCTCAGTACATTTGGTACTAATAAAGAATTTTATTACGAATATTCAAATTATGTTGCCATTACAAATCTAGGAGGTATGGTAGTTCATGCACTGTGAATATAATCTTCACAGTGCATTATGAAATGTAACAGCAATGTACTAATAATTGGTACTAATCAGTTCATGACAATTGTTGTGTAACGTATATGACTGAATTGTTATCAGGCTTCTTAAATATACTAGTCCTTCAAACGTAGAATGAATTTAGGACAGGCGTGTTAAGTCTTCCACTTCAACGTCACTTTGTACCCGGCGAGATGGGAAAGATTAACGCCTCTCTTAAAAGGCATTGATAGAAAATATACGGCGAGCCCTTGTTTTTTAAAATAAAATTCACACAGCCTGCAGCTATCCAGTTCAATGTTAACTTTGCTTCAGCTGTGTACGATTAAGTCAAATGGTTTCTCAACTATCGTTAGGCGACTCACTTACTGAATACCAAGATAGGTATTAGTAGTAGGGATTGGCGGATTCCCGCTCACTTATTAGGTATGGTATCAAACGCGATTAATCATAAGGTCGCGGGTGATCGAATCAAACCGCCATGCTCCCGTGGTTTTGTTATAACATTAGAAGATTAATCAAGTCATCAACGGACAAATGTTATTTAGTATTCAGTTTTCTTACATAGTATTTTATCTTAGTATACCTATTATTGTGAATTATAATCATTTCACCCGCAAGGTATTGCAAATATTAGGTCTTTACCTATGAAATTGCCGTTTTTCACGAAATAAATGAAGCGTAATTTTTTTATATATTTTTTATTTCTATTAATCAAAATAATCACCCATGCAATCAATGCATCTGTGCCAACGCATTGGTAGCTTATTGATTTCTTCTTGAAGAAATTAGCTGGACGGGAGGCAACAAATTCTTCAAAGGCATTTTGTACTGCCTCTCGAGTATTGAATTTTTTTCCCGCCAAGAAATTATCCAAATTCTGGAAAAAGTAGAAGTCTGGAGGCGCAAGGTCTGGTGAGTACGGCGGATGACGGAGAACTTCCAACCCCAACTCTTGTAGCTTGGAGACCGTCTGCTGTGCAGTATGAGGACGCGCGTTGTCGTGCAGGAGCAGTGGAGCCGAACGATTGACCAAAGCTGGTTGGAGACGTGCGAGCTTCTCCATCATTATGTTCAGTTCTTCACAGTACACATCTGCAGTAATGCTTGTCCCGTTTGGCAAGAAGCTGTGATGAATTACACCCGCGTTAGACCACCAAACAGTGACCATCACTTTTCTAGGGGTAAGTTTTCGTTTAGGGCATTGTTTGGGTGCTGAACCAGGATCCAACCAACTTGCTGAGCGCTTACGATTGTCAAACAGGATCCATTTCTCGTCACAAGTAACAATGCGGTTCAGGATTCCTTCATTTGTATGCCTGCTGAGCAGTGCAAGGCACGTCTCCACGCGTACTTCGCGCTGGCGGTCATTGAGTTCGTGGGGTACCCATTTGTCAAGCTTTTTTACCTTGCCAATTTGACGCAAATGGACCAATATTGTTTTGATGCTAACGTCGAAAGCTGCTGCTAATTCAGCCGTGGATTGAGTTTCATCAGCTTCCACAATTGCCTTTAATTCGTCATTGTCGACCAAAGTTTTCGGACGACCACGGGGTTCATTTTTCAGGTCTAAATTTCCAGAACGGAAGCGGGTAAACCAATAACGGGTGGTGCGTTCGTTTGTAGTGTTCGCTCCGTAAACGTCGTTGATGTTGTGTGCCGCTTGTGCCGCTTTGCTGCCACGACGGTACTCATACTCCATAATTACTCGAATTTTTAACTTATCCATGATGACGAAAAATGTTCGAATGCGTTGAAAACAAAACACTAGCTATTAAACAAATGACGATTTTAGAAAAAGAATTCCATGTTTGTCAAATAAAATTAATTTGAAATTAGAATTATCAGTCAAAAAAAAAAATATTTTCATTTGAAATGGCCAGTACGGCAAAACGGCAGTTTCATAGGTAAAGACCTATTATGTTACGAAACGGTGCTTAAGTAGCGTCTTATTGTTCATATTATTTAAACGTTATGCAGCATGTTTTGACTTCTTAGATAAGGCAAAACAAATTCTTGACATAACAATGTAGGCTTGTCATAACAATGTGACGACGGTTACTTTTTGTGTTTCTTGGAAAATTGGATAACAATAAAGGGACATAATTTGCTTCGAATCAAACCGCGATGCTCGCTAAGTTAGCGAACGTTGATCAAAGTAATCCGCGTATCAAAATAATTAGGTCACGGCCGCCAATAGTACGCGGTGAAGTCCAAATTTCTTCAAAAATCCAAAATGTCCTGTTTCTGGGTAGTAGTAAGCAACTACAATTATATTTAAACAATGCTGGTTTTTATATTAAAACCTTGGATGGTTTGCAGATCAAAGTAGATATTTCAATCATTTGATACCAACTACCACAGTTAGAGTACCATCAATGTTATTTGATTTTCATGGTTTAAACAACTTTTTCATTCATACTATCACAGTAACAGTACCTTTAATGTAATATTAACGATAACCTTTTTTGCGTTGAAACTGTAGGAGATTTCTCGAACATTTGATTGGTATAGTTATTATATAAATAAAAATAATAATAATCTTTATTTGTTCTTCACACACAAGGCACATAATAAGATGTTAGATGTATTTACTTTCACAATTTATTCATGTACTAGTGAAGATTGATGCATGAGATTTGTCGAAGCATGTATTTCAGGAGTTAGAATTTTAAAAAGAGAAAACGTATGTGTAGCTAGAAGTGTAGACATTTCAAAATTATATAATAGGGAATATTACATCTAAACATCAGATATGTATTTGTGAAAGCGAGAGGGAGTGGGATTGTTTATACGGGTGCGTGAGTGTGTATGTGTGTTTCAGGAGTTAGAATTTAAAAAAGAGAAAGAGTATGTGTAACTAGAACTGTAGACATTTCAAGATTATATAATAGGGAATATTACATCTAATCATCAGCTATGTATTTGTTAAATAGAGAGGGAGTGGGATTGTGTATACGGGTGTGTGAGTGTGTATGTGTGTTTCAGGAGTTAGAATTTTAATAAGAGAAAAAGTATGTGTAACCAATGCTCTAGACATTTCAAGATTATATAATTGGGAATATTACCTATAATCATCAGGTATGTATTTGTTAAATAGAGAGGTAGTGGGATTGTGTATACGGGTGCGTGAGTGTGTGGGAGAAAGTATCTGTTTTGTATGTATATGTATGGTGAGTCTGTGTGAGACTGAGTGGTATAATTAGTGTAATGGTTTTAGCAGGGATTCGGTGTCGGAGTACGACTTTTCTTTAAGCTATGTAACAACTTTATTTTTGCAGTTAAATGTAATTTAGTGGTATATGTATGGTTCAAGAAAGTAGAAAAATCTTTGGCTAAAAGAGGTTTTCGGAAAGGTGTAGGAGAAAACTAGGTGATTTCTTTTAGATTAAATCTCAAAACAGAAGGGTGTAATTTTATGCTGGAGGACTGTAGTTTGTAAAATAAACAATGTCCTATATATTTAAGGGTGCTAATTAAAAATCTATATTGCTTTCTTAATTACTAAGCCAGCCACAATTTGCAGGCGTCTGAACGATACTGTCTTAGCCACTATAAACTTGCTGTTGCGGGGTGTTTTTGTTAAAAAATTTTGAATTTTCATCCAATTTCGATTATGGCGCTTTCGATAATTACAGTCTAACCTAACCTAACCCAAATTTAATTACTACGCTTTCTATAGAGTATTTAGCGGGTGTTGCAATACAAAAAAAAAAGATTAATTAATGTATTAGAGGCTATCTCGTTTTCCCGTGGTTTAGTTATAAAATTAAAAGTTTGATCACGTAACCAATAAAGAAATTTGTGACTTGGCTTTTAATTTCCTTATATTTATATCTACTTTACACAATTTACATTTTAAAACATTATTTCGAATCCACCCATCCGCATATCAAAGCTGTTAATGCCTTCCAACGAACACGGTTATTAACTACTGCACAGACAAATGTTATTGACATAGTATTCAGTTTTCTTAAATAGTATTTTATGTTAGTGTACATATTGCGATTATAATCATTTCACAAACGTATAGAAATATATGAGTAGTAAAGTTTTTTGTTATTGTTACCACCTATTGAGAGCTATAATATTTAATCTTCTTAAAACATGTTAAATTTTTTGTTAACCTTTATATTAGTCATGCGCAAATTATATCTCTGAAGGAAAGAGTGATATATATCTTTTCAAACAAAGATATATGTATATCTATTATATCTCGTTCTGAGCGAGATTTAGATATTAATGTTAAATTTCGGCCGATTGAAACAACTGAAGCAAGTATACGTACTGACACTGATTATACTTACTGATCTTATACTGCAATAATTATTTTTCTGTAGTGTTATTTCCAAATAACTGTTATCGAAATCTGTTATTGTTATCGTTGTATTATAACAGTATGAAATAGTTATCGGACTACTGATCATAGTAAATTAGACCTTACGACTTAAAGGATAAAATCTTATGCAACAGAAATGTGTTCTTTAATAATAAAAAATTTAGGTTTCAGTGTCTACAACCATACTCCGTCGAATTAAAGTTGATTTTCTATTAGCGTGTGAAAGCAGTATAATGATTATCATTGTGAAACGGTAATTCGGATGTTAGTCAAATTAGACTTAACTGCTACGAAATAAAGTGTAAATTTGTCTGGTTATCGAAATTAACATCTATAATGTAAATGTTATTTTCACAAAACATTTATTTACCATCCACTTTTTAGTATATACAAAATAAAATACATGAAACTCGTAATCAGTGCCGTAGCCTAATTATTAAGGTACTCGTACTATTATTACTGCGTTTAATCGGCACGAGTCAAACCAAGAACGCGCGGGACATCCAACTGATTTATTTCAAAAAAAGTAATTAAATTACAAAATATCATTTCTTTGAAAATACCTAAAATCTAATAGGTACTGCACTTGTAATGAAACTTGATTTAGTCGTACAATAATATACCTATTTACAATGCAGTAACGCATGGTTTGCGCGGCAGGTAGCTACGAAAGTGAATGAGAAGGCGTTGTACCTTTGTTTCGCTCACGCGGTCACAGGCATACATTCAACTTTATCAAATTTCTTTTAAATGAAAGATCTAACTTTTTGATAAAAAAAATATTTTAATATGAAAATACAGTCTTGAATAGATTTCTTTCAAATTAAATCGTTATATAAAGTATCCTCAGTAAGCCTTTTTTTAAATCAAACGTTGGTATTTTGTTAAATCTAAAGTATACAAACAAAAGACTTCCACAGACCGAAGTCACGTAGTTTTGCAGAACTGATCCATTAAAAATTTTAACCTAAATCAAAAATACACAATTTTTCGCAAACAATACAAGTTGTATAAGCAACGCATAGAGATCACAAAAATTTTTCTTTTTATTCTTTAGGAATTCTAACTCTCATGAAAATAAAAATGCAAATACTGTTCAGTTTTAATACACAATTTATCTATAATATAAAGATTAACTCTGGACAAGTGGAAATAAAACTAAAACGAATTAAAAAAATTTAAGATGGTTACAAAAAAACTAAAACTCAAAACAATTTTTTTTAAATCGTACATAAAAATTTCCGCAATTTTCAAGATGGTTACAAAAAAAAGTAAAACTTAAAACAATTTTTTTTTAATCGTAGATAAAAATTTTAACAATTTTCAAGATATTTACAACAAAAACTAAAACTTAAAACAAATTTTTTTTAATCGTACATAAAAATTTTCGCAATTTTCAAGATGGTTACAAAAAAAAGTAAAACTTAAAACAATTTTTTTAAATTCGTACATAAAAATTTTAACATAAATCAAACATACACAATTTTTCACAAACAATACAAGTTGTATGAGCAACGCATAGAGATCACATAAATTTTTCTTTTTATTCTTTAGGAATTCTAACTCTCGTGAAAATAAAAACACATCTATCTGCTTTCCAAAAGATTTCTTCCGCAATAATGCATTCCATACGAGAAGCAATTTCCTTAAATTTTGTCTAGTCTTCAATTTTTATAAACACCGTGTTATAACTTCTATCGAAATACATCAAAAAATATCATTCAGACTGTAGGTATTTGAAAAAATCGCAAGTGTACCTATCTGCTTGCCAAAAGTTTATAATAATAATAATAATAAAAATTGCCATTCACTGTTCATATTATTATATAATAGGTCTTTACCTATGAAACTGCCGTTTTGCCGTACTGGCCATTTCAAATGAAAAATTTTTTTTTTTGACTGATAATTCTAATTTCAAATTAATTTTATTTGACAAACATGGAATTCTTTTTCTAAAATCGTCATTTGTTTAATAGTTAGTGTTTTGTTTTCAACGCATTCGAACATTTTTCGTCATCATGGATAAGTTAAAAATTCGAGTAATTATGGAGTATGAGTACCGTCGTGGCAGCAAAGCGGCACAAGCGGCACGCAACATCAACGACGTTTACGGAGCGAACACTACAAACGAACGCACCACCCGTTATTGGTTTACCCGCTTCCGTTCTGGAAATTTTGACCTGAAAAATAATCCCCGTGGTCGTCCGAAAACTTTGGTCGACAATGACGAATTAAAGGCAATTGTGGAAGCTGATGAAACTCAATCCACGGCTGAATTAGCAGCAGCTTTCGACGTTAGCATCAAAACAATATTGGTCCATTTGCGTCAAATTGGCAAGGTAAAAAAGCTTGACAAATGGGTACCCCACGAACTCAATGACCGCCAGCGCGAAGTACGCGTGGAGACGTGCCTTGCACTGCTCAGCAGGCATACAAATGAAGGAATTCTGAACCGCATTGTTACTTGTGACGAGAAATGGATCCTGTTTGACAATCGTAAGTGCTCAGCAAGTTGTTTGGACCCTGGTTCAGCACCCAAACAATGCCCTAAACGAAAACTTACCCCTAGAAAAGAGATGGTCACTGTTTGGTGGTCTAACGTGGGTGTAATTCATCACAGCTTCTTGCCAAACGGGACAAGCATTACTGCAGATGTGTACTGTGAAGAACTGAACACAATGATGGAGAAGCTCGCACGTCTCCAACCAGCTTTGGTCAATCGTTCGGCTCCACTGCTCCTGCACGACAACGCGCGACCTCATACTGCACAGCAGACGGTCTCCAAGCTACAAGAGTTGGGGTTGGAAGTTCTCCGTCATCCGCCGTACTCACCAGACCTTGCGCCTACAGACTTCTACTTTTTCCAGAAGTTGGATAACTTCTTGGCGGGAAAAAAATTCAATACTCGAGAGGCAGTAAAAAATGCCTTTGAAGAATTTGTTGCCTCCCGTCCAGCTGATTTCTTCAAGAAAGGCATCAGTAAGCTACCAATGCGTTGGCAAAGATGCATTGATTGCACGGGTGATTATTTTGATTAATAGAAATAAAAAATATATAAAAAAATTACGCTTCATTTATTTCGTGAAATACGGCAATTTCATAGGTAAAGACCTAATATAATAAATATTTGCAGTAATTTCTAAAAGACCGTTTAATATTAACTAAATATAAAATGCAACGTATGTAAAAACAAGACAGTGAGGTTATTTTAACATAATGTCTAATACACCAAGTAAACATAAACCAAGTAAAAATACTTACCGTAAGTAATTAAATTCTTCACACAAACCACAAATCACACCCTCCAGCCACGACACGTTCTTAGTTTGCTAGAATGATCACTTGAACTTTGTTTTTTTCTATGACTAGAAGGATGGTTTTTGATTTCATTTGGTTGGAAATTTTAACAGAGAAGCATGATGGATATAATCAAAGACACTAATGAACAAACAAGACAGATAAAAGTCCACTAGTGCATCTTACGAATATATTTAATATTTTACAACCTAATATCCTCAGTTAATATAAGAAATACCTGCTTACGATAGTAACATTTCTCATAAGAAATTAACTTTTTAATTCATATTATTTATTTTAAAATTAAACTAACAATATCAATGAGTAAGTTCAATTGTTGTTTGATTGATTTAGTTTGTAGTCTTGTGTTGTTTCCTTGGTAGTTTTAACCTGATACATCTATTATTAACTCTTCGCAGAGTTAATAGTTGGTAACTTTTTAAGTAACTTACATCAACATTTGATATTGAGTATGACTGCAGGATGGCTGCAGTGCGAATCGCTCTGCACAACGCCGTCATTCACCATAGAAGACTGACCATGAAAATTGTCCTTACTAAGACCTAAAAAACTGTCAGAGAACTGTTCGCACGTGAATTTCACAATTCAATGAAAAATCATTGCGACCAAGTTTGGGACTCGCTTAGAGGATCTGATTTGTGTCAAAATCTAGTAATTTCAATGCGAAGTCTGTGTGATGCAGTAATCGATGCGATAAGAGCGCTGACGCGGTTTTTGTTTTTAAATTTATGAAGTTGATTTATATAAATATTTGATTATACTCGAAGTTGATTTATATAATTATTTGATACTTGGATTAACCTGTTTTTCTGATATTTAATTTTCTTAAGTATTTGAACGTTGATTGTTTTCATTTTTAAGAGTTAATGATTTTTTCCATACTTTTTATAACTAATGTTGAATTTTCGCATGGCTTTTATTTTACTTTTTATTTTATATTTTATCATTTCAAACATTACAAAGTATACTCGTTAAAGTTTTGTTGATTTACTTTAAATATTTTTCTAACTTTTTAAAAAATACCTGTATTTTGTCAGTTTCTCTCTTACAAAAAGATAGCTATACAGATAAATGGGATTTTGCTTCCTCTTTTTTGTAAACTGTGCTACCATTTGTTGGGACATAAATATTGATACTTTCAAAATTCAAATATCATTTAAAATTTCAATGTTCGAAAAATTCATTTCTTTTTGTCTTATTGTCATCGATTGTAGATCATTGTTTTAAAAAAAGAATGATCATAGAGCGACACGTATTTTTTGTATGCTATAAAATGTTTTCAATTCTAGTTGGTCAATTCCAAGGTCATTTTACAAAATATGTTAAAACAAACTACCACTTTAGTTTAAACACGTCACTGAGAATTTCAGAAAGTACTAGACATTATGTTATAATAACCTCACTGTCTTGTTTTTACATACGTTGCATTTTATATTTAGTTAATATTAAACGGTCTTTTAGAAATTACTGCAAATATTTATTATATATAATAATATGAACAGTGAATGGCAATTTTTATTATTATTATTATTATAAACTTTTGGCAAGCAGATAGGTACACTTGCGATTTTTTCAAATACCTACAGTCTGAATGATATTTTTTGATGTATTTCGATAGAAGTTATAACACGGTGTTTATAAAAATTGAAGACTAGACAAAATTTAAGGAAATTGCTTCTCGTATGGAATGCATTATTGCGGAAGAAATCTTTTGGAAAGCAGATAGATGTGTTTTTATTTTCACGAGAGTTAGAATTCCTAAAGAATAAAAAGAAAAATTTATGTGATCTCTATGCGTTGCTCATACAACTTGTATTGTTTGTGAAAAATTGTGTATGTTTGATTTATGTTAAAATTTTTATGTACGAATTTAAAAAAATTGTTTTAAGTTTTACTTTTTTTTGTAACCATCTTGAAAATTGCGAAAATTTTTATGTACGATTAAAAAAAATTTGTTTTAAGTTTTAGTTTTTGTTGTAAATATCTTGAAAATTGTTAAAATTTTTATCTACGATTAAAAAAAAATTGTTTTAAGTTTTACTTTTTTTTGTAACCATCTTGAAAATTGCGGAAATTTTTATGTACGATTTAAAAAAAATTGTTCTGAGTTTTAGTTTTTTTGTAACCATCTTAAATTTTTTTAATTCGTTTTAGTTTTATTTCCACTTGTCCAGAGTTAATCTTTATATTATAGATAAATTGTGTATTAAAACTGAACAGTATTTGCATTTTTATTTTCATGAGAGTTAGAATTCCTAAAGAATAAAAAGAAAAATTTTTGTGATCTCTATGCGTTGCTTATACAACTTGTATTGTTTGCGAAAAATTGTGTATTTTTGATTTAGGTTAAAATTTTTAATGGATCAGTTCTGCAAAACTACGTGACTTCGGTCTGTGGAAGTCTTTTGTTTGTATACTTTAGATTTAACAAAATACCAACGTTTGATTTAAAAAAAGGCTTACTGAGGATACTTTATATAACGATTTAATTTGAAAGAAATCTATTCAAGACTGTATTTTCATATTAAAATATTTTTTTTATCAAAAAGTTAGATCTTTCATTTAAAAGAAATTTGATAAAGTTGAATGTATGCCTGTGACCGCGTGAGCGAAACAAAGGTACAACGCCTTCTCATTCACTTTCGTAGCTACCTGCCGCGCAAACCATGCGTTACTGCATTGTAAATAGGTATATTATTGTACGACTAAATCAAGTTTCATTACAAGTGCAGTACCTATTAGATTTTAGGTATTTTCAAAGAAATGATATTTTGTAATTTAATTACTTTTTTTGAAATAAATCAGTTGGATGTCCCGCGCGTTCTTGGTTTGACTCGTGCCGATTAAACGCAGTAATAATAGTACGAGTACCTTAATAATTAGGCTACGGCACTGATTACGAGTTTCATGTATTTTATTTTGTATATACTAAAAAGTGGATGGTAAATAAATGTTTTGTGAAAATAACATTTACATTATAGATGTTAATTTCGATAACCAGACAAATTTACACTTTATTTCGTAGCAGTTAAGTCTAATTTGACTAACATCCGAATTACCGTTTCACAATGATAATCATTATACTGCTTTCACACGCTAATAGAAAATCAACTTTAATTCGACGGAGTACGGTTGTAGACACTGAAACCTAAATTTTTTATTATTAAAGAACACATTTCTGTTGCATAAGATTTTATCCTTTAAGTCGTAAGGTCTAATTTACTATGATCAGTAGTCCGATAACTATTTCATACTGTTATAATACAACGATAACAATAACAGATTTCGATAACAGTTATTTGGAAATAACACTACAGAAAAATAATTATTGCAGTATAAGATCAGTAAGTATAATCAGTGTCAGTACGTATACTTGCTTCAGTTGTTTCAATCGGCCGAAATTTAACATTAATATCTAAATCTCGCTCAGAACGAGATATAATAGATATACATATATCTTTGTTTGAAAAGATATATATCACTCTTTCCTTCAGAGATATAATTTGCGCATGACTAATATAAAGGTTAACAAAAAATTTAACATGCTTTAAGAAGATTAAATATTATAGCTCTCAATAGGTGGTAACAATAACAAAAAACTTTACTACTCATATATTTCTATACGTTTGTGAAATGATTATAATCGCAATATGTACACTAACATAAAATACTATTTAAGAAAACTGAATACTATGTCAATAACATTTGTCTGTGCAGTAGTTAATAACCGTGTTCGTTGGAAGGCATTAACAGCTTTGATATGCGGATGGGTGGATTCGAAATAATGTTTTAAAATGTAAATTGTGTAAAGTAGATATAAATATAAGGAAATTAAAAGCCAAGTCACAAATTTCTTTATTGGTTACGTGATCAAACTTTTAATTTTATAACTAAACCACGGGAAAACGAGATAGCCTCTAATACATTAATTAATCTTTTTTTTTTGTATTGCAACACCCGCTAAATACTCTATAGAAAGCGTAGTAATTAAATTTGGGTTAGGTTAGGTTAGACTGTAATTATCGAAAGCGTGAGCCGAGCGAACGCAGTGAGCGTGGTGCGGCAGCACCCGGCGAAGCGCCATAATCGAAATTGGATGAAAATTCAAAATTTTTTAACAAAAACACCCCGCAACAGCAAGTTTATAGTGGCTAAGACAGTATCGTTCAGACGCCTGCAAATTGTGGCTGGCTTAGTAATTAAGAAAGCAATATAGATTTTTAATTAGCACCCTTAAATATATAGGACATTGTTTATTTTACAAACTACAGTCCTCCAGCATAAAATTACACCCTTCTGTTTTGAGATTTAATCTAAAAGAAATCACCTAGTTTTCTCCTACACCTTTCCGAAAACCTCTTTTAGCCAAAGATTTTTCTACTTTCTTGAACCATACATATACCACTAAATTACATTTAACTGCAAAAATAAAGTTGTTACATAGCTTAAAGAAAAGTCGTACTCCGACACCGAATCCCTGCTAAAACCATTACACTAATTATACCACTCAGTCTCACACAGACTCACCATACATATACATACAACACAGATACTTTCTCCCACACACTCACGCACCCGTATAAACAATCCCACTCCCTCTCGCTTTCACAAATACATATCTGATGTTTAGATGTAATATTCCCTATTATATAATTTTGAAATGTCTACACTTCTAGCTACACATACGTTTTCTCTTTTTAAAATTCTAACTCCTGAAATACATGCTTCGACAAATCTCATGCATCAATCTTCACTAGTACATGAATAAATTGTGAAAGTAAATACATCTAACATCTTATTATGTGCCTTGTGTGTGAAGAACAAATAAAGATTATTATTATTTTTATTTATATAATAACTATACCAATCAAATGTTCGAGAAATCTCCTACAGTTTCAACGCAAAAAAGGTTATCGTTAATATTACATTAAAGGTACTGTTACTGTGATAGTATGAATGAAAAAGTTGTTTAAACCATGAAAATCAAATAACATTGATGGTACTCTAACTGTGGTAGTTGGTATCAAATGATTGAAATATCTACTTTGATCTGCAAACCATCCAAGGTTTTAATATAAAAACCAGCATTGTTTAAATATAATTGTAGTTGCTTACTACTACCCAGAAACAGGACATTTTGGATTTTTGAAGAAATTTGGACTTCACCGCGTACTATTGGCGGCCGTGACCTAATTATTTTGATACGCGGATTACTTTGATCAACGTTCGCTAACTTAGCGAGCATCGCGGTTTGATTCGAAGCAAATTATGTCCCTTTATTGTTATCCAATTTTCCAAGAAACACAAAAAGTAACCGTCGTCACATTGTTATGACAAGCCTACATTGTTATGTCAAGAATTTGTTTTGCCTTATCTAAGAAGTCAAAACATGCTGCATAACGTTTAAATAATATGAACAATAAGACGCTACTTAAGCACCGTTTCGTAACATATTTGCAATACCTTGCGGGTGAAATGATTATAATTCACAATAATAGGTATACTAAGATAAAATACTATGTAAGAAAACTGAATACTAAATAACATTTGTCCGTTGATGACTTGATTAATCTTCTAATGTTATAACAAAACCACGGGAGCATGGCGGTTTGATTCGATCACCCGCGACCTTATGATTAATCGCGTTTGATACCATACCTAATAAGTGAGCGGGAATCCGCCAATCCCTACTACTGGTATTCGGGTATTTCCATATTTTGCAGATTTTCTTCGATTGATTAGGTATCATAAAATTCATTCAAGACATTTATATCTCCACGCCTATACGGTTTACCTAATTACAGAGCTTCTTCGTTTTCAGGATATCGATGAATACGGCGTTACGCCGGACACCCGGTACCCCGCGAGCCTGCTACGGGCGAACTACGCGGTGGAGCTGATGTCGGCGTGCCCGACGCTGCGCCCGCTGCAGGGCCCCGCCGCGGCGAGAAGCTGCGGCCGCGGTCCGAACTACACCGTCGCAGCAAAACCCGTGACTTGCGAGTGCGTCCAGGACGACCAATACGGCGCTGTGTGAACTCGCGGCCAGTGCGACCTGCAACAACCGGGGCCAGGACTTGGGTTTTTATATGTATGTTTAAGAAACGTTGAGGCATATTTTAAATATGTCTGGTTGCCCGATGTATCTGTGCGTATGTATTTAAAGCAGCGGGTTGCATTTGTAATTGATAGTGTACACGTCTTTTGATACTTATTTTATTATTGATATAAGGGATAATGTAATATTCGCAACTGAATACATCTAGATAAGAACTGAGTTCGTTTCAAGCTGGACACTTATTTTATGACGTAATGAAAATGTTCTTAAAATGTTATCTAATGTTACGCCTAATTGCAACACACCTGCAAAATATTAACCCAGTTCAACTTTTACGGGGTTAACATACCTGCATTGATAAACTTAAACTCAATTATTATGGGAGAAAAATAGACCCGCTAGCCCCGGTTGGCCTGTAAGCGTTTTTAATCGGCATAATAACAAGTTATTGTGATTGTTGCGTACGAAACGCCAACAGGAATAATGTAGTTAAGTGAAACTGAGATTTCTGGATGTGACAAGAGCTGGAAACTAATTCGGTTGGCGAGACTTCGTTGGCTTGAGGTCGTACACTATCGTGTACACAAACCACACATGCAACCGAACAATGACTTCCCATCTCTGATACATCACGGACGATCTGTTAGAGCAAGCGGTGTCCGCATCGACATAGCTCTGGAATACGACGTTTTGGACGAAACTAATATTTTTATATTGCCTTTTATTCATGTGAATGTTTTACACATATTTTTACACGTATTTTGTACTTTTCTATTTGTTTTTGTTTTTAGATTAAAATAAACAAAACATTTTTTTGAATTCAAATTTTTATTTCAATCATTTGAACTTATCAACTAAGTTAAAAATCACTTAAAATTACTATAAAAGGCAGTTTTTTTTACATTGTACACAAATAAGTTAAATTACAAAAACACAATAAACCTTATCATTACGGTGGTAAGACACACAATTGCACAATTTCGGACGGACAATACAATCACAAAAATTATATTCCTAAAATAAGTATTTATACACACATTTACACTTGCAAGTAGACATTAAATAATAGCTCGTAAAAAGACCTCCCGAGTAGCAGCGTGGCTCTACTGGACCAGAATTTGCCATTGCCGTTTTATCAAAAAATACTGTGTAGCCAGAATACCTCATTATTTTACATAAAAACAATATAATAATTTCACTTATTAAAAGAATTGCAGTTCTTCAATCTAGACATCAGTTCATACTTAACATAATTTAGATTATTTTTACGTTAAAGTTAATATAACCGTACTATTGTATCTAGGGTATCAACGTAATGTAGGTCGTGCGACTGTCAAATGTATTTTGCATACATAACTGTGTCTAAAATAGTGTGTAATTTTTGGACCCCGATAACATAACAAAGTGTTTAGTGTGGCTAGCCTTTATAGTAAGTATTTGATAGTGCATTAGAGATAAAATAATATAATTATATTTATGTTAAATTTGGTGTGTATAATATACTCCATATACATTTAAACTACATAAACATTTTTATTATAAACAAGGTGAACATTCGCAAAACGCTACACGGCGCACGTCAGTGCCAGCGTGCAGGTACAGTTAGTTTCAAACAGGCTGCAGCGTCGTCAGTAAGCAAACCATTTTACAACTTCATGTTTGCTTACTGAGCCATCATAGTAGCAACATGTATTAAAGCTTAAGAATTATAATATATAATAGTTATCAAGCAAAGTGTACGAAGCAGTCTCCATGACGTTATAATTGTTTAATTATAAATAAACCGAGAATCAGTAAACTTGTTTTTGTACATTACCAAATTTAATCATTTTTATATTTTTTTAACAAACATGTCATTTCCTGTTTATGTATGTGGCAGGCGGATATGATATTATAGCATAATGATACGATACAAAGTTTTTAGTATAATAAAAAAGCAAAAAATTTAGTTTTTTTATTATATAGTCTTTAGTTTTTATATTGGCATTCCGCCGGGTGCTGCGGCACCACGATCACTTCGTTCGCTCGGCTCGCGCGTATCGTAGTATATCTGTTTAGTTGAATGTCTAATTCCATCAGCTTGCGGCATGCATGCCTCACTCAAGACTAAGACAAGCCGATATAGAAGTAAATGCGTGTTTGTTCATAATAAGCAATGACTGTAAGACATTATGTACGTGCAGAAGTCTTGTACTTGGTTCAGCTCAACTGACATTCGTGTCATAAATGAATCGATGATTTCTAAAACAACATAACTAGCATCTTTATAGAAATTGGGTTTTAAGTGGTTTTGGGCATAGTTTATGGCAACAAATCGGGTGTGCATTAAAACAACCTAATTGCGGCGTTTTTTTCTGCACAAATGAAATGTAGAAAATAACGTTTAGCGCAAGAACAACATAAATTCACAAAATTGTGTTGTTTTTACACCCAACGCTGGCAACACCGGTCCATTCATTCTTACCTTGCGACAGAACATGTAAATGTTGTTTTAGAAATCATCGATTCAAATATACTTAACGTGTAACGGTGGTTAGGTAATGCAGTTTACCTAGCTAGATATAGTGTTACACTATTGCTTAACAATTAAGTTTAGTATATTTTAAATAAGGATACAACCGTTCAAAATACTAAATTATATCTATAAATAGAAGGCCACTTCATTATTTCAGTCAAATGTTTAGAATATAACAAATTTATATGTGCATAAAAAGGTCATCTGTGCATACTAACACTTACAATGTTTTGCCTTATATCCAAGTATTGACTAAGCTTGGAAAGATATAAAGGTGCACTATGACGTTGTCAAAATTTGTAATAATTGTAAGTTTATGTACTCGGACATTCGTCAATAGTGAGATTATACTACAAACGAATATAACCTACTAATTTGAGAATATTACAGCGACCTGCAGTGAGACAAGGATCTTCTGCCAGTTAATGACATTGCAAGAGTTGCTAGGCCTAATGCTGAAAATCAAGTAAGTTCTGTCTTATTTTGATGTAATAAGCAATCTCAAGACACAGCTAAAGGCAGTAACGAAAACTATCAATGGGCCATCAAAAGTGATTTTTTACAAGATGGCGTTGACAGTAAGATCCCAGACGGACTGTATACAACATTTTTGATCGAAAACTTATTGAATCTATCCATTTTTCAACCCCAAAGCTTCAACTAGACCTGTGGGACAGTTCGCATTTAGTGACATTATACAACGTAAGCCTCGAAACATTTCCATAGACTTATAAGCTAGCGAATGCATGTCGCACTTTCATACGGTGGTCTGCGGCACGCCGCGCACGAGCTGCGTGGTGGAACGCGAGCGGGGCGCGGGCGCGGGCGCGGGAAGCGCCGACACCGAGCTGTCCTTGAGGGACAGCGCCGAGCCCGTGGAAGCCTGCGAGTCCGCGCGCGACCAGCTGCGCTGTGGCTGGCTTATCTGCAATAGGTGGTATTCGGTTTTAGTCAAGAATGGATTAACAGTTTTTTGCAATAAGTTACAGATAGCGAAGTTTCTTGTCTGCAAACAATCAGTAAATCATCAAACTTAAAATCAAATGTAAAGTGTATTAAATAGTAATAAAACATTGTTTTGATGATCAGCAATCTGGTGGAGGCTGCTGGCAAGAGATGAGGAGGCATTTGTTTTGCAAGGGTTGTGATGTTGAAGTTAACCTTGTATGTATTTGGGAGCAAAATCCCAGACCAAACCTAGGAGCTTCGGTTAAAAGCTTCAAGGGAATCCAAAAGTTACAACACATGCTAATTAGAAGGCAGGAGTTCGTAACTTGCTACAAATATATTCAAAAACCTGTGACAAACAAGACTCAGCGTTTAAAAAAGATAAAATGCAAGCCACTCGGCCCTAGTGGGCACAACTCACGGAGCCCGCGAACTCCAGCGGCGTCTTGCCCGGCACGTCCCTGTACTCGTAGATGTTGTCTCGGGAGCGCGAGGCGTTGTCCACGCCCGCGGCCGGCTCCGGCAGCATGAACACGTCGCCGCTGTAGAACCGGTCCGTCTCACTGGAAGGTGCGGGTTTATACATTATATTATATAATTGTGTAATGAATTTAAAAAGAAGACACATTTAACAAGCTATATACACGAAGCAAGGAGTAGGAGGATATACAAATTCTAAATTGAACTAAAATATTCAGTTCAGTGCAGCTAGAAATCAGAGCTCCGCTTCTTTATATTTTTCCGAATTCTCAGATATTCTGGTCAACGTTATTCACAATATACACTATCTCAGCCATGCATTCCGTAAAAAATGAGCTTAGAACCTAATTTGTAACAGAACTAGCGTCCCGGTCCGTGCGACAGTGCATATATGCCTAAATATCTTTTCCTCCGTAGTATCGCATCAGGTTGTTGCGTCGAGCGTGAAGTTAGATTTAAATGTAACGTTATTCTGCAAGTATTTGAAAACGTAAAGTTTCGCTGCATATTAAAAAACAGTAGGTAACTAATTTGATGAAATTTACTCAATCAAAGGCATGTTCACAACTATCAATTTTACTTTTAAAATAAGCAAGTAAGAAAAACGCAAAGCAAAAATGCGATCTTAAACTTTAAAGTGATTCACCACGTAAAGCAAAACCAACGCAACTGCAGCTTTCCATAAAAACGCTAAATATTAGGTCTTTACCTATGAAATTGCCGTTTTTCACGAAATAAATGAAGCGTAATTTTTTTATATATTTTTTATTTCTATTAATCAAAATAATCACCCATGCAATCAATGCATCTTTGCCAACGCATTGGTAGCTTATTGATGCCTTTCTTGAAGAAATCAGCTGGACGGGAGGCAACAAATTCTTCAAAGGCATTTTGTACTGCCTCTCGGGTATTGAATTTTTTTCCCGCCAAGAAGTTATCCAAATTCTGGAAAAAGTAGAAGTCTGTAGGCGCAAGGTCTGGTGAGTACATCGGATGACGGAGAACTTCCAACCCCAACTCTTGTAGCTTGGAGACCGTCTGCTGTGCAGTATGAGGTCGCGCGTTGTCGTGCAGGAGCAGTGGAGCCGAACGATTGACCAAAGCTGGTTGGAGACGTGCGAGCTTCTCCATCATTGTGTTCAGTTCTTCACAGTACACATCTGCAGTAATGCTTGTCCCGTTTGGCAAGAAGCTGTGATGAATTACACCCGCATTAGACCACCAAACAGTGACCATCACTTTTCTAGGGGTAAGTTTTCGTTTAAGGCATTGTTTGGGTGCTGAACCACGGTCCAACCAACTTGCTGAGCGCTTACGATTGTCAAACAGGATCCATTTCTCGTCACAAGTAACAATGCGGTTCAGAATTCCTTCATTTGTATGCCTGCTGAGCAGTGCAAGGCACGTCTCCACGCGTACTTCGCGCTGGCGGTCATTGAGTTCGTGGGGTACCCATTTGTCAAGCTTTTTTACCTTGCCAATTTGACGCAAATGGACCGATATTGTGTTGATGCTAACGTCGAAAGCTGCTGCTAATTCAGCCGTGGATTGAGTTTCATCAGCTTCCACAATTGCCTTTAATTCGTCATTGTCGACCAAAGTTTTCGGACGACCACAGGGTTCATTTTTCAGGTCAAAATTTCCAGAACGGAAGCGGGTAAACCAATAACGGGTGGTGCGTTCGTTTGTAGTGTTCGCTCCGTAAACGTCGTTAATGTTGCGTGCCGCTTGTGCCGCTTGTGCCGCTTTGCTGCCACGACGGTACTCATACTCCATAATTCCCGAATTTTCAACTTATCCTTGATGACGAAAAATGTTCGAATGCGTTGAAAACAAAACACTAACTATTAAACAAATGACGATTTTAGAAAAAGAATTCCATGTTTGACAAATAAAATTAATTTGAAATTAGAATTATCAGTCAAAAAATAAATATTTTCATTTGAAATGGCCAGTACGGCAAAACGGCAGTTTCATAGGTAAAGACCTATTATAAAACTTATCAAAAAATTCGAATATTTGGCTACCTCATGCTTTGATCACGTATCTTAACTTTTCCACAAACTACCACAAAATAGTATGTATAAACCCGCCTCTTGCATCACTCTATCTACTGGTGGAAACCGCATTATAATTCGTTGGTTTAAAAGATGTAAGCGAGCAGCGGAACAGACCGCGGCGGGGAGCGTTTGTTTGTTGTAGTGTTTTACACCAGGTAAAGATAAATATATTACGAAGTGTAAATTAACAAAAGCTAAGAGTGATTATTTTATTTAGAAAAAAGCAAAAACAACATTGCACTATTTAAATCAAATGTCTTATTTTACTTGAATTTAAGCATAATCATTTACGTGAAACAGAAAAAAAAACAAATCCACACTAAATAATATCAAAAATAACATCACATGTGATTACTGGATACTGTACATATTTGTTACCTACATTTCTGGTATTAACTTCCATTTTGGTGGGATAGCCCTGCAGTAAACATGTCACATTGTTAGTAATGTTGATACTAAATGGCAAGTGCAGTTGACTCACAATCAGAGATTGTGGAGGTAATGCAATGTCCGGAGGTATCAGTGATCATTTTTTTAAATAGAAAATAAGACAATGTGTTACCATTTTTATGTCCTTAAAAATTAAGTATGATTGATTAGTTGATAATAGAAGTGTTGCGTGAAACCTAAAGTTAGTACAAGCAATGACATTAGTCCAAATTTAAACTTTACCGAACTATGATCTCTTTATTTCATTTCTGTGTAAATATATCACAATACACAAGTATCTCAAGATTAGTTTATTTATTTATTTATTTACTATGCACACAACGGAATACAACTGTAATAAAATTAATTAAGACAAAACCTTAAACATACTTAAGTCTAGGTTGCATTCTACAAGAATGTGTACATAAAAAAATCAAGTAACACTGATATAGACAAAATCGTATACTAATTTGAAAAGTACCTCAGCCTTCATTATAATTTTGACCATACACAACATGCTTACAAAATAAAAAATGGTGAAATAAACGTAAAATTCCATTAAATCAAGGCCATATTATTCTGATAAATGATATTTTTAAGAGTCCTAACAAACAGAACTTGTTTCGGTAATAGAATGTCGAATGCCGGGTTATTCTTGGCGATTTTGTTGCAAAGACGAGCCATCCCCACCAAGAGATTGTAAAAGGAGGTATTGTTTTTAAATACTTGCAAAGCAAAAAGTGCTGTTTGATTGGATCTACGAGCACTATAACGAATGTTAAAGTTTATTTGCGAAAGTAAATTAGGTACGTCTAATAAGGAGTTAATGGGAAGGCTCAGTTATGTTATGTTAAAAAAGATTACGTAATAAATAATTTTCATTTTCAAGACATAATGTAATCTTTTCTGGCTGCCCTTATCGTATTAAATAAATAAAATTAAAAATAAAATATATCAGTTGTCATATTGGCCCAATGGCCATACACAATAGATACTCCCCATTACAAAAATCATAATTTTCGCCATTAGCGTAGAATGAAAGGGGCAACGCGTCTAACAAACATTCCAAATAAGGGTCTCCAGATGAAATAAACAAATTAGACATTTTAACTTACATTCAATTAAATACATGAATGAGTCATGCGAAGTCCATATTTTGACACGACACTGGTTTTTACTAAAGCTTCAAACCCAAAATGTAATATATTTATTTCTCAAGATTGACAATTATTTGTTAATGACGTTAAATAAAGTATGACTACCACCAGTTCGGAAAAACCTTCGCCAAGTAATGCTGGCAAGAAACTTCACAGGTGTCGCTCTATCGACCATATAAAACTAACTACCACGTGTAAAACTATAAGCCCCACAAAGTCTTAAGACGAAAGAACTTTGTCAAGGTGAGGTATTGTACGATTGCGTTGCCGCTGAGCAAGGGGCGCTACCTACACATTCTGGCCTATAAAGCCGCATTTGTATAACTGGACGATGTTCAGGAAAAATGCCGCCGTCCAATGCCGTTCTACCTGTACAATCCAAATGGGTCAGTATGGAAAAAAGTTTTAATGTGATTATTATTAAATCTAAAATCGACGCCATTGTTCCTAAGAACCGATTTCGCTATCTCTCATAGTTTCTGACTTCTCCATACTGACCCATTTGGATTGTACACCCGGTATAGCCCGAACAGACTGTCTGATCGGCACAAGCCGGCTTCGCGCCGGCATTGCCGTTCAACAAATACTAACATATGGATAGCGCCCCTAACAGTAATATTTGACTGTTTTGAGAAAGAAGCACAGAATTTATTTTGAACAAACTATACCCGTGAAGTTTCTTGCCAATTCTTCTTCACGAAGGTTTTTCCAAACTGGTGGTAGTCATGCTTCATTTGACGTCAACAAGAACAAATAATTATCAATGTTGAGAAATAAGTATTTGAATTTACTTTACTTTGGCAAGTTCAAGCGCATTAACAACCTTACAATAGCAATAGATCGCTTCTCATGAAACCTGACGTACCGCTTGGCGTTCCTGTAGAGCAGACAGCACATCACCAGCAGCACCAGCAGCACGAGGCAGGCGCTGGACACCGACCAGAACGCGATCTGCAGCGGCTGCTTCGGCTCCCACCAGTACTGCACATTCAACGGTACAGCATTACGTCATTGATGGTATACCTTCATTATTTCGCTAGCGGGAGATAGGTGACAAGTTTTGGCGCACGAAACTCATAAATTAGGTCTCCGTCGCCTCATGTAACTTATGCGCAAGCCGAAAAGACCCGACACGCCAAGAGTATTCAAGAAATCAAACAATGGGTTATACTTCATCTTGCTCGCGCGCCACGTGTTTGCATCATTCTGCCTCTTTCTCAGTTAATATAGTTACTTTGTGTGAGCAAATCCATATGTGGTAGTAGTAGATCCATCGTTTAAGAACCTAATGTAGGAATTCCACCTGTCTGCCGCTATTTTACTTGAATCAAAGTTGGTACATAAATAACTCTTGAGTCTGCAACATAAACTGCGGCTTTAAAGGTATGGTCGGTAGAACGAAAGCAACAATACCAACGGAACGACGAACGAGCAAGATATCACTTTGTATTCTTTTTTATTGTAAATTGGCAGATATTTGTTTCCATCTCATCTGGTGGAAACCGCTGGTGAAGACTCGGGTGGTACCTGTGCAATAGGTACAGTCGCCCAACAAAGTGGTCTACCAGTTTTGACAAAACTTCCTGTGTAACCATAATAGCTGTGAGGTTGTGTCTATAACTGTAAGAATATTTTGCCAAGGGAAAATCAACCTTATGTTTTATGGGGTACAAATGAACTTCACCTGTAGGGTGACAAACCAGTTTTTTGGCCGACTATACATGTTTAGTCTACGCTTGAAAGCTCCCGGATTAAACACTTTTGAATTTTTGATGTTGACCAACTAATTAGGCAAAACATCTCTTTCAACAGATTGATGATAACATTCACAAATCATTTTGATAGGAATAAAGTTCAAAAAACTTTCAATACCATAATAAGTCAATGGCAATTTGAACGTATTGAAAATTTTACTCTATTAATTACTTGGTTTAATCTTATTATTCAAAATGCTTAAACGTAATTATAATGACATTTAAAATGGAAAACAATCGGAAACCCCGACAAGGATGAAGTATTTCCTACAAAATATGAAAACTGTTATTTTAGACGAATCTTAGGATCTTTCAGAGATGATACATTGCAGGCCTAAGAAAAGTAAGTTCTTACTATTTTAATAGCCAGCGACATAAATACGCGATACACCTGATGTTAAGTGGCGTCCTTGACCATAGATAGCTTTAATCGAAGGTGATTTATTTATAAACATGGGCTGTGATTATTATATTGAAATGTCAACTAATGAAGCATTGCTGACGTTGCTAACATTGCTTAAGTGGAATTGCATTGGTTCCATCAGTTTTACTTACCGTTCCTTTTCTTTAACCGGAACATAACTACGTCAAAGTGGCTATCATGGCGTTGAAACTAAGAAGTACTGTAGTACCGGCTCAGACGAGATCTTGTAAACTTTTCTACAAATTGATTAATCACACGAAAACAAATCGATCAAACCACATTTACCTCGGTAACAGGCGGGTAGGTCGGCACGAACCGGCCGACCACCGTGGGCAGGTACATGGTCCAGAAGGCGGTCTCTGTCTGGCGGTAGTTGAGCTGCACGCTGGAGTTGAACGTGGTGTTGACGTTGAGGTAGCGCAGCTGGCCCGCTGTGGCCGCCTCGAAGTGCAGGCCCAGGATGCGCGAGCGCGTCGGGTTGCTACAATTATAATACACAATCATTAATTTATACAAAATGGATTTCGCTTCATAAGTGCCCTTTTTTTTCGAAATGGACAGTTTATTTATGGGCCTATGGCCCTTTTAAATTTCACCGGACTTTGTAGCTTAGCGCTGACGGCGCTTAGCTGGATCTTAAACTACTCCTACATACGATACTCTAAGGGCACTGTGTCATAAGTGCCCGAAACATAGAGGAGTAAATAGGTAAAAAGGGTATGAAGCTGCGTTAGATGTATTTAATGTGCGTAAGTGTTATTAAGTAAAATTTAATGTAAATGTCACATCACAAATTGACTTGGGACACTTTTGTTAAACAGTTGTGTTAGATCTATCGTCTATGGTGTTCACGAAAATGTATAGGTACAGTACAACAAGAGAATCTATTGTTTATACAAAGACGACGAATAAAGACAAATTACTTGGAGTCTAATTGAATAAATAAGAAAAAAATATGATTTTTTTTTAAGTACTGTTCAGAGATTATTACTACGTCAGATAGGAACCAATCATTTTAGTAACTTTTAAGGCAAATTCCCGGCAAATTGCCACCAAATGCCAAGTGGAAGTGTTTCACTAAGGCTGGCTGCCCGTCTGTCAGCGGGCTCTATAATGCAGTTTCGGTTATTTCTATTATGTTTACCTACGACGGTCATTACAACTGTTTCTAGAGACAGCTTTTCATTTATATTTAAATGGTAAATAAAACGAATAAAAAATAAGTTTCCAGATTAGTATTAGGTACTCTAAATAAACGACTCACATCAATCTATTAATTTCTGCTAAAATACAGACAACCATATCTATACACTCATCGAAATACATACAAAATAAGCTCACCCATATCTAGCAAAGTCAGCGTAGGCCTTCATAAAGAAATGGCTCATATTGCGGTCGTTGGGCGTCCAGGCCTGCCGGTCCATCCGGTATTTCCTGGGGAAGAACTCCTGGTCCATGAACGGCGCGCCAGTGAGGAACAGGTGCTCTATGTCGTGCGAGTACTGCCGCCATTCAGGGTACCGGAGAGCTTCGACGGTTGTGTTCAGCACGTACATGTAAACTGGCACTCTTTGCTCGAGCAACAGTTTTACCATTTTGTCGGTGGGCGCGCGGTACAGGAAGTCTGAGAGGAGCTGTGGAGGACCAAACGAGATCCATGATTTAAAGCCAATACTGGTTAAATATTTATATCGCATAGATACTTACGTGTATATACCGTGTATATACGTGTATTACCACAAACAACAATTTATTTATTTCATTAGTTGAACACTTATCCTGATTAGTAAAGACCTGTAGTACCATTAACTAATGGCAACAACTACTTAACAGTATTGTTTAAATGTGCATGCATTATTAAATAGCGCAAATAAGTTTGTTACAAAAAAATATACATTTACACATATTCATTTATGGGAATAAAGAGTTTAACTTGAGTTACTTATGTTTTAGCTATTATTATGTTCTAAGCACACCTTTCCGCCGCGTTGGTAATATGTCAAATTCTTTATAAGTACCTAGTTTCGGCTACAGTGTGTATAAGAACATGAAACGTAGTAATTAGTTTATATATATATATAAATAGAATACGTGGGACTATCAGAAAGTTTTGAGAAAAAAAGTGTCTATAGGTTATATTTTTTCAAAAAACTTTCCACCAGCGTCTATAACATGTTTCCTGCGTCTGAACCAATTTACAAGCACGTTTTCCAGATTGCAATAGGTACTTCCTCAAAGGCCTTCTCGAAGCTGGTTTTTAATTTAAGGGATCAACAAGAAGTTACTAGGTGCCAAATCAGGGCTGAAAAGTGGACGAACCAAAAGTTTTACCGGTGTAGTGTTTCGGAAGTCCTTTGTCTTAATCGCGGAGTGCGCGGCCGCGTTATCATGGTGGAGCAAAAGGCCTCGGAGTCCCATGTTCGGCCGCTTGTTGCTCGCAGCAGCAAAAAACTTCTGGCAAGCATTTGGTAATGTACCACTCTGCATTGATAATACTTTGTTTTCTTAAGGGAGTTGCTTGTTAAGGGAAAAAAAACTGGCGATCAAGATTTATGCAGCGCTTCGCTATAATGTCAGAACCACACTGTTGACTGGCGCTTTTTTCTGTGGATCATATTGATATATCCAAGATTCGTCACCTGTCATATCATATTCTGCGCAGTTCTACTTCTGATCATCGGTGAGGTTGTGGGGTACCCAGCGCGAAATGATCCTCCTTATGCAATTGTGGTTGTGTAGAATATCAACACTTCCCGATCCAGTCTGCAGATTGTGCTGAATCTCCTCGTATGGCCAGTTTGTTTCACATCTAGCACGTTTTCTTTCCTAACAGCAGTCAAAGGACGGCCACTTTTTTTTGATCTTTCAAATGTAAGCGACTGCACTCAAACTCTTATATTCTATACTTATAAGTAGTTTTAGAAGGCACCTTGTTCATAAAAGTTAATTGAAGTCGATTAAACTATTCAACAGGTTTCAAGCTGGACTTGAAGTCGTAAAAAATCATTGCATAAAAATGTTCCCGACGCAGATCCATTTTTCTATGGCACACAAAGTTTCATAACTCTGGTAAAAAAATTTAGAAGGAATTTCTAATTTGGAACCTATATATTTTAACTTTTAAGTAATCGAATTTTCAAAATAAACTATAAATCACCAGCGTTCCATACATATAAACTTTTTTTTGCAAAACTTTCTCGAGTATAGATAGAACTGAAGCAATACAGATACAGTACAGTATGCATTGACATTGCAGGGTTATGAAAATGCTCTAAAGCATAAAGAACTACTGTCAAAATATAACTAGTAGTAATTCTTATATATATATTAATACATCCTCGTAACAACCATAACTTCGCATTTTTATCAAGCCTAAAAACTTTAGTCCCTGTGCATTCACATTAAAAATTCAGGATTAACTACGGCGTATGTTGCACCGGTACTTTAAAGCTTTCCAATCATGAAGAGTTTTAAAAATCGGCCCAATAGTTTCTTTGATAATTACATAAAAACAAATATTTTCCCTTTTATAATAATAGTATAAATAAATATGCAATTAGAACACGCAGCACGCACTCACATGCACGTACTGGTCGCGGATGGCGCTCGTGTTCTTGGGGTCCGGGTGGTAGGTGTACATGTAGCGCACGGCGTCGAACGCGCCGCGTGGGTTCAGCGTGTAGTTGTAGCGCTGCACCAGCTCCCACACCTTCTGGTTGAACCACGCCTCGGATATCTCGTAGTTGGGCGCTAGGGACGCGTTGTTTGCTGGAATTGTAAATTTGTCGTCAATATTTTGCTATATTTTACCAAACCAAATATAAGCCAGCAAGATTCGTCCTAATTTAATAAATAGCGCATTTTGACGAAAACGGTTAAGACCGAGCTCGAATCAATACATATTTTAAAACAAACCCCGGTCGCGTCTGTCTGAATGCGCCAAACTCAAAAACTACCGAACGGATTGTAATATGGTTTTCACCAATAGACGGTTTGATTATATGTGGAGCGTCGGGTGGCGGGTCGCTCACTTCCCTCTAAAATGGTTGAGGAGGGCGATGGCTGGATGCCGCGTTAACTCGTGAACGGGTGTCGTTTGAGAGTGTTCGTCGTTTGGATACTTGGGAGAAGGGAGACTTACCGAGCTAACAGATGCAGATGAGAATAATTTTGTATAGATATAAAGAGACACTGTAAATTTATTTTGAAATTATACCTGTGAAGTTTCTTGCCAGTTCTTCTTAGCGAAGATTTTTCCGAACTGGTGATAGTCATTTATTTAACGTCAATAACAACAAGTAATTGTACATGTTGAGAAATAAATGGTAAATGGTAAAATGTGTAAATTGGCTGGATACGATGATAATTGTTGAATATTTCGGAAAAATTTGGGATGTTTAAACGAATGGGAAGTTTAAACGACAACGCTGCTTAATACTTTCGAGACATAACAGAACCATGTTGGGTGGAAATGTTTTTCTTTTATAGGGCTACAGGAAAATCCGCGGTGACATATGTCTATCTTTTAAGGATAGCTTACTACATCCGTTTTAATGTTTTAAATAATGGTCAAATATAATGTGGTAATCAGCAAAGCTATTTAGACGGATACGATTATCCGTCTAAATAGCTTTCCAATTACCACATCCCTACCCAATTAAATAGGTTAGTTACCTTAAGCTTTTCATGCTCAACATAATTGCCATTTACACCAAACAATTTAGAATCAAACCTTCGGAATTATCGTAAAATTAAAACTATCGCGCGACGAAATAAATTCGTCCACTGTTGCTACATAAGCCGAGTGATTACTCGCCGTAAGGTCTTTAACAGGTTCAAATGACTGTATTTGTTTTCTACAGCTTAGACAACACGCTTTGTGATCCCTGATTAGGAACTGAGTTCTTCTGAGAAGACTTGACAATATTCTAATAATTTTAATAAATTTTATATTTAGTGTGCGCCGTGGAAGGTTACAGTTGCGTTAGTTTTGTTGTACGTAGTGAATCACTCCAATGATTAAGGTCGCATTATTGTTTTGTTTTGTCTTCAAAATAGACATACATAGTTACCTATTTGAAAATTAAAAATGATAGTTGTGATTTTTGTTTGAGTGAATTTTATCAATTGTCATCATTATTATCAAATATTTAATGTTATAATATGTAGTGTAGTGATTCTTTGCATTTTTAAATACTTGCAGGATAGGTATCAAATAACACTAAAAAACTCCAAGTAAGACAAACCCTATGTTTATACGTTACATTTAAATCTAATATCTCTCAGCTGTCTCGACAAGTACATTTACTTAAAACGATGTGTGCTACACCTAAAACTAAAATTCCTACAAAACAAAATAAAAAAACAGAAAGTAAAAGTAAACGTAGGCAAACGATCGCAAGTAACGCATGCGTAGAACACTACGCGGAGATGCCTTCATCGCCATCGTCGCCAACGTCGATTAAAAACTGTGAAAAACCGCTATTTCCGGTTCTACCAGAGTCCCCAGTTATAGAGAGCATAAAAAATAAACAAATAGATGAAGTACAGTTGAGCACTACAATAAAAACTCAACAATTGAAAAGAATTTTTATCATAGGGGGAAACCAAGGTAAAGGTCTACGAAATATATTGTTCAAATCGCGATTAAAAACCCCTTACGAAAAATATGAAATAATTTCATACACCAAACCGTATGCAAGTACAGAGGAAATTTTAACGATGCTGAAGTGGTTGGATCCGACAAAGGAAGATAAAATAATGATGTGTATAGGTGAACATGACTGTAACCCAACAAAAGTGTTAATAGAACTATGTGTCGCACTAAAATACAATGAAGTGTACTGTTTTATTGTCAAGTGTACTTAGAAATCGGTATTTAAATGAAAATAAGTTAAATTACATGCTACAAAATTTGAGTAAAAATTTCTTAAATTGTGAATTTGTGTATTTAAATGACTCTCAATCATGGGATATAAAATGTAGACAAATAAATTGTTTGATTGATGAATGTGACTATAAAAGTATGTTTTTAAAGTTTTATAAGAATAAGGTAAAAAATGTACATACAACAGCAATTAATTCCAACCAACACATTTATCAGGATCAAAATAAAAAAGGTACTATTCCATATTACTTTAAAAAAGTGCAAACTAATAATATAGACAATAATAAGCCAAAAAAGTTTTTTCGGACATAAAGCACACGGAGATAAAAATAACACACAACAGTTACAGGTATTTCATCAAAACATTGCCGGGTTTTTATCAAAAAATAATCTTTTAGAAGTTACTTTAAACAATTTACAAAATGAAAATAAAATGCCGGATCTACTTTGTTTCACTGAGACTTTTATAACGAAAAGCAATCAGCATAACATCAAACTCTCTGGATATAGACTGGCTTCGATGTACTGAGACGGGATGGTAAAAAGCGTGGTGGGGTTTGCATTTTGTTAAAAAACACGTTACAGTTCAGAGAACTAGATACAGTGAATAGTCTTGCTCAAGATAAGTTTTTTGAGTGTTGCGGTATAAACGTTCTTGGTTGTAATGTAATTGTTTTATGTATTTATCGTACTCCGAATTCTGACATTAACTTATTTTTTGACTGCTTACATAAAGTACTATATAAATTGACTTGTAACAAGAACCAAAAAATTATTCTAACAGGTGATTTAAACATAAATACACTGGAAAATTCAAAATGTAGAAAGAGATTGCTGGAATTTATCAATAATTATAATTTGATTTCACATATTACCGTTCCAACAAGAAAAAAATCGTGTATTGACTTAATAATTAGCAACATAAAAGAAGCTCGAGAGGAAGTACTCTCTTTACAGCTTTCAGACCACAATACTGCTCAAATATTAAATGTCTATGTAGAAAATTTAAAAGTTACTCCAGTAGAGTGTTACAAAATTATAAGGGACTACTCAGAAGAAAACTTGGCCAAATTTCGAGAATGTATGTCACGTTTCTCATTTACAGACATTTATGAACAACAAGACATAAATACGGCAATGACATTATTTTATGACATATTTAATATTTTTTACAATCTATGCTTTCCAAAAAAACGGGTTAAAATATCAAATAAATACAAGACACCCAAGTGGATTACAAAAGGTCTAAAAAAATCGTGTAAGACAAGACGGCAGTTAAGATACCAATTTTATAAAAATAAATCAGTTTTTGATAAAAATAATTATGAGCATTATACAAAGTTATTACGAAAATGCATGAATCTTTCACAAAAACTTCATAATCATAAATTAATTTTTAATTCCAAAAATAAAAGTAAAACCTGTTGGAAGATAATAAATAAAAAAACTTGGGATTATTTTGACAACCACATAGAGCAAATACTAAAGGACGGAAAGATTATAAATGATCCGCAAGATATTGCAGAAGAATTTAATAATTATTTAATTAGTTTAAGCAGTGACAGGAGTGGAAAAGTATGCCACAACACAAACAAAAAACGCATAGTGAATACAATGTTTTTAGAGCCAGTAACGGCCGATGAAGTGATCTCGATCATCAAGACACTTAATAATACGTACGCGGTAGGTTATGATGGTTTTAGCACTAAAATAATAAGGTATTGTAGCGCAGAATTAGCAGCAATTAGTTTGTCAATTTCCAGATTTATTGAAAAAATCTATCGTAAGACCACTTTTTAAAAAGGGGGAAAAAACCAATCTTTCCATCTATCGTCCTATTTCGTTAATCCCGATATTTTCAAAAATATTCGAAAAAGCAATGAAGAAAAGGCTTATACATTTCATTGCTAAGTTCGACATATTATGTAAGCAACAATCGGGTTTCCAGAAAGGAAAATCAACAACCACTGCTTTTTTCGAATTAGTTAATGAAGTTGCAAATAGTATAAACTTAAGAAAGGAAACAATAGGCGTTTTTTTTGATATGTCCCGCGCTTTCGACTTTGTCTCTCATAACCTGTTGCTTCAAAAATTAGAAAATTATGGTATTAGAGGCACAGTGTTGAGTTGGTTAAGGACATACCTAATTGACAGACAGCAAAGTGTGGAAATGCAATATATAAATGACAAAAAAGAAATAGTTAATCGTAGGTCAAAGTTTAAAAACATAACGAGCGGGGTGCCACAAGGCAGTGTTCTCGGGCCTCTTTTATTTCTTTTATATGTAAATGACCTACCCAACTTGACATCTCATAAATATTTTCTATTTGCAGATGACATATCTTTAATTTTGACTAAGAATAATAATAATTTTGAATATGACATTAATAACACTATAAAATTAATTATAAATTGGTTGACATGTAATAATTTAAATATTAATTTAATAAAAACTAATTATATCAGATTTAACACAAATAAAGTTCTCAATAGTATTATACATAGTATACATAGTAGTATACATTATAAAAATGACAAAATTGAAGAAGTAGAATGTACCAAATTTCTCGGGTGCTATATTGACAATAAATTAAATTGGAAGCAGCACATAGACTATGTAACAAATAAATTAAATAGTTATGTTTATGTTCTAAGCAGACTGCGGAAAACCTGTGCACTTTCAACCGTAATGACTGCTTACCATGGGTATGTCGCGTCTACCTTAAGATACGGTCTCATCACTTGGGGGAATTCTACGGAGATAAACAAGGCATTTACAGCACAAAAAAAGTGTGTTCGGGCAATGTTTGGAAAAGCACCGGACGAATCAGCCAAACCTTTATTTAAACTGTATAACATATTAACATTGCCTTGTATGTACATTTTAGAAATTGCTATGTTCGTAAAAAGCAATGCTCATTATTTTACTCGAGCGAAGGACGTTACAAGAGCAACACGACATGGAAATCGATTAGTATATAATTCATTACCACGCCTAGAACTCTATAACAGGCAGTGCTACGCCATGTGTGTCAAAATATATAATGCTGTTCCTAAGGACATTCAGTCGTTGACTCAAGTTAAATTTAAAAAATCGTTTAGTAAATGGTTAAGTGAAAAATGTTTTTATTCGATAAAGGAATATTTTGACAAAAATAAGAGGTAGAATTTATTTAATTGTATAATGGAATATTTAATTGTAATACTTTCATAATAGTAATATAAATAATAAAATGTATTGGTGGTGGGGTGTAAATTAATAATGACATTATAGTTTAAAAAAAGCAATGTTAATAGATTTAGTCACTTATTATAATACCTATTGCATGCTGTTGTACAGCATAGTATGTGGAACTATATTTCTGTGTAACATCCTTTTTGTACCGTACTATGAAGCAATAAATAGTTTGAATTTGAAAATTTGAATTTGAAATAAACGTGCTCAACGCAACAAAGTGTTGCGACACTACGACAGTAGAAATAAAAAAGGCATACATTCTCTGCTAGCCGTGCGATGCTGGGCCGGGTTGCTGGTTCAATAATAAATAAAGTGATTAGGTTTTTGACAACATTTGAAAATGCAAGTTTTTATCCATTATTTAGAAAATATAAGTTATTCTGCCCCAAAAAATGTTTTGAAAAATAAAGTTGTGAATTTAAATATCGAAATTATATAGATAAGAAAACTTAAAAAGAAGCAAAAACTTATTATAAAGTTTGTAGCTTACTGACATTAAATAAATTATTAAAAAGCTATTATATATTTTACCCAAACGCCCACACAATTTTTAGTAGATTTACACTTTGTGACGTCACAAATTGGTACCGTTTTGTATGGAATGTTTTCGGCGACTCGCAGCAGCTCCTTAAACAAATCGCTGTACCTAGAAATTATACTGATATTTTTGCAATATTTCTTTACTGTAGATAAACTATTTAAACTTGTAATAAAAAAAATGTTATTTGAGGTCAAAGTTCATAATTTATATTTTTAAACCAGTGTATGCCCGTTGATTCGAAACGCTGAAGCCCTTAAACGCTACCGAAGCAAAACTTTTGTCTTGTTTTCGAATCAGAAGGCATACGAGGAACTAAAAATAGTATATTGTGTATATATTAGTTTGCATTTATTTATATATCATGGATATTCTATTTATAAGTAGATAAGTAGTTTATATTTATATTTAATACTATATGTAAGTATATTAGCATTTGTTTATAGTATTTATCTTATGTATAACAATATATAATTTAGTACACACTAAATTTGCTATTATTCACACTCTCCAGTCTCAGGTCTGTTGGAAGAGATTTCTTTTAGAAATAAGCAGTACCTTTGTACATCATTTGGTAACTTCTTTTTATACTGTAATTATAACCTGTGTGTACATTAATTATTAAATAAATAAATAAATAAAATATTATGCAACTAGTGAATAAAGGACGGATTTAAAGCGAGGGCCGTAGATGAGTCACGAGCAAGTGAAGGATTCCAACGATTGAATCACGAGCGCAGCGAGTGATTCATCTGTTAGAATCCTGAGCGACGCGAGTGATTTATGGCCCTCGATATAAATTCGTACTTTATTCAGGAGTTGCATACTATACTTTATACCATGACTACGAGAAAAAGACATAATTTAAGCGAAAATAGAAATTTAATCAAGAAATAATAAATGTTACATTAATTGAAATAGACATTAAAATTAGAGCAATTTAAAAAAAAAACCAGGGATTTTTTCGGTTTATAGCCTTCTGATAGCCTTTTAAGGTAGGCTTGCAAGTTAGAATGTTTTTATACCAATGTTATGCCTTGTTTTTACAGTACACCGCAACATAGAATATATACTCCATAATGTCGATGACTTCCTTTTCTTCGACAGTTCATTAAAATAAGTTAAGAAAACAGACTCAGAAAATGTGCCCGAAGCTTGATTTTCATTTTTCCATTTACAAAACTCATCGTAGGTTTTGATGTAAACCAGCCGTGATTTGTTGGGTAGCAAGTTTTCTACAATATCGGCCGCCTTCTCTTTCATAAATTCAGGTGTTAACACAATATCTTCTTCGTCACTTGAATGCATAATCGATTTATTATTATTCAATCGATTTATTATAAAGAAACACTAAACTTTGTGTCCGTACAATTCACAGTAAGTATTTGAAATGGCGCCAATTCACTATTTTTTTTTTCTATAATGGCAGCAAAGAACACAGAACAGTTTTTAATCTAATACCAAACTCCTTGTCGCAAATATCGACCAATCAAATCTCGAGAATTTATTTGCACCAAAGAGTTTGAATTTCGAATCTTAGCGCAAGGAGTTTGTGTAAGCATTGAAATGGAGATCGGATATATTTTGTGTTCCAAATTCAGTGAATAAAAGGCCTTTTTATTCACTGTTTTGCGTGAATAAAATAAGCTTTTTAGAGTAGGTATGGTATAAAAATAAGTTCTAGGTTAGAAGAAGTTTAAAATATTAATATTTTTTAAACAGCGGATTAACAAAATGAAATTTTTGTTTGTCTTCATTTTGTTAAAAGAATTAATTTTCAAGGCCATGGTGGAACATTTTTTTGTTTGACAGCTTCTCTGGCAACTTATCCAAGAAATACTTACCTACCCACATACTCAAATAAAATAGAGGAAAGCTCACCCAGTACGTAAGCCGCCTCCTGAGTCGTCACTCCCGTCATGTACTTCAGACCAGGATTGAACATCCTCCTGTTGATGAGGTCCTCCGGCAGTTGGTCGAGCAGGCGCCAGTCCCGCTCGCGCCAGCCCTCATACCACTGGTCTCCAGGGAACGTGAAGTTGTTCTCCAGGACGGGACCCCACGGCATGAAGCCTACTTGTGGCTGCGGTGGACAGAAAGGGCATATGAAGATGTGTTTTTTGGGGTAACTACCTAACTATATTTTTTATTATTTTCATAATCGAAAAACGACATCCACATCTATCGACATGATTGTTTTAATTATACTATTGAAGGGGATTATTTAAGCCGCGTCGCCGACCGTCGGCTTCAGTTGGAACTGCCTGTTCCAGTAATCGCCCTGGCTGTTCCTTTCCTTTGACCGGAACACAACCACGTCAACGTCATCATTATGGCGGACAAAGCGATGACGAGATCTTAACAAAAGAATCTCTACTACCACTACAGTGTAAATTATGTTAAGTTCAGATTGCCTCGTTGGTAACATACCATATTTGTGTCAGGTTTGTTTTATAAATTGATCTACATTATCTAGCCCAAGTTAAGTATCATTAAGAACTTATGTTATCGATACTAGATAACGGATAAATAAACTTAAGAAATATATAAACACACATAGATTTTTTTAAATGTATAAATATAAGAAATAAACATATATACACATCCATGACTAGAGAGCAAATATAATATAATATCTACTCCTACCAGGATTCGTACCCGGGACCTCTGGCATGGAAGGCAAGGCTACTTAACTCCATACCAAACAGGCCGTCAAGCCTGCATAAGTACAACTGGAAGAAATAAACCAAAGGACACAAAGCTTACGTTGTGAATAAATGATAAAAACCCAGGAGAATCGTACATAATCCTGACAGGACTATAAACATAAATAGAGCTAGCACATATTATAAAATTCACTGTAAATTCCAAATTCTATGAAATAAATTTCTTTTATTACGAATAAAATATTTTTATATCTATTTCAGTAAGCTAAGCACTTAATGATCCTATTCTGTGTTGTCACTAGCAGTACATACCTCGAACTCAGCGTTCCCGAGCTCGTAGAAGCTGCGTCCCTGGCGCAGGCAGTTCACCAGCTTCCACGACGACTGCGTGGGGCAGCCCAGCAGCCGCCCGAACACCACCGACGTGTTCTGCACGCGGTACTTGTCTTGGATCAATGCCCAGTCCGCTAGCGCCGACCCGCTCTGCAGGCCAACAAGTTTTGAAGATTATTTTATTTATAAGAGCCATGTGGCACACAAGTTATAGTTGCTGGTGTTATTATTGATGGATGTATAATTTACATAGTGTTGTGGTACTATGACAAGTCTCCGTCATAGTACCACATGTACTACATGTAATACACCGTCTCCGTTTTTTGTAATTTAGCTCGTTGTTCCATCCTTGCCAATACCTAGCAATTTTTTAACGGCAGTTACCATGGGCTACATAAGGAACTTCAAAGTGGATAAAAGCATTCTGAGTACTGCACCATCGAAGTGGCATTGGGCAGGGCGAATAACTCGCAGAGCAGATGGCCGCGGGAAAATGTTCTAGTGGTCTCAAGATGGACTGACGACAATGGATGTTAAGACCCACAGATAAAGAACTCACGTACCTGCGCGATAACCCTCGTAACGATATCTCTAGTCCGCGGGGCCACGGCTAGCAAGCCAGCAGAAGCGGCCCCCGCGCCTTCTCCGAACAGCGTGATGCTGGCGGGGTCTCCGTTAAAGGCGGCGATGTTGTCGTGAATCCAGCGCAGCGCCAGCGCCTGGTCCAGCAGCCCGTAGTTGCCGGGCGAGTTCTCATCAGCGGTGGAGAGGAATCCTGGGGAGTCAGTACAGAGGGCTGGTCTTAAAGACAGTAAGAATGGTTTTATGGCTAGGCGTAGGGAATCGTTCTTTGAGCGTACTTACAGCTTTAAGGACTTGTCACACTGGATGCTATCTGCGTCCTGCGGTCCGGGCAAATCCAATGTACGGAAAAAACAATGTGAACTTTATTTGTCGGTCATTATGTGCAACTGGTCAGCGATTCGAATAAAAAGTATATAAAATATGTGCTCGTACGATCAGAACGTAACTACATAAAATATTTATAAATTTCAGATGATGTTCACAAAGGGTGCGGTCTTAGAAAGCATCCAGTGTGACAAGTCAAACTGTTTATGAATGTTATCAAACTCTTCTTTTGACAGCCCAAATGCAATATTTCATCAAAAACTTCAATCAGTACATTGTGTTTTATCAAAGGCAAATACACTTTTTTTTAGAACATTAGAACTTCAAGGACTCAGAAGTCCCATGCCATGAGGTACCTACAGCCACAACACAAAGGAGACCTATTATTTATGTTTGCAGTATCATACAGTGCGCAAACTGATTTGATCTAGTTTTAATCACCGTGTGTCTTACTGTAGCTGTCTGTACTACAAACTCAAAAAAACGTCTCGGAAGTTGGCTGCTGTTAAGCTTATTCGAAAGCATCCTATAACTCACCGAGCGCGCCGAGCCTGTAGTTGATGGACACGACGACGACCTCGTAGAAAGCGGCGAGCACATGCGCGGGGAACAGGTTGGAGGCGCCGGTCGTGAACTGCCCGCCGTGGATGTACACCATTACCGGGTACTTCTGCGCCGTTGTGCCCGCCTCCGACTGCGGGGACAGAAAGGGTTTATAGGTAGAACAACAAAAGTTTAGTGGTAGTTGAGTTTCTTATGCATTTTTTGTTTGTACCACCTAAAAGCCGCGTCAAGGTTCTCATTGTTAAAGCTCACGTTCCTCCCAATCCACTACATCCAAGTAATGCTCTAGCAGGTTCATGCTACACACTGGTTCATTCTTACACCCATTTCTTTTTCGTAAGATGTTCGGGATTACCCGCGTCCCCTATTCCTACTATTTTATTTATATTCTTATTTTATTTACTATTATTTATTTCTATATGTATGACAATAGCATTTTAATATTATTAAAACATATAATAGGTCTTTACCTATGAAACTGCCGTTTTGCCGTACTGGCCATTTCAAATGAAAATATTTTTTTTTTACTGATAATTCTAATTTCAAATTAATTTTATTTGACAAACATGGAATTCTTTTTCTAAAATCGTCATTTGTTTAATAGTTAGTGTTTTGTTTTCAACGCATTCGAACATTTTTCGTCATCATGGATAAGTTAAAAATTCGAGTAATTATGGAGTATGAGTACCGTCGTGGCAGCAAAGCGGCACGCAACATCAATGACGTTTACGGAGCACACACTACAAACGAACGCACCACCCGTTATTGGTTTACCCGCTTCCGTTCTGAGAATTTTGACCTGAAAAATGAACCCCGTGGTCGTTCGAAAACTTTGGTCGACAATGACGAATTAAAGGCAATTGTGGAAGCTGATGAAACTCAATCCACGGCTGAATTAGCAGCAGCTTTCGACGTTAGCATCAAAACAATATTGGTCCATTTGCGTCAAATTGGCAAGGTAAAAAAGCTTGACAAATGGGTACCCCACGAACTCAATGACCGCCAGCGCGAAGTACGCGTGGAGACGTGCCTTGCACTGCTCAGCAGGCATACAAATGAAGGAATTCTGAACCGCATTGTTACTTGTGACGAGAAATGGATCCTGTTTGACAATCGTAAGCGCTCAGCGAGTTGGTTGGACCCTGGTTCAGCACCCAAACAATGCCCTAAACGAAAACTTACCCCTAGAAAAGTGATGGTCACTGTTTGGTGGTCTAACGCGGGTGTAATTCATCACAGCTTCTTGACAAACGGGACAAGCATTACTGCAGATGTGTACTGTGAAGAACTGAACACAATGATGGAGAAGCTCGCACGTCTCCAACCAGCTTTGGTCAATCGTTCGGCTCCACTGCTCCTGCACGACAACGCGCGACCTCATACTGCACAGCAGACGGTCTCCAAGCTACAAGAGTTGGGGTTGGAAGTTCTCCGTCATCCGCCGTACTCACCAGACCTTGCGCCTACAGACTTCGACTTTTTCCAGAATTTGGATAACTTCTTGGCGGGAAAAAAATTCAATACCCGAGAGGCAGTACAAAATGCCTTTGAAGAATTTGTTGCCTCCCGTCCAGTTGATTTCTTCAAGAAAGGCATCAATAAGCTACCAATGCGTTGGCAAAGATGCATTGATTGCATGGGTGATTATTTTGATTAATAGAAATAAAAAATATATAAAAAAATTACGCTTCATTTATTTCGTGAAAAACGGCAATTTCATAGGTAAAGACCTAATATTTTGTCTAATCCTTGTTTCTGTTTCAAATTTTTCCAGGGCAAATATCGGACCCTCTGACTCAACTTTCTCGGGTTCACGAACACACGACGGATCCTCCTTGCACCAAAACTCAGAGAACTTATGTCCAGTTAATGTTTGTGTTTGGACCGCTGTGCATTTCATTGTACGCACTATCTTATAGGCGCTTACTGGATCGGGAAAAAACAGCTTTCTTGTGCTTGCCGTTTGGTTATCTTTATACGAATGAAACCGGGACCTTATCATAGTGCAGCCTGGCCTTTGTGTTCAATGCGGCCTCCTTCGCCAATTCATCAGCTATTTTATTACCTTGTTGAATTGGCTTTCAACAATGGTGATGGTTTGAAGGGCCGTTCATTTCATTTCATTTCATTTCAAACCACCATAATAATCACGTTTATGATAAAGGGAAGGGACAGCCAGTGTAATTACTGATACAAAGGCAACTCCAACTTATGACTACGGTCGAGCACGTGATAATCGATAAATAACAATACAATTAATCAATAACCTCTACGATTAATGATGTTAATGGGTAGGGATGCCGTTTCTCATGTGATCAGGTGCTCGTTTGCTGGCTATGACTAAGTTTAAATAAAGAAAAGCAACTACGAAGAAAAAGGGTCCAAAAACCAAATAATATTCATATAAAACAAATTAAGTACGCGGCCCCCCCGCAGACTTATCACTTTGTTCTTTTTGCAGTAGTATGGAATTTTTGTATTCTTGTTGTACATTATTTAATGTTTGGAATAAATTTTATTTTGTTTGAGCTCCAGAGCAAAAAAGAACATTACGTATTGTTCAGATATAAATAATAACAAACAGCAATATCATCCGCAGAGTAGCCTAGGTTCAGATTTTTTTTCAACATATTATTAGGTATTTAAAATGTGTTGAAACTGTTAGTCAGGTCGAGTAGATCCCCTCCGTAGGTCGCACCCAATTTAAGGAGGAGAAGGCTTTGAGTTAAAAATTGTAGAGTTGGCGGGAGTGTCAAATTCTAAAGCCATCTACGGGTCACATGTGGTAATTATTTCTTAAAATATTAACCTACTAAAACAAAATAATTTTCACATAATGACCAGGGAGTCACATCAAAACACCCTATAATTATGCAGTAATTCAACATGAAAACCTAACCTTATTATGTTAACTATCACTTCAACAGAGGACATTCATATGTGATCCAATACATAAAAACCGTTATACCATCTTTATCTGTCTATTATATACAATCTTGATAAAAGCGAGAGGCATTCAATGAAACCACATATTCTGTGTATCATTATCAGGCTACACAACACAAATCAGATCAATGTAAGCAACAGTTTAGTCACAGGAATGTTTTTTAGTTTTTACTTAGTTTTATTTAAACTCTCTGTATCTTCCCGATCACCTAATCGTAAGTTTGTACTATAGGCATACATAGTTATCTAAACGACAAAATTCACGCGAGCGACGCGACGTTGCCAGTTTGCATCGTAAGTTTGCAATACCAACAAGGAAGTACACTGTTACTAAATCTTTCCTTAAAAGAAAGTACAGATCACGGTTATCTCATTGTAATGTAATAAGCGTAACAGAAATAGAAATAGATCAGTATGTTGTTATTGCGCCGGCGGCGCACTATGGAAAATGGAAAACGGCATATCAAAAATCGTTTTCATTGAGTCGTTACTGACGAACTTTTAAAAATTAATTGTATAGTATAATAGTGTAACTTCAATATAACATAGTTTTTTTGGATGAATTATACTATATTTACATCACATATATATTATTTTTTAAATATATTTTTTTACATCACAAATTGTAATTCTTAAGAATGTTAATGTCCGGCCTGTTCGTTATAACACATTAAATTTAATTTCCTTCGGAAACTTGTGGGAACAGATATAAAGTGTTATACATTTCTAAAAAGCTCATAGCATGTAGATTTTAAAGCAAGTGTAATTTTATAGATTTTAAGATTATATGTCTTTAAAAAAAAATTACCACAAGTGAGGAGAAAAAAGACACGTGTCTTAAATTCATTGAGACTTTTGATAGTTACCGATGTCTCCCGGTGCGTTACTTTTAATGTTTTTTTATAGCCTAGATATTCATAAATAACATTTACAAAAATCAGCTGCGGATACTTGCGGTTTTAGAAGTTATCGCGAACAGTATGATACAACTCACGAAACAGAATTGCGGTAGATTTAAGTTTTTTACTGATAATTATCTACATTTTGCACTCATTTTGTGGTACAAATTTTATCAACAAAATGTCAATTATCAACAAAAATCACACTACCCACATTTATGAAATTATATAAAGAGGGCCATTTAATAAAGCTATAACAAATTTGTAAGTAAACTAAACAAACGTTTGCTTGTTACATATCTTTGCCGAATTTAAATTGACTAATATTTTCAAGAAACAAGAAATTAGAAACTGTATCAACAGTTTAAAAAAAAACTATCATTTTTCTGAAGGCAATATCTGTGTCGTTATCAGTGATATTCAAAGGAATCTTATTCCTCCCTTTAATAAACGATGGGCGAAGCGTCCAGGAAAAAAGATTCATTTTTTATGATTATGGATATTTAGTTAATTTACCTAGTTTTGAAGAAGAAACACTTGACATCACACCATCTTCTTCTTCTGGGAAACGCGAAAGACCCTGTGTCTCTTATGGGGACTCATCAGATTCAACAAAAAACGGAAATATAGCTTATTAGTGAGTATGGCTTTGAACACATGAAACTCGTTTTTCATGTTCGACACTTTGAACTCGTGAAAATCAGGTATGACGAATGCCGAAAATTTTTACAACTATGCCACAGAAACTGCTAGAATCTATGTAAGTAATTATGAAAGGTACTAAATGCCATTTTCAGTTCACAAAATTTTTTTTCACGGTGAAAGTAAAATACTAAGAGACGACAAAACCTCAGAAGATCATGCTCAATAAATGACCTCTCCAAAGAATCTTTGTTCGACAGTACAATGATGAGTCTAACTGTTCACTTAATGAATCCCTCACTGCCACAGAACTGCATGAAAAACTAAAGGAACTCACAGAGCAACTACAAATTGCTACCATGCAGTTAAAGAGTGCCCACTTAGAGATCGAAAACCTTAACACCGAAAACTATCGCCTAAAAATGGACCTCAGTAAAAGCAATATAACTATTAAAAACTACAAAAAATTAACCGCTGCAACCCCAATTACCGGAACGCCCACATCTAGAAGAAAAAACAGGAGCAAACGGGAGATCCTGTCCACACCAGTGACAACCGGCGCGGCTCAGCAGTCTACAAAAAACAATTCTTGTTTTTGTCTTCAATTAATAGTAACAATAACTTGAATAATTTTCAGAAAAAAGACCACGACACTGATTTATTCATACGTGAAAAATATAAGAGAAAACTTTGCATTTTAAGTAACAGGCACTTTTCTGGCTCCCTCAGTGTTGTCTCGTTCTCACGAGAGTTTGATGTTTGTCGCTACCAATTAGCTAATGTTAACAACGCAACTACTACAAAACTTAGAAAATAAATTATCTAAATTTACAATGAATGATAACTGTATAATTATAATTGGTGAAACTGATTTTAACAACAACTGTAATTTGTTTGAATTAATAAACACATTAAAGGACTCAATTAAAAATATTAACTTTACGAATATTATAATATGTGCACCAACATATATACTAGGAGCACCAATATATAATTATAAAATTGAAATGTTCAATAGTTTACTCAACATAGAGCTGCAAAATAGTGAAAATACTTATTTTTAGATTCAAATGACCGATTAACTTACACAATGTTTTCTTACTTCACGGGCAGAATAAACAAGCTTGGATTTATAAACATTTACCAAAATATAATGGAAAATATAAGTGTGGATCTAAAAAAATTTCCTTATACAAACATAACATCTGACTGTAACGAAACCATTGAAAACAGCTCTAAATATGCAACTTCGGATAATTTATTTCGTAATTAACTCTACATATACCTTCACCAAAATATAGATGGATTAATAAAAAAATGTGACTCGCTTACGGTTGGCTTAGAAACTCTTAAGGATATAAAAAAATCAATAGACATTATATGCGTAACGGAACATAATATGTTAGAAGTAGATATATATCGTCTAACTTCAACAAATTATAAAATAGCCTCTTATTACTGTAGAAAAAAGCGTTATGGCAGCTCCTGCATTCTCATTCGAAACGACTATGAATATGAAAACCTTCACCATGTAGTTAAACAATCAATTTGTAACATAATGGAGTATTCAGCAATAAAATTAATTAAGCCTAAAATTATCATTATGTGTATTTATAGGCCTCCAAAATCTGAGAATAGAATTAGTGAATTTATTTTTAAGTAAACTTGACCAAATATTGAAATATCTCACTGACATTAAAGGCTATAAAATTATTATTTGTGGTGACTTTAATATTGACATTTTAAAAGATAATCAATTAACTAAGAATTTCATGCAAACTATATCTATAACTTAAAATTTCAATTTAAGGAACCTACAAGATTACGGAGTAAAACATGTTTGGACAACATAATACATAACGTTAAAGGCGCAAAAGGCGAGATAATTGAGTTAGCTCTATCAGATCATTCGGCTCAAACTCTTAGAATACCTGTTGAAAAAACATGTAAATTAAAATACTGGTAATTAAACGCGACTTTTCTCATGATAATGTTATGAAATTCATAGAATTTATAAGCAGCCTAAATTTTAATGAAATTTACACCATCGACGATCCGAATACAGCCTTCAATATTTTTCATGACCACTTTATACTATTTTATAATCTTTGCTTCCCAAAAATTCGAGTCAAAGTATACTCAAATAAGAAGCAGATATAGGTCTTAAAAGGCATTAAAACATGTAGCAAAAAAAAGCGACAGCTTCTGTGGAGGTATCGTTTATTTCCGACGGAAACCAATAAAAACATATTTAAGACGTATACTAAAAGATATAAAAAAATTATAAATTTGACTCAAAAGGCACAGAATGACTACTTTGTTAATATCGCTCAGAATAAATCTAAAGCAACATGGAGAGTTATTAACAAGAATAACAACTTACCGAAAGAAAACGTTCATTGCATCTTACAAAATGACAAAGAAATATCAGATCCGACAGACATTGCAAATGCTTTTAATGATTTTTTTATTGACTCAGTTAAGAATGAACGAATTAAATCCAAATCAAACAATCACAAAATAAATAATCACTCTAATTCAATATTTTTATCGCCGACTACAAATTTGACATTATAAAAATAATTAATTCTCTTAAAAATGTTAACAGAGTAGGGTATGATAATATTTCTACGAAAATTGTCAAATCTGTAGCAAATATTATAGCACCTGTCATAAGCCACATTATTAATTTATGTTTAGAGCAAGGTATTTTTCCAACAAGATTAAAAATTAACAACTATTATCCCTGTTTTTAAAAAAGGTGATAAAAAGCTTTTAGAAAACTTTCGCCCGATCGCACTAATCACTGTGTTTTCGAAAATTTTTGAATATGTCATTTATAACAAATTAAACCAATTTTTTGAAACAAATGAGCTACTCAGTAAAAATCAGTATGGATTTCGTAAAAATAAGTCAATAAACATGGCAGTATATGAATTTTTGGAGCAAGTTATTGCTAATGTAGAAAAGAAAAACCCAACAATAGCTTTGTTTATGGACATGTCTAAGGCATTTGACAATGTAAGTCATGACACATTGATTAAAAAACTCGAATCCTACGGGGTGAGAGGCAACGCCATTAAACTCATGGAATCATATCTTGGTAATCGAAGACAGATCACGCACATAAACAGAATGAATCCCGAAACAGGAATTAACATTACTTATGCATCTAAAGAAAGGTCCGTACACACAGGCATCCCACAGGGTAGTGTACTGGGTCCTTTATTATTTATTATTTACATTAATGATCTACCTGATGTGACTTATCATCATATGACTGTATTTGCTGATGACAGCACTGTATTATTTAATTGCAACACTTTTGACAATTTTGAAAATGACATTAATAATACACTTTTATCTTTGATTAACTGGCTGACATTAAATAATTTAATACTTTATCAATATACTACTTTACCAAAACAAATTTTATAAATTTTAGACTAAGAAATGACAATGCCTTAAAATTTAATATTAATTATATTGATAATCCAGTAACGGAAGTAAATTCTACCAAATTTTTGGGTTTGACTTTAGATAACAAATTGACATGGAAAGCTCATATTGAACAATTAATTGTAAAACTCAACAGATTTTCATACGCACTCTACAAATTGCGAGATGTTGCAAATAATAACACTCTTAACAGCGTATCATGGATACGTTGCATCATTAAGATACGGTATAATGTTCTGGGGCAACACAACAGAAAGAGAGAGCGTTCTTAAAGCCCAAAAGCGGTGTCTTAGGTCAATGTTTGGGTTAAAGCAGGATGACTCCTGTAAGCCGTATTTTAGAAATTACAAAATTTTGACATTACCTTCAATTTATTTAAGCGAAATTGCTAATTTTGTTAGGAAAAACTCCCACTACTTTGAGGCAAACCCAATAGGTAGTCGTCGTGAGGGCACTCTCAAGGTCACTCACACACGTAGAACCCTACTACAAAGAGTTAGCTAGCATCAACAGCATGGCACCAAAGGTGTATAATAAAATTCCAAATATAATCCATAAGATTCATAACAAATGACAACTTATTTAAATCTGCATTCAATGGTTTCCTTGCTGAAAAGGCATATTATAATATAAATGATTTTTTTCAAGACATGACATCTAAATTATGGTAGTATTGTTTTTATTTTATTTTTGACATGTTATGTGAATTATTTAATGTTGCTCTATTATTGTTATATTTTTTAAATCTGATTACCAATTGATGTTTATTCCTTGTTTCTTTTTGTCTCGACATGAGCAATAATAATAATATGTATTGTACAAAATTTAGATACATTTAACTGACATGGTTACAATTTCAAATATCTAATTTCATATGCTACTTTGGCGAATCATAGCTGTACTCATTATTAAATTGTCTACCACCTTTGTATTACCTATGATTATGAATAAATAAATGATTTGATTTGATTTGAAGTATTATCAAGCATTTTGGTGTGGGTCAACTTTCTGAAGTTGCACAAGAATCCCGTTATAAGGATTATAAAAAAAATTGCCTGCATCATGCTAGAAGTGCTCTCGATCTCTCTAGAAGTGAAGATGTATTTCATACTCTTCTCTACACACCAGATCCGTACATTTCCAGTCTTAGAAAACATTGAGCAGAAGTGTGAAGGCGCTTGATGAAGATACTTCTACATCTTTGAAAAGTGCATGAACTAATTTTGAATTTCGAGGCTCACCAAGTATAATTAAAGATAATTAACATATTAATAAACGTAATTTTCTAGTATTATTTCACTTATTAATTAGTATTTTGTAACCTTTATATTTTATTGAAACGTGTTGCTAATTCATAATTTTAACTACTTAATTAAATAGGTAATAGCTTAATTATTATTGTTTCATATTAAACTTATTTAATAATAACTTTTTACATATAATATAAATATTAGAATTGCAGTGTTATTAAAAAAAATAAAATAAAAACGATTTCTCAGAATTTCTTCTTTTAATTTTTTTTAAATATATATATACACTCTAATAAAAATATAGGATCTCTGCTTCATCTAAAGCATTATTTAATACTCCGTGCTTGTGCAAAATTTCACTCGTTTTTCTTGAAAAATAAAAAAGTTATCGATTTTTGATCCGAAACATACCTCGATTTTCCATAGTGCGGCGGTTCGGCTAATTAGGTCAAGGGCACAATTTTTACTTTGTTTAGTGCGAAGACGCGTTGCATCCGGGGTGCACGTTACGCAATTCAGCACAGATTATTTTCATTCACGCGTCCCGTTTACTAATGTTGATAAGTTTGTCTTGTGATAAGACACCAAACTTCTTATTAGTGATAGTGCTTTTTTATGCTGTGACAGGACACGGAATTTATTTAGTGTTAGTTTTCCTTTTGGGACAGGCCATGTAACTAAGTATTTGAGGTTTGGTTTTAGTTTTTACAATGCCTCGTGCTACATACACGGCGACAGAATACACTGACATGATTTTAATCTACGGGGAATCCCACGGAAACGCAGCTCTAGCTCTGCGAACTTACCGAGAAAGGTATGGAGACAGCCGCGCGTGCCCTAGGAACGCACCATAGTATTGGCAGTACAACGGGCACGGGAAAACAAACCATTAGCAGCGCATCAGGAGGGAGTCCCACCGCAGCAGATACCTACTGCGCGCGAGCAACAGATTCTTGACTATTTTGACCGCAACCCCACATCGAGTCTGCATAGAGCCGCACGCCAGTTTAGAGTTTGCCATAGAACCGTGCATAACATTTTGAAAAGGAATAAACGCAAACCGTACAAATTTAAAAAAGTTCAAGGCCTTTTAAGAAGGGATTTGCCAGTCAGGCGTACTTACTGCCAGTGGATACTTGACAAAGTTACTAACGACCCGAATTTTTTATTAAATGTCATGTGGACCGACGAGAGCACATTAACACGCAATGGCATATGGAACCGACAAAATCTCAATTACTGGAGTATTGAAAATTCACGCATGATTCGGGAGTCGGAGCATCAGTACCGCTTCTCTGTTAATGTGTGGGTTGGTGTAAACAGGTACCAGATTATTAGCCCTGTTTTTATTGACGGCACCCTTAACGCGGCAAAATTTTTGGAGATATTATCCAGTCCCGTTGCTGAATATACCGAAGAACTACCCTTAGCCAATTATCGGCATTTATGGTACCAATTGGACGGAGCTCCTCCACATTCAGTGATGTCTTCCAGAGAGCTACTCACCGAAATGTTTGGACCAGTGACCAACAAACAGTGACCTTACTGCACGATTAAATAACAATATTTTACGTCGTTATAATTTGTGTACCATTGCAAACGGCCGACGTTTCGAACAATTGAAGATTTAATGTGTAAGTGTTACAATTAATTATTTTTGTTTATTATTTTCATTGATCATACCTTCCAACGCTACCTACAACACATGTTTACATTATCATCCACATCAAACCCGGGCGCTCCGCTGTGTAGGTAGGTGTGTGAGCCGGTGAGCCCGCCGCCGCACGCGCTATGTGATTCAAATGCGACGTTGCCAATTTGTTACGCAGGTGACGGCAGGTCAGCCTACAAAGGATGTTTACATTTTAACTTAATTATTAAGCTATTTAAGTTCTTTGAAAAAAGTTTTTTCGTATACTTCTCGTAAACTTTTTTTTAATAGTTTCGGATTAACAGTAGGCACTTATAGTATATGTGGTTTCATTTAATGCCTCTCGCTTTTATCAACATTGTATAGGACCACAAATGTATAACATAATATCCCTACATTTCACATTTACTTATACTAGTTACTAATTCTATCATAAGAAATAAGCATAACATGACATCCCTAAGAACTTTATTCAACATAAAATCATTCAAATTAGCTGAACATAAAACATTTTCAATTTAACACGTTTTTATTGTTTCTCTCTGTTTAACGATTCGACTAATTATAATTATTCCAACTCCATCCATAGTCTTAAGTGCTTGCAAATACGGTTCAACGACACTCCGGTAGAACGAATTAAGAAAACTTAAATGCGAAAATGACTTCAGCGACTGAATCGCTACGTTACCGCCATGGGTTTTATTATTACAAGAATTGGGCTACAGGAAAAACTTAAAAATTAAATCCACATTAGCAGAAACTCGTAAACGTCGACATAGATAAGAACCGCCAACGTTACGTGTTCAACTAATAAAGAACATGATTCTGACCTCGGGGCGCTGTAATTGGAAAAGTAATAACTCAACTTCGGTTATACTTTGATCCAATTAACTAAAGCTCTTATAGTCCTTTTGATATTTTGTGCATTTGCCCAAAGTAATGAAATAACCAAAGTTCAAACTCAAAAGATATTTTGCAATTTCAAGAAATTTTCAGTGGGTTCGTAATACCCTCACATACACATAGACTTAGAGCCCTCACAAACAGTTAATTCAAAACAAAAAACGAAATAAGAATCCTATCAAAAAAGATAAGTAAAGTACGCAGCGTTTCAGAAGAAAACACTTAACTTAATATCGCCAATAATTCATGTTCCTCTAAAAAAATATTTCCAGAAACTGACAGGGACTAAATTGCACACAAATCGGTTTACGTAGATAAAAATCTTCATAAATAAATTATTTTGCTTTGTTTGTCTGTGAATAATAATGAAGGATCCGTGCTGTTGCGTAATGTAGGTTAAAGTTTTGTCCCGCGGGAGTCTAGACCGACTGATTACGATTCAGACAGAGACTCGGTAGCCTTAAAAATTATCGATAAAACTACACTTAAATAAATTATGAGGATGACCAGTCGGGGAACTTGGGAAAGCGCAAATAAACACCTATACATAGTACTAGTGACAGTGTGTTATGATGGTCTTTGACACAGACACGTCGAAACAGAGCAACAATGGATTTGCGTAATTTTTTTATGGATATAGTTGGAAATTTGGAGAGTGACATATGCTACTTTTAACCGCGGAAGATTATCTTATTATTATTATCGGAAAAAATCTGTTCTTTAACCACGCGGGCAGAGTGGCGGGTAACAGCAGGTTGGTATATAAATAACAGCAACACCTGGAGTCCATGACCTCTTGCGTAGTATCCTTGACCTACTCACATTGCGCTAAAAAGACATCAGACACATTAATCATAGGAAAAGAAAACAATATTCGGTAGCCATGTTAAGCCGTAGTTGCTTGTAGCAGTGCTCGCTCTAATGCTAAAATCTAAGGTCGCCATCAATCGTATCTGGCGGGCGGCAAAGTCGAATATTTGGTTCGAGAAAAATGCCGCCGGCCATTTTGACGTTTAATAAATACTGCCAACCCAAACGTGCCGGCTCAAAAAATCAACTCGTCATGTTGGCACTTTAAATAAGCTGCACCAAATCTATTTAAACACATTTTTTGGTGTCAGTCCTCCGCAGACTAAGTAAGTTTTAGCAATTTGACACTTCACTTTATGACGTACCTATAAATATATTTTATTACAAGTTTACGGCTTAACGCGGCGCTTAGCTTTTCACAGTTTATGCCCGTATCAAACGCCAGATTTATATTTAAGCGTTCATAAATTATTAAATACAGTTTTAAGACTCGCTTACTTTATCTACTCACTGTAGACAGATGATTAAAATTCTCATAACTCTGTAAGAACTAAAGTAATAAATGAGGCTTGAAATTGTTGCATTTAGCTAAGTTACCCAATCACCTAAGCCTACCTCCAACATTGGAAGTCCGACTGATGGGGAATGAAAACATCGTGAGGAAACCTACATACGTAAAACATTTTTCGAGGGTATGTGTAAAGTTTGTCAACCCGCAGTAGGCGTGGTGGAGAATAATCCACTTATTTAGGTGCTTTACCTAAAGTAGGATTATTACAGCTGTCGTTATCTGGTCGATCAGGTAACTTTTTTTCTAGAAGTTCTACTCTTTTCGCGACAGACACAGCAACATGGAATTGCCTCAAGAGAGGGGAGTGTACTATGGCACAGAAATTTCCAATACGAATTATGCATATATGCTATTGTTTGGACTTGGTACAAAAAAGAAGAATAAAAGTTCTTTTAATTCGTTTCTATATATACAAGTTGATACGAATTATGTACGAAGATTTCTAGACAACCAAAACCAAAGACAATCACAAAAAGAACCTTAGCAATAGGTGTGTCAGATCAAAACATCCTCATTAGTTCATCAAGCGCCCTCAAAAACGCTTGACCGGTGTCGCGGCTATTATCACCTTTTGCTTTGATGACTAACAAAGACTGGTTAAACGCTAATTATGTAGCAACTGAACCTTGTGGCTCACATCCGAGGGCTGGTTTTAGCTTGCGTTTGAACAATTAACACGACTGCATTGGTAATTAGCTAATGAATCGGTCTCCGCCCGTAGGTGTATTAAGTTAGAGAAACAAAGGGTACATTTTCGCATTGAATCGAACTAATTAGGCTTCAATTTGGACAATGGGTCGCGAATGTCAATAGTCGTGCATGGAAATTATCGGGACATCACTGGATCTTTGGTGCTGTTTGCCCCGCATTGTCTCGGGAAACAGGATCTAAACCAAATGCCACCTTAAAGGTAATGGAAAAGGATAGTTTCAAAAACAATTGTACGACAGAGTTTAACACGTGCACGGCACAGCAATGGCACGAATTAGCAAGACACCGAAATGGCAAATAAATGGCAGCAGCAGAAGTAGATGAAATTATAGAATCACAATTGGATATACCCGACTCTGGTGTCAAAAATGCAAACAAAGAACAGACATTATCAATATGACAGGTCAATAGTCCTCAAACTTTTTTCCAAGGTAGGTTTTTTGTGGATTTTATCGAAGTTGTAGCAAAATTGTACGCCTTCGAACTTCGGAAAGCAAGTTAAGCAGTTCTTTCCTTCTGCAATCTCTGGTTGAACTTGTAAGGCTTAATTAGGTCTGCTGCGATATGAGTTCGGTTTCTCGCGAGGGACCCGGCAGAGGCTTCAATTCCACCTCGACACAACAAAGTACAATAAAGTTTTGCAAAACAAATAAAAGAAACATAATCGTTACATCGAAAACCCAGAAGTGTTAAGTAATTCAACTTCAACTGTAGCAATAAGAATAAGCAGCAAGAAGATTGTTTAAGCTGGGTGTTAGCTACAAGGTCGGAAAACGCTGTAGACCCGTTTGTAACCAGGGCGTAACAAAAATTAATACCAAAATTACCACTAAAATATAAATATAATAATAATAACTTTGTTTAAACATAATTTAAAATGAAATGTTTATTTTATTGGCAATGGAATCTATTTAAAAAGGGGTAATTTAAAAGTCTTTGAAAGTTTGGTCTATTGATGGACCTATGAAATGGAATCGACCAAAGGTGTCTCTTAATCGTCGGTGTCGCAGTGGTTAAGACGCTGGCTTCTCAATCTTAAGGTCCCGGCATCGAACTCTGTTGTCGGCCAAGTGTACCGAGGAGTTTTAACAACTAAAGTACATCAAGTCGACTATTCTAACGGTAAAGAAAAACATCGTAAGGAAACCCACTTAATACTTTAGAACTTATTTCGAAGGTATATGTGAAGTCTGCCTACCCACAGTAGGCTATTGTGGTGGACTATAAATTGCCTAAAAGCACCTCTTAGTGGTAATAATTCCACTGCAGGGACGTCCTTATAATTCCACAGGCTGTCTTTGTCGTGAGGATCTCTACCACTTTTTGAATATGCAACAGTGGCGATCGTCGCTACAGAACTTCTCTCGCCTTTGAGGGTGTTTTTCGTATGGACAGTTGGGGGAACAAAGAATAATTTTGTATAGACATAAAAACATTGTTTATTTGAAAAAATTACACTCATGAAGTTTCTTGGCAGTTCTATTTTATTTGACGTCAATAAGAACAAGTAAGTCATTGTCAATGTTGAGATATATATACTTGAATTTGAGAAACTGAGTCTTAAATGTCACCTTGTTCGTGAAATTAGCTTACACTTTAAAAGGCTTTCGGCGTTTCAAGTTGTATGTTTAAAGGAAAATAATTACAAATTCCGTGATTTAAAGAATTGAGAAATTATTTATTTTGCGCCGAGTACACATAAGCCACATATGGTCCCACAGCTGTACATCGTACAGTACGACCCAACCAAGACAAGAAAGTACCTTCTATTTTATCATTAAATAAACAATATAAATATTATTACGAGAACTATGGTAATGTACAAAAAGTTATATTGTCAGCCATACATGGAACAACATTACTAAAAGACTCACCGGCGAGAAAATATTCAAGTAGAGGCAGTCCTCGTCCATGTCGCGGATGGCCTTGGTGGCTCCAGTGTGGCGCACGGGCTGCGGGCACGCCGGGCCCCAGTCCACGGCCTGCAGCAGCTGCCAGCCTGGGTGCTGGCGAGGCGGCTGGCGGGGGACCACAGTTACATGTTAATCGATTGGCCGCGGTTGACAGGTAAACGGACGTTGGTGCTTTGCATAAAGCGTCTTTTGTATATGTTACGCCTGTGTCACAACGACTGAACGACTCCGAGCGAAGCACAACTTTGGTAAGTATACATACATACAGGTTTGCATAGTGAAAATCCGCCTTAAATGAACACTTCAAAGTTAGTAAGAATCTTTTGACCAATGAATCATGATATCTTTTAATTTTCTTATTTCATGAATAATTAATAAAACGTAAGAGAAATTTCATTTGTAAAAAAGAAATCTGTTTACACAACATTTCTGCAGGATGTTAAAATACCTGAATGGCATAACTTAGAAACTGGTTGAAAATAATTAAATTCAATGTTTTTTAAGGATTTCCTTGATGCTGAACCTTATTAAAATTTAAATTAAAATTATAAGCTATGGCATGCTGTTCGATTAACACCAGGGTGGCCAGAAAAGAGACTTCCAAAAATTTTTTTTAGGTGCCTCGTGTTGAGAGGTATCTGAATCACCCCTATGTTTGCTATACGATTTTTCAGTTTTCGAGTTACGATTTTTTTATGAATTTTCGCAAAATTGGGACCGAATTAGTTTAAAAAATTTAAAAAAAAAAAAAACAGTAGGTTTCTTTGGATTTCTATTTTTGCTACTAATTTCTATGAACTGTGTGTCTATGCATCAAATAAACAGACTCATAACTTAAATGAAAGTTACTAAAAAAATACCTTCAGTTGAGAATTTATGTTAATTTTCAACTTCAAATTTAAAATCTAAACTGGTAGTTTCTTCGTTTCTAAGTAGCTTCAGAGAATGCGTTAGACTCTAAGATTTCATAATAATAATAATAAAGTAGTACTTCATAAGCTATTGATCGCTGAAATCAGCCATCAAAGACAGCGAGATGAAAAATTTGAATAATAGAAATTCCTTTTTATACTATTTGTAAGATTGAAATTATGTTAGATTTTAACTTTTCTAGAGTTATTTTTGGTTAGTTAACAAATTAATCAATGTATATATACGTCACTTTTCTGGCCACCCTGTATAGGGTGTTTGTGTAGAGTTCCCTATATATAGGGTGTTTTCCATACGCAAGTCAAACCGATGCCAGATGAAACAGGACTACCATACCTATCTATTCAACCCTCATGTATGTTCAGCGCTTTTGAGTAGTTTACATACAGGTATAGGTTTTTTTAACTTTTCTAAGGATCGTGTAACGAAGTGAACTTCTTTTTTTGCTTGAAAAGTCCGTTTAGCTCCATTCAAACAATAATTATTCGTCATCAATAAATTTTTTGTATAATATAAGGAAGTTGATTATTTTACTCGTGAAACTACAATTTATGACAACACAAATAAAGACAAAAAGTGCAGACCGATCAACCCAAAGACAAAATAGGAATCACTTCGTCATGGGATCCTAAAAAAATTTAAATAAACTTTATCTCGAAACCAATAAAAATTGCTGAACATACATGGGGGTTCAATAGATAGGTGTGGTAGTTCCCTCTCATCAGGCTTCGGCTTGACTTGCTTATGGGAAACACTTTCATTCAAAAATCCCTGAACATAAAAACAAACAAATATAAATAAATTCTTAAACTGTACAGCATACCTTGAATCTGCCCTCCAACACGGGCGGCCTCGCGTACGGTATCCCGAGGAACACGGACACCTCGCCCTGAATGCGCTCCACGGGGGTCAGCCACGGACGGTAGCCGGAGTTGGGGTCCGGGTTGTCATACAGGTATACCTGTGCAAGAAACATTTGTTCAAGTTAGTTAGCTGTTGTGGTAAATTGAGACGTTTGTAACGGCATGGTTAATGTGCATATATAAATTGGATATCAAGCTTTACCCCATGGCTCCATTTATACATATTTCAAGTTATGAATGTCATTACAGTAAACAGTGAGACGCAGAATAACAATACATTTACCTGCTCTATATAAAAGATATTAAAAACGATTACTCTATATAATGTATTTATCGAACCCCTAGTTTTAAGAATCCCGATACTCTAGAGATGTAAACCTCGACGACGAATGCGACGAAATGCCATTCATCACGCTACAATATATGTTGACATCATGGCGGTTCATAATCTAAAACAAGGAATTACATATCCAACCAGACCAAACACATGCCTTAACCACTTCATGGTTACAATAGATCATAACTCAGAGACATATGTGTTCGTATAGATCTAAAAACATAGTATATGACAGCAACAAAATCATTTTAGAATGGTAGAGTGGGATGAACTTTGAGGGTGTTCGTCGTTTGGATACTTGGTGGGAGGGAGACTTGCCGAGCTAACAGATGCAGATAATAATAATTTTGTATAGACATAAAGAGACTCTGTACATTTATTTTGAGAAAAATATACCCGTGAAGTTTCTTGCCAGTTCTTCTTCACCAAGGTTTTTTTGGAACTGGTGGTAGAGTCATGTTTGATTTGACGTCAATAAGAACAAGTAATTGTCAATGTTGAGAAATAAATATTTCATTTCATTTCAACAGAAATGCCTTAAACTAAATTGCAACTAATAATTAAAGTTAATACGAAAATTAAGAATGTGTCTAGAAGAATAATGCCTCTAAAGCTCTAGATTACTGAAGGTATTGTAAGATCTATTAAAAAACGTGACAACCTACACAAAAATATGAGAGACTATAATAATATAGAGTTAAAGAAAAAAAATTTAAGTACAGAAACTCATAAAGTAAATTAATAAAACAACTTAAAAGGAATACTTTAATAAATAACTAATTAAAAACAAAGGTAACCTGAATAGAATTTGGGATGTTATACAGGATTTATGCAATATTAGAAAGAACAAACAAACATAAGTCACTTGATAATGTAAATAGCTTATTACGTCGATAGCCCCTGAACTAGCGAACAACATACTTACCAACCCGAAACGGAAGAATCCACTTTAGGTTGTTGGCATAGTGTTTCCTTGAACTTATTGAGGAGCACGGATTTAACTAATTTCGGTATTTTATTGTATAAATATTCCAATAAATGATTTGCTGCTTTCAGCCCAAATTTTAGAAATGCTAACAAACGTCCTTAGTTCTTACAAAGTACAAAGTAATCATTATAATGGTATCTTTCTAAGATTAAAGATATTAATATTCTTCTGAATGTACAAAATATTTTCATAAATATATTGTGGTAAGAGGGTTAACATTAAACTATGAAAATAACTAAAATGTACCATCCTGGCTGTATGCACAAAAGTCAGTTAGCGAATTTTCTTAACCGCGAACGCAGCAGAACAAAGTCTACTTGCCAGGGTGTGATATCACTTGGATAAAGCACTATAGAAGTTAGAAGAGCTGGTTTGCAGCGCGCTATGTCATCAAAAGGTATTAATATTTCTAAGGAAAGTGATAAAAGAAAACTGGATAAAAATTAAGCGACTTTCATCATTATACTTTCTTATTTTATTATTTTTTGTAAGGTTCAAGGTATTAGTAAAACTCTTCATGCAAATAATTACTAGTGTTTCATATCAACTTTCAAATTAACCGTATATATACTTGTATAAGACGAGGTAAGCGCCTAAAGCGTTACTATGAAATATTATGTAAAAAAATAACTACTTACATTGTCAGTATTATTGTCATTGTTTTCTAAGTTCAATGGATAAGGCCGTAATAACTATTTACTATCAAAATGCGAGGGGCTTACGGACTAAGTCGCATGATTTCTTATGTAATGTTTTAAATAGTAATTATGATGTAATATGTATAACAGAATCCTGGCTGAATGAATCTTTTTACTCTTCAGAATACGTAGAGTAGGGATATTTGCGAAACCTTTAATGAGCATTTTTACTCAGTTTTTGTTAACCCTGTTAGCAGTCCTTCTAATTGCTCTAACACATACACCTATGAAAATGAATCTTCAGTTGATATTAACAATGTGTTTTTAAATAAAGAACTAATCTTAAAAGAACTTATCTTAAAAGAACTTTTACACGTTGACATTCGTAAAGGCGCTGGCCCTGATGGGATACATCCTATTTTAATTTCAAAATGTGCCCGAGAGTTACTTTAGCCATAATACATCATTTATGAAAAATCGCTTAGTATAGGAGTTTTTCCAAGTATTTGGAAAAAGGCACTTATTACTCTTATCCCGAAAAACTGTCTGAAGGAACAAATTATACAGTATAGGCCCATTTCAAAACTATGCATCCTTGGAAAGATATTAGAGAAAATAGTCACCAAACAGTTGTCTTTTGCAGTTAGCCATCATATAACAGATAAGCAGCAGGGTTTTATAAAATCTCGTAACGTGGAAACAAATTTACTCACTTTCACTGATTATGTGTTAAACGCTATGAACTCTGGCCTTCAGGTGGATGTCGTGTACACAGACTTTTCAAAAGCCTTCGACAAAATTAATTACGATATTCTTATTGACAAGTTAGAAAAGCTCGGTGTCCACGGAAATCTTCTCAGGTGGCTGAGTTCTTATATCTTATACAGGTGTGGAATCCTTACTACAAACATCATGTTGATCGCATAGAAAAAGTCCCACGTAAATTTTCAAAGATCTTAAACTATCGCAATAATTGTAAGCATTCGTCATATAAGGAATCTTTGTCTCACTATAAACTTTTGTCTTTAGAAAATCGTCGTAAGCAATTTGATATTGTTACCTTGTTTAAATTAGTTAATAATAAATTAGATTCACCCACATTACTCTCTTAAATAAACTTCATTTGTAAGGCACGACTTCCTGTACGCCCCTCCAGAAAGTTAAATATTTTTGTACCATTCGCTGTTTAAATATGTATAACCAATATTTTATGAAATTGATTTATTTTATAACTCTTTAAATTCAATAAAATCGAAACTGTTTAAGCCTTGAATAACTAAGTTTGCATGAACAACTGTGTTCCCTTTTTTTTTGTAACCATTATGAACTTGTACTTAGGATATTACTTAGTTTAACGTATGTAATATTTACTTTTTACTTATACTTAAAAATAACTAAACTTATTATTTATAGTTTTGGCCGCAGAGCTGGAAAAATTGTAAAATTTAATTATAATTAGTTTGGGCATTATTTGTCTACAGAAATATGTAATTTGTTATCTAAGCACTGTTTTTTATATAATGACTGTTTATGCCAGAATAAAAAAAAAACAAGTTTAGGTGTATAATCAAGATACATACATACTAAGTTATTCTTGGTAACGCCCGCAACCTTCCGCTAGAGTTCTTATTTTCTAACACAGGAGAGTTTTTTTTGGATAATTGGATCATTTAGTTTATTTTATGATAAAATACGTTCTAATATAAAGGAAAATCAAAAAGGAAATAACATCGGAAGAAAAAAAGGAAAACCGAAAGAGCACATCCACTTGTTGCAAAATAACAGAGTGAATATTTGATTGACGCATTTGAATTTTGAAGTTTGGTGATAGCAACCCCAAACTAAAAGAAAACAAAACTCACAAAAAGTTAGGTATAGTTGCAATCGAAATAATGCTTTGCAAGATTATACAATTAACATAATTAAGTTTGTAAAATGTTTTTGATAGTATTTATTTAGTTTTAAATGTATACTTTATATGTTTACTTTACTGTTTATGAAAATCTTTTAAATAATGCACCAGCAAAACTTCTTTTGCAGTGAATCAGTAACCCCAACGTTGCGCAGCTATTGTATGGAGACTCCTCACGTTTAATTTCTTATTAATTGAGATAATTTTATTATTGGGAAATATTTTAGTTCTGATACTTTTTTTATAATCATTTAAATAAATGATACAAATTATCGTGCATTCCATTCGTCCATTAAGTGCTGAAAAAAAGAGCTTACTGACGGCCTAAAATGGACTTAACCCTTTATGGATCATTTCATTCAACATACAAAGGCGTTCGCCGCCATAAAAAATTCCACTGAACATCCCGTTCTCCTCCTGCTGGATAACCAAAGCTCACATGAAAATTTTCACGTCGTTGAGAAAGCCAAAGTAAACAACATTATCATGCTGTCACTTCCACCGCACTGCTCTCACAATTTACAACCATTAGATGTAGGAGTTTAAGATCCTTTTAAAAACCACCTCACTCAAGCACAGACAGCCTGGATGTATAATCATCCATGAAAAGCAATGACGATTCATTATCTCCCTGCCTTTGGTCCTAAATCTTGCAAATATTATGAGTGGATTTAGATCAACAGGGATATGGCCTTTCCATCCTGACATTTTTCAAGACAGCGACTATGCACCTTCTTATGTCACTGATCGCCCTAATCCAGAAACAGATTGTCATTTCACACTGAACCTGGAAAATCCGCAATTTTTAGATTCTGCACCTCAACTGAAAGCATAAGCACCACTGAAATCTTACAGAGAATCGAAACAGCAACAAATCCAATACCTGACACTACTAAAAATATTACTGTTTTTCCTTCTCCAAGTCCAGTTTGTTCACAAGATATAGAATGTTTAACTACATAACCTACATAACTCCAGATTCGCCAAGTTTTCAAAAATATAATGAAATAGAATTATCGATACCAGGTCCATCTGGTATACAAAGTAAATTTGAAAATTTTTCACCTTCAAAAATAAGACCCTTTCCCAAGGAAGAAGCTGGAAAACAATCCATCCGTAGTCGTCGTAAACGCAAATCCACTGTGTTAACCGAAACACCTGAAAAAGACTTATTAAAAAAAAGAGTATGAAGCAAAACTGGCCAAGACCAAAAAAACGTGTGACAAAAATAAAGGAAAAGGTCCTTTACCTTTTTAAAAGGCAAAGGTAAAAGAAAAGGTAAGTAAAGGAAAGTCCTCGAAAATGAGCGAAGAAGGAAAAGATAAGGTAAAGAAAAAATTTTGGTTCCCGATTCAGATTCTGATACTGATGAATGGTTTTGTTTAGTGTTTAGCGAAAGTTACATCACCTCTAAAAAAGAAGATTGGGTAGAATGTTTAGAATGCAAAATGTGTGCCCATGTCAAATGTGTAACGGGAAATGTTCACTCATTCATTTGCATTAATTGCAATTCTGATTAAGACTAATTTAATATTAGTATGTGATATTGTTACCTACCTCTATATAAATAACTATATATTTTTCTATAATATAAGAGCCTTAAAAAATGTTACAATCCAAAGTATTTTAGTTTGCTTAAGTTTATTAAAATAGCAAATTAGTATAGATGGAGAATTAACTACAAGTTGTTATTTGCAGATGAAGTTTCTGTGTTTTCATATAAGATTTTAAAAAGGTCCTGCCAAAGTTATGTTATTTTTCTGCAAAAAAAATCTTAAAAAATTACGATATAGATATTATAATTACTCATAAATGTAAGAAGACTGTTTAAAGTATTCTCTTTTGTTTATAACGTTTTAAAATAATAAAAAAAAAATGATTTATCATTGATGATTTTGTTTATTTATCTACCGTAACGTCGTGCCCCGAAGACGTAACAACTAGCCCCAAATCGGGGGTTAGTTGTTACAATAGACTTCTTTGGCTAAATTGTCCATTGTGAAAAAATTACATAAATTTTAATAACTTTTCAATCATATTTTAATAGCTGAATAGACATACTAACAATAAAAGCAATCAAATGTATAAATTATGCCATCCATAAAGTTTGTAATAAATCCAATCATCAAGCATATCATATCATAATCATTTATATTAAATGGCACATAGGCTAATTGTTAAATTAATTTAATAGGAAGAGCACTGTATGCTGTAATACAAGTCCTAGGACTTAGTTCGGCAGCAACAGCTTTTGTTTGTATGGTAATATTGTGTAGCCTAAATAATTTTACAAAAATTGTACAATCTATTTACAATAAAGATTATTATTATTATCCTACTGTGCGGCCAACAATGCAAATACCAAACAAAAACTTAAAATATAGTTATGAAGAAACATGAAAGTTTGCTAGCAATATTGCATTGAATGGTTTTATAATTCAGGGAATTTTAGGTTTTTACTTTGTATAGGGGTCAGCACTCGAAGTGTTACCAATTAAAAATGCTGTAATTTTGATAATTTTGTTTTTTTTTTTAATTTAAAACCTTCAGTATATAAAAAAAACATTTAAAATTATAAAGAAAAAGTTATTGCTCGATGTGGCCATCTTTGGCGTGGAAAACAGCATCGAGTCTGTCCGAGAAGGCTTCACACGCTGCACGAATGTGGTCTGCGGGTATTTTGTTCCATTCTCGGCGAAGAGCAATCTTTAAGGCGTCGACCGTCTCATATTTTTTTTACTGACACTTTCGCCTCCAGGATTGACCATATGTAAAAATCCATTGGGTTTAAGTCCGGGGAATATGGTGGCCATTGTTGCGAAGAAACGAAGCTCGGAACTTTTTCTTGCAAAAATAATTGGGTTTCATGGGCTTTGTGGGATGGTGCCGAGTCTTATTGAAACGTCCAATGGTTTCTACCGAATTGCTTACGTGCCCAAGGTAACAAAGCATCGTTTAAAATCTTTTCACTGTAGATTTGCTGGTTTATCTTTGCACCCTGTTCTATGAAAACGAGAGGTGAACGTCCCGTAGCAGTTACCTCGGCCCAAACCATCACTGATGATGGTGCTTGCTTTCGCAGAGCAATTCGTTGATCTAAACTGTCGTTTGATTTACACTTTGACCACAAGCGAACGTTTTGTTTGTTCACATATTGCTGAACCGTAAAAATTTTTCATCGGAAAATACCAAATTTTCAGGCTCGCTACGAACGCGCAAGTGCTTTAACTTTTCCTAGCTCTGTCTAGGCGACCTGCCTTTTGTGCAAGTGTCAAGTCTTGCACTTTTTGTATTTTGTAGGACTTCAGTTGTAATTTATGTTTTAATATGCGCCCTCTGCTCCGGGCAGATACATTAAGACTTTTCGCCGTTCAATTCTAGCCTTTACCTTTCGAACCATTTCTGATGATGTTGCTGTTGTAGGATGTCCACCTACATGGCGTTTTTTGACGCTACCCGTATTATTGTAACGCGTGATGGTCCGATACACAAACATTTTGTTTTGAGTTCCATCTGGATAACATTTTTAACAGCGACGAAAAACAATAAGCTTCTGTAAGTTTATAAACAATACAATAGAATTACAAGTGTAAAAAATGGATATCCGCCATATTTTATTGCTATAGCAAGTAAAAGTTGGTTACACTTCGAGTGCCGCCCCTATATAGTTAAATTAATCCTTTACATAAAAAATTGATTGTTAAACCTAGTATAAGGAACATTTAGTGCTGAAAATTTTTGATCATTATCCTACTTGATCATACATACATTGTTGTTTTTTTTCATGTTATTATTATTTGTTTGTTGTAAATAATGTGCCATGTAGGAGTAAAATAAGCATGTCAGTATTTTGTATACAAATTGGTAAGGAACTACCTATCATCCAACATACAGCTCATGCTAGTCCAAAATTTACTCATTTATTTTTTTTGCACATTATCTCTTATGTCTATTCAAAATAATTCTTATCTCAGCAACTTTTCCTCCCCATAAATTATCTAAACGAAACATCCTCAAACAGCAGCTGTTTATGGGGTTAATGCACGATCCAGACATTACCCTCCTGAACCATATTAGAGGGCAGTGAGCGACCCATCATCTGATGCTACTGTAAGATACTCTTTAGTGACAGTGAGGCTTTAAACATTAACCATGTGCCTGAATTATTACCTAACTACTACTAAATGCTTTTCTCTACATCACAAAATTTCTAATAAATTGCCAAAGAAAATATTAATAGTATAAGAGACTTAAAAACAAATTTAAAAATAATTTTTAACAGATTATAAGTGTTATTATACTGTACAAGATTATTTTATAGACAAATAACAAAATATGTATAATTAAATATTAAATTATTAAATATGGATTAAAGTATTATTTTATCTGTTGTGACCCACCATCTGTACTTGTCCATGTTTGTAAAAATAAAATGATTTGATTTGAAAAAGCTACATGCTTTCAGCCTGGCATCAACAGTATGTGCCAGTATTTGGTGCTTTAACAAAAGCCGGACTTAACATTGCCAGAAAAACTCAATCCTGGAGGCAGCTCATTCTACACTTTGGCTATGTAAACCAAAAATGAACTATCAAATTATTTTATCTAAATAATTATGTTGATCAATGGAGTTCAATCTAGTTGAGAAATAGTGATGGTTCTAATAGTTCATATAGAGCATTCACAAACAGAATACACAATTATAATCATAAATATGGATTATTGTGTATTCATTGCTCATAGTAATAATAAATAAGTTCTCTGATGTGATTCTAACTCAACTTGGATAGTTTTTATATCTCTACATATCAGTACTGCCATAAAACAATGTTCATATTGTATTGTATTGATACTTACCCATCAAATTAGTGTTAGTTCTGAGTGGGTCAGTAACTAATTATGACTTAACAAAAGTCTCTTGATTACTTCCTACTTAATTGTACTTTTAATGAGGATAATTAAGTTATTAATATCAGCAATACACACCTTAAATCCCTGCACCTGTCCATAATTAGTGTTAACAAATATATCTCTCTTCAGCTGTCTCGAGTCCCTTCTCTCCTTACCCTGGAGGTCCTCCCGCCATCCTCCTAGTACTCCCGGGAATAAGGCATCGGGATTGTTTGGATCGCGATTCTGCAAAAATCAAAAAATCATTATTGCACAGCAACATTTTTGAAATTTAAAAGTTAAATCTTTTGAATTTTAAAGTTAATCCTGTTTTACTGCAAATAGAAAATATGAAGACAAACACTCAGTTATTAATTAAGACTGATTTATAATAAAACAACACCAGTGAACAGAACTGATTTATGCAAATTAAGTTTTTAAAAATAAAAAAAAGATAATCAATGTCTATAGGTTGTTGTCAATTAAGGCAGGCAAAATATTAAGAAATATAATAGGCATAACAAATTAGGTAATTAATATAGATTTTATTTTGATGTTTATAAATATGCTGAGTACCCAAGAAAGGAAATAATACTTACAATATTGTATTTAAACTGTTCATCCAAGGGGTTAGTATTGATAGGGTTATATGGAAACCCTCCCGGCCGGTTTATATTGGGGTTATAAGGGTTGTATCTATTCAGATCTGTTCCATATCTTCTGTCATTGTAAACGTAAGTTCTGTAGTCACTGTCGCCAGGGTTTGGTATTCTGTATGGGTTAGCGCCTGATGGACGTGAACCATCAAACTCGTTGTTAAACTGACCATTGTACAGGTCTTTATTTGACTGACTGTAAACACTAGAACATACAAACACGGCGAGGACAATGTTCTTCAACATTTTCGACATCACTTTACGGTCTGATAGTATGATACCTCGTATGAATCACCATAGCGTGTTCGCAACAATTTTTACTAACTAAAACAGTTTTAAGGATTTTCATGAATTAAAAACTACACGAAAATTAATATTTAGCAATAACTATATACATTTTAATATTAATTCCTTTATGAAAATACAGTTTAGCAACACTGAAAGAAAACTGTAACAATAACTTTGTGAATGCTTAACAAAATTACTTATTCAGAAACTGTAATCGCTATCTTGTATAAACTATTCGTACAATATCACACTTTGCATGTTCTTATCAGATTTATATCACAGAATTATCAATAGTTATATGTGTGGCAACGCCCAACACAATTTAGTTTTTGTTTACAAGTTTTTCGAATGGAGACCACTCCGTTAGGAGTAATATTATTCTATGATGGAGACGCGGTCGGTTCACATTCGTTCATTCTTTTGTTTTCATATTTTGACATTTTTGTTCGAACTGTCAAAACTGAGTATGTAGTGCTGCGTTCCGTTTGCCGATTACAGCGCTCACCCAAAAACCGTTCCGATTCGTTTGAGCGCGCTAAAAGTGTTATTAGTGCTATTGCAATCGGAACGGTAAATATCGCGCTAACATTCTGATTGTTCGTCGCTTAAGTCTAAAGTTACAATTTCATTAAGATCTTTGACCCTGAATTAAGCAGGAGCCATTTTTTCATATTATTATAAAAGAAAATTAATAAGCAAGCTTTTAAACTCTTTTATCGACTAATAAAAACATCAACAAAGTAACGTCATGTGTCAGTATTGACAGGCCGCTATGACCGCAGCGACCATGCTCGTAGCTTGGGCACTGTGAGCGGGAAGATGGCGGTGTTTATGACGTCCTTGATGACGTATCGATATCGCTGTGAGCGCGCTCATGGGCAATCGGAACGGGTATATGAGCGCTGTGAGCGCTGTAATCGGCAAACGGAACGCAGCATAGTGTTAAAAGTTTATAGTTTATACTATAAGTATTGCTATATTTCATACTATAATTTTTTGTTATATACTTAAAATCCAAGCAACAACAAGAACCTACTACTCTAGAAGTACTAACATAAAAGAACAAAACGTGTATTTCAAGCACACGTTGTCTACAAGAATATCAGTTAATTAGTTTAAATAAACGTTTACGGCGTGAATAAAGCCGAAAGAAAGTGAAATTTGACTAAAAACATTATCAGCAAACCTTGGTGATTATCTATTGAGTTTTATATTGATGAAACTTTAATTACGTAAAGATTTTAAAAACAAAAAGTTGATTTCGATACTTGCGTTGAAAAATATAAATCAAATTGCTGTCGTCACTTTTTCTATTGTTCACATCAGAATGTAAGTAAATAAAATAAAATCTTTGTAAAAACAAAGATTGATGAACACTTAATAATTTGCTATAATGCGAAATATTAATTATTCACCTAGAAAATGTTATGTACTATACTATTTCAATTTCTTTATCTCGATGACAGCTCCTGTGAAAACTTGTGCGAGCGTTTTTTTTTACATTATGTTTGCATTTTTTTAATAAAAATATGACGTTTACACACGTACAAGGTTATATAATACCAGAGTCGGAGAAACTGATAGGGATGGAGCTATATCGATAAACGAAACACGATACCAGACCCGATATTTTTTTTAATGAAAGAAACTAAACTACTGCCGGATATTTTTGTACAAATTTACTAACTAATATTATATTTCATTACAAGATGTTACAGGTTTCTGATTGACAGGTTGATTGATAATGCCAACTTTTTTAAAATTTTCGAAGCTGTTGTAAAATAAGTAGGTATAGGTAGGTACTCGACAATGAAACGAAATAATTATAACGACAGGTAATCTTTATTTATTTATTTTAATCAAAATCTGATGCATCGTCACTGTTACTCGATGAGCTCTTCCCAACATTTATTATAAGTTCCTGGACTTCTATATTATCGAATGCGACATGAATTGCCCAATCCGACGCTATAATGTTTTGGGTTCTTCTCACAATTTTTTCCCAGTTTTCGGCAGTTAGTTCCGCACATGCATTTTTAAATAAATCTAACATCTTGTTTGCCGTAAAAGGGGAATGGGTATTGTTTCGAGCGGCGTGTCCTTTGATTTGTGCCCATATTAGTTCTATAGCATTGTGTGTAACCCAACGACCACATTCGGCAGCTATTTCGTCGATAGCATATCTTTTAGGGAGGCTTTTTTTTCGATTTTAAAATATTTACTAATTGTACTTTTAATAAAGTACTATCCACATTTTCGCCATGACGTTGGAGCCAGTCAATTATCTCTTGTTTTTTATTGGCCTGCGTCGGCATTTCATCAACTTGTCTGGAGTGATATGTAGGGTTGTCCATAATAATTATGGACGGTTCTTCCAGAGATTGCACCATTTCTATAAACCATCCTTCGTAAATCTCCACGTTCATTTCTTTGTGGTAGTCCATTATTTTCTTGGATTTAAAGGCCAGTAAAGCATCTGTCACGAAACCTTTCGTAGACCCTGCATGGCATATGATAAGGCGTTCATCTTTTCCCATTGGCACTGAACTAGTGGAAGCGGTGGTGTCGTCAGTCCAGTTCTTAGATACTGTGTGATTTGCATTTAACCAAGTCTCGTCAGTGAAAATAACATTTGACCAATCTGATATCTGATATCTCAATAATTCGCAGCGAGCCATAGCAACGTCGTGACGTTCCATCAATATTTTACGTTTGTCCGATTTTTTATAAGAAAATCCAATTTCTTTCAAAACTAAGCTTAATGACGATTTTTGGCCATGGAACAAACCACATTCACGTTAAGAAACAACAAGTTTTTTAAGTGTTGGAATTTCTTTGCGCAAGTAAAGGTCATATATATGACAGCGAATACCATCAGCGTTGAAGTTGTCAACCGATGTCACACGACGTGGTTGGCGTTTTTTCTTTAGCGTACGAAGATTATTTTCCTGCATGCCGCTTGTACCGTAAGCTTCGGTAGTAATTTTTGAAACAGTAGGTCCCCTAATTCCTAATGCGGCCGCAACACGCTCTCGCACTTGCGACAGTGGTAATAGCGGGGCACCATTTTGATACTCTGCTTCAAAGTTATTACGAACCTTGATCACCAGTTTTCTCACCTGCCTTTTCAGAACATCCTTTCAGCATTTTGATATTTGACAGATGGGCAGCAATCAACACGAAGGAACACAAAATACACAACGTAACGTATGGATAATATGAAAAAAACTCAGCGAACAGAAATGTAGTGACTAGCACGACCGTCTTGTTGCGAGTGACAGATTAAAACAAACATAAAATGGCGGCGGGCCATTGAGTGTTCCCACCTTGAAAAAATATATTTGAATGTTTTTGTTGTATATGTCTTTGTTCAAAACATAATAAATATATGCGATCGATATCATTACTTATTTGGTCACGACACTACATTATATCAAATTAGAACTGTCATCGAGAAAATAAAGAAATGGAAATAGTGTAACAGAACAATAATAACAATCGGGGACGTAAGTGCCCTATCTAACGCCACCAAAATAAGATAAATTTGTACTAAGTTCTAAATTAATAACAACATCAATGTTAATTAACATACAAATAAAGATTTTGCGTCCACCGACTACCTAGTTATGTCGCCAGTTCCGCCGCCCACGCAGCCTAAGGTGATAACATTATACTTACACATAAGATGCTGAATTGCAGAAAGAACACCTGCACTTGTTTGTTACATAGAATTTAAGCTTAGATTTAAATTAGCTTTTATGAACAGTCTTGTATGTTCAATTGTTGAATAAAGACGTATTAAAATAAAATATATTTTTTTCAACGTCGTATAATTCGCGAGTAAAAGTACCTATATGTCCGGTATACTCGTTTAAGATATTGTTGATAAATAAGAAAATTCTAATTCTAGTAAATAAGTATATTGACAAATTAAAATACACAGAGGAACTAACCCAGTCTTCATACAAAGGGTTTGCATTGCAGAGATAAAATTAGGCTGTTAGTTGAAGCACTTAAAATGGAAATAAAAAAATATTGGTTTAAATCTATTTTATCATTTATCTTCGGACTGAAAATATTGTAAAATATAAAAAAAAATCTGTTGTATACAGTAATTTATTTGTACTTATTTTAGCATCTATCCTAGATCACGTTGGGCTATTATAACTTAACAAATCCTATTTGGCAACCACAATCCTGGGGGTATCTTTTGTCGGTAACAATTAACGTAAATTATTCCTAAAATCATGATTTCATTTTGTTAAAATATTCCAAAACAAAACTATTCCTCGTTGTGTATTTTAAATAATAATCAATTTTCAAAAATACCAACTTTTTAGTACTTAGCCATTCAAGTCATTTTTAAAATGGTATAGCCAACTAAAAAATCAGTTTTTTTTGTGCATATTTCATTTATTTATTTTACAATGTTACATACACAAAAACAAAGTAAAACAAAAAAATAATACAATGAGATATAAGAAACGCTTGTATAAAGAAACTACTTATTTCGTAAAGAAATTTCTTCCAGTAGACTTGGGATCGGAGAGTTTGATTCAATCTGAAATTTTAGTGTGTTCCTAATGGCATGATACATAAAATACTTAAAATATATATAAACAAATACTAGCATACATATAAATTAAAATTATAGACACACTTACATAGTATTAATGGGATAGCAACAAAATTAAGTCTGAGAGAGGTAATGCTCAAAATAGGTTTCGATTGGCGAATATTGTATGGTAAGGAGTTTCAGAGCCAGACCGCATGGACTGTAAAAGAGTAAGAATAGAAATCGGTTTTATGAGGAGTGCTTTGTAAAAGGAAGCGTTGACGAGGCCTTACTAATTCGTCCTGGAAACGAGCCAATGTAAAGTGCTGGCGGAAAAAGAATGGTGAAACCAGGGAGATTCAGGTAATTGAAAAGAAGGCAAAGACTCCGTGTTTTCCTGCCAAGGTGAGTTGGGAGCCATTGAAGCTGCTTAGGAAAGTAGAAATGCATAAGGAGTGATTGAAAATATGTGTTCGGATATGTAATTGTTCGGACAGGGTCGGAATAATCATCCGTGGGCATAGTTTGTCATTGCCAATGGCCATTGAGGATATGGATTGAATTGACCTTTGACATTATCTTCTGAGGTATCACAGAAAACAAAAGAGTGGGTTATAGGAAGATTTGCAAGGTAATTCAAGGTTTTAGGGTTTGATGTTTGGGTTTACAGTCATAGGATCCTCAGAAAAGTATTGGTTATTCTGTAGATGGGCAACGTTTTAGCCTCGTCTCTTTTGAAAATGGCATCTTTTATGGTTTCTGTCAGCCAAGGTGCTGGATTATATTTTGATTGAACAAGTTTTAAATGAGCATGACGATCGTAAAAATTTAAGAGAAGTGTTAAATTTACCCACTTTATCGTTGGTTTTTGTACTCTTTCGGCATTGTGTTGTGAGTACTCTAAGTTGATGTTTTTATAGTTACGAAACAGAATAGATTGAGGTCTACGTTTGGGGGTACGGATACTATAAGAGAAGAAAATGAGATCGTGGTATGAGAACGGTGGCGTAAGGTGCCCTTGCATTTTTAGGAGATTAGAGGAATAACATCTGAGTCTGCCAGGCGAATGATATGATGATTGAAAAATGATATTTCAGTTTTCTGGCCTGATGGTTAACTTCCTGAGGGTAATCACTAAGGGCGCTTCAAATTGGAAAAAAAAATTTGCTGTAATTTTTATGACAAAGCCTGTCCAGTGTTCATAGAATAAATACAGGTCAGGGACAAATAATCATGCTAGAAGTTACGTAGTAGGATGGAAAACAAATACAATACAAAATGTTTTTTGTATTTATTAAATCAAATGTTCAAATTGTTTACCACCAGTCATAATACATGCGCGACAACGTCTTAAAAATGATCTTTTGAACAGACGCGCATATCCTCGTGTGGTTATGTTTTCTGCAGCCTCCATGATTCTTTGTCGAAGCTCCCCTATTGTTGCTATTGGTTTAGCATAAACCTTTTCTTTTAGGCATCCCCAGTAAAAAAATCCAACGGATTTAAATCAGGAGAACGGGGCGGCCATAAAATTGGGCCAAGACGGCCAATCCACCGTCCCGCATACTCTTGGTCTAAATAGTTCCGCACTGGACGGGCATAATGAGCAGGACATCCATCATTTTGATACCACATATCCCGTAAAATATTTAAAGGCACATCTTCTAAGCTAAGAGATCTGGCAAATTATGTTGCAGAAAATTTAAATACATTTCGCCAGTCAAATTCCCCGGCAACTCAAAGGGTCCGATAATTCTGCCGTTTATCATGCCTGTCCACAAGTTAACTTTAAATTGCTACTGACATTTGTCCTCTCTTATTGCTTAGTGCTGGTTCTCGATACTCCAACTATGCAGATTATGAAGGTTTAAAAGCCAACTTTTTTACATGTGGTTTCGTCAGACCATAAAACTCTATCTAAGAATTGTGGATCCTCAGCATGTTTCCTGAGCATTGTATGGCAAAATTGTACTCGCGCAGGGTAGTCACGAAGTAATAAGGTCTGCACACGTCTTACGTGGTACGGATGAAATCTGTGACGTTTTGAAATACGATGTGCGGTACTTTTTGGGACTCCCGTAGTAGTCTGTTTGGCACGTACTGAAGTGGTAGGATCATTTTCAATTTCTAGGTGTACCTCTTCTTCGTTTTCTGTCGTAGGTCTTCTTGTATTTCTCCGAGCGCTTGGTAAACGACCTTCCGAAAACGATTGATGTAAATTGATGAATACCCTATAATCTGGATATCGTTGAAGATTCAGGTATCTCTCACGATATAGTCTGCTTGCAGCGTTTGCGTTACATCTGCACTCTCCGTAAATTAAGTACATATTAGCGTATTCTAACGCTGTGTATGGGAACAGCATGGTAAAAATCACAGAATCCAATCCACAAAGGCACGAAATCAAAGCACGAAAGGATGCGCAGTAAACAAAAGAGCGAAGCGTACTGACGACTGACATATGAGCACGAGGTAGTATGGCAACCCGACGCCATTCTATCAAATAAACCAATCAGAAAAAGCACAAATAGTGTCACTTTCTATCTTACTCAAAATTTTAATAGCGTCACTACCTGTCGCACTCTTTCTAACCTATGGCGTAACTATCTGTCTCTCTCACGCTTCGGAAACGTATTGATGACACTTTTCTAACTGAAGCTGTAACCCGATACGTGTTTTAAGATACATAATAACATTGATACAGTTTTCAAGGATTAATTACTAAATATTTCTGTACTAAATATTGCCTTTCGATTGTAGCACTATCATTTGTGCGTCTACTGGAATAAGTACATCCTCCTGCATAATTAGTTTATCCCGATAGCAATCAGGTAATAAAGCTGACCCCCTGCGAATGAGGGATATGCGTACGCGCTGCAGATATGGGTCAGCCATCATAAACCCAATTTTAAGTTGCCACATAAAAAAATAATATTTGAAATTAATATTAATGTACATTGTAAGGTTTTTTATGAATTTGAATTAAACAAATAAAAGTAAACAAATGTAATTTATTAAAAACGCTATTTTTTTCTCCCGAGCTGGACTTATTGTACCAAAAATCTCCACATTCTAGTGGTACGTTATTTCACGGAACTTTAAGCGGAACGAATTATGCTCAAAACTCACCTAACAAAAGATTTAGTAACAACCATATTATTTTTCCAACGGCAAAAAGTCTTTGAAAACTTTCATTTTAATTCATTATACTGATCGCAGACACTGTGCCGAATGACAAGTATAATAAAGAAGCATTCATTACTACATAAACATATTTATCAGAGTGTTATCGGATCTTTTTGTATCGATATATCAAAATGTCGATACGAATCACGAATCGATAACTGTCATTCATCATTTTCATTCAATGTCGATGGGTATCCCTAACGTTTACATTAGAAAAAAAATAATAAATTAGGCTGCATGGTCTAGATCCCTCGCCTTTCCCTAAGGGTAAAGAATTAAAAAAAAAGAGAGAAATAACCTCAATTTTTTTTATCTAATTGTATTTTTTTAGTTCTGCAAGTTTTAGCTCCAATTACTACTTAAAAGTTGATTAATAAAAGGGCGGCAGTGTTTTCTGAGTTACTGGTGTACAATTTTAGCGTCTTGGAAGTGAGATTCTTGAGGAAATTGACGAATTTATATCCGGCAATGGTTTGTTTACAATTTTTTTTTTAAATTGGTATAGATTATAATATTATTGCTTCCAAACAACTGTACAACATTTTGCATGCATGTATGTAGGTTTGTCTGTGAACAACATTTGAGGGTTTTCGTCGTTTGGATTCTTAGGAGGAGGCAGACTTGGCGAGCTTATAGATGCAGATAAGAATAATTTTGTTTAGACATAAAGAGACACTGTAAATTTATTTTGAAAATAAAAATATACCCGTGAAGTTTTTTGCCAGTTCTTCATTTTTTTCCCGAACTGGTGGTAGAGTCATGTTTTGAGTGCAGTAAGAACAAGTCTCTAATTGTCTATGTTGAGAAATAAATATTTGAATTTGAATTTTGAATTTGAATTTCTTCGAGACTAAGAAGTGTCGCTTAGTACTTTGGAAATTTAGTCAGGTAAGGGTGGCATAAAAAACCGAAAAAAAAGATAACAGTGCTTTCCATACCCGAAATAAATGATAAGTCAGTTTGAAAGTTATCCAGTTGGTTGGGTCGTGTAGTAGTCGGCAAACTGACCATTATCAAATTTTATAACTGTATTTTGCAACAGTATATAACCGGTAAATTATGAAACACAAATTAATTTTTGACTCTACGAAAAAGAACTGTAATTTATTTAAAACTGGAACATACAGGAAATTTATCTCAGAAATACCGATATTATTGTTTAGTATAACCCTATTCCCCGGTTTATTACTGTTTACTTTGGCCCTATTAAATATAAGTACATACCTACCTATTTTCATTATAAATTTCATGCCAGTAAAAGTTATTGTTTTTCTAGTTTTTGTCCGTAAAGGACAAAAACTAGAAAGAGTTGGATGGTTATACCATCCAACTACTTACATGTAATCCTCATGTAAATAAACTTTTCTCTTATGCAATTAATGTTCAACCATAAAAACAGGTTCGAATTAACTTTCTTGAGAAGTGTTATAAAATGATGTACGTTATTCTGTCATCAAACCTTACCAGGTAGGTGTGTCCATGAACAGCTTTCAGTAGATAATACTAACCACTAGGTTTTGCCCGCGACATAGTTCGCGTAAGCTCGAGTCTTCGTTAAAATTTTGAGTTTGTAATTGTAATTTAAATCTTTGTAATGTAAATCTTGTTAAATTACAGGGCTGTTCCTGTACGCTACAAGTGCCTACTAACTACAACAAATAGCAGATGGAACATTCAGAGACATGTAATGTAACCTATTTCTAATTTTTTAGAATATCAATATGACTAGATTACAGGTTGGATAGTTAAATTACTAAAACTACTAATTATTTTGGAACAAAACTGTGTCAGCTTAGTTTAAGCAGTTTCGCAATCGCAAAATGTTGGCGCCTGTTATTATACACTGGCAAATCTATTTTGAGTAAACTACTTATTTATATCTTTTACTATTCGGCTCAATGTTTTAGACACGGGAGGAATGCAGCTCTCCGTGTTATACCTTTACTATTAAAAATAAGACAAGCGTTGCGAAGGAATCATTTCTCAGAAACTACATAGGTGAATAAATACTGGCATGAAATAAACAATAATTGTGCTGGTGTCCGAAATAAATGACGTCACGTTGACAGTCGCCTGTTGGCTTAGCGAGTTAACTTTCTAAAACAGGGACAGCTACCACCTACCTAACGAATACAAATCCGAGACTTGACCTGACGCCGGGATCGAGATGTTTATAAATATGACCCCCAGTTCACTGTACCTGTAGTCTCGTCATTTAATAAAAAAATTGATTTTATTCATTATTCGTATCAAGAACATACAATTATTGCAGGTGGGTCAAGGTTTTCAATTTGATTTGGACTTTGACGTGAAAGGAACATAAAATAAATCTACCGACATTTGAATTTTGATTATGACACAGATTACTTCAACGTTAGGTAGTCTAGGACAGTACCAACGATAAGGGATTGATTCTAAAACAGTTATCGATAATACTGCTGACACTTGATACGTACAAACAAGACAGCGTCGGTGGTGCATTAAAAAAAAATAGTGCCTCAATGCAATTCTAAAAGATAAGGTCCAACGGGATTGATTCCGGAGACTGCGAAATGTGTTAATGAGTTTTACTACTTGAGTACATAACTAGTCGGTTTATAGCGTAGCCTAGTAAGTAACGCATCAGTAATTACCTCGGTGTTGCTGGTGTCCAGTAGTGTCTGGTGTAGACTATAAATTGCTTAAAAATCACTCCCCGTAGTAGTATCACTGCGTATTAGTAATAAATTACCCATCTTTTCTATATAAACAATATTGCAAAATAAAGATTTGATTTGAAATTACAGAAATGAAAAAAAAGAATTATCGAAGAATCATTTAATAGAATCGTTCATTAAAAAAATAAGAATGAACCAAAATGAACGCAATATTTATGTAACAAACCTAATATTTCAGATAAAAAAGTACTGCGGGCAAACAAAAGTAATGGCAATAAGCGGCTCCCAGAACTCCACAGCATGTCAGTTTTTACATAAGCTAATTTTGTTCGTACTGAAATGAAATTCTTATTGCTCTTCTCAGAAAATATTCAAAGAAGGAGAACGTTTTCATTCGGAAATTATCTACGGCCCTGTGCGGCCCTGTGCGGCCCTGCGCGGCCCAGCGCAGCCCTGCGCAGCCATTCGCGACGCGGCATCTATTCGGGGTTCGCGATGTAAGGTAGACAACCGGTTCGTTGTCGATAGTTTTTTTGTTTATGGCTCAAAAGTCCCTTTTTGTCTTTAAAGACCTTCGCGACTTGGTGCAAGCAGTAAGTAGCCTTGAGCTATTACACAATTTAACCAGTAACTGGAGGTCACCAAAGGTTTGGTATTCCATTATATGTTGAATGCACGCTGACCCTTTACCTAAAACATTAATTAACATTGAGACGCATTAATCCAAAGTTTTATAAATTAAATAAATTCAAGCTGCATTTTAATACATATAACATAACTTTTCATTATTGTAAAACTAACCATTGGCCAAGTTACCAAAATAAAGAAATAGTTGAGTTCATTCCCGACCCTCCATAAGCTTTTGATTTCAGTACTTTACGCAAAAAATGACTATACCTTAATTTTTATAATATTTTATAATAATTACTAAAAAGAAAGTCAGAACCAAATTATGTATATAAATATATAAAAGACATAAAAGCAAATCAAAGAACATGTAACTGCGTGCATCTTTACCGACAGACAAGGTTCTCGAACTATAGGTTAATCATTATGCAAAAAGACTTAAAATAGATGACATAGATATTCAGTTTAATTAATTACTTTGAAAAATGTCGAAATCATAACATATTAAATAATATCACAAAAAAAATATTTTTGTCAGCTTTATAGTCAAATATTTTATTTTTGTGCTTTTTATTTGCTTGGCTTTATGTGCGAAATTATTTTCTTTGATCGGCAACCCTCAATAAAAAAAAAGCATTTGCTCTGTTTTTGTGCAACAAGTGAATGCAGCATACTTGCTAATGAGATAGCAAACTAACAAAATAAATAATTAATTTGACTTGACCGTTATTCGAAGCTTATTTAATTGAGATGGGCATTTCCGTTTCCGCCTTAACATTTTTCGTGTTTTTTTTTCTACTTAAAATACTCGTCACTTCTAACTGGCAGTGGTGGACAGCCGCGTGAGCCTCACCTGATTTATCTTTTTTGAATTCATTGGCGTCTTGTTTTCCGCCGCGATCGGTCGTGCCTACTCTTGGCTACAAGACCTATCTACATAAAAGTAATTTAAAAAGTACTTTTAAAACCTAAAGGTTTTCGTGTTCGTAATTAGATTGAAAATCAGTAGTGGTGCTAGTGATTATGGAAGAATCGTGTGAAAATGCCAATGTGGCAGTTAGTGAAGTGCTTCCAGGACCCTCCGGCATGCAACAAAATCGGCAAACTCGGTCGTCAAGCAGCTCTAGTAGTTCAAGCTCGAGCAGCTCGAGTTCTAAAAGTAGCTACTCTGAAAGTGGAGGTAAACCGAGAAGAAATCGCCGCAAAAGGAAGAAGGCCGGCAAGCGCAAGCATCATTCAAATCGTAAGGTTCGAAAACTAGCTAAAGAGGTACGTTGTCTCCGTAAGCAAATGATGTACAATGATAATAGTTGCCAAGCAGGGACCAATTTTGATGACGATGTTGTTTCACTTCTGTCGGGTATTACTGAAAACAATTACGAGCAAGCACTCGATTTCAATTCTGAAAATATTAATGCATGTGGAGAAAAAGAATTTACTTTCAACTTTGAAACTAAGTTAAAGGAACCTGCAATGCCTAAGACTTCTGATAATTTTTTGAAGATGCTCTTTGAGTTGCAACATCTAGACAAAAGTGACTGGAATGAAATTCGATATTCGGAGACACAAAAACTTTATAATCATTCACCTGGCTATACGGAAATTGAAATGAATGAGGAAGTCAAAGAATACGACTCGTCGCGTCAACTCATTCATGCCGATAGGGCCTTTGCAGCTTTAACTTTATGTGTCCTTAAACAAAAGGAAGCTTTACAACATACTATTCAAGATTAATTGTTATGGGCAAGGAATAGTGACTCACTTAGTTATGACACATTGGTTCAAAAAATTAATGAGCTTTTTTCTACAGGAAACTTTAGCAAGTGTTCCTCAGATCTTTTACAGATGGTTTGTGGCCATCGTGCCGCGGTCCTCCAGATGCGAAGAGACTGTGTCATTAAACAAACAAAGGACCCTCTGATTAAGGCCAACTTGAAGAAAATTCCACCAACATGTACAAACCTGTTCAATACGGAGAAGTTTACGGCTGCTGTAGAGAAAGCGGGTGGAGTAAGAAAATGCTTTTGGCCATTGCAAAAAAATAGGTTCTCTGTCTCGCAGGTAGATGTGAATAAGCCTCGTGGTTCATCCCAGGTAAAGGTATATAATAAACCCTCGCAGGGTTTCGTTAATGACGCTCAAGTCTGCCAACACAATACTGTGCATTCACATTGTGCTAGCACTAACCTACCTCCGCAAGGTAGTGGCAGCAGCGGTAACCCACCTCCGCAAGGTGGATATAATGCTCATAGCCGTGCTGCTCATATTTCGGTCGCACCGAATAATCGCCATAACTTTCGAGGCCAATCTAACTATAAGCGATACAATCAACAGAGGGGTGGGCGAAAGCGTGCATCGTCACCTCCCCGCCAACACGACAACAAACGGCGTAAGTATTGACTCGTTCAGAGCAGGCCGTCTCCTTCACTATCGAGACCGATGGGAACAAATGGGTGCACCAGACTACATTCTAAAGGTTATATCCGGGTATCGCATACCCTTTTGCCAGAAACCTCCGCTTGCACATCCATACATCATCGGAACAAGTGTAAATGTTCCGGAGTCAGCCGAAATGACTTCAGTCATAAACAAAACGATGGAACAAGGAGTTCTAGAGCGAGCGATAGTTTCAAAAAGCTTCCTGTCATCAATGTTTCTGGTTCCCAAGGGAGACGGGACGTCTCGACCAATATTCAATTTAAGAGCATTAAATTATTACATAAAGACAGAACGATTCAAACTAATAAATGTGAATCGAATCCCAGACTTTCTTCAACCACAAGATTGGCTGTGCAAGGTCGACCTGTCGCAGGCGTATTTCCACCTGCCTATAGTGCGCAGCCACAGAAGGTTTCTTCGCCTGCTGTATCGCAACGAATTGCTAGAAATGACCTGCTTACCTTTTGGTCTAAGTACAGCGCCCAAAACTTTTGCTGCACTCACAAATTGGATAGCACAAAGACTTCGACAGCAAGGTATAAGGATTATAGTGTTCCTCGACGATTTTTTAATAGCTCATCAAATCGAGAAGACACTTCGTGCTCAGGTAGGGGTTGTGCTCAACACTCTAGAAACTTTAGGTTGGATGATCAACTATCAAAAATCAATAACAACACCGTCAAAAAATCTAGTATTCCTAGGAATTCATTGGGATCCATGGTCGAATCTCAAGCGCCTTCCAGACCACAAGATTCCTGCACTTTTGAACAAAATAGATCAAGTGACTCGGAGGCAACGTACTACTCTCAACGAACTTCAAAGCATTGTCGGTCTGCTCAATTTTGCCAGCTTTGCAGTTCTAAAAGGGAGACTGAATTTTCGAGCATTGTTAAACTTTCAGAACAAAATTTTGCAGTCAGATCTCCAGAAACAGTACAACCTGCCTCGTGTTGCAATGAACAATCTAATATGGTGGCGCCAGAATTGTCAACATCCATCGGCTATACATGTGCCGCCTCCTTCTCATTTCCTCACGACAGACGCGTCAGACATCGCTTGGGGAGCTCGACTAGACAATCTGTCACTCTCGGGTCTGTGGTCCGAAGCAGAAAAGGGTCTGCATTGCAATCAGAAGGAAATGTTGGCAATCCTAAAAGTTTTACAAGATCAATGTCAGCTCCTGAAACACAAAACCATTTTGATCCAGAGCGACAACAGGTCAGTGGTCTCATATCTTCGTCACGAGGGAGGCACCAAGTCAGTAACTCTCCTCAATTTGACGTACAAAATTTTCCAAATAACACACGACTGGCAAATTCATATGAACATTTTTTACATACCTGGAATATTCAACAGCCACGCCGATCATCTGTCGAGACTTCGTATGGCTCCAGAGTGGCACCTGTCTTCAAACTGCACAGACAAGATTTTTTCGAAATGGGGAGTTCCATTAATCGACCTATTTGCATCCAACCGAGCACACGTCGTGACAAATTACATATCCTTGGACCAAAACGACAGCCAAGCCCTTTCGTACGACGCTTTTTCTCAGACATGGAACTACAACCTGGCGTGGGTGTTCCCCCCTCCATTTCTAATCCCAAAAGTTCTGAGCTGCTTGAATCAGGCGTGGGGAACTTACCTGGTAGTAGTGCCACGATGGGAGCGAGTCTTTTGGCGCCCCGACATCAAAGCGCGAGCTCTAGCCCCACCATTCACGCTGTATCACTTAGACAAAGTCCTGATAGACACGACAACGGGACTACCTCCCCCGTATGTTCACGATATGACTCTGGAAGTGTGGAAATGTGGGGGTGGTCGGGGATGCTAAAAACCTGGAATAAAAGTCAATTAGAGCTTCTTGGAAAATCATGGCGTCCTTCAACCCGCAAAGTTTATGACGCTGCTTGGAAGAGATGGGTTGCATGGTGCGAATCTCATCAAATTAACCCTTCAATTCCAGCTGGTAGTGACTTGGCAAGATTTTTATCTGACCTCCACCTAAAAAATAATTTATCATATAATTCTATTTTGTTGCATAAGTCAGTAGTATCAACCCTGTGTAATCCAGAGATTTCCGGTCAGTTAAGTTCAAATGTCTTAGTGAAACATGTTTTAAAGTCCATAGCTTTACATAAACCAGTCACCCACAATAAATCTCTTGTTTGGAATATTGACGACCTCGCAAAATTTCTGGAAAGCAAACATATCAACAAAAACAATATATTTCAAGTTCAGAGACATACAGCTGCTCTTCTTCTACTATGCTCTGGGAGAAGAATCCATGATTTGACCTTGCTCACGGTTGACCCTGCAGGTTATTCTGATCAAAATAGTGAAATAGTTTTTTGGCCAGCTTTTGGATCAAAAACTGATTCTGCAAGTTATAGGCAATCCGGTTGGAGGTTAATTTCTAATGAAGTGAATCAAAATTTAGGCCCAGTTTATTGGGTTAAGCATACAACATCGCTCCTTGAAAATCGTAGATCTTCAACAAATTCTAATAATTTGTTCATAAATATCAGAAGAGAACCAAGACCAGCTTCGAAAACGTTAATTGCAGGTTGGATCAAATCCTTATTAGTAGAAGCTGGTATCAAGGCATCACCAGGTAGTATCAGATCAGCCGTGGCCTCAAAAAATTGGATCGACAATTTACCTCTTGAAGAAATTCTTGCTAGAGGCAACTGGCAATCACAAAATACGTTTTGCAAATTTTATAAACGTGAAGTAATAACAACTGTTAATCGATCCTCAATAACTACTTTGTTTAATCCTGTTGGTTAGATATGATTAAGATGATTTATAGATTATATGATACAATTTTGCCTGCTATATTTTCAAGTATTTTTCTTAAATACAACATTTCTTCTAAATGTTTTATTTTATTTATGTTTAGGGCATAAAATGCCCTTTAACCTTACATCATTAACCCTTTTACTACATACTAGTAATTTAGGTTTACATCTTCACATTGGCGTCTATCACTTCTACCAGGCGATAACAAACACATCTCAATTAAATAAGCTTCGAATAACGGTCAAGTCAAATTAATAGAAGCGTTTTACCTACCAATAAAACGCATATTAATTTACTTACCTTATTCGAAGCTTATAAACAAGCTCTGCCTGGTAATTGAGACTCAATGAATTCAAAAAAGATAAATCAGGTGAGGCTCACGCGGCTCCCCACCACTGCCAGTTAGAAGTGACGAGTATTTTAAGTAGAAAAAAACACGAAAAATGTTAAGGCGGAAATGCCTATCTCAATTAAATAAGCTTCGAATAAGGTAAGTAAATTAATATGCGTTTTGTTGGTAGGTAAAACGCTTCTATTAATTAGTAGTTAATTGCTTATTTTTCCTTTTTTTTGTTTTTAAATGAAGTAACAAATATTTTTAGATTAAAGAATTTGTGGTGCAATACAATATAGTTATTATAAGTTTACTCTAACGATGGCTATTTTAACACTAAAAATAAAAAAAAAACTAATTAGTATTTAGCTCATGTGATTATAAAATATGGTATTAACCTTATTGATTATTATAATGAAAATAATTAGAACTGTATATTTTACTGAAACATAAGTGGCCGACGGCACGAACATTTTGAACTCAACCCTTTATTATTATTATTATACTCCCACGTATAAAATTGTATAAATAAACACTAAGTATAAATAAACAACACATCAACACGCGCATCAAAGCAAATATAATTTTTCTCCAAAAGAAATATGCTTTGAAAGTCAAGTTATGCTAAAGCACTATCTACCAACATTTCCTTATTTTCACAAAATAAATTGACCTGCCTATCTTTACTAGCCTTAAACATAACAGAACATTGCGTAATTTATTTTTCTATGGTTTATTTTTAGGAATTTTTTCTATGAAATTTAAAACTTTAGGTTTTATACAGAATCCTCTGACACGAGCCCCTGCGAGCTTCGCTTCATTCTAAGAATGAACAAGGCAGGAAGTTTTACATTTACTGTCGTGAATGGCGGTGCCAAAGGGTAAGTGCGTCGCTGAATATGAAATTAGAGAATTAAATTTGATCCTGCTTATTATACATATAAACGCGGGCGTTGTACTTGATCGCCCTGTATTGAGCAAAAGGTCGAACAGTACATTCTTATTTTGAAGATTGAACCTTTAATTGGAAATGAATAGAAGTAAAAAGTAAACAATACGGTAAATAGACCTCTTGCCCTGACAAGAAACACGCGAAATTGTTATAAATCTGTTAGTTGATGCTTTGAATTTTATGAATTTCGTGATTCGAAAATCATGTAGAGGTTGCGGTCATATCATTACAGAATTCGTAAAACGTGTTTATGAGGTACTACTCTGGACAATCTGGTGATCTAGAATTTTCTGAATCGAATTTTAGATAACAAAATTCTACCTTACAGATATAATAAGTTTGAATGGAATTTAAAACGACCTTTATTTAAACGTTTAATGCCCTTAATAACATGATTCATATATAAGCGAGCTCGGTTTCGAGTTCTTACACATTTTCTTTAATTTTGTATGTAATAATTGGCATAACGAGCATTTGATGTATCTCATTGCCAGATGCCATGGTGGCGGTTTTTTATGGCCTATTGAAATCTTTTATAATACGACATGTTCCCAAATCAAGACCATGCAATAAAAATAAATTCCCTGTTTGGTTCTCAACCTCATTAATTCGATCGTTAAAAGAGAAACAAAAGTACAGAATCAATTATTGAAATTATGGAAATCCCCGTGACAAAATTGCATTTGACATACTGAGGGTAAGATGCGCCCGCCTAGTGGACCTCAGTTATACGAGGTACTTGGAGAGCTTGAAACTTCCTTGAAGTCTAACCCTAAATTACTATGGACACATATAAAACACAAAAGAAAAAGTAGTTCCACGTACCCTGCTCAAATGTCCTCTGCTGATAATGTCGCTACAAACGAGCCTGACATCTGTAATCTCTTTGCCACTCAATTCTCCGCTGTATATAATACGGACTTTGTTCCTATCCCATAGGATTCCTGTGAACCAACTATTGGTAGTCTGACAAAGATATCGGTAACCATAACTCAGGTCTACAGGGTGTTAAAAAGACTTGACGCATCTAAAGGAGCTGGCTCGGATGAGATACCAGCGATATTTGTTGTGAAGTTTGCAAGTGCTTTAGCTGGGCCTCTAAGCATTATTATAAATAAGTCTCTGAGCTCGGGCGTTTTTCCATCTGTTTGGAAAGAGACACTTGTCTTGCCTTTGTTTAAGCATGGTGATGGTGGTATGTTAAAGAACTATAGACCGATATCGCTTCTAACTGTTTTCGCAAAGGTATTCGAAATGTTGCTATGTCCTATATTGTCCTGGCATTTTAAACAAATTGTCGTACAAGAACAGCATGGGTTCATGAAGGGAAGGTTCATGAAGGAGACTTGCCGGGCTAACAGATGCAGAAAAGAATAATTTTGTATAGACATAAAGAGACTCTGTAAATTTATTTTGAAAAAAAATATACCCGTGAAGTTTCTTGCCAGTTCTTCTTCACGAAGGTTTTTTTCGAACTGGTGGTAGAATCATGTTTTATTTGACGTCAATAAGAACAAGTAATTGTCAATGTTGAGAAATAAATATTTCATTTCATATTTCATTTCATTTCATTTCATTTCATTTCATTTCAAGGTCTACAGCAACCAATCTGACATGCTTTGTCGGAGACCTCACTGAGGCCATGGATCATGGACAGTCTATAGATGCAATTTACACCGACTTCAGCGGGGCCTTCGACAAAGTGAACCATGAACTACTACAGTACAAGTTGTACCGCTGTGGAATCGGCGGGAGTTTCTTAAATTGGTGCAGATCTTACCTAACATGTAGGATATCAAGAGTTGTGATTGGCGGTCACTCATCTGGGCCCTTTGTTGCTCATTCTGGTGTTCCTCAGGGATCCCATTTGGGCCCACTATTCTTTAAATTGTTTGTAAATGACATAGGGTCATGCTTCGTCAATTCTAAATTTTACATGTTTGCCGACGATCTCAAGTTTTTTGGGCCTGTTAACTCACCTGAGGATGCCTTGTTACTGCAAGGTGATCTAAACAATCTCGTGTCATGGTGTCGTTCGAATGGTATGATAGATACAGATATGACAGATAGCAAAGCACTGACGGAAGTCGATCACATTCGTGACCTTGGAGTTATACTCGATAGCAAGTTGCGTCTAAACCTCCATATTGACTCCATTGTAAAAAAGGGTTTTAAAATGCTTGGGTTTGTTTTACGCAATTGCAAGGAATTCAAAAAGGCCTCCACCAAGATAACTCTTTTCAATTCACTCGTGCGCAGCTCCCTTGAATACTGCAGTGCAGTATGGAACCCACACTATGATATCTATAAAAAACGTTTGGAGAGTGTGCAAAAACGTTTCCTTTGGCACTTATCATATAGCCATAATAGAGCAAAAAAGTCACCCAGTTATAGTGATCGCCTTACATACTTCGGCATCAATTCTCTTTTTGAGCGCAGAACAGTCCTGGACAGCTTGTTTCTGTTTAAGCTGGTGAACGGACTGACAGACACCCCTTACCTACTGTCCCAAGTAACCATTCAAGTTCCCAGGAGGCTACCTAGAAAGAACAAATTTACTCGGTTCGTGAAAAGTTTTGCTCGTTCAAATCTGGGTCAAAATTCCCCGTTAAATAGAATGTTTAATAGCTACAATGCAGTTCATAACAAGAGTACAATACAAATTGATCACAAGGGTGGTTCGGGACAACATTATGAAATTGATATTTTCTCAAACAGGCTTCACAGTTTTAGGATCGCTATTGGGCTGACACTCTGTTCACCAGTTTAAATTCTGATTTTTATTTTTTATTTTTTTTTTATTTTCAATTTTGATTAAATATATTCATGTTGATTTTAATTTCACTTTGGTACAATTTAATTTTGTTTGAATTTGATACAGTATATATTTTGATTTATTGAATTGATATTATTAATGTTGTATTGATTTAATGTAATTTCGATAATATTTTTAATTAATTATGACTTGTCTTGATTTGATTTTAATGCATTTTTAATATTTGTTTTATGTTGTCATTGTATTTTACTTTTTATTCTATCAATGTTATTGTAAGTGTTTGCATGCTGTTTGTGCCTATAAGTGAGCCAACGTTTATATTTATTTTTCGTTATGTATTCATCTGTACTGTGTATGTATTAGTGTTGAGTTCGTTGGCGCAACTTTATGATAAATAAATAAATAAATGAATAAATCTCATAATGTAATCACCTAAATTTAAGTAATCACCAGCGCGCTGGGCATTTTACTGCGCAAACACGCTGCAATTACAGGTAGGTACAACTTAAGTTCAGGCAAAGTTAATCTTTGAATACACAGCTAGCATCAACCCCACAACGAGGCAGCTAAGACAAAATTAAAGTCATTTACCTGTACCTCCCACCAATTAAAAAAGTTTGTGACTTTTCCGAAAATCTCTCTCGCAGCCAAGAGACTGCTCATATCTCTAACTCCGTCCGTAATCAAAGTCAACGTAATGAGGTTCAAATCTCCGTAGCAAAAAGGCGAATAAAATCGCCTAATGTTATTAGGCTTAAGAAGTAGGTATATCTGCGAGCCGCCGCCGCGGGCTCTAAGTTAATTAGAAAAAAAAACTTTCTTGGTAATTTCCAGAGCGCGTTCTTTGAAAGACCAAAATATTTACGTAATCCAATTAAATTTTTAAACAAAGAATACCTACTGCACCTATAATTTTACATATTAACAATTGTTTTATAGACTTTCTGTGTCAAATTGACATTTGCCTTTGATTAAACGTTTCTTTAACTTGTCAATTTCATACATTTAGTATTCTATTCGCTTATCTACTCCATCGTCGAATGTCACTTGTATACTAGTCTAGGGATGCTTAGGGGAGCTGGACGTCTCTCATGAGATGCGTGGAGCCGAAATTGGTTTTGAAAGTTTTAGAAGTGGATTAGTTGAGACAATAATTCTGCCAGCCTTTTCACCACTTCGTCCTATGTACAAACAAAATTTTACGTTCATACGTTTTTATCATTATTTTTCCTTGCTTTTGTTTTTCCTATTGTTAATTTGTAAATATTCTGATTTGTAAATAAAGAGTTTATCTGAATTTACCTCAATATATTTATATCTAATAGTACAATAGATCTAATAGTAGCGATATACCTAACTGAAATAGAAAAAAAAATATTTTTTATTATTAGCTCCTTGTAGGTACTTCTTAAATCTACATTTTGATCTCGTTTCCCTAGATTATGTTTCTAGCACAACGTTTATCGTTTGTCACCCAGTACAATTACTTTGAAAGTCTTTGGGCCGATTTGCCCTGTGTCAATAATAAATTTTGAATCTTAATTTTATTTATAGCTTCCGACTTGCAGTTTTTATGTTTTTTGCCGCTACTGACATCTACACACATTTTCATACATTTAGGTACATGTGCGAGATATAACACAATGCATGACCTACTCACAGACACTCAATTATTCACCAGCTCACCTACCTACGTCGGTGGCTGCCTACACTGCGTGTCGTGACCGCACAGGAATGCCCGGCATCCGGCCCGGCGACCGGCCGCCCGGGTGCCGGCGACCGGCTGCATCGGGCGCATTCCACAGACGACTGCTGGCCACCGAGGTCAGATGTCTTCGGGCTTCGGGTTGAATGAATCAGTCATTTGAAGATTCGAAACATCACACTGCCATTAAAAAGAGGATATTAAGTACTTTTGTAACAAAATATTTCAAATATAACCATAGGTATATCTACCACATATCTGTTCTCTTTCATTTCATCATACAAAATAACAAGGAATTTTAGTAAGACACGTAATCTATCCCATTTAAAACAAGCTTGTACCATTTAGGGAGTTACAATATTTTGCCTTTTGCAAACGTCATTTAATTATAATATCAATTAGCCCAATTTTCCATGAAATTAAACAATGAAACACATATTTTTAGTCTCTACCACGCAGTTATACTGCAAGGTTTGTTCCGAGCGGGAGCCCTTTTGGACGCATAATTTTTTTTATCATAGAGTAGTTTGGCATAACAGTTTCAGCATAAAGTGTTTTTGCATAAATTGAGATAAGCAGAATATTATACACGCAGAATGTATTCATTGCCATAAGTTTCACTTACTCTAATTTTCTTTATCATAATTTTATACAGCATAAATGTAAAGGACATAACTGTTATACGTCTAAAGATAAATTATCATAAAATACAAAACACATAATAGAAGTATCCGTAACCTCTAAAGTCATAAACGCAAAGTAAGAAAAAAACTTTTGGTGCCTAATTTATCAAGTATAGATCATATGTTGAGTCTTGAAAGTAAAAATAAATAATATTACGTGCGACGTCGAGCGCAACGAGGAGGAGCAGGTTAGTCAGTATGTAGGTCATGCCAAAAAGTGACTTGCACGTGAATAATAAATAATTACATTCTGAGATGTTGTCATTTTGCGAGCGATTGGCATTTTGCAAAGTTGGCATTATGAGATGAGAGGGTTTTCTTCATCTAATTTGAATGTACTCAAAACTTAAGGTGTGAAAATAGGTGGCGATGTTGCATTTACCCATACGTAATACTGACTAAAACACTTTGCTATATTGTCTGTAACAACCAAAGAAGTGTAAAAATTTTTAGGTTATTTATTTTACAGTCCATTTATTTTTGTCAAATTATGGTATTCTATATGTATGACTTGTCAACTTTATGCCATAGCGTGAGATGCCAATAAATGTTATGATAAGTAATCGTTATTGTAAAACCATTTGTACATGAACATTTTATACTAATATATTATTATTATAAATGAAGTTATGGGGAAATAAATTTTGCCTTATGATTTATTCTGTATGAACGTTATGCGAAACAAACAGTATGCCAAAAAACGTTATGCAGCCCTATAATATGCCAATTAAATTTATGCATCCCCATACGGACCCGTTCCGAGCCCGGATCCATCGCGTCTACCTGTTCGATAGTCACATCAGCTTATGCCACCGCCACACTCGCACCCGTGTGAATGTATGCAGTTCGCGTGAATTCTTAACAATGTGCCCTTATGCCGCGCACACAATCTGAGCTGCGAGTCAATCATTGTATGTGACGTGAATGCTGCGGTTCGAGGTTTGCTTTAGAATTGTTTGTATAAAACTTTAAACCATCGATGAAAATATAGATATTTAATTTATGGCCTAGAGTTTATTGTGAAGTTGGATAAACCAAAAGATGCCTCATTTTAGTAACGTACGTCTCGTGAAGGTATATAAATAAAATGAAGCGTATAGTTTCATTAACTTACCAAAAACCACGCTATTTTGGTAAGTTAATGAGGATGTCACGGATAAACTATTATTAATTTCTTCCTCATACAGTTTTGATTAACCATTGATCATTGTAAGTTACGAAAATATAATAGAAGTGTATTGTCATAGTGTGTTCGTTATGTATTTAAAGTATTACGTGGGACACCCAGGAAGTTACTAGCGCTTTGTTTCTGGATCATATTCATGAATACAAGATTCACCACCCGTTATGATGTCGTAAACACGCCGGAAATAACCTGCTTTGTACTTATCAATCATATCATGGCACCACTCATGCGTGTTCTGAGCATCGGTGAGGTTGTTGGGTACCCAGCGTGAAATCCTCCTTACGCAAAGGTGGTTGAGTAGAATATCATGATCACTTCCCGATCCAATTTGCAGATTGTGCTGAATCAAATTTTTCACTTGTAGCACATTTTCTTCTGTAACAGTAGACTTTTTTCTTCATCCATCAAACTAAGCGACCGCACTTAATCTCGTTATACCAGCAGTACACAGTTGCTTTAGAAGGCGCCTTGTTTATAATTCGATTATATCGTCATTTCAAGTCATAAAAAATTATTGCACGAAAATGTTCCCGACGCAGATCTATGTGTCTTTGATACACAATAGGTTCATGATCCTAATATACAAATTTAGAGGGAAATTAAAATTTGGAACAAATATATTTTTACTTTTAAATAATCGAAATAATCAAAATAAATTATAACTTTTTTCACAAAATTTTCTCAGTGATTGATAATAGTTACCTTTTCAAAGTACGAAGTCTTACGCATGAATGGAATCCAATTCACTATCCTAACGTAAGGTAGAAATTCATCTCACCGCTACGATATATACCTAGGCCTAGGTATAATGGTTATTCAGTTTCCTTAAATTGCAAACATTATTTAAATAAAAAACTTTTTCAAGCTTTTCCTTTACGTCAAACTAAGCCGCGCTGTTTCACCCCCCTTTGTTAGTCTTGGTCTCGTGAGATCTATATTTATAAATAAAATATAGTTCTTTTACTGGATGATTTGGCTTTCCACTCGTCAAAGATTTTTTAAAATCTGTTTTTATTATTACAGTTTCGATAGTTATTACGAGTTCCTTGTTTAGAACTTGAAAATTTTAACGTGTCTAACCCTCTTCGGGATTAGTGTCAATTATGGAACCAAGCGAATTGCCAAACTTGACATTTTATGAAATTTATAACTTGGTTAATTTGCAGCGTGTAGTTTCGCGGCCCAGCTGCTCGCGGTAATGAGGCTGCCGCCGCGCCGTTACTACTAAAACTAATTATTGTTGATTGCCTCCCATACTCGTAGTTACCGTTTTATAAGTTTCTTTGTGCGAATTTGTCGTGCTTAGTTTACCCCGGTGCTACCGTTGGCGTGTTGTCGGGGATTCATTATTGATTGCTGCCTGTCTATCTCACACTTAAGTCTGGAATCTTGTATGTATGTCAGTCCAGGCTCAGAGAGGAGGACGGTGAGGGCATGAGACTATCCATCGCAAATTTCTAAGGAGTTGTATTAAACGTTGTACATTTTAGTTATATTTAGGTGTTCATATTGATTTATTAGTTACATTTTATTTTTAACAAGCTGCGGACTTTACTAAATAGAAAAACCGACTGATACCTTATTCGTAATTCGGTATGTAAAGTAAATTTGAAGTATTATTTAATTTACATTTTTCTGAAAGAATTAGGTATATTGGGAAAATTATTTGAATATGTCTGATTCTGCAGTATTCTGATTTCGTGCAGTATTTTAGTTTAAACATTTTTTTAAGAATTTCGTACGTCTACGTTTACGTCGTAATGTCGCGGAGTAGTTATCTCTTTAAAACCGCATTACAAAAGTTATTATTGCACCTGGAATGAACCACTCTAGAATTTTCTATGAATTTTTGTAACAGATATTTATTGTAAACATTTTGATGACAGTTAACCAAAGAGTAATTAGAAGTTGATGCTACTTGATACCGCCATAGAGGTTGAATGAGAGTCAATTTAATTAGCGTATTATTGTAAAATAACTTCAATTGCATTATTCTATGAGTTATTACTGACAAAATATATTCTAGATAAGTGACATCCCCAAATGGTTTTGAATTAAAATGTGAATTTATTTTTTACGTACAAAGTTCCTGTACGGGAAATAATAAATCGTAGATCAGTTCCACAATTGAGCCGAAGAAAAAATATGTCGTTTTAATTATTGTTAATTGAGATGTAGGATGTGTTTACCGGACAAAATGACACTATCATTATTTATTATTGTGCATACGATGGGATCACAACATAACTAATAAAGATACAAAAATATAATACTTGTAACGGTCAACCTTCTTCAGCTTAATATTGTCTGAGGGGTTTCTCTTTTTGTATTAAAACAACAGAAAATCTTCGAGTCGTGACAAATTTTCCAAATGTTTGAGCTCTCATTCTTCCCAAGTTCTGAGCCGATTTACCGACTTTATTGGGAATAAAAGAAAAGGTCCCCAAATGCGTACAAATTGTTTTATTTTTTAACTCGTAAAAACCTCGAAGCTTACACCAAAAAGACTTCTTGCAACGAATAAAAGAATATTGTAACGGTAACGGCTAGCTACAGTATAATTTACTGAAATCTTATATCTAATGCTTCAAGTTTTACGTCAATAGTACTTATACGTTTATGTCACTCAGCCCAAATTTTAAGGTCGTTGGCGACCGAGGCACTCCCGCGAGTCGCCTAGGTCATGGCTGCTGAGATTTCATGGTTAAGGTCTGACGGTAAGGACGAGTAGTAAATTGTAAATAATAATCGTAATAAATCTGTGTAGGTATATTTTCATACCTTAGTATATTTATTTTCATATATATGATTTAATTTAAGTTTAGCAGTTATTCGTTTGAATTTAACGTCGTATACAAAAATGATTGTGATTATTATTTTGTTTGTTATTTATATAAAATACACAAATATTTGTGAATTAAGTTTTGGAGTCTAATGACATGACCGGAGTCATTTCTATTTCGTACAAATTACAATAATCACAACATCTTTGTGAACACAACGTTTTTATTATTTATATGCTATACTTTTATTTCAATAGCATGTATTTCATATTATACTATTTACTTATTTTTATTTATATAATATGTATTTCCTTATCTTAAGTACCTTCATATTAATTAAGTAGCACCAAAATAATATTGTGTGCATAGTTTCAGCGCACTTTGTTTAGGCCACAACTGAAAATCAGCGCTTTGTTGCCCCTAGCTACAAAGCACTAGCTGAGTTGTGTGACCTTTTGTTACTGCAGTGCACATTGGATTTTAAATACATAATGTTTCTTTTAGTTTTTTTCTATTCAACTTGTTTTTTTTTTCTTTTTTTATGTAATTTTAACTATGTGTCATAGTGTGTACTGTGTGAGAACAATAAATTTGTTTTTACTTTTACTTTTACTTTTACTTTATTATTTTTCTGTTCAAAAAAGCATATACATGTTAATTACATTACTACACACATTGGTAAAAATAAATAAATAAATGTATTTTGACATTAGTAAAGTAAGATTAATATAAACTTGTGTCAACACTGACGGTACACATCAAACACTTCTTACATTATGAGACACAAAACTTATCTCCGCTTCTACAAGGCCTAGAGATACGCCGATTGGATAGAAAATAGCCCAAATTTTCCTCATGATAAACAAACAATAAAATGGAAACTGATATAAGTGGACTTATTTCTATTTTTACGGAGGATACAGAACTAAACCTAAAGTTATTAACATAAAACTATCAATAAACAATGCTAAAATTACTTAAATAACATGTAAATAAACTTGTTGCCCTCTACGAGAACATTTTAAATAACGACCAAATAAATCCGTTTTTTTGTTTTTTTGACCAAATAAACAATTAATTAGATTCGACGCTTGGTTGATTTGTGCCCGATTGAATTCAACCGCGCCGATTGAAAATAAAAAAATGTATTCGTACGTAATGGCGGGTCGTGGCAAGTTACAATTCATTGCAGTTTATTTTATCGCAACTTAATTACTTTTCAATACATTTGTAGTAATGCCAGGTTTTTCAATGAACAGAGGTAATTACTTTAACAGATTGCAACTCTTTAATTTATTTTTATTTATTTATTTATTATGGCATCAAACAGTCATACAATGAAAAAATTTTTTTACAAAAGGTATTTCATAATAAGAAGACAACGAGTGCCGAAAAGTACTTTATATAAAGTTATGTTGTTGGTATGTTGTTTTAAATATGTATTTACTATTTTGTGTGAAGAATAGACAAACATATTATGGAAGGGATGTCTATGCATTTGCATTTTGCGCTCTACTTCTATGAGACGGACGATACCTGAGTATTTTTTGAGAGTTTTACCCTTGTCTAAATATTTGTAGTTCTTTTCGGTTTCAACATTTCTATGCAACAATTTATTCAGTAAGTGGACAATTTTTTACGAAAAGCATAAAATAAAAATTTGTCTCAAACGGTCCATAAAAATAAGCAATGACTTTCAGTGATAAGGCCCATAAAGTCCGTCGAAACCGAGAAAAAAACAGTAAAGTCTCTAAAATTTTATGATAAAGGACCTAGAAAATGTTTTGTCTTGACTTTCTACGAAATAAAATGCAGTGTACGGCTTGCACGTCCCGTCGTGTCGCGTGAGAGTACCAGCAAGATGCGACACGAGCACGTGCTGAGCGACCGCAGCTTTTTGCGGCCACTCCTAAATAGTGGACGTCAATGTTCACGTCGCCCCGTATTCTGAGCTTTTCGATAGCGTTACAGATTTACACAATGTGGCAATTTACGTGGCAGAATTGCGTAAAAATACCAGTCGTGCCTTTATTAAGTATCTGTCTTTTTTAGTTAAGATTCTCTTGTTTGTCTCTTATATCATGTGGTCTCGCATGGGTGACTTGCAGCAACCTAAGCGACGTATCTAAGAATTGTAGCATAATTAACTATCTGTAAAACAAGCAAAGAAAACGAATTAATTAATTAATTTGTATCTTCAACCCAGAAGACACTATTACGTTTAATCATGTCCATGCTGATTAGACATTTTTCTGCTCAAATTCTTCTTTGCTTAGTTATTTCTATTAGATACCTACGCTTCATCATGGCTATGCTAGCTGGACAATCTTGACGTGCTTCCATAAAATGTGCTGTCATCAAAACTCATCAAAAACATAAACTTCAAGTCCGTTTGATAAAAAGCATTGTCACTTATTTGACTTGCATACTTTGAACAAAAAATACTGTAATACAATGCAAAACATTACTTTTAAATAGTTAGCGATAAAAAATTGCGAAACATCTCAGAATCATTTTCCTAGCGAGCTCTCTACAAAAAGGTAAAGCGACAGGAAATTCCGGTTCCAGTGAATTGCACAGTCAAAGCATTTTGTCCTAAATACTGCTTTTTCAAACCTTGTTAATGACAGACTTTTGATTTTTGGAAATTAGGCGTATAGAAATGGCGTACATTTGCAACCCATTTCTACTGACACCATTTAAAAATGCAAATTTTTATAATTTATTTAGAAAATATAAAATCGCCGCAATTACCACATTTATCTAGGTTGGAGCACTGTTGCTCCACAATAATTCTCCTGAAGAAGATAAGTGTGATCATTTCTGGTACGCGAATGTGGTTAAGCAAGACCCAGGTACAGTAAGGGAGGGTGGGGTAACACGGGTCAGCGAGGTAAGGTTGATTTGTAGAAATGGCTTTTATCACCATCTGACGGCATTTAGCAGAGGTTATTAATATTATTATTATTTGTCACCAATAGTTTGGTCAAAGGTTTGCACGTTGTTTGTACAAGATGTAGGTATGTCATATTTTTATATTGATATTTGACTATTATAATTACGTTAAGTCGTTCCGGTTTGCTTTGGTTATTAACTTCAAAAAAATAATATTACAACTTAGGAGTCCAGTTTGGGAAAGATGGGAGACCTAGTAACGGGCAAGACGGGGTAGGTACCCCACCTTACCTCATTAATTTCTTGGATTTTATTAAATATAAAAAAAATACAGCACCCAACTGCAAATTATTCTTTGCATAACACAACAGCTCATCCGTTTAGCCCGAATGAATATCTAAAAACGGCTAAGACAAGTTCAAGTTGAGGAAAAACAGGTATCATTACTGCGTCTTTGTATAAAACAGACTTAGAGGAAAGACAAAACAGTAAGAAACCAAACCAAAGAAAGATCTGAGAGTTCCGATGATGAAGATACAGAACTTTTGTACTACCATGGCTTGTATCCCGGGTTCACTGAAGGATGGCTCACTTGTCGCTGTATGAGTTACTGAGCAGGAGTGGAAGATAGAGATGACGAAAGCTTCAGGGTTATATTTATCTGGAAAAAACAAATGCAGGCACATCGTTGGTAACACGAACCAAACATTTTTAAAAGACAGTTCGATCAACTTAAAATGAGCACCCGTACACTCTTCAAGTGCAATCTGTAAAAAAAACGAATACACAAGTAACTTTTCGACGAAGCTCGAGACTCTGCGATCTCGAAGAAGTAAGTTTGTCATCGTTTCTGAGTCTACGGGCTCTTTGGCCGACAGAGTCCAGAAGTTGGCTGGAGAACACGTAAAGCTGTTCAAAATTAAAGGCACTGGCAGACCTATGCGATTACCTCCAATTTTCGGAAGCTGGCTGTGCCAATCTGTTGACCAAAATTAAGTTTCGACGTGATGGTCATGCCTAGGAGCTCTGAGTGGTTTCTATTCGGTACAGATACACTTTGGAATGTGGTCATCAAGTTAAATGAGCCTTTTTTAACGGAAACAAGACACGCCTTGGTTTTGGAAGGGTTGAACTTGACAAGTTGGCTTTACCCCAGTTAGAAACCCTACAAAGTGTCGAATCAATCTGTTCAATCATCGACTCTCTCTGAAATTGGATCTGTTTCAGACTTGCTGGTGCATGTCCAATGTGCCTATCTCTCTACAGCAGTGATGTGCTCAGCTTAACCAATATTGCCTTCTGTTTATATCTACCCGGCTTATGAAGATAACCACGATGAAACATTCTATATAAGTTAAACCCAAGAGGTTACACTGTCTTGCCCTGTAGATGGGGCAAGGTGGTGCAAATTCATTATTTTTTCAAGTTAATATTTATATTAGCAGAGTTATATTTTTTTGTTTTGACTTATTTAAAGAAAGTGAGACTGATTATTTCTTAATAAATGTTCCTACAATCTGCAAAGACAAAGGGGTTTTTTATGAAATACTTTAAAGTCCCCATCTTACCCCACCTTCCCTTATAAGCTTTTCATTCAATCTGTTATAACATGCATTGTTGTGAAATTTTTCAATCCTTGTAATATATCAGTTCGATCATCACTTCAGTCATCTAAACCATTATTTACTTATACATCATTACCTAAATATGAATAAATTTGTATCTATGAAAGTAGTCGAGAAAAAAATATTCCAATAATAATAAAAAATCAAAGCCTTTATACAGTTTAGTGATTCAGTCGATCGGGTGACCTCTTTCTGGCAGGTAATAAAAGCTCGCGCTTTCCGAATACAGGTTGTTTGTAAGTCATCAGTTTTAGTTTGCGCGGGAACGGCCGCCATGCCGGGACGCCCGCGATAAATACATAGCAATTTATTGAAAAACCATTTCAGCGGTTTTTCAGATTGGGTTGCTATCGAGAAGGATTTAATCTGGTTTTGTTTCGTCGGTAAGTTTATTTTATTCTGCTTCAGTAGCGAATGTAAATGACAGCTCATTGTGTACAAAGCGGCGCGGCCGCTCGTGCATTCGTAACACTTTTTCTGGTTATTGGTTCGTTGGTTTAACTTTGTTCTTTGTGTTTATTTGGTTTGAATGATTGTAGAGAAAGGGATTAAAATAAAGTGTAAATTTAGTGTTTTTTTGTAGTAATTAAACGGTACGCCTTGAAGACAAAGAAAACACTGCCCGATGTGTGAAGAAGTGGCCGCTTCGTTACCACCTGGATCCAGGTGGCTTGGACGCATCCTCCACCCCTGACTGTAGTTAAGACTCAAAAGCTGTGAAATTTTAATTTATTACAAACTTATTAATTGTTTTTATACTTGGTTATTTGACCTGAGGGTTAACATTACTTCACTAAATAAATAACTATAGAAAGTTTATTCACAAAATAGCGATTTGTTGAAAGGAAGGTGTTTAAATGGATGTAAGTATATGACCTACCCAACTCAATGTAACCAATCACTCGTACACAACCCACCGAAACAAACGCTGCCTTCCCGTGCCTACAAATATTTACCTGGCTCAATCGGGCCAGAGCCAGAGCAAAGGTAACTGATCAAGCCGCTCAGGGTAGCCACCAGCATGACAAAATTAAAGTAAAAGAATTAAACAAAACTTTAGACGTTATGATCAGAATAGCACTCCTACAAGGATCACAGATGTTTGTCGTTAAGTAAATCAAAAACTATATATAAATTTTCTTAAATTTTCACGATTCATACTTTAAATAAAACACTTTTTACCGGATATTATCGCGTATATTTTAGTTAATTTTAAAATTATTTCGACGTTTCGGCATCTTTGCAGTTGCCGTGGTCACGATAGACTAAGGTGTTGTTCATCTATTGCCAGTAATAAAAACTACATGATTGTCAATACATATTAACGCCATCTGTTTCTCAGTCTTCTCGCATAACGTCCCGGATTGACACAAAAGGCACTGACTGTGTCCTGAGTTTGCAGTCTAACAGTTTGCTGGTTTTTCATTTTGATGTTTTTAAGTATTGGATCCCATGTTGATGAAAGTTTCCAACCATCTTCTCTATTGAAATTTGGATGTTTTTTAATTTCAATAGTTTCTCTGACCATCCTAGGTATAAAATGTTTCTCTTTTGCTAGGATCTTCACGGTATCAAATCTTAAATAATGGTTGGGCTTGTCTATGGAATGTTCACAAACTGCAGATTTTGAGGTTCGTTTATTTTTAACATCAGAGATGTGTTCTTTAATGCGAGTTGACACATTTCGTTTGGTTTGACCGATATAAGAGAGCCCGCAGTCACAGTCGATTTTATAAACGCCTGGATCTTGTAAAGGGATGCTTGATTTTATTGGACGAAGATGCTGGCTTATCTTTGAGTGCGGCTTGTAGATAGTTTTGATTGAAGCTCGCCGAAGAATGCCTCCTATCTTGTCAGTAACACCCTTTATATAAGGCAGGAATGCTGGTCTTCGTTCAACTGTGAGTGGCTTTACGCGGTTTCTGCGACGGCGACGCGGTGTTTTTAAATCGTTATCCCGCAGCACTTTAACCAGGTGGTTGAGTTCCTCATTAATGTGTTGGGGATCGCAGATTCCATGTGCTCTCTGAAACAAAGAGTTGCCTACGGCAGATAATTGGCTCGGGTGGTGATGGGATTTCCCATTTAGATATCGGTCAGTGTGGGTGGGTTTCCTATAAACAGTATGGCTAAGTGTACCATCAGGATTTCTTTGTATTAAGACATCTAAGAAAGCTAATTTGTTCTCCTGCTCCAATTCCATAGTGAATTTAATTTTAGAATTAAGGGAATTGAGGTGGTTTAGGAATGCAGTCACTTCATGCTTAGGTAATATAGTGTAGGTGTCGTCAACATACCTCTTGTATATCTTCGGCACAACAGGTGCCATTCGGCAACTGCAAAGATGCCGAAACGTCGAAATAATTTTAAAATTAACTAAAATATACGCGATAATATCCGGTAAAAAGTGTTTTATTTAAACTATATATAAACATATGATATCAAACGTATTTTAACCTTATTTTCGTGATGTTAAATACGGTTAATATAACATCATGGAAGTTTTTATCAAATAAGTAGATAAAATAAAATAAAAACGGAAATATTCGCATCATAAAAACTTCAAACACAGTCCTGCCGTAGAAAGGGCGAGAAATCTATAAAATCTGTGACTCTGTTTAATCTTGCCCGACCCGCGTCACTGCAGCACACGAAGTCAGTTTTTTTAATGCCCCACGTCCCGGTATTAAACCAATAAGTCAATTCCGACAAAGGCTCGGCGGCGGTCCGCCATCAATCTACATTATTATCGAACGGCCTGAGACTATTCACTTACTCCAATGAAAGTTCAAACTAAGTGACAATTTTGTTCGTGGTTAAAGAGCGAGAGAGAGAGCGAGATCTTTGTGCTTATATGGATAGCTAGTGATTTTTTTAAATAATAGGTTAATAAGCAACCACTGCTAGCGCAGACCTGATTAAGCTTTTATGCTTTAATTCCTTAAAGATTTTTTGTGCCTACGTTTACGCACCTTTTCCGTAATTTTATAACTAAGTATTTTCTATTATTTATAACGTATAACAATGGTTAATATATATTACCAGAATGTAAGGGGACTTCGGACCAAGACCTCGGTGTTTTTGAGGGCTGTATTGTTGAATGATTATGACATCATTTGTTTGACAGAATGATGGTTATTGGATAGCATTGATGATAATTAAATATTAGATAATCGCTACGTAGTTTGACGTCGCGAAAGAGACTACGCCCGCACCAGCGAGAGGCTAAGTGGCGGAGTGCTGGTCGCAGTGCGGCGCGAGCTGGCCGCGGCTTCACGTCCCGAGTGATACTTATCCGCGGAGGACTTGTTGGTATCGATAAAGTAACGTAATAATCGTACACTTTATAATATGAATATCGGAGTAGTTTACATATGTGATCAACATCTAGAGCACTCACAAAACTTACAGCTGATTAATTTTTACGAATCACTGTCAGATATTGTGATGAAGTCTCCTAATGACAAATTTATGGTTTTAGGCGATTTTAATTTACCGAATATTAATTGGATCAAATCTATTGACTCAACGTTTCTCGGTCCGACCAACATGCAAGGTGACATCCAAACTAGTTTTATTGACAATTTAAATTTTTGTAATATGTACCAATATAATTCTTTTTTCAACATTAATAACCGTATTTTAGACCTAGTATTATCGAATGATGACATAACTATTACCGAGTGCAATTGCCCGCTGGTCCGGCCTGACCCGCACTACAAGGCAATTGTGCAGGCTTGTCAAGCTGAGTTGCCCAAACTGCCCCCCAACCCCCGTACTATTTATCTTTACAATCAAGCTGATTACACCGCGATTAATATTAAACTAGACGAAATTGAATGGAATCGTACTTTAAAATCGATGGCAATTGAGGATTTAATCTCATTCTTCTATGACCAGTTATATAGACTTCGCGACATTCACGTACCCTGAAGAACTTTAAATAACAAGAAATACCCACCCTGGTACAAAAGCCCCTTAGTTAAAATTTTAAAAGAAAAAAAAAGTTTCATAAGAAATACCTAAAATACGAAAATCTCTCTGACTACCGTAGTTTCACTATTCTGCGCAGTCATGCTAAATTACTGTAATCTGAAATGTACGCTGATTATATACACGGTGTTGAAAACAAGATTAATACGAATCCGAAGGAGTTTTGGGGTTATGTTAAGCGCAAGAAAAATTCAAACTCGCTTCCTTCCGTAATGAAGTACGAAGGCAATTCTTCTAACTCGGGAGGTGATATATGCGATATGTTCAGCGACTACTTCTACTCCACCTTCCAACAACAAACACCAGAGCCTACATCACCACTAAGCGACTCACAGACTTACGACTGCTCGACCACCTGTGCTGACATACACGATGTGGAAATTACACCTAGCCGAGTTTGAAATTATTAAGTTCCCTTGACATAAATTAATCTGCTGGACCTGACCATATACCACCTTATTTTATAGTTCGTGTGCCAAGAGTATTACAGTACCCTTAACTCTAATATATAGGCAGTCCCTCGAGATAGGTTACGTACCTAATCTCTGGAAAACTGCGTTTATTACGCCTGTTCACAAAAAAGCGGCTATAAATGACATTAGCAATTACCGACCAATATCGAAATAATGCATATTTTCTAAAATATTAGAAAAAATTATCTTTTCTCAAGTGTATACTTCACCTTCATGAGTCATCATGAGCTTGGCTTCCTAGGAGGCAGATCCACGAAATCAAATCTATTAGTGGTGTACAGAGTACCTGACGGAGCAGATGTCACAGCCGTCGCAGGTTGACATTGTATATACAGATTACTCAAAATGTTTTGATCGTATAGACCATGTCATCCTGTTAGGCAAGCTGTTGCGGATAGGTATCAGGGGCAATCTGTACCGTTGGTTTGCCTCTTACATTAATTACCGAAGTCACCGTTACCGATCCGAAGTCAAATAGTAGCGTTAAACGTCGTCGCAAACAAAAGTGGTGCCCTCTGGGGTACCACAGGGATCTTTATTAGCCCCGCTGCTTTTTACAATCTTTATTAATGGCATTCATAATTATTTCACTAATTCCAAAATTCTATTATATGCTGATGACATGAAAATCCTATGTAAAATTAATGGCTTAAATGACACAACTAAACTACAAGCCTAACTTACTTAGTTAGTTTCTTAGTTAACTTGCAGTAAACCTAAATTCAGAAGGTTCTTGAAATCTTAACGAAATAGTTGCAATTTGTATGCATGATATGTGTGTATGTTTATGTATATGTATATGTGTATGTACATTTGTATTTCCTTACTTTATTATTATTGTCATTATTATAACTTCTTCCCTTTGTATCTGTTTAAGTATTATATATAATCACAAAATATATTTATTTACTTTTATAATAATAACATTAGCTTCAAAAATTTTTGTTATTCTACTGAGGCTATTTTTAAAAAAATGTGGGGAAACCTGTTATTGGCATTATGTTTAGTAAAACAATGTTTTATAATTTACCATGCATAATTATGCTGTTGGTTTTCTCAATAAAATAAATAAATGAATACAACATGATTTAAATAACTTTTATAACTACTGTTTTAAAAACAAATTGGATCTAAATATACTTAAATGTTGTGTATGTTCTTTTAGTAGAAGGAAAAACATTTTCCTATGACTATAAAATTAATAATATGTCAATTGCAAGAGTTGACTCAATGATTGATCTGGGTGTAACTTTCGACTCTAAACTAATTTTTGACAAACATATTGATAATATAATTAGCAAAGCTTCTAAGGCTCTAGGGTTTGTATTAAGATTGTCATCAGAATTCAACAATATCAAACCCTCAAATTACTGTTCTGCGCCTACGTCCGAAGTCATCTTGAATATACATCATCAGTCTGGAATCCCTTATACGATATTTATATTGATCAAATTGAGAAAATACAAAGAAAATTCTTAATATTCCTACAATTCAAATGTTACACTCGATAGCGACTACTTATCCCGTTGTAGGCGACATCATATACTCCCACTGGTCATACGCAGATAAATTGTAGATATCTGTTATATTATCAAAATTGTAAACGATAAAATGACGCACCCGAGCTCCTGTCTATGGTTGGTGTCTGGGCGCACCCCAAACTGTACAGAAATCCTACATTACTTCACGTCCCTACTGCTAGTTCCAACTATAGACAGAACTCATTCATCATTCGATCTTGCAATCTGGTGAATAGGGTAAATCGTGAATTGATTGACCTCGAGATATTTCAATCCAGCATATCAAGTGTCTTTGGCTAGAGATTTTTTTGTTACGAAAAATAAATAAATAAATAAAATTGAAAACGCATAATATTTTATAAGTTTAAAATTTAATAATAAAATATGTTAAATTATAAATCAGCATTTATATATTGTGCTTGTAACTTTAGTGTTGTATCCTATTTGTCTATCTTATATCTGCATATATTTTTTCCATCCTTACTTTGTGACTGTTAAATATTATCCTGAATCCTATCTGTGAAAGCTTTATTTGGCTATCTTTGTTTTAAAGTTTTGGTTACGTGAAATATACAGAATATTCACAGAATAATACTCAGTTCTTCATTCTAGGAAATAACTCGGTTGCTTTACTTTGATCTACCATTTCCAACGGAACCCGAATACAGGTGAAGAAACAAAAACCAAATATAACAGCTTCCCGCACGGAAATATATGAAAAAAATACTGACTCAAGTATAACTTTTTTGTAATTTTCCTGTTATTGTGTAGAAATTGGACCCTTGTTGATAACTTTGGAGAACGTAGGTACTTCATGTACTTATTCATGAGCTCCGAAGCACAAAGCCTGGTTTGTTCGCGGCGTCGGTTGCGGCACCTCGCTGAATAAGGCTTCTCAGTCTCTATGATTACCGCAGACCTTCCTGCTGCCTAGTCTAAGTTGTAAAAAACTGAACTGAAAGTAACATAATATGACAATTAGTAAAGAGATTATAACCATGAAACTTATTAGGGAAATGGTAGTTTGAAAATTTTTGACAATAACAAGAGTTAATTAAAGGTATTTTCTAGATTTTCAAAGTTGTTACAACCTTAGTTCTTTAAATATATTAATAGGAATACTCATCTTGTATCTCTTGTACTCCTTGTATCTACCTAGGAAATATATTTTTTCAATAAATTGGATTTAACAGGATAATGTACCTGTATCGAGTATTTGTTGAGAACCTTTGTCACTCATAATAAATCCGCCAAAGTGTCAGCCTTGCGGCACGCCGTAGCCCACTGACGCTACAGAGCGTGTGTTTAATCAGAACTTGGCGCGAAGATTCCTATCTAAGCAATGAAACAAGCCATATATTATAAGGCAATGGGAAACAAACGCCGAGCCTTGCATGCTCCATGAGTTATGCTCTTTGTGTGAATAGCCCTATTTTACAGTGAAAGAATTAATCGTCTCTGAGGCAGTTCATTCAGAGCGGGTTATATTGCTCTTAAAAATATTTAAGGCGCGTAAGGTTGGCGTGGGAAATTAAATGCGCTTAGTTTGATGTTTTATTTTTCAATTTAGAAAACTTCAAAAAAGTTTTTGTGTTAGTTTTTTAGGTAAACTTTTATTATAGTATGTCTTTGAAACATATGTCAAACTTACACACAGAGGAAATACTTTATACCGCTCTCAATTTACTAACTAAATACTTTATAAGTTTATAAATTTTGTCAGCAACTATTGAAAAAATTGCATGTAGTATTAATACAGAGCAAAGTGTACATGTACAATGACTTAATTCATTTTTCCTAGGAGACTCCCTTAAATCTACAGATTAAAAAAAAATCGCAAGCATCCAAGGCTGCGTACAACCCAAACTAAAATTGCCAAGTCACATACTTTGCAAAGTAGAACCAATATTCTGGGCCAAAGTATTAAAATACTTTATAACTCAAAAAATTTCGAACAAGGTATTCGTGAGAGTTGGTTCAAAAATCGATGGCATGGGGTCGTCTTGAATGTCAAGTAAGTTTGGTGTAAGCTCGTTAGGGCGGCGCTGCTGGTCGGCTGCAAACTAGTTCCTCGAGTTACAACTATTTTTTCCCATTCCCGCGCGCACGTAGGATATTAGATTTAAACTTTATTACTTACATTGGATGACGTGGGTAAAATGATGAACAAGTTTTGACATAGCAGGTGAGTTTGCAGAAAGTGCTTTCTGATTGCGAGTTTGCGTGGAGTTTCAGATGTACCTAAATCTTGAGTAATTTATAAGGTATTGCATTTGCATTAAAATACTTCAAAGAGATGATTTTTTTTTTAATAAAGTAAAAAAATATTTTATATAAAAATAAAGTAACGAAAGTAATAAGTATTTTTTACTGCTTTCAGAATCGGAAAGAGAACACTCGATCTACCTGCTGGTAAGTAGCATCCACGCCCATTGACATAATTGGTTGTTTTGAAAATTGAATGTGACTATTATACCGACTAATGAGGCTTTGCCGTCCATAGGCAGTTGGAATTGCATTTGACCATGAAATTTCATCGGCTATACATATATGTATTATTATGGTGGGCAAAATAAGAGGGACTGTAGTTTCAAGCCGCCCGAAAGGATATCTTAATAAAATAAACTCTATTATTTAGAATTGAAATATGTAAACGAACACATAGCAACGCGCATTATTTAGAAAACGGGTCCTGGATCAACTCGACGGCCAGTTGCATTGCTAGGGCACTAGCAATAAAGATTTAAATACCTATGTACGATCTACGACTAAACATTGTTTTTATTTACTTTTTTCTTATTTATATTTTTTTAATCTTAAGAAAACTTACAGCTATTTTAGTACAATAAATTGTAAAATTTTGTTCTAAGGCTAACAAGAAGCAGTCATCATATACAGGCTGTCCACTGCGTGGATGATCCTGCAATGGCAGATAGGTCAGATATGCCAAAATAAAGTCTTATCAAGAGTCTCACGGTTTATCAAGTCATTGACAAATGTATTTATTTTTAATTTTTGTGAATGTCTCTGCTAGCGAGAATTGTTTTCGTTTCAATCTGCAAATATTTAGAACACTTTGTAGTAAAAAGTCTTATTTAAGATTTTTATACTCAATAATTAAAATTCTGACTTTTTTTACTGTGGCGTTAAAAAATTCTAAACGTACATAATCGGACAGGTTGTACAATACAGTTTAAATTATTAATTATGAATTCGATTTATAAACTTGTTCATTAAGAAAAAACTACTATATGATCTTGGTATCTTAGAGGCGAACTTAGCTAGCCCACGCTCTTATTTTTACGATTTTCTTCAAAAACCAGCCTGCACCTAAATAAAAAAAAATACTTAATTAAGAAGCTTTTAGCGTAATAAGTCTAAAAATTATGTTTCATAAACAAAAACGTTATATTCAAATTAGATGCGTTAAATAAATTTCAGCACACAAAATTGGTCTTCATCAGTGAAGCGCCATCGAGCTCCGAACTCGGCCGTCACGTGACTGTTTCCAGAGGGAGACGACTTTAGTTCATGCTTCTGTTACACATAGGAATGTGTAACAGTTAAGTATTATTTGTACGGTTTAATTGTTGTTCTAGCTACCTGTGGTTGTGATTTATGCTATCAGTGAGTTACTCTGCTGCTTGAAATATTACAATTTATTAATTTCATCCAAGAGCAGTATAAAGCTTAAAGGAAAATACTTTTTTGGCAGGTGATTTTTTCATACTATTTTCGTAGCTGGTACGCGGCCCACCTGGTGGTAAGTGGCATCGCACTCATAGACGTCAGTACTCGTAGGTTTTCGATTTAAAAACATTGGATGTGATTATTCGGTATTCAAGATGTGTTGCCGGCCGCAAGCTTCAGTTGGAGTTGCCTTTGTTCCAGCAGTCGCTCTGGCTGATCTATTCCTATATTTTTATTTATTTTTTATTTCCAGTTTATATTACATACTAGCTGACCAGTCAAACGTTGTTTTGCCATATAAATTATTTCTAGGTAATTTCTAGTGTAGACAAAAAATAACTGAGTTATTGTTAGTGTGTAAGGAATTGGTATATGCGTGAAATAGGCATGGAGCGCTGTATACGATGAGGGAATATAAAAATAACAAACGCCAAACATTATTATTTTTAAGTTATTATAGTTTATTTCTTAAAATTATATATCACAAATTAATTACGACAGTAACACAAACAATATCAATCTCTTAATGCTATAGCGTGAACAATATTTTTTGTTAGCCCATCTTTAGCTAACACAAACAAACTGGATGGTTTATTCGAGAGCATGCCACGTATAATTGTTCGTGTGAAAAACATGGTGTGCTCAAATATAAGCCACAAATAGACATCGTTTGGTCTTGGGATTTGTTGATAGTCATTGCAAATGCCAATCTAATCGGAAACTGAATATGTTTGAATTGAATTGGCACATCTGTAAAAAGCTTTAGATACTCGGCCTTTTTTCCTCTGCGGGGGGTTATGTGGGACTCACCAGAATGGCACCTACCCACTAAAAACCACCTGTTGGCTGTAGTTATTACCGTTAGCCTTCATCGGAAGCGACACCCGTCGGGAAGTTGGGCGCGCTAGCGGAGACCCGCTAGCGGGTCTTCCGCCTGTAGTGAAAGTTGCACTGAAGGTGCTCAAAGGGACATGAGTTGGTGGCCGTTCTGGGCAGCCTCCGGTGAAGCCGGGGCTGGGCAGAGGTCGGCCGAAGCATGATTTAGGGATCAATTCATTTAAATGAACCTATAATGAATTGAGAAGGGAACTATGCTCCGCCAGAGCTAGCAAACGCTCTGTCGGAGTACGTGAAGCCCTAAGTTTACGGGCTAAGACTGCGATTTCACTAACATCGACATTTTTTATAGCGTCGCAGACGATACGCATATCGTCTGCTACGGAGGATTGAGGAGTGGGTTTGTATTGGCGAGGAGCCGGGATGGGATTCGATGCGGGGCGCTGCCTCCAGTTTTCTGGGGCAGGCCTGGACTGTGTAGGCTTAGCAGCCGGAGGAACCCGGCTACGCAGCGGCGGAAAGTTTTCTTGAGAAAGGCGCGGCGCCTGTTTGGGTGCCGCCCTCTTGGAATTGGAGCGCATACAACGGGGTGCACGAGGGCAGCCCCTGTAATTTGCGGTGTGGCCGGACTGGCCACAAAGCACGCAATCGGGAGGAGAGGGAGTTTCAGGAGTGCGATTGCACTCCTTAGTGAAATGAGGGACCAGGCACTTGACGCACCTGGGCGGTGCGCGGCAGTTGGCCGCCGCGTGCCCGTACAACTGGCACCGATGGCACTGGCCGGGATGACCGCGGCGATGAGGCGCCTCGATCGAGATCCCAGAGAGGCCGCATATAGTGCTAACCCCTTTGAGGATCTCCCTGGACTTGGGGACGTTGGCGAGAACCACCAAAGCGAGAGGGTGTTGCCTCCCGTACTTGCTGTGCATTTTATGCACCGCGAGTGCCAGGAAGCCTTGGGACTGCAGATCCTCCAGGATAGCCTCGTTCGATAATTCGAACGGGACTCCCCTGAGTACCGCTCTGATCTTACGCTCTTCTGACAGAGCATAAGTATGATAAGCATATTGCTTATCGGTGAGGAGCTTTGTTAAAGCACGGAAGTCGTCTATCGACGAGACTAAGATTTTAATATATTCACCCGAGTTGGCCGCTCGGGTGTAATGAATCTTGTGCTCATTGCACATTGTCGAAACCTCAGTCCATTTACCCTTTTCCCGAAGGAAAACGGGTGGTGGGACCTTGGCCTTGACAGAAGTTGGGGCCGGAGCGGGTGTTGAAGACACCGGGGCAGCTGGCGTTGAAGACGCCGCGGGGGGTGTGGGGACGGGCGTTGAGGGCGCCGGGTCTTGTTTCGAACGCTTCTTAGAGCGCTTCTTAACAAGCGTAAAAGAGGGAGACTCAGGGCCAGTTGGGGTGGCGTCCGAGGATGACTCGGTCGCGGGTGCGCGCTTGCGGCGCGGAGGGGCGTCTACTTCGCACTCCATGTCACTGGAGGAAGGGGACGCGGGAGGGCCTAAGACCTGAGGGGTCTGGGGAACTGGGGTGGCCTGAGGGGCCATTGTGGACATTAACGTCATGAGATGAGGGATAAGGGAATATAAGAAACGGTACTTATCAGCATTTATAGACATGCCTTCAGTACTTTCAAGTAACTTCTTCCTAAACTCGTCAAAGCTTAGGGAATCCATTGCGGAGGGGTTGGGGAGGGACAACAATATATAAATATATATACTATGAACCTATCAACGATGACTAACTTCCTAAAACCACTCTACACGCAGTAGGGCGGTTGATGACGACGCGGATAACTTACTCGAACACGGAACTTGAAGTCCTGGAACGACGAAACCCCGTCAACGAAGCTCACGTTCCACGAAGTACGGTTAACAACCCACTATCCGCCGTGAAAACGGCGTTAGAAACTTATTTAGAAGTACGGTTAACGAGCCACTGTCCGCCGTGAAAACGGCGTTAGAAACTTATTACGGTATACAACATGAAATTATATATTACGACAAAAACCAGTGAAATTTGGGTGCTCAATTAGCGCGGGGGCTAATAGAGCGGGAAGGCGTCTGCGATCGACGTGCGCTCGAGAACGCACGCAGACCGAGACTGGGATACTCGGCCATTTTTTTTTTTTTGCTGCCGAGGCACCCTCGCGGGAGGGAGGTGGAAGATGCGTCATGCATACCCGCCCGCAGGTAAATTCCTCTGCGGGGGGGTTATGTGGGACTCACCAGAATGGCACCTACCCACTAAAAACCACCTGTTGGCTGTAGTTATTACCGTTAGCCTTCATCGGAAGCGACACCCGTCGGGAAGTTGGGCGCGCTGGCGGAGACCCGCTAGCGGGTCTTCCGCCTGTAGTGAAAGTTGCACTGAAGGTGCTCAAAGGGACATGAGTTGGTGGCCGTTCTGGGCAGCCTCCGGTGAAGCCGGGGCTGGGCAGAGGTCGGCCGAAGCATGATTTAGGGATCAATTCATTTAAATGAACCTATAATGAATTGAGAAGGGAACTATGCTCCGCCAGAGCTAGCAAACGCTCTGTCGGAGTACGGGAAGCCCTAAGTTTACGGGCTAAGACTGCGATTTCACTAACATCGACATTTTTCATAGCGTCGCAGACGATACGCATATCGTCTGCTACGGAGGATTGAGGAGTGGGTTTGTATGGGCGAGGAGCCGGGATGGGATTCGATGCGGGGCGCTGCCTCCAGTTTTCTGGGGCAGGCCTGGACTGTGTAGGCTTTGCAGCCGGAGGAACCCGGCTACGCAGCGGCGGAAAGTTTTCTTGAGAAAGGCGCGGCGCCTGTTTGGGTGCCGCCCTCTTGGAATTGGAGCGCATACAACGGGGTGCACGAGGGCAGCCCCTGTAATTTGCGGTGTGGCCGGACTGGCCACAAAGCACGCAATCGGGAGGAGAGGGAGTTTCAGGAGTGCGATTGCACTCCTTAGTGAAGTGAGGGACCAGGCACTTGACGCACCTGGGCGGTGCGCGGCAGTTGGCCGCCGCGTGCCCGTACAACTGGCACCGATGGCACTGGCCGGGATGACCGCGGCGATGAGGCGCCTCGATCGAGATCCCAGAGAGGCCGCAAATAGAGCTAACCCCTTTCAGGATCTCTCTGGACTTGGGGACGTTGGCGAGAATCACCAAAGCGAGAGGGTGTTGCCTCCCGTACTTGCTGTGCATTTTATGCACCGCGAGTGCCGGGAAGCCTTGGGACTGCAGATCCTCCAGGATAGCCTCGTTCGATAATTCGAACGGGACTCCCCTGAGTACCGCTCTGATCTTACGCTCTTCTGACAGAGCATAAGTATGATAAGCATATTGCTTATCATTGAGGAGCTTTGTTAAAGCACAAAAGTCGTCTATCGACGAGACTAAGATTTTAATAGATTCACCCGAGTTGGCTGCTCGGATGTAATGGATTTTGTGCTCATTGCACAATGTCGAGACCTCAGTCCATTTACCCTTTTCCCGAAGGAAAACGGGTGGTGGGACCTTGGCCTTGACAGAAGTTGGGGCCGGAGTGGGTGTTGAAGACACCGGGGCAGCTGACGTTGAAGACGCCGCAGGGGGTGTAGGGACGGGCGCCGAGGGCGCCGGGTCTTGTTTCGAGCGCTTCTTAGAGCGCTTCTTAACATGGGTGAAAGAGGGAGGCTCATCAGGGCCAGTTGGGGTGGCATCCGAGGATGACTCGGTCGCGGGTGCGCGCTTGCGGCGCGGAGGGGCGTCTACTTCGCACTCCATGTCACTGGAGGAAGGGGACGCGGGAGGGCCTAAGACCTGAGGGGTCTGGGGGACTGGGGTGGCCTGAGGGGCCATTGAGGGAATTAACGCCATGATATGCGGGATGAGAGAGTCCAAGAAACGATACTTATCAGCATTTATAGACATGCCTTCAGCACCGGTACTATCAAGTAACTTCCTCATAAACTCATCAGAGCTTAGAGAAGCCATTGCGGAGGGGTTGGGGAGGGACAATATATGAACCTAACAAAGATGACTAACTTCCTAAAACCACCCTACACGCAGTAGGGCGGTTGAGAACGACGCGGATAACTTACTCGAACACGGCACTTGAAGTCCTGGAACGACGAATTCCCGTCGACGAAGCTCACGTTCCACGAAGTAAGGTTAAGAAGCCACTGTTCGCCGTGAAAACGGCGTTAGAAACTTATTAGAAGTACGGTTAACGACCCACTGTCCGCCGTGAAAACGGCGTTAGAAACTTATTACGGTATACAACTATGAAATTATATATTACGACAACAACCAGTGAAATTTGGGTGCTCAATTAGCGCGGGGGCTATAAGAGCGGGAAGGCGTCTGCGATCGACGTGCGCTCGAGAACGCACGCAGACCGAGACGGTTGATACTCGGCCACTAAATGTTGGAACAATATACCACCCCCCCTTCGCAAACTAGGAACTATATCATCCTTTAAAACGAAACTTAAAAAATATTTACTTGCATATCAAACAATGATACCTAGTGGGTTGCGCGTTGTTCCAACATACCAGTGACGGGTATCAAGTAGGTGCAAGCTTTATTATTATTATTTATTTATTTAATTAATTATTAAATGTATTATAGTGCAGAGAATATATATTAGTTAAAATAAATTTACACTATTTTATTTCATATTTGTATTAAGCGTTTATATTTGTAATTTATGATAACTTCAATTTGTTTTTAGTGAGAATATGTTATAGTCTTCTACAGCCACGCAAGTGCGCATACGTACCGGTCCACAAGGGCACATCTGAAAATGAGCGCTGTGGCATGCCCGCAGCACATGCTGAGATGTGTCCTGTTTGACAAATATTAGGTCTTTACCTATGAAATTGCCGTTTTTCACGAAATAAATGAAGCGTAATTTTTTTATATATTTTTTATTTCTATTAATCAAAATAATCACCCATGCAATCAATGCATCTTTGCCAACGCATTGGTAGCTTATTGATGCCTTTCTTGAAGAAATCAGCTGGACGGGAGGCAACAAATTCTTCAAAGGCATTTTGTACTGCCTCTCGGGTATTGAATTTTTTTCCCGCCAAGAAGCAGTGGAGCCGAACGATTGACCAAAGCTGGTTGGAGACGTGCGAGCTTCTCCATCATTGTGTTCAGTTCTTCACAGTACACATCTGCAGTAATGCTTGTCCCGTTTGGCAAGAAGCTGTGATGAATTACACCCGCGTTAGACCACCAAACAGTGACCATCACTTTTCTAGGGGTAAGTTTTCGTTTAGGGCATTGTTTGGGTGCTGAACCAGGGTCCAACCAACTTGCTGAGCGCTTACGATTGTCAAACAGGATCCATTTCTCGTCACAAGTAACAATGCGGTTCAGAATTCCTTCATTTGTATGCCTGCTGAGCAGTGCAAGGCACGTATCCACGCGTACTTCGCGCTGGCGGTCATTGAGTTCGTGGGGTACCCATTTGTCAAGCTTTTTTACCTTGCCAATTTGACGCAAATGGACCAATATTGTTTTGATGCTAACGTCGAAAGCTGCTGCTAATTCAGCCGTGGATTGAGTTTCATCAGCTTCCACAATTGCCTTTAATTCATCATTGTCGACCAAAGTTTTCGGACGACCACGGGGTTCATTTTTCAGGTCAAAATTTCCAGAACGGAAGCGGGTAAACCAATAACGGGTGTTGCGTTTGTTTGTAGTGTTCGCTCCGTAAACGTCGTTGATGTTGCGTGCCGCTTGTGCCGCTTTGCTGCCACGACGGTACTCATACTCCATAATTACTCGAATTTTTAACTTATCCATGATGACGAAAAATGTTCGAATGCGTTGAAAACAAAACACTAACTATTAAACAAATGACGATTTTAGAAAAAGAATTCCATGTTTGTCAAATAAAATTAATTTGAAATTAGAATTATCAGTCAAAAAAAAATATTTTCATTTGAAATGGCCAGTACGGCAAAACGGCAGTTTCATAGGTAAAGACCTATTATACTACAGCGCAACATATTGTTCTATGTATTTTTAACAATTATTGTTTTATTTCCGATCAGTTGTCATTATTGCTTTTTAATTCTTGTGTATTATTATTATTTTGTGTCTCTTTTCTGTGTGTTTATATTTTACATTGCATTGTTCCTTTTTTTTCTTTTTGTATTTCTGTATTTCTGGTCTTGGTCATTGTTATATGTTAAAAATCTGTACTTTACTGTGTGTGTCTAAGTGCTTTTATTGTTATATTTTGTTGCTGTAGTAATTTGTGAAATAAATGAGTTTGAGTTTGAGTTGAGTTAATAGGAATCCGTGGTATTAATATATTTTCACCTCGGAACTTGCCATTTAAAATGCTGGATTCGATACGTTTTTCATTAATTTTTGAATGACTAATCGCGTACCGTTGCACAGCCGTGGCTGGTTCAAATTACGAAAGCAAGATAATTAGAAATCCAACCTTCAATTGTAAATTATGCGGTGGCATGCCTGGCAAATCTAGTGAGTACAAAAACTCTGTAGGAAAATTTACAGCTTCGCTGGCATCGCAAACTGTATCAATAGATTTGTATGATACCAAGTTCCCTGGCAACAACTGTTGTTTCTTCAGATTTAAATTGTCAACGTCTACATTTTTTGCTCTTGCGAATCAGCGATTGTGCAGAAATCGGTTGGTAATTTTACGTATCCAGTTTCATCTATAGCAACTTTTCCATCACCGATATCTAAGAGTTGTTTTCAGAATGTTTCAGCGGATGGATCTTGAAGCATTTGAACGTGCATATTTACTTTCAGGTGTACTTTTTCAACATTACGCCACAATGGAGATGATTTTAAGCAAGCTTTGATCTCATCAGCGTATGTTGAACGTGGAATGACGGGAAGTGTTTGTCTGAAATCACCTGAAAGGACCAACAGAGTGCCGCCAAATAGTTTGTCGTTGTTTTTAAAATCTTTTAATGTCCTGTTCAACGCCTCAACTGAATGTTTGTGTGCCATAGTACATTCATCCCAGATAATTTTACACTGTTTCAGCACGGTGGCCATGGACGATTGTTTTTAATGTTACACACTGCGTCAGGGTTATTTTGAATATTTAGTGGCAGCTTAAATACTGAATGAGCTGTTCTGACTCCATCCAATAAAGTTGTCGCAATGCCCGATGATGCAACAGCCAATGCGATGCCATTATTTGATCGTATTTCAGCAAGAATTAGCGAAATAAAGAATGTTTTGCCAGTTCCACCCGATGCATCCAAAAAGAAGAACCCACCTTGTCCTGCTGAAACTGCGAGCAAAATGCGGTCATAAATGGTTCTTTGTTCCTCATTCATTAGTGGGACATTGCGAGTAACAATCGCTGCAACAGTGTTGTACTGCAGTTCACGATTCATTTCAGTGTTCATTAAATCAGATGCAGTTCGATTTGGCGAATTCATACCGAAATGACTGAGTGATAAGTTGGCAATGACAATGCAAAGATCCTCAATAGCAATCAATGCTTCATTGTACATAGCGTCGCTGAATGTTATCGTTAGATCGTTGCGCCGTGTACGATGTTGATGCAATATATCATCAGTCATTGAATCTTTGTCATTATCCCACAATATCTGTGCTCGGGCTGGGAAACATGTAGTCAACACTATAGCGAATAGTAGACGAATTTGTATTGCTGTACAGTTCAATGCAGCTTCAGCAAGCATACATTTCCACTGGTTGTCGTCTTCCAGCCAGCCCAGTGCAAGGCATGCATCTTTATACGTTGGATACTGTTGCCCATTCACTTTACGTATATCTTGAAATGATAATGGGCCAGTAACATTAACCAACAACAGTCGAAGATAAAAGCACTCAGTGTGTCTTGGATTGACTGTAAATAATCGCCCCAAAGCATTTGATTTAAATAAATTACATGGATCAACTGGTGAGCCTTGCTTGCGGGGCATCCATTTTTTTGTTTGAGCCCGTGTGAAATAGCGTGGTACTTGTGAATAGAGTAATGTTCTTGCAAAGGAACCAAAATCATCCGCACGATTACACAATTCAAAAAAATCTGTGAGTGTAGTTTTAGGTGCATTTATAGCACGATCAATCACTGTCTCGTTCGCGAAAAATACACGCTGACTGTTTTCAAGATGGACGGCTAACTGAACAACTGCTGGATCCCGTTCATGAATTGGAAAACCAAAGATACGCCAAGCAGCTTCATTGGAGTTGATGTACCGACCAATTTGGTAGAGCGTTATTTCATCGTTTTTATTCACTGGGGGAGCATTTACTTTAGTATTTTCCACTCTAAACACAGCCATATCACTGCCTTTATGGACATACTTGCAAATGTATTTGATGCTCTTTACAGAACTGCAGAACTCAACATTAATATGAGCATTGTATGTCTTGCTTAGAAGAGGCGAATACGGCACCACCCAACGATTGTCAATGTCAATGTCTGTGTTGCTGATATTTTAAATAAATGATTGTCCGCCAATATTGGGATTTCTTCGACGATATATTGGATATCCGTCGATATTCGTGATCGTATCATTAGTGAAATCTTTAGGGAAATTTTTAGTACATTTTCCATCTGCCATGCAAGGCGATGAACGATTAAGAGTACCGCATGGACCATGAATCATGTTTGCTGCAACAATATCAAACAGCAGTTGGTCAGTAGACGGATCTGGAATTTCCGCAGAAATGATACTCTCGATTTCTTCGGGACGGATTTTGTCGATTACCCAAACAAAAATGTGTGCATGAGTTAATCCTCGCTTTTGCCACTCAACCGAATACAGCCAGCAACGTGTGGGCCCGAATACATGTAATTTAGTAATGAAACTTATTAAAGACTTCAACTTTTGTCTGAATACACGTGCTGTAATGTCATGTCGATGTATTGCATTTTGGCCAGGCAATAGCAAAGATGTAATCTCTGGCCATTTTGGATTACATGTGAACGTGATGAATATCACGGTCTTCCATATTCGCGCACATAAGTCAGAGCATCCTGTATATATTCTTGCATATGACGTGGACTGCCTACGTACGATGATGGTAAAATGACAGAGTTACCAATTTCGGCGACGTCGGCGTTGTTGTTAATAGCGTCTCGCAAGTGAATGTACTCTTCCGCACGTAGCTTGAGTTGATTATATCGTAAGTATCGTAGTCGTTCGCCCTCTATCTTCGCGTACATGTCGACCATGAATTGTTGACAAAGCTCACGACATCATAGAATGACGTTGTCCAGGCCGCGTCGAATTATTCAGTTATCGAGCGGGATGAAAAATGATTAAATTACTAAAATGGCTATAAAAAATAGGGGTTGGTGATAAAAGGGTAAACATTTAGGGTATATGTATTTTTTAATGCCACATTATAAAAAAAAAATTGTCCAAAAATTTAAAAAAAAATGTTAAGGTTGAACAACCCATATCACTTAGGGGTATGAAAAATAGATAGTAGCCGATTCTCAGACCAACTGAATATGCATTTAAAATTTGGTAAAGATCAGTAAAGCCGTTTCGGAGGAGTGACGTAACTAACATTGTGACACGGGAATTTTGTATATAAGATAATCATCATAAAATGACTCTACTGCTTAAACTGCCTAGCCTGTCACCCAAGCACTAGGGTCTTCCAGTGATATATTACTATTTTACAGGTATTAGTATTCTTGACTGTTTTCTATGTGTGTTGAGAGAAGTACATTATCAAAATACATCCTGAAAGTAGCCATTCTTTGCAAATTGTTATTCGAAATATGTATTTTTATAAGTACTGTAGGTACTAATAAAACAAATAAAAGAACTATCCCTTTAACTGGAACACGACCACGTAAACTTGATTATTACGGCGGTTACAATGGGATGGACTTCTTCTATCAAGATCTTAACTTCGCTGCTATCACAAAATTTTATGTTTATAATGTTGTATTAAGATATGTCAGCTGATAGCCAACCTTCACTGGTTGGAGAAGCTCCACGAGGGTAAGAAGAAGAAGATCTTTTACTTTCTTCTAGTTTTACTTCCCAAGTTTTATTTCCTACCAACCTTTTAGCAGAATAACTTATCATTGAAACACTAAACAAAATGTATGTTAAAATACTCTATTTTTGTGGCTAGATATGATGTTTGATACATTTGCTAGACACACTTACATATTAAGCAACTCTACAGAGTTATGAATTTTTTTCTAACTTACTAGGCATTTATTATTTGTTTTATAAATGTTTATTAACAAAGTATTATATTTCTGGGCTTGATAATTATGTAATGTTATTCAAATACTTATTTTTATTATTACTTAACAACATTCCAGCAACAGAGAAGCCTCACTCCCAAGCCACAGGGAAGCTTAATGCGGGTGTCAGTGCCCCAATGTAAAAGTGACAAGTTTTGTAAATAAAGAATTTTCATTTTCATAACTAGGACTGACATAAGAGAACAGAATGAAACAAAGGCTCTGGTTGTGTTCCGATCCAACTACTACGGCATTTTTAACAAATATCATACTTGAAACAGATTTTTAGCCACACATCACTCCACCGACTAGCTGCGTAGTAAAAGTTAAGAGAATCAATTTGGGAAGACCAATGGGACGGGACGGAAGTGGATTCGGGCGCCTTGTGAATTATGATTCGATGTGCCGTCAGTACGGAATACTTCAATTATTAACTATATATGCAATAGTTTGGTTAAGGCGAGGTATCTTTGTAATACAAAATCAATCCTGCTATAGTAAACAGAAGAAATTACAATAGAACCTGAATGATAAATAACAAGCGCAAGATTTACACACGGTCTTTTACTAAGCGTCTTAGATCATAATATATACTAAACCTCGCCATGTGAAAGCTACAAAAATATAAAATTTGATCTCAACACTAACATGTTCATTTATTTACAAATAAGAAAATTTACAAATATACAATGGGAAAAAGAAGGGCATGGAAAAAATATTTAGATAGAATATAACGCCTTAATTACTTTGTACATACAGCAAAGTGGCCAAAATGTCAATTCTTCTCGGATAATCGGATATAATACAATACATTTTGGATCTTGACAGTTGGCATAACGTAAAAAGGCAAAAATCTAAATATCTTTTTTTTGTGGCCATCTCAATAAAACATTATTTATTACTATAATAACGTTAAGTTATCGTTTTACCATTTTATCATTTTAAGACGCCTCCGACGAGGTCCAGGAAAACATTGTATAAAGCCTTGCCATTGGTATTTATGAAATATCTTAATTTTAATGCAGCGAATCTGACAACGCTTGGCCTTTAGGTATTATACCTGGCATACCTTTTAAGTTATTTCCTTTGCCTATTTCCGGGCAATTTTGAAATCGGAACTGTTATAAAAATTTGTTTGAATTTACAATCTCAAAACAATTGAAAGTATTAGAATTAATGCTGTTGTTTTGAATCTGTCAGGTTACGTGCAAAAATTAAACTTATCAGGGAGTATGTTCCTGCAATAATTTTCGAAGGGGCCATACACAGGGGCTTCAGCGATTCGACGAGCTAATATCTGCGTTCCAAAATAAAGCCCCCTGGGGGCTGTCGAACGCTGATATTTATAATTCTAGCGTAGAGAAACCAGTCTTAGTTAAGAACAAAAGCTTTCGCTTTCGGAGCACCCCAAAGAAAACAGTCATTTTGCGACGATTGCACTTGAAGACCTTAAAACAGTTAATGCAGAATGATATATCACGGTTTGTTATACACAAGTCACCGCCTAACTTCGAAAATCTAACCCAAAGTGACGTTTTAGCTCAGACAGTGTTTGAAGCAGGAAAACATAGAAATTCTTAACCATCCTCCATTCAGGCCTGACCTAAGCGTTAAGCATTTCTTGACATTTTCTAAAATTAAGAAAAATATTCGTTGTCAAAAGTTTCAGTACGATGAAGAAGCAGTCGACGCTTTCAAGCCATTTTAAAAACTCCTATTTCAGAGTTGAATAAATGTTTATATAACTGTTTCGAGGGAATGGCAAAGTGTATTCAACTACGCTGTGAATACATTTGAAAAACAATAAAAAGTACTGCGAGGCTTTAATTGTGTAATTTTTCTCCAATACACAAAATTTAAAAAACGTGCCTGACCAGCTGTCTGTGATTGTCATATCTATTCAACGACATCAAGTAATTATACACAAACAAGATATATCGTAGCTTAATCAAGATATGCTCGTACACAGATGTTTATTAGGCTATTCTCGACTATAATGGGTGACAACTGACAAACAATATCGCTGAGTCGTCTTGCGTCCACTCTTATTTAATTAATAGAGATTGCTTTTCCCTGCTTTTATAATTTTTTTTGTATAATGTTTTCTTAGTTAAATTTTTATGTCTGATATGCTTATTTTCTTTTTTTTAAATTCACGTGTATTTCTATTCTTAATGTCTGTTAAATTTGTTTTTTTGTTTGTTTTTTTACTCGTATTTGTGTTAACTATGTTTGTATCAGTTTATTTTGTGACTGATGAAACTTTTGGATGCAAATAAAGAGGTTATCTATCTATCTATATATTCTTTTTTTTTTTTTTTTTTTTTTTTTTTTTGTTCCCCTCCGCGGGAAGGGCAGGAGGATAAAAATGCCCTGACGCATACTCTGGCGCGATTCCAAAGTTATGTGGGACTCGTCCCGACGCCTACCAGGACCATACCCACTAAAAACCCCCTGTCGGCTCGTGCATTTTTGCCACTCAGCCTTCATCGGAGCGACGGCCAATTGGAGAAAGAGGCCGCGCTAGCGGGGCCCAGAAGGGGTCACCCGCTGGGATTACATAGCACTGAAGGTGCTCAAAAATTAAAAGTAAAATAAAAACATTAAAAATGAAAAGTAAATAATGAAAACATTAAAAATTGAAAAATTAAATATGCATTAATTCGGATTTACGTTAGAATTAGAATTTACGTTAGAATTAGAATTTGCGGCCAGAAGGGCCTCGAGATCGCGTGACAGTCTGGTGGATGAGTACGTTTGCGCATTTCTAGGCCTAGCGACTTTGAACTTCGAGTCTAACACAGGAGCAGCATATGAGACAGAATCACGAACTAGAGGATTGGGATGGGTTTCGGAGCGTTTGAAGAACGCTTCAGAGAGTGTTTTGAGATATTGTTGTACTGTAGGCAGTTCAAGATCTCTATGCAAGTCCGCGTTACGCACGTACCACGGTGCGCCTGTGGCCCGGCGGCAAAAGAGGTTTTGAACTACCTGCAGTTTGTGCAGGAGGGAGGGTTTGGCGTGGGCAAAGATTGGCGAGGCATACGTCATGACGGGTCTAACGCAGACCTTGTAAAGTGTACGTTTGTTTCTGAAGGACATTTTACTTTTTCTACCTAACATGCTATTTAGGCGGACTAAATAGTGACGAGCGAGTTTCGAAACTCTTTCAACGTGTGGCTTGAAAGAAAGCGTCGGATCTAATGTGACGCCTAAGTATTTAGTACTGCGCTTCCAGGGGATGGGAATGCCTAACATTCGAACGTGGGGATCGCCATCGGGACGACGGCGTTTGTGGTCGAAGCGCATCGCAGAACTCTTTTCAGGGTTCACATCGATGCGCCATTCTTGAAACCATGCACCAAGGGCGTTTACGGCCTTTTGGAGTCTGGTTACAAGGCGCCGAACACCGTGGCCTTTGGTATAGAGTGCGGTGTCGTCAGCGAAGAGGGCGAGTTCGACGCCTTTCGGCGGGTTGGGAATGTCGTTGGTGTACACGGTGTACAGCAGAGGGGCGAGGACTGAGCCTTGAGGGACGCCAGCCTTTATGGGACGAGGTGCAGAAAGCGTGCCTTCGTGTTTAAATCGAAACGTACGGTCTTTGAGAAACGACGCTATTATCCTGACTAGGCGATCCGGTAAGCCTATCTTGTAGAGTTTATAAACGAGACCGCTGTGCCAGACTTTATCGAAGGCCTTGGCTACGTCAAAGAAAACCGCGACTGTTTTATAACGACGCGGATAGAAACCGTCAAGTATATACTCGACGATTCGGTGGACTTGCTGAGGGCAGGAGTGTTTAGCGCGAAAGCCGAACTGATGGGGAATAATGAGAGGATCGCCATCCGTTGGAAACAGATGGTTCCGCATTCGAGAAAGTATGACTCTCTCGAGAAGTTTAGACATTGCCTTGAGGAGGCTGATGGGTCTGTGATTAGCCGGGACGTTCAGAGGTTTGCCCGGCTTGGGAATGCCTATGACTGTCGCTTCTTTCCAAGCTTTAGGAAAGTAGCTATGGTCGAAGCAGGCATTGAAAATGATAGCTAACAAGGTAAGCATCTGTTGCGGTAGGTGCTTAAGTGCGTGGTTGGAAATTCCATCCGCACCCGGAGCCTTTTTGGACTTTTGATTTCTAATGAGAAGCAAGATTTCGTCATTAGAGACTGTGACAGGGTCGGCGGTGATGGGGAGAGAGTCTCTGCGAAGGACTTCGTCCTCCACCGCTTTGATGTGAGTGGGATTCGCGGGTTGCATGCTGGGCGAGCATTGTGCGGCAATGCTGTCGGCGAAGCATTCGGCTTTCTCTTCGACTTCGAAGGCAGTAGTGCCATCGGGACGAGTGAGAGGAGGAACGTGAGAGACGGTGTCTACGCGTAAGGCTCGGGCCATGCTATAGTACGCTTGGTGGGACGGAGAGATATTCGCCATGAGATCGTTCATCTGAGCGTCTCGGAGTTCCGCGAGGCAAGACCTAACTTTACGTTGAAGCTGATTCGCAGCTGTTCTATAGGCGGGCGTGGGATATTTCTTGGCTCTCCGGAGAGCCGCGTTCTTAGCTTTAATAAGATTGCTAACGGCTAAGGGAAGCGTGGGTTTGCCTTGCTTAGCAACCTTTTCGTTGTCACTGATGGCTGAGTTGATAGCATCAGTGAGAGAATTTACTAATGAATCGATTTTATCCGGGCTATCTAATTGTTCGGGAGAGATCGCGAGTGGAGAGTTCGGAGCCTCTAAGGCTGAAACTAATGTATTTTTAAAACCTTTCCAATTGGTAAAGGTCTTAGGAGATGAGACGTTATCGTTCGGCGGTCCTAGCACGAGGGAAACGGGGCGATGGTCGGAGCCTAGGTCATCGAGCGGTTCGATAGACCTTAGGTCAAGATTGATTCGCTTGATAATTGCAAAGTCGAGGATGTCAGGAGAGTAGGACGGGTTGTTGGGATAGTGAGTGGGAGTGACGGGGGATATGACATCTAGGTCAAGGGAGTTAGTGATGTCGAGGAGAGCGATACCGCTGGTGTTAGTCGATAGGCACGTCCAGTCAGTATGTTTGGAGTTAAAGTCTCCGAACATAATGACTGAATGGCCGAGGGCGAGAATGGCCTCAAAGTCGCTTCGGATTGGTCTGGTACCACTAGGTATGTAGATTGAAGCTATGATGATGGTCGGATGACCAGTCATAGCCAATCTACACACAGTGGCTTCCATGTTGAGGAGAGGAGGGGTAGGGAGAGGACAGCAGTGGAAGCCTCTTTTGTAATATATAGCGGTGCCGCCGAAACCGTCAGAGTTGGGCCTATCGTTAAGAATAAACGCGTACTTAGGTATAGCGAATCCCCTGGAGCGGTTTGGAGTAAGCCATGTCTCCTGGAGAAGGAATAAATCAGGTTCTTTGTTCTGAAGGAACAGTTTAATCTCGGGAAGGTTGGTATTAAGGCTACGAGCGTTAAACGATACTAGGGATAAGCCCTTGGGTTTAATACGACTGGACGCTGGATTCGCGGGTCTAGACATTATAATTTATTATTTACGAATTTATACAAATATAAAAGAATTTACAACGAACTTAGGAGCGAGTGATGCTCGGCTAAAGCAAATAAACGCTCTTGAGGAGAGCGGGCGGCTCGCAGTTTGCGTGCGAGCACGGAAATTTCGTTAATATCGACGTTTTGAATAACGTCGAACACGGTCTTCATGTCCTCAGCCAACGACGACTGAGGGGAAGATGACAACGCGGGACGCGGCCCTACGGGAGCTACGGGAGCTGGGATGGGTCGGGAAGGTGCAGGCGGGACGGCCGGACGCTGCCTCCAAGACAGAGCCGGAGTAGGTGTCGGCTGAACGGGCTTTGCTTCCGGGGGACCCCGGTTGCGCAGCGGCGGGAAGTTGGCAGGAGTGAGTGGCGGCGCCGGTTTAGGCGCGACCTTCTTGGTGGTGGAGCGCGGAGCGCGCGGGCAACCCCTGTAGTTAGCTGTGTGGCCGGACTGGCCGCACAGCACACAGGCAGGGAGGGAAGTGGATTCGGGAGTGCGAGTGCACTCCTTAGTGAAGTGAGGATCCAGGCACTTTACGCACCTGGGGGGAGCTGAACAGTTAGCCGCTGCGTGGCCATAGAGCTGGCAGCGGTGGCACTGCCCAGGGTGACCACGGGGGTTGGGACGCTCGACGGAGATATTTGAGAGTCCGCAAATTGTGCGAGCCTCTCTAAAGATCTCCCTCGAGTTGGGAGTATTCGACAAGATTACTAACGCTAAGGGAAAACGCCTACCGCGGTTGGAGTGCATCTTGTGCACTGCTGTGACCGGGAAACCCTGAGACTTAAGGTCATCGAGGATGTCTTCGTTACTGAGTTCGAATGGGATGCCCCGTAGTACTGCGCGGATCTTACGCTCCTCCGGGAGGGCGTAGGTGTGATACGCGATTTGGTTTAATCCGAGTAACCTGGTAAACGCGCGGAAGTCGTCGACGGTCGCTATTTGAATCTTGATTGTATCGCCAGCGTTGGCGGCTTTTAAGTAATTAATTTTGTGCACTTTGCACAAGTTTGAAACCGCGGTCCAGCGCGCTTTTTCACGCAGGAAGACGGGTGGAGGGAGCTGAGGCTTCGGCGGGACGGGAGCGCAGCGCGTCGCTGGCTTCGATGGGACCGACGGAGACGCGGTCACTTCGAGTGACATGAGCGGCGCGGGGGCGGGTGTAGAAGACACCGGGGTTGGCTCGGGTGTTGAAGACACCGCGGCTTTTTTCGAACGCTTCTTAGAGCGTTTGGCAACTAATTGGAACGCGGGCTCAGGAGAGCCGGTTAAGGTGGCGGCGACCGACGACGTATCAGACGCGGGTTCGGAGTCGCTCCCGGGAGCGGTGCGCTTACGACGCGACGCGTGAGAGGATGCGACCGATTCGCAGTCCATCTCGGACGAGGCGGGAGACGCGGGAGAGCTTAAGACCTTAGGGGTCTCGACGTTGGAGGCCTGAGGGGCCGGGGTTGGGGCCTGGGGACGCGATTGATGCCTGCAAGGCCTGCGTTAGGATGTCTTTTGGGATGGAGACGCCTGCCGCAGCAAGCGCCTGGGTGAACGCGTTCGCGAAGTTAATAACGCTTAGTGAATCCATTAGGGAGTGTTGGGACAGTATTATATATAAATATAAGTATAATAAAAGATGCCTAGTTCCTAAAAACCTAGCAAAATCCTAGCGGCAAACCTCCCTACCAGCGGTAGGGGGGCTGGGGAGAATAAATTAAAACTAACAATAGTACGCCGAAGGCCGCTACCTAGAAACCTAAAAAGGGTGCGCAGGTAAAGAGTTGACCGCGTTAGGGTCAACCTTTACCGACAGAAAGGACAAATACACACGAAAACACACAAATATGATAAAAATAAATATGAAAATAGGAGAAAAATAAATAAAATAGAGAAGAGAAATAAATAAAAATAAAAAGGACTGGTTCAGTACAAATTCGTTGTCACCGTTAAGTATCCTTTGCACTGAAACCAGACTACTTACGCCGGGCACAACACTGCACTCAGCACAAGCACAACACAACTTAGCACAGCACTTTGAAGACTAAGAGGCTTAGTCGCAAAGAAAAATCGCACTTCGAAAGCACTCAGACGGAGTAGAAAGACTCAGGAAACCGTAGCACGGAGCCAACACGCTAGACTGTGACGTCAGTAAACTGAGCGCCGCGGAATGGCGGGAAGGGACCGATCAACGGAGAGCTGGGTCTTGCACGTCCGCACCGCGTGGCGATCGGAGCGAGAATCGATCTATATATTCACAATAGAGGAAGGTTTTATATGTAAATGTAGACGAAATATCACGTAAGTAATGAGTAGTTTTAACAATGAAACGTTATTAATATTTTTGCTAATTTGTAAGGCTTTAATAACTTGGGGCCAGTTAAAAATGAGCGTAAAGATGATTGAAATCTCAAAATAAGCTTATTTAATAACAAAAATTAAATATTTGAAGCTTGAAATTTAATTCCATTTGTGTTAATCTGATTTGGTTTTATGATTTGAATTTCTGAGGACACCAGATTCAAAGAATGAGATAAAACGTAAAATACTTTTAATAATAATTTTGGTAATTTATTTCATTTACTTACATTATTTGTTTTTTTTGAATCCTTATAATTCAATATTTAATAACAGTTAAAGGTAAATTAATGTAATAGAATTTGCCCACCGACCTAGCCGCTGCTAACATCACCTTAACAGGCCAGTTAGTACAACACTACACAATAGCAGTAAAAGTTTGTAAGAGCCATTAATAGTTTATAAGTACATACGGTGGCGCTATTGTCTCACTGGAGTTGGATTCCATCGACAAACCACTTTGGTTTTGAAAATTAATTGTTGCCGATAGTCCTTTGTGCTTTATACTTACCTTCATACTTACATACATACTTCATGAAGTGGTGTCGTTATCTTCGACGACGCTCCGCGACTTGTGTGAGGATACTTGTGTAATCAAGTTTGTTGTGAAATATAAAGAGTTTACTTTTATTAGTAACACATATATGTTAAGTAGAAAGTCCGTATTGCATGTGGTAACAAGAGATAAAATGTATGTGAGAATGCTAATTTAAATTTCGCGACCAAAATACGAACGCCAATGCCCAGAAATAAACAAAAATCACTTTGAACTTTAAACAGAAAACACTTAGAAACAGAGCAGGTATTCATCATATAAGTCTCGGTAGACTCGGGATTACCACCAAATCGTGGTAATTGAAGAGAATATTATAAATTTTATTTTATGCTCATCTGACGGAGCAAGTCAGAATGTATTGCTTCTTTTATTTCTGTTATGTCAAACGTATATTTATATATATTTTCTTCTTAAATCATAATAATTCGTATTAACCTCTTTACTGAAATGTCGCGGCATTCTGACGTGCTTCCTAAGGCTTAGCCGTGACGGTACCGTCCAGGTTACGAACCTCATGTCCTCTGGAGTAGAAGTCGGAGCTACTGCCGACGATGCGAAGAGGCCTTATTTTAACGACCAAGAATGGTGTGTTTATACTAATACCACTACTTTTAGCTTTTTTTCCTTTTCCGAATGTTATTGGATTTGTGAAAACAAAATAAGTAATAAATAAGTGACGTGATAAATATCTTTTTATTGCCAATCATAACCTAATAGCGAACCTGGAGCTGGACTTGGGCCCTGTATCAAGATACCCGTTTTTGTCAATTGACAGATAGGAAACCTCCATCCAAGCCTCCTCCTTGAAAGCCAAATGCTGATAATGTTTAGAAAGAGCCAAAGGAAAACTAAAAATAATTATTTTTGTATTTTTATTGTCTTTTCCAAAGTTGTTATCACTTGATTCGTTTGATTACTTGTATGAACCGATATGAATTTTATATGCTTAATTTGTTTCACACAACTTCAAATATATCAAGGACTACCCGAGCTTAACTTTCTTTGATTCGTGGAAGTATGAGTCGGCCACGTACAGCCTGCATGCGCGAGCGGCGGGCTGCGCTGCGGGACAGCAAGCTAAGTGTGTAGTATGAGACGGAGAAGATGTTCAGAGAATTGCAAGCCAAGCGATTTCTCAAACACTTTTGACGGCGGAGTGACGTAGCGGTTAGTTGCCCTGCCTCATATGCCGGACGTCCCAGGTTCGAGCCTTGGTTGGTGCACTTATTTTTGTAATGCACACAGGTGTTTGTTCTCGGGTTCAGATGGTTGTCGTTATTTACATATGTATGTTTATTCTGGGTTCTCCTTCCAGTTCGCTGTATAGTTATCCATAACACAACCTCTGCTTCCTTTGTGGCTATACAGTTGGTGTGCTTGTGTTGGGATTTATTTATTAGCTTTCTAATTCAAATTCAAATTCAAATATTTATTCGTCACATTGAAAATTTACTGTTCTTATTGACGTCAAATAAAGCACCACCAGTTTGGAAAAACCTTGGTGATGAAAAACTGGCAAGAAACTTCACACTTCTAAGAAGAAGGATCAAAATTTAGTCTATTCTATTAACATAAAAAAATAACTTATAATATGTATACTTTGCTCTTGACACCACGTAAAACAATCCAGTATACAAAATTGAACATTAAATCAGTTCTTGTTAATTCATTTTAGCTCAGTTTGACAATTTTTGGACAGTTTATTTATAGCCCTATGGGCCTTTTAAATTTCACCGGACTTTGTAGCTTAGCGCTGACGGCGCTTAGCTGGAACTTAAACTACTCCTACCTAACCAGTTTGAAAATGGAAAGGTAGTTATAAAAGAAGTACAAGGTAAAGATTTAATGTAGACATCGCGGTGCTGTGGCTTACATCCCACGGCCCGCGACCAATCCTATTAGCCCGGAGATAGCTTCACTACATAGAGCAGGAGCTGGGGATGACGAATGAAAATGTTAATACAGACAAAGGAGATTTAAAAATATACTAAAGTAAGTAAGTACCACCACCACATATAAACTATTTAAAACTGATTAAACTGAACTGACATGATTAAAACTGGGCGAAAATCCTAGTCGATAGTAAATGTAAAAAAGCCAAAGTAATTTGCTAGTAAACGTCAAATAGTTTAATCTTTCGAAATAATTGATGGCATCTGATCGCTGGGTTTATTATGACTGTTTTAAACTACCATATAACTATCGCGGTTATTTTCACTATAATTTAATGAATTTACGGGATTCTTACCACGAGTAATGGTAAGAATTTTAGTGGGTTTATTATAATTATTAACCTTGCTTGATTGCCCATTATCTATCGCCCAAGATAATTTCCAGCCTATGATAAATTCCAGTGGCAATGTCATATATACAAGTCTTCGTTAAAACAAAACAATTGTGTACCTACATAAGTCTACAAACGTGACAAAATATTACATGAATTAAAAAAAAGCAACAATTCTTTACAACGATTCTTACAATTCATTCAACGATTCCTAAAGTAGTTAGTAGTTAAAACATAAAGCACCATCTAGAAATCAGTTTCCTAAGTTGAAACTCAAGTTTGGACCACTTACAAACTACGAGTATTTGAACACCAGTTCTCGGCGTAACATCGGAATAGAATAACTGAGCAGACCCGGCTATTATTCCGCAGTGAATGAGTTCAGCATTCGATTCCCGGGTCACATTCAATTCCGTGCTCTTTAACGACCTGATTTACAATGCACTTGTGAGGATAAAGCTCAATTTGTTATTTAGATAAGGTGTTATAAATTAACTAGCTTGCGAGTTTCGCGTTGAATCGGAGGGGGTGAACGGGGGGTTTGGCTATTGGTGCAGTGGTTTGAAACGCTAAATTATTAATGGAAGATACTGGTTTCGGACAAACCACACTATTATTTTTTTTTCGAATTCCAATTGCCACAATTTTTGATATTGTATACTATATACAAAACAAAAACAAAACCAGAATGAATAGAAAATCAAAGCATAATTCGTTTTTTACTACCAGTTTGAAATAAATACTGATACATTCCAAATCAGAATTTTCATAAAAGTGAAATATATGCAGCTAAAAGATATCAATGATAAATTAGTAGAAACATAATTCGGAACTTTGATCTTCTCTTAAAAACTTGTGACAGCAACTCCCTGCCCTGCAGTTTGCCACCGTAGCGCAAACTATGTCTAGTTAGGTTTGAGGCCTGTCAGAAAACTTATTTTTCCAGGTTCTCTTTTTGACTGGATTTGCTGGAACACGCACACGGCCGCGACCGGATGCAGACACACTGACACGTATCCGTTTGGAGGACGGCCAATTCAGGGTTGCCTGATAATTATTTAGCGTTTATAGTTGGATAAAAGGTATTAAACACCTTATGTAAATTTTTGCTTTGTATGACAATTGTTGTTTTATTTACAATATCGCCGATTTTTCGTTACACCAGTTTTTCAGCTAATGTAGCTTCCAATAGCAAGCACACTAAAATCAAAGAACGCAGCTTCGTTTTCATACTTTTTTGGTTCGGGCACTTTTGAGCACAGGTACTGAGACCATTTCTAAACATGTCACACGACTAATAAACGTTACCCATTAACCACTTGTTAACAAGTTACAACTAATATTAATTCGAAATATTATTCGAAAACCAACATTAGTTTACATTAGTACTTAAAAAGGTATTATGATTTAATTTATTAGCGCATAGCTATCTTACGATCACGAAGCAAAGTATACAGAACGTACATGGAGCATGTAAAATGTTCGAGGACGCGACGCGACGAGTCAAACCTTAGCGAAGCGGCGCGCATCCGAGCGTGGCGGTAATAGAAAACTTACTGTAATAACAAAGTTTCAGCGGCCGTTTCTGAGTTGCCAGATTCTCACTGAACTGCCGGAGGGGGGTGGGGAGTCTGTGTTCAATTTAATCTACGCGTTTCGAGGTACTATATCTCGGATATAATAAAAACGTGGTTCTTTATCTTGCTTATTTTTTATAGTGAGATTTAATTATACTCGTAAGCGCATTAAATTAACCTTTTTCCTTTTTCCGTTACATTTTCTATAAAGTTTAAATTAACCTAATATTTACAGGGATTTGTTGATGGAAAACTCAAAAAACGGGAAGAATTTAGTTGTTTTACAATACAGATAGCTGTTGTTTACTTCATGTCATATACAAATTGTACACTTACTATCTATTTCATGTCTTTTACAATTTTGACAAAAGATTTTGATTTGACAGATGATTTTTCCACCGGCTGTGTTCCCTCTCGGTCGACCTGCAATATAAAGAAAAAATCTTTTATCGCAATTTTTTTACCTACGATGAGTGACAATAAGAATGTATTTACCAAAACAAGAGAGTAATAGCGAATGCATAGAATGTTAAGTCTTCAGTTTTTTGATACACTCAACAAGTTAAGTTTACGGCAAGGAATACGCTGCTATTTTATTTATTTATTTACATATTACAATTATATTATATGTTGCTTGACTTCCCAAAACCACGGCTGGTTTGTCTGAAAGTTGCAATTCCTCTAATGCTAGCTTATTCTAAAGGTTAATTTTATCTATATCTATAAAAGCACATAATATACATAATCTAAAGAAATAACTAATAACTTTTTTTCCTGTTCTAACTTATTTGTACAAAATTGCAATTATGAATGCGCGAGCGCGCAATATTATACAATTTGTGTATAAGAATGTACGTCACATATTATTATCTTCTTCTAGCATCTCCCGTCCTGCTTATACTACAGTTTAATATATTTTCAAAACTTAACGGTAACCACAAACTCAGTTTGTAATTATTATTTATGGACCGATTTGGGACTTAACTATAATCTTGTGAACAGAATGGTTGCCCGGCTACCGATCTTCATGGCGGCTGACAAAACAAGGATCTGACACGTTGCGTTGCGGCTATCGGCAAAGCATTTACTTGGCTTTTGATGTACCGATGTGAGTAAGTTGAAATTGAGGTAATTGTTAAAGGTAAATTTAAGTTTGTTTAGATATCGTAACAAATATCATTAAATAAATAAAAACAAACAATTAGATACAGTTACATTTTAAACATATATTGAAGTAATTAAATGAGAAGCACTGGAAACGCCTATTGTATAAATTTGATCCCGAAGCAAAAGAAACGGAGGATGAAGTTTAAGTAAAAATATCCCTACGTCACTAAGTATGTCATCATGAAGGTGGCAAAAGGAGATTTCTAGAGAATTTAAAGTCTCAATGTTCTAATGACAGTTTTGCAGATTTAACTATAATAGAGCTGGAACCAACACCACAAAGGTCCAGAAAACCCTATTTTAAACTCAATTTGAAAATGTTCCAAAATCAAAAGTTAAGTTACAACAAAGCGGAAGTGCAGCGGAGCCCTGGTTCCGTTGATATGTTAATTACAACGGAATCCTGAAATGTCCATTATGGCCGCCCGAATTAATGGCAGGAAAACGTGACTGGAATAAAAGCGCGGGAATGTATCGAAATTATACCTACACTGCAGGAAGTTATTCACCTTTATTATTCCCAGCTTTTAAGATAAACTTTATCCTTATGTGTTATCTTTTCAGTTCAAATGTATCAAACTATTAATATATATGTACAATAACTTGTTTTAAAAAGATTAAAGTTAAAGGTAGTTAACGCTTGATTCTCTCAATAACACCTATTTCACAAGTTCAGTAAGTGCTGATTATGATTAAGCATAAAATATTTGTCCTTTTTAAATGAAATAACTGACGCTCGAAACCGCTGCTAGACCTGATGTTTTGTTTGATTTAAAAAACAAACATGTGAAGGCGTGATCAAGGGTTCCATTAGAAAAGATTGTAATTAGATACATTTTAAAATGAGTCTTTAATAATATATGTAAATTCAACTTATAGTACGTTATTAGGAGAACCGGGTCGATGTGGAGCCTTTAAGATAATTTCTCAGATTATTTAGTAATTAGAACAAAGCTTTTCAATGTAAGGATGCGGACTTTCGTAAACACTGTATTTTATGCACAACTGAAGAAAATTTCCTGTTTAAAAAAATCTGAAATTAGTTGTAGAAACTACACATATCATCCTAGGATATTGCTTAGTAACGGGAAGTGGCATTTGCAATAATAATAGAGGGAACCAAGTTACGAAACGAAATATCCTTTAATTAAAACAAAATGTTCAACAAAGGCTCAGCTAATATTTTATTCTGCACCCGGTTTATGGGCTGCCCTAAATATTTTTACAAATAACGTGAAAATTACACCAAAAATTATAATTTTTTCAAGCCATTTATCGCTAGGCCCCGTAAATATAACCGGCCGTTAAAGGCAACGTCACAAATCGTGGGTCAAATAAGTACATATTTATTTTGTGACCTTTCATCGGATTATAAGGGACCGAAGGCCGAGAGTTATAGGTATGACTTAAACGTATTTGGTTTTAGGAACTTTAGGATTAATGATTACGAGGGATAGGATGTTTATTTCTTCCATGTGTAAAGTGTCTAAACGGTTCAAGTATGAATTGTCATGTTCACAAAAAAACAATGGTTCTTTTTCTGTTCCCTTTAAAGTTACGTAAATATTTTGATAACTGACGACGATTCTGGTTTTTCCTGTCCTTGGTCGTTTCAAGAAAGTTCTAGTAAAATAAAATTTCATTTTAACTAATTAGAAAATTATTGAAATTTTGTTATTAGTATATACACTTCAGATTTTGGCATCAACACTCGGAAACGAATGACTCCAATATATCATACGCTGCGTAAAAAAACCGCAAAAAAGAACCTGAATGTGTTTAAAACAAAATAACCGCATTTATTCACCGCACATCGCATGTTTTTTATCTTGTTTCCGGATATCAATCTTGTAATCTCCCGTGCTTATAGAGGCAGCCTTCGTGGCCATAAGTTGGCGTTAGTCCGCCGCCGGCCATTTATTAGCACAGGCGGCAAAGCCAGGAGCTAAACTCGTTGCCTAAAAAAGTTGCCCCACTTTTTTTTTGTTTACGCGAATGCAGCGTATTTGGAGGTAGGTATCTGGTTTTTAGGGGATTTAATAAAGCACGGTAACTTTGTATACATATTAAAATGTAAATTTTTTTAAGGTAATATAAATCAAGTTGATATATGTAAGACATAAGAAGTCTTAACTATAAAAGCCCCAATATACATCCCTGACGAACAACTGTGTAGCGAGTAGTCGTAGCGGATATATTCTTATTAAGGGGACGAGTAAAACAGTGGTTGAAGATTTAATAAATATTTATTTTTTTTTCTTCCCCTCCACGGAGAGGGCATGAGGATAAAAAATAATGCTCTGACGCATACTCCGCGCGCGCGATCGGAGTTATGTGGGACTCGCTCCGAGCCTATCAGAGCCCTACCCACTAAAAAACTCCCTGAATGACTCGTGCAATTTTTTGCCACACAGCCTTCATCTGAGTGACGACCAATTGGAGAAAGAGGCCGCACTAGCGGGGCCCAGAAGGGGTCACCCACTGGGATTTACATAGCACTGAAGGTGCTCAAAGCACTGAAGGTGAATACATAGCACTGAAGGTGCTCAAATTGAAAATAAAAATTGAATTAATTCGAATTTACATTAGAATTAGAAGTTGCGGCCTGAAGGGCTTCGAGATCTAGTGTTAATAACGTGGGTTCGCCTGTGTGCACGTTTCTCGGTCTAGCGACTTTGAACTTCGCATCTATGACAGGGGTAGCATACGAGACTGAATTTCGAACTAATGGATTGGGGTGGGTTGCGGAGCGTTTGAAGAACGATTCTGAGAGTGTTTTGAGGTGCTGTTGCACTGTAGGTAGTTCAAGATCTCTGTGCAGGTCCGCGTTACGCACGTACCAAGGTGCGTTTGTGGCCCTGCGGCAGAGAAGATTTTGAACTACCTGCAGTTTGTGCAGGACGGAGGGTTGGGCGTGGGCAAAGATTGGCGAGGCATATGTCATGACGGGTCTAACGCAGACCTTATAAAGCGTACGTTTGTTTCTGAAACACATTTTACTTTTTCTACCTAACAAACTATGTAGGCGGCTTAAGTAAAAACGGGCGAGTTTCGTTACTCTATCGACGTGTGGCTTTAAAGAAAGCGTCTGGTCTAAGGTGACGCCTAAGTATTTAATACTGCGCTTCCAGAGGATGGGAATACCTAACATTCGAATGTGGGGATCGTTGTAGTGATTACGGAGTTTGTGGTCGAATTGAATAGCAGAACTCTTTTCTGGATTGATATCGATACGCCATTTTTGAAACCAATCACCGAGGGCGTTTACGGCCTTTTGGAGTCTGGTGATATTTTTCGGGACCTCGTGACCTTTGGTGTAAAGGGCGGTGTCGTCAGCAAAGAGGGCGAGTTCGACGCCTTTCAGCTGATTTTCTGGCTACGTACTTGACGCTGGGCGCTTGTTACGTTGGTTAGAGACTCGCTCTGCGGCCAGCTTCGTCCGGTCGTAACGTAGTCAATCCCGCACTCGGTGCACCCCTCGAATAGATACCTCACCTCGGTGGGAGCAGCAACAACAGAGTTGAGCTTACTACGGTCGATTAAATTCGATAGTAGTTCGCAAGGCTCGGGCTGATTTTCTGGCTACGTACTTGACGCTGGGCGCTTGTTACGTTAGTTAGAGACTCGCACTGCGGCCGGCCCCGGCCGGTCGTCACGTAGTCAATCCCGCACTTTCAGTGCAACCCAAACTCGTCAGATCTACGGCCGGTTTTTGTCGTAAATTTATTGACAGCTCACTCCGTAGTCGACTCGCGTTTGATCAGGTGGATACTTAACGGTGACAACTGAGCCTGATAGCGTTGCCCCGGTGCGCTTCCAAGGCCCTTCAGGCCAAGGAGAAACCGGCTGACCCGATCCCATTGCACTTGGGCCTTTCCCAGGGTGACGGTACAGTGCTGTCCGAATAAGGGGCACCACTTCGCGTCGTCTCCAGCCTCCCTACCACGGGTAGGGAGGTATAGGTGCTAGGTTTGCTAGGAAACCTAGGCATTATTATATATTTATACATTATATATTGTAATCCCAAGCCCTCCAATGAACCAGCAAAGCTTGGTAAACTTTGCTAGGTCGTTCGCCCAGGCGCTCGTTGCGTCCGGCGCAAACTTATCCGACGATGTCCCAACGCAGGCCTTACAGGCAACTATCGCGTACCCGGCCCCTCAGCCCTCAACTTCGGCCCCTCAGGCCTTCAACGTCCAGACCCCTCAGTTATACAGCTCTCCCGCGTCTCCCGTTCCGTCCGAGATGGACTGTGAATCGGTCACATCCTCTCGCGCGTCGCGTCGCAAGCTTACCGCTCCCGGGAGCATTTTTTATCCTCCTGCCCTCTCCGTGGAGGGGAACAAAAAAAAAACGCCGCAACCAGTCTGCCATGGGAGTGCGGTGCGCGCGTTCGTGCGCAGCTATATGCCATTTGTATGACACATAGGGAGCTACAACTGCATACTGGCTGTGAAATTATCGAAAATATATAGATATAGATAAACATTAACATTATAAACATTTTACATTTATCCATTCTGAATATTCATTATAAATTAGCGCCATTTTTATGCATTACTCCGAAACTAGCTTCGTGAGGGATAATTTGTAGTGTACAATAAAGTAATATTTATCTCGGGGTTGGTAAGAGTTTTGAATAATAGGCGCTTTATGTTTTTTAGTTTTGATACTAAATTCGCATTAATTCTTCTTTTGTAAAACCAACTTTAGAGTACAAAATATAGTTTGTCACTTACGAAAGTTAGCAAAAAGGTCTGAACCCTCCTAGACTCTTATCTTTTTTTAACACGATGTAATTATTATGTGTTTAATTCTGATATACTGAAGCCATTGTATAGTGGATAGTTTAGAAGCGATTTAACAATCATGTTTTCTAACAGGTTACCCAAAAAAATCTAATATTTACAAAAACATCAAAAGTATCATCAATCTAATACGGTGGGCGGACGTCGCCGCTTGATTAATTACTTGCCATCAATTATCTAAACGATCTTTCAATTGCCTAAAAAGAGTTGCTTCCAAATTCAATAAAGCATGACTCTACCATCAGTTCGAAAAAACCTTCGTGAAGAAGAACTGGCAAGAAACTTCATGGTTATAATTTTTTCAAAATAAATTTACAACTTTACAATTTTTCTCCGTCTCCCCAAGTATCCAAACGATGAACACCGCACCCGTTCACGAGTTAACGTGGGATCCAGCCGTCGCCCCCCTCAATCATATTAGAGGGAAATGAGCGACCCGTAACCCTAAGCTACCGTAAGAAGGCGTACTTTACAGACAATGGCGCTTTCATCACCACATTCACATTCATCGACATCTGTATGACTTTCCATATGAATCTGTCCAACGTTGTGAATAAAAAGATAACTGTCATTGATAACAAGGCAGGGTTGTATTTTATTAATTTCTTGAACCTTGTGCGAAATGGATTTGAAATGGAGGGGTGCTACTTACACATACAGGTAGGCAGTATTTGCTAAATGGTAATGCCGGCCCGAACCAATTGCGATACAAATTTTTCAATTGCCAATTTGTTAGTTTATACACATTGGCTCACTCAGCTCGTGCCACCAAAACCCATACGGCATAAGCTGGGTGAGATGTGTCCTGACTGTTCATCCAGACATATTCGACTTTGCCTCACTGCTGATCGATGCCGACCAGAATATGTGGGTAAAGCAAATATAGAGCGTTAAATCATGACAGGTTAGGTAGTCGCGATGGATTTCCTTGTGTCGTTGCAGTGCTATGGTCACTTTTGATAGAATACGGTTGGTCTGGCGTCTGTTGAACACCAGCAGTACCGAGCTCCAAGTTCAGTTAGGGACCACTGCCTATATATTTACTCTATACATGAGATCCTGTAGCGTTGAAGGCAGACAAACCACTGTCAGGTCTAATAAACTGACTCAGACGAAATGCTATAGTAATTGCGAAAAGAAAGGGATAAAACATTTATGTCCTAACAAACAAAGTACAATAGACTAAAAACAAATATACGGCAATGTAGGTTGCCGTATTTCTAAAAATCATTTTCTTCCAGGCAATCTACATACTGTCCTGTACTTTAGGTGTAACGCACAGCTAAAAATTTTTAATGCTTTTTGAGTTGGAGCCAATAATAACTATCAAAATAGATACTTATTAAAAGTTTGTTTACTAAGTATACGAGTAACGCAAAGTCGATAGCGCTTCGGAAGTGGGTCAGTTATGGCCGCTACAGAGATCGACGCTCAGTTAAAATTTCCCTGTCAAAAGAATATTTATGAATTGCTTGCTCAGCGACATTTTGCATGTTTCCAAGTGTTCTTGTTGATGTTGGGTAAGTGGCAGGATTTAGTTTTTCAATAGAGGTGTTTTTATTTAGATAACATTTTTATACTTATCAAAAGATTTTTTAATTTGCGTTACCCTGAGACGCAATCTCGCGCTTTTAATACTGAATATATACCTACATACTTTTTGTTTTAACGAGTCTCTAAGGTTCATATTCTATCAAAACCCATGTAACAGGGTAATCTGTAACTACACATGTTATTTGACAATTTCCATTTATCCTTTCTAGCCTTAAGATTTTTGGAATATTTTTATTTCTTTGAGTGATTTCTAATCGACCTAGACTTTACTACACTCAAAGCCGGTAAACAAGCGCGTCACCCAACTGATGGTAAGTTAGCATCCGCATCCATGGACATCAGTAATCGTAGGTGTTTTATTTACTAATAGTTATTATGACTATTATATCCTTTAATGATGCGTTGCCGACCGTAGGCTCCAGTTTAAATTGCCTTTGTTCCAGTAAGTGCAATGGCTGCCCCTTCCCTCAGACCGAAACACAAATAAGTAAATAGGATTGTTACGGCAGGCCTTCCTAGGCCTGTAGTACCGCCCCAGACGTGGTCATTGAACAACTATTATTAAATGAAGCTAAAATATGATAGCAGGTTTTGTCTCTAAATTATACTCATAAATTTTTTTTTTGGATTAGCCATATTGAAGTTATTCCGTTTTTTACCTTGCATTTCAAAGTCTAGTCTAGTTGTATGCAATTCAATCTTCTTCCAAGCTTCATTGCAAGATGACACCAAACTTTTCTTGCCCTCTCACATAAATTGTCGTAAGAATAGCCACAGCATTTAAATTTCAAAGCAGTGTGTCTTTTCTTTATTACTCCGTTTTGCAGTCCGGTCAAGACTGGTGAATGCAAATTGCGAGCCGCGTCTGCAAAAGGGTTCTCTGCCATTCAGGAAGCCTCAAAGCCCTGCACAAAGCTCGCTGAAACAAAGATATATTCAGTAATATTTTTAATGCGCAAATGGCGCAAGAGCTGAAGAAATGAGCGGTAGGTGGGTACTGGTTTGCGAGGAAATACACAATTATTAATTTATTGCTTAGTTATGAATTAACCAGAAATCACCATTTGCTTTTAAACAGTAATTTTTTTCTTCGCTTAACTACTAGTACAACTATAAATAAAAAAATTGGTGAAAAAATGTATTAATTAGAATTATGTCTAATAAAAGTTGTAATTCTAAATTGTCTTAAATATAATAAAAAACACCCAGACAAAGCACCAATTGTATCACCCTGAACTAAGCAGAGCTTGTGCGATGGTAGACAGCGAAGAACCCTTCTTTTTTTGTTTCCCTCCATGCTCTAACGCGTACCCCGCGCGCACGATCGAGGTTATGTGGGACTCGCTCCGAGCCTACTAGAGCCACTACCCACTAAAAAACCTCCTAAATGACTCGTGCAATCTTTTGCATCACAGCCTTCATCTGAGCGACGACCAATTGGAGAAAAGGCCGCGCTAGCGGGGCCCTTAAGGAGTCACCCGCTGGGAATTACATAGCACTGAAGGTGCTCAAAGCACTGAAGGTGAATTCATAGCACTGAAGGTGCTCAAAATGAAAAATAAAAATTGAATTAATTCGAATTTAATTAGAATTAGAAGTTGCGGCCTGTTGGGCTTCGAGATCTAGTGTTAATTGCGTAGGTTCGCTCGTGTGCGCGTTTCGAATCTAAGACAGGGGTAGTATACGCGACTGAATCTCGAACTAAGGGATTGGGGTGGGTTTCGGAGCGTTTGAAGATTTCAATATCTCTGAGCAGGTCCGCGTTATGCACGTACCAAGGTGCCTTTGTGGCCTTGCGGCAGAAGAGATTTTGAACTACCTGCAGTTTGTGCAGGACAGAGGGTTTGGCGTGGCGTGGGAAATTGGCGAGGCATATGTCATGTCGAGTCTAACGCAGGTCTTATAAAGCGTACGTTTCTGAAGGACATTTTACTTTTCCATAACATACTATGTCTAAGTAAAATAGTAGGCGACCTAAGTAAAACCGGACGAGTTTCGTTATTCTATTGACCTGTGGCTTGAAAGAAAGCGACTTGTCTAAGGTGACGCCTAAGTATTTGGAACTGCGCTTCCAGGGGATGGGGATTGACGAGGCGCGGAAAGCGTGCCTTTGAGTTTGAAATGAAACGTGCGGTCTTTGAGAAACGACGCGATTATCCTAACTAGGCGATCCGGTAAGCCTATTTTGTAGAGTTTATAGACAAGACCGCTGTGCCAGACTTTATCGAAAGCCTTGGCTACGTCAAAGAAAACTGCGACGGATTTGGGAAGAACCCTGAATAAACATACATTTTATTTTTATTTTATTTTATTTTCATTGTATAACAAACAGTGCACATAATTATACAGTTTTACTACAGAAGACATAGTTAACACCATTTACATGCTATCACATATAAGTAATAAAGCGCTTATTTTATGTCACAAACAATAGAGGAGAATCCCAAATCATAACAAAAAAAGAAAACACACACATTTATAAATATACAAGAAAAAAGCGAGAACATTGAGCATGACAACGCACAAGTCCACATTATCACTAGCCGGGTGTATGCATCACTTTCGTGGTCAGTTCTTCAAACGAGAGCGCAATATCGAAAACAGAACGATAAAGAAGCTCACAATATTAATTAAGCCAGTAGAATACAAACACAGTAAATGTTATTTCAGGAATCGCCCAAAAACGCTTCGAGAAAACAGAAAACAATGTATAATATTTGCAGTCAAACCATTTAAATGTTCCAAATCCACAGAATCCGCGTGTGCATTTAGGTAATTACACGCTCTGACAAAAAAAAATTTCCTTTAATTGGTATTACTGTACTGAACGTGCAAAAATACTGGAAGTCTAACGGATTTTGTGGGTATAATATTATAATATATGTATATATATATATATATATATATATATATATACACACACAGTAATTTAATGAATGATAAGATACTTGCAGAATCTAGGAAACAAATTCAAAAAACAAAGCATCAAAGATATTTTTTTCCTTTTCCATGTTAAGCACTGACGTACTCGAGTGTACATTTATTTGAATAACTGGTTGAATTGCGACCTGGGCTCCGCCGTCCCGATACGACTGTGTTTTTAATATTTTATCTTTTTCAATTTTATTTTCTCATTTTCACTTACGATTCAGAAGAAATGATAACAACGTGCTAAAGATTTGTGGATTTATAAGAATATTTTTTATTGTATTTCGTATTTATTTATATATTTCTGAAAACCCACAGCCATTTACACAAAAAAAAAAACATTATATTGTAATTGTTAATTTAAACTAAGATTAATAACAGGATTTCCTTTACAACTTTAAGTATTACAACATTATTGCTACAATATTTTGCTATGAATAAAGAAATTTAAGAGCTCCAAGAAAAACAATTTATAGTTAACAGCTAAAACGAATCCTTTTTTTATCAATCACTAGTCAATGTATTTAATTAATTATAGTTGTAATGATTTATGGATATTAGTCATACATGTATGGAACATAATTTTTACTTACTGAAAATATTTGATACTTTTATAAGACATTATGTTTAAAATTAAGACTTATAATACTATACTTATATCTTTAGACTTTAGATACATAAAATATAACATATGTACATATGTATATATGAATAACAGATGTTTTTTTTAATTATGCGTCTATCAGAATCCCGATTATCAAAGTTTTTAGAAAATACCTAAGTATCCTTATTTATTTACCCTAGCCCAAATAGCAAAGACCGATACTTGATAATATTCTGGTGCTTATTCGTTAAAAGCAAATTAATATTTAAATATTCGTAGAAACCTTCCCGGAACATCCGAATCAAATAGTAAAACAGTTACGTATCTTTCGTGTTTCATTTTTATTATTAGATATGGCGGCGTGACGTTATCAATCAACGTAAGGAGGGAGGACGATCTTTAGTGGAGGATTTATTGTTTTTGACATGGCTCCAGTCTATAGACATCTGGAACGAGCATTTGTACAAACTTTAAATAAAACTCGTGGTATATTAAGTTAACTTTAATAATTCTTACAAAAAGCCCAAAATTGCGCGAGGCTTATATAGCTATAAATATGCTTCTACAAAAAGTAGAAAAATGAACTATTTTTCATATTTTTGCCAACGTAACGATATAAATTATTATTTTAGATTCTTTTTAAATTATAATTTTTTTTATTTTAATTATAAACGATAAAAATGATACAAAAGCTTAAAACACATGAAAGTCGATAAAAAATTCCTAATTTATTACCAGTAACAAATGTATTTTTGTCGCAAAAGAAAATTGTAAACACGTACAATAAATAGAAAAACTTTATTTCAATAAAATTATTTTACTTCACCATATCCTTTTTCTACACATTTCATACAAAAGTATTTGTAAAACGGCCCTTCAACATCCACTAGGTATCGCAATTTTTGCCTCAAACACACGTAGTGTCACGTCAATGGTAGATGAAGTCTTGGTATTTTAAAGGAAAATTTTGGTAATAAAAAAATGGCTTTGTTTATAAACCTTCTAATTTTGTCAAATTAAAATCTTATTTTAACTAATCAATAAAACATTGAAACAACTTATATATATAACTATAAATACAATTTTCATAGAACAAAAACCAATTTTGTTCTATGAAAATCTAATCTAAAATTTACGAGTGACGAACGGATCCGGCATTTTGGAGAATGTTCGAATAATCTTTTTCAGCTAATAGAACCCGTACTGTTTCTTAATAGGACAAATAGACGCAGGCAGACGGCACCGTTACAATCTCTAAATACCAAAAACCAAACGTTTCAATAAATATTTTATGTTTCGCGCAGTCAAAGTGTGGAATGAGCTGCCGGCTGATGCCTATCAGCCTCCAAAACACTTGCAAATTCTATTTTGTGGCCCTTTTTCTCAATTGAATTTGCCGAGGGGGGTTGATCTTTAAGCCTTCCATGAGCTGAAAAACCACGTTTGCGATCATGTGTTTAAGTCCAGGGATGGCCTTAAACACATTTCACGAAACTGGAGTTCTTTCCGGCGTACATCATGATACATAGAAAGCATAATGTGTCGCCCTCATTGAGCTCATAAGGTGTAATACCGTGTGCCGCTTATGTTCTTATTCATTAAACCCAGCTCAGGTGTCCTTTCCAGAGCAACGGAGAATAGTTCGTATGAACCGGGTTTTGTAGGGCCTGGCTCAAATATCAAATTCAAATATTTATTTCTCATCATTGAAAATTACTTGTTCTTGTTGACGTTAAATAAATCATGACACTACAACCAGTTCGGAAAAACCTTCGTGAAGAAGAACTAGCAAAACACTTTACGGATATAATTTACAAAATAAATTTATAATGGCTCTTGTGCCTTTACAAAATAATTCTTATCTGCTTTTGTTAGCTCGGCATGTCTTCCTCCCCACAAACTATCCAAACGACGTATATTTTCAGAGAGCAACCGTTCACGGGGTTAACGCAGGATCCAGCCATTGCCTTGAACCATAAATATTTTTCATTTTGTCACTCAAAATCTTGAATATCAAACTGCCCATGAACATTTCTCCCTACATTCACTGTTTCATCCACACTAACCGTTCATTCACATTGATACTTGCCTCATCAAGTCTCTCAACCGTTGCCTCCACTTCCAGTGAAATTGCAGATTTGGAGAAACATTCCTATTAACCATTTAAATTTTTTTCTTCACCCAAAATCATTAGTTTACATACATATTGCCCTGTAACTCTCTAACCTTCATCCATCCTTCATCAAATCTCTCAACATGCAATTCTACTTCCGTTGGAGTAAAGGAATGATCGGGACCCTCTTTTTCGTCCAAATCAATTTTTTCTTTTGAGCATGGAAAAATTGTAACTCATACCTCGGTAAAAGGTTCCTCCGCGTGCAAAGCCATATCGCTCTCCTCTTCTTCATTAGGCGGGTCCGGCTCTCCCAATCGACTGGTCCCTTGGTCTCTTCGTAATATATTTCGTATTGGACATCTCTAGTATCAAAAGTGGGGTCAACCAACAAGGCAACTATGACACGCCTGTGGATAACAAAAGCCTAGTCATCAGGTGCTTTTGCACGAACTACACTATCAAAATATTTTATGCTTGATAAAATCGAAAGAATATGTACATAATATTACAGAAAATTATTGATTCAAGTAATTTTTATGTAGTTTCGAAAATAAGTGGACAGGAGGTCACACATATCACATGGGCCATGCAATAAAAAAATTAAATGTTTGTAGCTCAACCATTCTTTCCTTACTTATACTTAAGTAAGCAGGAAAATTTACCGTCAGTCGTCCTCAGGTTTGGAAAGATTCAGACCGTCGATCACATGACCTGGGCATGGTGGAACGGGACGTCCCGGCTTGTAGAGGTGAGAGGCGATCAATAAATAAATGCTTTACGTTTTTTTTATAATTAATGTATTTGCCAAATGTCATCAAAATTGTTTAGCCGTTTCTCCGTGATGGCTAGGTGGAATGTAAAATTAGTAAGCAAGTGGTTTACTACTTACCGGTTTTGTTGGTCGTATTGAAATTGAAAAATGACGGACTACCTAAAATAAAAATACAATAAGGTAGTTAGTTTGTGGTCTATAAGTGGTATCAAAAAAGGCTACTAGTGCTCGTCAAGAAAAATCATCGGGGTTACAGCCACTTTCCGGTTCCATCATGTGACCCTGGACACCAACATAGATTGTTCGTTCTCGTCAAGGCAAATGCAACGAGCCTAAACAAGGTGTGGATACGTGTATTCATGTAAAAAAACAGTGTAATATACCTACTGGAAAATACAACTAAATATCAAATATTCCTACTAACTCAAACCTCACAGTAAAAATTTATCGATGTTAATTTTAAAGATATGATATCGTATTTATTACCGTATATATTGTGCCACAAACAAAATTACTCAACTGTGTCAGGAAATTAATCCAATAAAACACAAAATTCACAATCGCAATCACAACACTCGAAGCGCGAGTTAATTTTCAAACTATTTTTTTCAAGTCCACAATTTAGATTTTTGTTTTGAAATAAGCTAAGTGTAATAAAACTTTAAAAGTGTTTCGAATTTGACGCATACGACGGTCGTACGCGCCCCATCCACCATGGTTGACGGCCCGCAGACTAGGTATTAAATCACACCTTAGTCAGAAACAAAGACCTGGCTCGCAGGCCTGACGGCTGATATCGGCTAATTATGTCCCTATTGATAATAATATAAATGTTAATTGTGCTGTGATGTAACACTGTAATTTTGTTAGTTTTGCTATTGTCCAAGTAGAGGTTAATTGCTGCTTGTTTAAAACATAACTGTCACTGAATAAACTAATCTTATAAATGAAATGTGTTGTTGCTTCGAATATAAACGCTAAAGCACAGAAAAAATAATGAGCCCCATATTTTTGTGCGTGGATATTTGTAAAGCTTTATTATCTGCGTACCTAAGAGTTGTGACTTGAGGAAGTAATCCGTCATGCTGTAGAACCCGCGACCCGGCAGCTACACTCCTGTTCCGGCGACAGGACACAAAGTGACGTAAATATTAATAAAATATATTTTAAATTATATCTCTGAAAATGTGTTTTGAAAGAATAAGGGTGGAGTAGTGGGATAACACATGATTTATGATACCCCGTTGCAATCTGATATAAAACAACATATAAAAATAAATTCTTTTCCTTGGGGTGTTGCCTCTCAAAGTCCAGGTTTGAGTATAAGGAATATATTCTTGAAATACAGCTATGGTTTCAGTAGTTGTATTCATATTATTTAAAGCTAGGTTTGGTTAAAACTCCCCTTATATAATTAACATGACACGCATAACCCAGGCTTGGTGTTTTAGTGTTTCAGGTTTTCAGGTTTTTAATAAACTTATCGAACTCTCTTCCACTTACATTAAACAGAATCCAAAAGCTATGTAAGCTGAGTACAAGGAGCCTAACGAACTGGTGGGCCCTAAATAGTGAGCAAATTTTTTGAAAAGAAAGAGCTACTTAGAGCTAGCTTTTTAGTCCTCGTCGTCACCTTACCTCAGCTAGGATGAACGTCAAACGCCTAGTCAAGTATTTTTTGAAAATTCATGTTGTTTTTTTATTTTACTAAGAAAGCATTAAATATTTATATAAATCCGGTCACATACCTATTGCGACCAAAGCATGCAATGGACTACAAACTAACGCCCACGGTGTTCAGCAAGTTCTAAGAAACATTTCATTTGGACTCTTCAGATGTACCTTTAACACTAATATGCTCTGCTTGACCATATTAGTGTTTAAGGTACGTCGCGTAGTGTACGCGTGACCTGCGCATTATTCCATAATGACTCTTTACTGTTACTAGTTTACTGCTGAAATTATTTCCAAAACTGTAAAAGTCTTTAATTAATACACGATTACTTAATAATGATGATCATGACAATTTTTGCGTTTCTTTATTTATGGCTAATGTAATATTAAGTGTGCTATCATACCCTACAATAGAAATAATCAATAAAGACTTTTGTGAAATCTTCCTACACAGATGTACAAAAATACCTTTGTAACAAAAAGGAATTCTTTATCTACTTAAGTACATATAAATGAGCAAGCAAAGGTTAACCAAAATGTATGTCCTCAATCTAATTATAAAGGTCGGCCGCAAGGAAATTCACTGCCGAGGACTTAGACCGAATTATCTATTATATTAGATATCGATCCATAATTAGTATTTACCTCAAAAAAGTAATTGGGTGACTGGTAATTAATGACCGCTAACTATACGCATGTGTGGCTCATGATAACAAACAGTTTATAAAATATAGCCTTATACTTCATGTGTGTGATGAAGTTTACTCATGCGCTTATTCTGACTTACCTTAACATTTCATCCATAATACTCATGGTCAAGACAAACAGGTGTTAGTGGCAGTAGAGTTTATTATGATAAGATGTTCTTTCCTATTTTGACTGCTGTAATAATCACAATTACGCGGTGGTCTTCCGGCTAAAGGGAAGGAACAGCTGGTGCAATTGGAACAAAGGCGAAGCCAACTGAAGCTGATTAGCCGATATAATAGTTACATTTAATATTGATAGAACATCTACGAATATTGATGTCCATGGGCGCGGGTGCCACTTGCCATCACATGCGACGCGTGCTTTTTTGACGGCTTTGAAAATAGTACAAAAGAAGTATTGTTAGAACCAAATAATTGTGTTACTGGAGATTCAATTAAAGAAGTTAATAAAATTCGCTCAATTCACCAGCTCAGTTCCCTAACCATGCCCTAGTTTTTCCAGCGAAAATTTCCTACACTTATTAGACAGCCACAAAAAGCGCCTCGATCCGGGTGCTGCCAGCAAATTAACCTACTCTTGGCAAGGGGCATCAGTCACGGGCCCATTATTGCCGACTTGTCGTCGCTGAGGACATCGGACACCTTATTTTTAAAAAGGCTTTGCAGCTAATGTGTTTGCACAAGCCACGGAGGGTGGTTATACAGTTTAGCGATAAGTTTATTGAATTTTTCGGACATTGCGGTGGTTCGTATTTTTCTAGCAACTTGCGAAATACTTTAGCCTCTAGCTGTTCGTGATTATTCAGGAAACATGTTTGTGATTATATACGAGTAGGAGCTGGTTGTCTTTAGAATTGTAAAGTCAGTATATTAAATTTGCTGTTTACAGCTATTTAATTTCTATTTTTAGTAATTTCACTCGAAGTTCGATAATGTAAAGTGATGGATTAAGTAATGTATGTTGGTTATAAAATGTACCTTCTTTCTTTCATTTTTGCATAGGAAAGAATTTGGGGAATATCCCTGTCTATAAACCCTAATTAGTTTAGCTTAAAGGAAAAGACAAAAACAGGTAAAAATTGTATGTCAGCCTATAAATGTTGATTAGAATTATTGTTTAACACAAAACACTTTTTAAACACAACTGTAACGTACTTTACGTACTTTACGTATTTTACGTAGCAAATTGCAAAATTTTAAGTAGCTAAATATATGGTCCCTGAACACAAACTATTGAGCAATTCTTTTGTATCTTTTAATTCTAATTAATCCACGTTGTATTTCTTGATTGGTTTTAAACAAGAAGACCTCTAAACACGACGAGACAAAATCAACACAAATATGCTTTTATTGAAACTAACAAAACCTTAAAATCCAAGCCTTCTTAAAAAAAATTGGAAACAGAAAATAATTCAAGAACAAAAGCAAGGAGCTAAAGTTAAATCTCTTTACGATGAAGATTCGCTCCCAGGCGGAGGAATGAGGCTGCTAGTGATCTATCGTTTACTATAAAATAGTGCCTCAGTTTGCGCCGTGAATAATTCATCATTCGCTTCGATATATTGTACCTTTAATTTGTCCGTTCAATACGCGGTAACTTCACTACGGCTTCCAATTTACCTAAAAGTAGTTAGCTCTCCTAATTTCGAATTTTCTCCTGTCCGTGCAAAGTTAAGAGAGCAAACTACGGAATCAGAAGTCTAAACTATATTTTCACTGATTTACCAAATTTTATTTTGAGACAATGTTTAGGTAATATTTAATTAATAGGACGGTGTTCTAACACATACTGATGTAGGTACTAATTTACTATACAAAAAGGCGTGAGTCATGTAGCATTTCTAATTAAATGGTGTAAGTGAACAGTGTGCTTTTTAAATAAATTATTATTATAATATTTAGAGAAGAAATAAAAAAAATATGAAACATTTATTTTGTAAACTTTTGGCCTTTGACTACTTTTTTAACATTTCTTGAACGATATAATCTATTTATTAAAGAATAGTATGTTATTGAAATCCTTTAAGGAAATTGCGATATTGTGCGTAATTTATTTATTTACTTAATTAGAAAACCAACAGCGGACATAAAATTGCACTAAAACAATATTTCAAACTTTAAGTAAGGCCGATTACAGAGTTTACTTAAAAACGACTTACAGTTGTGTACAAAGACGAAACTAAAACCACATTAAATAATGTTTGCTCTGAGGATGAGTATTTGAGTTATTATATCTATTATTTTTTTTTTTTTTTTTTTATTAATAATTAGCAGGCGTTTGTTATAAAAAAAAATTAAATTAAATAAATTTAATTAAATTTGCTCAGAATATTTGTTATAAAACACTAACATATAATAGTATTGTTACGAAATATAATTATAATGCATATAATTTTGGTAAAAACTTAGTTCCTAGTTTTATCTCTTAAGGTTTTCAAAGTAGTTTTATAAGCTGCTTGAACCGTGGCTTAGCGCTAGCAAAGAGGTCCATGTAGTTAACAATAGTATTATATGTGTGAACCATTCGGCTAATAACAAAGTTTTGAGACTAATTTGTGCGACGTTCATTTTCGTGAAGTGAGGATGTGAGGCGAGTTCTGTATATCGGAACACGGAGAGAGAATTCTGGAAAATATACTCTACCTACTGTTCACTACAATATCATGCAAAACATCATGTCTATAAGAGAGCGACGCTCTTCTAAAGTTAAAATGCCGTGGAATTGGATACTCTGCTCAAAAGTTGTAAATAAAAAAAAAACAAATATTTGTGTTCCGTCCGGTACCTTGCAGTACCGTCGCTGACATATAGACAATTCAATGAGTCAGCGACGGTGCAGGCTATTCTAATAATTACATAGATAAGATAATAAAAAAAACCTAACCCTGTTTATCAATAGGTAAAAGAAGCATAAATCAAACTAAGAAACACACCAGCCTATTACGAGTAATTACGAGTGCAGTGTTTAAAGTTGATAAGGATTCCTGTTGTTGTCAGGCTGTGGGTAGGGAGATTCCGGTTGTCCTCCGATTGTTAATATAAACTTTTTGGCTGTGGTGTCGTTCGCTGTATCAACTGTGATCCAGTCTGACTAACCACACTGTTAATAAGAATTATGTGGCAAATATATCGGAATTTTTTTTACTGAAACTATATTAATGCTACAGAACTAAAAACCATAATAATACGATGTTTTGTCGATTTGTTTGTGCATGGGTACACTAATCTCGGGTACGGCTGGCTGATGTGAAAGCAGTTTTTATCTACGGATTATCTACGGTAGGCTTGAAGGAACCTAATAGCAGGAACCTAATAGTTATTATTTCAATTTAAATAGAAAATTCTATATATAGGGAATCCATAGGTTTTAGTAATTCATAGAATGTAAAACTTAAATTATTTCAACTTAATGTTGGAAATTGTACTTTTTCACAGATATCAACAACCAATTTAAAGACAGTCGTTCCGGTCACAAATTTTTTCGCAATAGTTTTTTGTTTTGAATTTATAATGCACATTAATTAAATGTTATAGATACAAAAATGGTTAATCTGTTCTATAACCTAAATCTTTTAAGAATAGCTTACAAAAAATAAAGTTAAAATATCTTTAAATTAGCGCGTATCTACTATCTATTGGAATTCACTGAGGATTGTGTTACTTATGTCTACTAAACAGCTAACACCCCAAGCTGTTTTCATCAACAGGGCTTATATGGACAGTATAATGTATATCGAGGAGCTGTTTAATGAATGCTAATAAGAGTTGTGAGATGATGACAGCGTATTTAAAGCTAAGAGTCAAGTATATTTTTAAATGCATTCTACAATCTTTTTGAGCTGTACATTAGTCCGGTCAAAATAACAATTTTAATTTAAAATAATGCGCATTAAAATTAAGTTGGTACAGATTTTTGGGTTATTATTACTATACATAAAAATAGTTCTGCATCCTAATTTATCTCAAACAAAAAAAATAAACTTTAAATATTTAAACACCACAAAAAATAATAACGAACAAACAAAATCGTGTGTTGGAATCACGGACCCCAACTGACTGCTGACGATCAATGTTGAATCCAGTGGATTAAAATGCAACATTAACATTAGCAAAGCTGTGGGCCACGCTTATACTCCTTCATACCTGGAATGAATAAACATGAAATCTCAGAAGATATCAACTTCCTAAAAGGAACTGTCATGAAAAATTTTAGACTCCGTGATGCGCGCACTGATGTACATAAATATAGACCGGATCTTAAAAAAGTACGTTTTGATATTCTTAAGGATTTCTTAACACACCCCATAAACATTTTCAAAATATATTTAATATACAGACTCGGCTCGTTACAGTTTAATTATACGTAAAGATAGGAATCTCAATGTATGTAATATTTAATAGTACGTATATTTGCCTTATAATTTCACCATAGGTTTTTAAAGAAAAATAAACACCGACGGCGTCACTGTGCTCTTGGAAATCTTGTGATCAACCTTTGACTACACAAATGGTATTATTTATTTAGTTCAAGACTTTAAAAAGACGGGTTTGTAAGAAAAAGCGCCTGTTCGACTATTTATTACGTGAGCTGGATGATTTCCCCGCGGACAGCGCGGCAGCCGGCACCGCGCCGCCGCGCCGTCGCCACGCCGCCGCTGCTGCGCGAGTGAGGCACCTTCCATTCACAACAACTTTGCAACTCCAGACTTCGAGCGTCTAGAGACTTGCTGCATCATTTTGCGAGCTCATTGGTGTGGATTAATTTCAGTTTTGTTGGTATAACTTTGAAATGTCTTTAACATGTGTTTATTTTGTATTAACTGTTATAGCATGTAGTGTTTGTTTCCGTTTGTGTACCCCATTTCGGCTCCTCAGGGGTTAATATTAGAAATTTCTTTCCTTATGTATCCTCCTTCCGTATACACAATAAGGAGAAAGTACAAACAAAATTTTAGGTCAATACTGTACCCCTTATAAATACATTTATTAAAAACGTATAAGGGTACATTTATAAATATGTTTATAAAAAAGAAACATTCTCAGATTTTACCAATGCATGAAGTATAAATATAGAGTGTACCGGCTGTTGCTCTCATAAAAAAGAGCTAAACAAATATTTGTATTATGTCACTTACGGCCGCACTCTAATGGTTATTGCAGGCGCTACTTATTTTGCAAAGCAGATCTCTCTAGCAATCTGGACTTAGATATGGCATAGATAGATATTGTTTTGTATTGTATATTGATTTGAAACAGTCTATACAAATGAGGAGCTCATGGTGGATAAATGAATGTAATAAATAAAGAGGTTGCCTACCTCAAACACACCAAAACTGTGTGGCCTCAAGGTGAACAGAACTTGCGTTACACAACGTGTTAGAAGGGTGCACCCAGAGCGAACACACATTGTATCGTACAAGTCGGGAATCGGTAAACCGCGACACAAACCCACTAAGTTGACAATGGTCACTCACTCCTTATAACTAATTAATCAATAATTATGTACTGACCTGTAACTTCCCGTAGGTATTTCCATACGTGTTAGTCCGTAGAAGTACATAGGTGTTAGTCCGTCAGTTAATGTAAGGGCGTGGGGGCTCCCCTTGGAGGACAAAAATCTTACTATTTGACTACAATCGATGGTTATTACGAGATTAGAATATATGGTCCACGTTACACCTAGCTTCCCGAAGCTTCTCACACTCAATGTCAAAACACAAATGTTTTTCACTTTCGTTTAAGCACAACTATAACTCGCGTTTTAAAATCACTTAAAAACCAGCGCGGGCGCTATAGATATTAACTATCAAATTATAACAAGGCGTCCTACCACGCGGCGATCCTAGCTCAGTCTCTAGAACTATCTAAACATTATTTCATGGAAAAATTCCTCACGGCAGCGAAGCAGGCGACAGCCCGGCCGTTCCAACATTTCGCGACAAGTGCGGGTAGGTCCTAACATTTTTGTGTTCAATTTATAAACTACCTACATAAAACCTATGGATGCGTTCTATTCCGAACAATCCCCCGCCCCAGTCAGACGTCACCTGACTGAGTCCAAAACCAACTAGAGGATCCGGCCTTATTAAAACATTATGCAACCGGTAGCCGAGACAAAGTTGCGACAGCTCTTTTAAGTACAGAATCGCCAACCATGACCTCGGCAACTCGTGGAGTACCATCTGCACCTAGGAACAGCCTCAAGATTCTACCACGTCTCCACGACAGTGGGGGCATGTTCATCTCCTTAACTAGGACGAGGTCACCAACCTTAGGTGGTTCTGTCTTAGCTGACCAACGAACACGCTGCTGCAACAAATGAAGATATTCTAAGTTGAACCTCTTCCAAAAACTCTGCGAAAGCTGCTGCAGCAGTTCAAAACGTGACAGACGATTGACTGGAACATCTACAAATGGATATTCAGGAAGTGCAGTCAAGGGGCCACCAATCAAAAAATGACCTGGAGTCAAAACTTCTAGGTCATTTGGATCCGATGATACAGGACAAAGTGGTCGTGAATTCAATACTGCTTCAATTTTACAAAAGACCGTGGCTAATTCTTCAAATGTTAAAATTGTTTCACCTATGACACGACGGAGATGCGTCTTAGCCACCTTCACAGCCGCTTCAAATATACCTCCCCACGAGGGATAAGCGGGTGGACTAAATTGCCATTTAATACCCCGACGACTAAGAGAAGTGTTAATGGAAACTTGGTTCTCATTTAGAAACTTATAAACATCTGAAAGATAACGATCGCTTCCCTTGTAGTTTGTCCCGCAGTCGGACCGAATTAAAGACGGTAACCCACGACGACTGACAAATCGAGACAAACAAGCAATAAAGGCCTCAGTGCTAAGAGATGACACTACTTCCAAATGTACGGCCTTCGTGACTAGGCAAACAAAAACGCACAAGTAGGCTTTAACAACCTTAGCATTCCGCAACGATGAGACCTTAATGGAAAATGGACCTGCAAAATCCGTACCAACACCTGAAAAGGGTCGCGCAGCTGTAATTCTGTCTGGTGGCAGGTCTCCCATCTGTGGTTGAATCATCGCAGCCCTCAACCGATAACAAGGAATACAACGAAATATTACGTTTCGTATAGCCCTCCTAGCGGATAAAATCCAAAACTCCCGAGATAGGATTGCTAGAAGAGTATTTAATCCAGCATGAGAATTCCTTTCATGTCTATCTGATATTATCAACGTACAAAGGGGACCTTGTCTAGAAAGGAGTAAAGGATGGCGTGTCTCATAAGACAAATTGGCATGACGTAGCCTTCCTCCCACTCGAATCAAGCCTGCTTCATCAATGAAAGGATTCAAGCGACCAACAGCTCCCTTCAACTTACGATGTCCACCTTTTAGATTATTAAAAACCGTTTCAAAGTGCTTGGCCTGTACATACCGTACCCAAAATAATAAAGATTCCTGCCTTTCGTCTGGACACAACACCATAGATATTTTTTTATTAGAGGGATGCCTAACATTGTGAACAAATCTTCTAATCCATCCTGTGACACCTAACAACTTATCGAGAGAGCTGAATTTATTTAACAAGAAATCCAAATCTTTCATGGGCTCCTTAACACAAGCAAGAACCTTTAACCCTGGCAAAGGCTCAATCAGTTCAACCGTTGATTGCGGCCACCTATCTTCTGGAAGGAACAGCCAACCAGGACCCCACCACAACGAATGATCTAACAGATCTGGAGCCCCGCAGCCCCGTGACGCACAATCCGCAGGATTCAGTTCTCCTGGAACATGTCTCCAATCCAAAACTGCAGCCGACTGCTGAATTTGACACACTCTATTAGCTACAAACACTTCTAATACGTGGACAGACGCTCGCAACCAAGAGAGAACAATCTGACTGTCAGTCCAAGCGTATACCTTATTGATATTAACCTTCTGGCCCAAACTCGATACTAAATGGTTAAGAAGGCGAGTCAAGAGAGCAGCTCCTGATAATTCTAATTTAGGTATCGTTAATCTAGTTCTAACAGGCGCAACCTTGCTTTTTGCCATGATAAGCTTAACTGCTACAACTCCTGCACTATCAACAGTACGAATATAAACTGCAGCTGCATAACCGCACTCAGAAGCGTCACAAAACCCGTGAATATCAGCCCGACATTTACCTGGCGGCAAGAATGGCCTATCTATTTTAACTAATTCTATATCAGGAAGGGACGACACAAACCTAACCCAAACACTTAATAAATTACCAATTAATGGGGCATCCCACGTCAAACCTTGTAACCAAAGCTTCTGCAAAAAGCATTTTGCCCAAAATACGACCGGTGTTAACCAACCGTTGGGGTCGAATATCCTTGCTACGGTTGAAAGTACTAAACGCTTGGTCCAAGTCTTCCAGGTATCTAGATCCTGCACTCGAAATGTGAAGACGTCCGCAATGGGCTGGTACTGAACGCCTAACACTGCCACAGCATCAGGATTGTCCACATTCTGGAAAATATAAGGATCCTGTTGGTGATCCTCGGGTAGACCGGCAAGAACAGCTTGCGAGTTAGACAACCACTTCCTCAATTCATAGCCACCAGCCTGCAGGATTCCTATTAACTCATTACGCAGTACTAATGCTTCTGCTTCATTCGCCGCACCTGTGCAGATATCATCTACGAATACATCGCTTGATAAAACCTCAGATGCTCTAGGAAACCTCAATCGTTCACGCTCTGCCAACTCTAATAAAGAACGAATTGCAATAAAAGGACTAGACCTAAGTCCATAGGTATTAGTGTTCAATTCAAAGACAGTAACAGGACTTGATTCATTTTCTCGCCAAAGTATGAGCTGAAATCTACGATCATCTGGATGTATAATAGTCTGTCTAAACATCATTTTAATATCCGCAACGAAAACGACCTGGTGTCGGCGGAAGTTAGTCAAGATTTCACCGATATCTCTGTGTAATTTAGGTCCAGAATGTAAGCACTGGTTTAAGGAAACACCGTTAGAAGTTGGCGCGGACCCATCAAAAACAACTCTAATTTTCCCTGCCTTGAACACCGCATGGTGTGGGATAAAATAATGCTCCTGCGAACGCCAATCAAAATTAGAAACAGACATGTGACCAAGCTCCACGTACTCACGCATAAATTCAATGTACTTAAGACAAAATGTTTCATCTCGCTTCATACGTCGCTCCATAGAAGCTAGCCTTTTTTCAGCTAGCATCCTAGAAAGACCAAGGGAGGGGCGAGAAGGTAAGAAAGGTAACCTAGTGACGAACCTACCTGAACAGAGACGACCTGTATTATTCTGGAAGAATAATTCACATTCCAGGTGTTCTGGGTTATCACGAGATGCAGTAGGAGGCTCTTCAACTTCCCAAAAGCGCTGAATAGCTTCAGCGAGCGAGAGTCCTACGTGCACGTCACCATATTCTTCCTGGAATTGGCGAACAGAAAATACTGGGCCCATTATGACGTCACCGAGGTCAGTCGAGACTGCAACCAAACCTCCAGGCTGCAGAAGCATGCTGTTATTCAATTGCAGCATTCCCAATACATCTGCACCAAGCAGCAGATCAACCGGTCCTGGAACATGAAATTCAGGATCTGCTAATGAAAGTCTCGATGTCAAACCAACGACCTCTGGCGGTAATTTAACAAGGGGATGTCTACCCATAATATTATTTAAAACAACAGCCGACGTGGTAACCTGTGGATGCCGACAATGAAGAGGAGAAAAGGACAGTGAAACCTGACCCACTAAGCCTGACACCTTAACCCCGCCAACTCCTCGAATATTCTCTCCAGCAGGCATCTTAAGAAGCTGCAACCTCTCCACTAACTGCTTCGACGCGATACTCCCCTGTGCACCCGAATCCAAAATCGCACGCGCGGTTACCTGCTCGCCCGAAGGGGAACCGACGCAAACCTGAGCGGTGGGCAACAAGACAGTTAAAGGACAGAGGGAAGACGCGGGTGGAGAGTGCATTTGTGGGAGTCAATTCTTCCGTTGAGTAGGATGACCCCTTAACGATGCAGTGGAATAGCCCTGCCTGGCATATGGAGTCCATTGCTGATAAGGTGAATACCCTCCTGTGGGTACATACATCTGCTTAGTATCGTAATTATTAAACTGCTGTCCTAAACGAGGCCGCTCTGAATAATGTAAGGGCACACCGAAACTACAACGTTGTTGCTCAGCTACTTGAACGCGGCTCGGCGCTGCATTACCCCCGCCCGTGCAGGGTTGTGGCTGATCTCGAGCATAACTCCTTTTACCTGAAACGTGACGTCCAGCACGAGGTTGACCTACTTGAACACCCCCAGCCCATTGGTCACCAGCCTCCATCCTAACCTGCGAGGCACTGGCCTCCGGTCCCGGTGCGATCGGTGGAGGCGATCCGTTTCGATTACCACAAAGAAGAATGTGGTGATTACCACCACACTGCTTGCAAGGTTGAGATGACCGACATTGGGCTGCAAAGTGATTACCAAGGCAGCTATAACACCAATTGCGTTGCCTTACAATATTGCGACGAGCCTGCCAACGCAAATCCTTAAATTTAAAACACGACAATATGGTATGCCCTACATTCCTACAATACGCACAACGGGAATCTGTCCTCTGCGCCGCGACTACATTATACACACGTGGTGGGTGGGAGCGGCATGGGGAACGCGGTGTTGGCGGTGCTGGCGGTGCCGGCCGAACCTGCCGCGCACCGACGTCTCCGCTACCGGGGGCCGTGACGTTGTCCACACGACGACACTCATCCTCTAAGAACGACACAAAATTTTTAAATAGTGGGAGATGAGTGGCGGAGTCCCCACCATACTCCTGCTCGAATCTGTTCCGCAAATCAACAGACAGCTTACCTAAAACAATATGCAATAATATGAATGACCAATGATCAACCGGTAAGTCCAACCCTCTTAACCCGTGAACTGCGACCAACAAAGGGTTAAGTAAACCAGTCCGTAAATTATGCGGTCCCGGATTCCTAGGTAAACCTAAAATATTAAAAACATGATTATCCGCTAATCTCCGAACGTTTTGATACCTACGCATAAGTAGGTCACGAGCGATTTCATAATTGTTATCGTCAAGTTGTAAATGTTGGACCAAACCTCTAGCCTCCCCTGTGAGGCTAGCCAACAAATAGGCTAGTTTCTGGGCCGGAGTCAAATCTCGCCGCGAGTGGACCAAACTATCAAATAAATTACTAAAAGCTACCCAATGTCCTAAATCACCATTAAAATGAGGCAAATCTAATTTCGGCAACCTACCTATTAACTCAGGCGAAGTACCTAAATCCAGTTTTGGCCGAGTCTCACACTGAGAAGACAAGTTTAAAACCCCTACAGCTTGCCGGATCTGGTCTGCCAAATCATCCGCCTGATCAATATCCGAATTGACCCTTTCCATCACCTCTGCTTCTGGACTCAATTCAAGTACGGCCTGATATGCATCATACAATTCCGACATTTTACTATTTAAAGATTCATATCGCGATAATAAGGCTTGAACCCGATCTTTTCGAGAAACATTCAAAACGGCCGAACCCAACCACCGCAGAACTGCAGCTATACGTGCCGTATGTTTACTAGCCATCATTAAACAATATTATTAACAACAACAAAAAAAACCCAAATTTTAAAGCAAAATTATTTTTAAAACAAAATTTAAATTTCAAACTACTTTAAACCAAGACTTTAAACCAAAACGTTTTTACCGAAAGTCGAAAGCAAAATCAATTTCAACTCAAAAGTTAAACCGAAAATTAATTTTAAACTAAAAGTTTAAACCAAACACTATTCAAAACCATAGTTTAAACAAAACTGTTTCTGAAGCAAAATGCCCTTACTTACGCAAATATCATACAAAAAAAAACGAAAGATTGAACAAGCACGCCGCTTACGTAACGAAACACGCCGAATGAAACCAAAATATTTTAAAATAACGTTCACTTTAAGTCCGGTTAACTAAACAAATAGAATTTAACTAATAAGATTTGAGTAAATTTACACACACACGTTAAATTAACCAGCTATTTGAACCGAGATAAAAACGAACAGCAGTACAATCATCGACCAATCAGCCCAAGAAGGGCGACCATTACCAACCTTACTAACCGATATTTAACTTCAACGGAGTAACCACGCTCTGCTACCAAATTTTGTATCGTACAAGTCGGGAATCGGTAAACCGCGACACAAACCCACTAAGTTGACAATGGTCACTCACTCCTTATAACTAATTAATCAATAATTATGTACTGACCTGTAACTTCCCGTAGGTATTTCCATACGTGTTAGTCCGTAGAAGTACATAGGTGTTAGTCCGTCAGTTAATGTAAGGGCGTGGGGGCTCCCCTTGGAGGACAAAAATCTTACTATTTGACTACAATCGATGGTTATTACGAGATTAGAATATATGGTCCACGTTACACCTAGCTTCCCGAAGCTTCTCACACTCAATGTCAAAACACAAATGTTTTTCACTTTCGTTTAAGCACAACTATAACTCGCGTTTTAAAATCACTTAAAAACCAGCGCGGGCGCTATAGATATTAACTATCAAATTATAACAAGGCGTCCTACCACGCGGCGATCCTAGCTCAGTCTCTAGAACTATCTAAACATTATTTCATGGAAAAATTCCTCACGGCAGCGAAGCAGGCGACAGCCCGGCCGTTCCAACATTTCGCGACAAGTGCGGGTAGGTCCTAACATTTTTGTGTTCAATTTATAAACTACCTACATAAAACCTATGGATGCGTTCTATTCCGAACACACATAATTGTGAATATTGAAAGTGCTCAACTTCCCATAGGCTCTGATGCAGAAGACAGGATTATACACACTGCCATTTTGTAATCTTAGATCTTAGAGCGATAATTGCATTTAGAGTCAAATGCAATTATCGCTCTCTGCTTGTCTGTATCCTCAGGGACACTACCTAATAATATTTTTTATGAAAGTCTAATAAGATATTTCCAAACTGTATGTAAACTATAGATTAACCAAAATTTTACGTTAAGCCTTGTTTCTTTTATATTTAGCTTCAATCAGTACTAACCTATCATATACTTTAATTAACTTTATATGGCCGAAGTTGTCGTGTAAACACTTTTAGGATAGCAATTTGGATCTGCATGATTGTAATCTTGACTGTCTGGTATATAATTGATTGTTATCTGTTGTGTTTTCCAAATAAATAAATAAAATAAAATTAAATTAAAAAGTTCCTCAACGAGTGGGTCGCTTCCTGCACAGACGTTGTTTCGATTTGATTAATCCCCCTAACCAGCTGTGCAATATAATGGCTCAGCTGCTTAGCTTGTCAGATAATGAACAAGCTAGGACGGAGTGCATCTAAAGAGTAGTTAGTGGCTTTAAACCGTTTTGGTAATAACCAGAACGTTAATGGATAACTTAGTGCACTTCCGTGTGCCATAGTTAGCGCTGTCGTAACGTTAACGTGGCTTAAACGCCAACTGCAGCTGTATGCGGTTGATAGCCTTCATTAGAGTGCCATAAGTTAAAGTGACTAATTAAGTGTTTTAAAAATGTACACTCATCATACGAGTTCCTTATAGCTTCGACTGAATTAAGTGAAATATTTATTTCTGCTTAGCGACGTAAAATTTTTACATCCTTATTAGAAAAAGCAAACCTGACTAACAATGGGCACTTCACCTTTTTAACAGCAATAATTATTGTATATTGTAATGATTACTTGTATCCCTTTACTGGAATGGTGTTAGAACGGCATGGGAGATGCAAGGATGTGCTGCAGTTCCTCCAATTCATTACCCTTACCTCAATTAAAAAACTCTTTATATATATTTCACATTTGGCCGTAAGGTGATATCAGCTCGAATTGTAGGCAATAAAAAAATCTGGTCGACGGATTCGTACACTGTTAGGCATATACAATTGCAGAACTAAATCAGCCATATAATGTTTTACTGACCAAGATCTCCCAAGGAATGCCATGTGCCGCAGTATCGCATGTGTAAAGAGTAGGTTTCATAAAATCCTCATTCTGACTTTATTTTTAAATTGCAACAAAAGCCTTAAAACCTCATTGTTACAATAACAATCCCGCCATAATGATCCAAACCGCCGCAAGCGAGATTTAAAATTCAAAGCTAATTTATGAAATGTACAACGAACAAGGTTATCTCAGATCCATTATCGACATCTGGCCACCGCTCCGAACAATATTGTGTAGGGATGCTCGCATAATTTCACGCAAAAGACTTCATAAGGGTTCAACCCTTCCATTTCAGTATAATTTTATCCTTTACATCTCTCTCTAACTTTATGATGAGTGAGAGAGACACAGATATAAATAATTATGTTTCCGAAATACCTATAAATAGAGCATGGGGTCAAGGATAATCAAATATTTACTTGCGAATTTTGAGACGAAGGTTTTTGTGTGCCTCGGGTTGAATGTATAATAATTTTGGTTCTTGTTTCGGGCACAAATGTGACATAATGTTTTAAAGAAATATTTACTTGATATTTTCATTCGTTCATACTGTGGTTTTGAAAAAGCTCCCGCTTCGAAGTCCAGAATCAAGTACGAAGTACTTTCTATTGTCGTATTAAGTTAGGTAAAAGCAAAACCTTTATAAACCGTTATTGAAAAAGGCGGTTACTGTAATTCGATACAAAATTTATAGTACTTTGATAGGCACTGTATACATTTTTGTATGTTAAAAAATATAAAACAGGAAATTAATTCTAAAATGTTCACTTTGCCCATAGGGGTGGGCTGAAGCGGGCAAATACTTAAAGATAAAATGGGTACGCCATGGGTAACGCAAGATGTCATTATAATAGGTCTTTACCTATGAAACTGCCGTTTTGCCGTACTGGCCATTTCAAATGAAAATATTTTTTTTTTGACTGATAATTCTAATTTCAAATTAATTTTATTTGACAAACATGGAATTCTTTTCCTAAAATCGTCATTTGTTTAATAGTTAGTGTTTTGTTTTCAACGCATTCGAACATTTTTCGTCATCATGGATAAATTAAAAATTTGAGTAATTATGGAGTATGAGTACCGTCGTGGCAGCAAAGCGGCACAAGCGGCACGCAACATCAACGACGTTTACGGAGCGAACACTACAAACGAACGCACCACCCGTTATTGGTTTACCCGCTTCCGTTCTGGAAATTTTGACCTGAAAAATGAACCCCTTGGTCGTCCGAAAACTTTGGTCGACAATGACGAATTAAAGGCAATTGTGGAAGCTGATGAAACTCAATCCACGGCTGAATTAGCAGCAGCTTTCGACGTTAGCATCAAAACAATATTGGTCCATTTGCGTCAAATTTGCAAGGTAAAAAAGCTTGACAAATGGGTACCCTACGAACTCAATGACCGCCAGCGCGAAGTACGCGTGGAGACGTGCCTTGCACTGCTCAGCAAGCATACAAATGAAGGAATTCTGAACCGCATTGTTACTTGTGACGAGAAATGGATCCTGTTTGACAATTGTAAGCGCTCAGCAAGTTGGTTGGACCCTGGTTCAGCACCCAAACAATGCCCTAAACGAAAACTTACCCCTAGAAAAGTGATGGTCACTGTTTGGTGGTCTAACGCGGGTGTAATTCATCACAGCTTCTTGCCAAACGGGACAAGCATTACTGCAGATGTGTACTGCGAAGAACTGAACACAATGATGGAGAAGCTCGCACGTCTCCAACCAGCTTTGGTCAATCGTTCGGCTCCACTGCTCCTGCACGACAACGCGCGACCTCATACTGCACAGCAGACGGTCTCCAAGCTACAAGAGTTGGGGTTGGAAGTTCTCCGTCATCCGCCGTACTCACCAGACCTTGCGCCTACAGACTTCTACTTTTTCCAGAATTTGGATAACTTCTTGGCGGGAAAAAAATTCAATACCCGAGAGGCAGTACAAAATGCCTTTGAAGAATTTGTTGCCCCCCCTCCACCTGATTTCTTCAAGAAAGGCGTCAATAAGCTACCAATGCGTTGGCAAAGATGCATTGATTGCATGGGTGATTATTTTGATTAATAGAAATAAAAAATATATAAAAAAATTACGCTTCATTTATTTCGTGAAAAACGGCAATTTCATAGGTAAAGACCTAATATCTTTTAATTATTTTTAGGCAAATAATTAACAAATTATATTGAACAATTTAATGAAAATTCAAAGAGTTGTAACAGAATAAAATAAACAGTATTTTTTTTGTTTTAATAATTATTTCATCAAAATCAACATTTTTGTCCTGGATATTACCACAACACTGAACTTTAACACAATAGTATATTATGCAACTAGTGAATAAAGGACGGATTTAAAGCGAGGGCCGTAGATGAGTCACGAGCAAGTGAAGGATTCTAACGATTGAATAACGAGCGTAACGAGTGATTTAAGATGATTGAATCACGAGCGCAGCGAGTGATTCAACTGTTAGAATCCCGAGCGACGCGAGTGATTCATGGCCCTCGATATAAATTCGTACTTTATTCAGGAGTTGCATATTATACTTTATACCATGACTACGAGAAAAAGACATAATTTTAGTGAAAATAGAAATTTAATCAAGAAATAATAAATGTTACATTAATTGAAGTGGGCATTAAAATTAGAGCAATGACTGAAATTAAGCGTAATTTTCTTATTATTATCATTAGGGTGGTCAACTTGTGAAACAATATTCATTTCTTGTCGATGGTCAGAACTTTCTGCTGGAGGAAACTCTGGGGCATCTTTGGACGTTGAAGGGCGTGGAGTCCATGGGTCTTCAGGTTTCTTTAGGTTTATGCTGCTTGCTATCTGAAGGCTGCGTTTCGATTTATTTTCAATACAATCTTCGAAATAACCCTCTGCCACGGTAGTGGACTTCCATCCACAATGTCGCTTTAATTCCGTCATATCTGCACCAGTGTTTGCTAATAATGTGGCAGAAGTCGTTCGGAAAGAATGTCCTGTATACATCTCGGGATTTGGTAGCTTTAAAAATGTTGCAATGTCTTTATTCCAATCGGATTTTTTGTACATTTATTTTTAGAATAGAACAAAAAAGAATCTATTATTGTTTGTATTCGGAGGACGAAAACTTTGATACTTTTCTACGATTTTCATGTAATCATCTCTGACTACGAAGGTTCAGTCGATTTTCGTTTTTGTATCCTTTAAAGTAATCAGTAAAGCAGTGTCAAAAATCGTTTGCACGTCATCCACTGTCGGTTTAACAAGCTCATTTGAATGACAGGCTCCACTAATGCCGAGAATTAACGCAACCTGCAAACAAAATTAGAAAAACTGTTACAAAATTGATGTTGATAGGTTTACAATTAAATAGTTCAAAATACCTACTTGTATTAAGCAAGATATGTTGAAGATTACTTACTTTTACTGCCAAAAAATGCGAGTCTGTAAAAACCAGGGATTTTTTCGGTTTATAGCCTTCTGATAGCCTTTTAAGGTAGGCTTGCAAGTTAGAATATGTTTTTAATTCAGTGTTATGCCTTGTTTTTACAGTACACCGCAACATAGAATATATACTCCATAATGTCGATGACTTCCTTTTATTTGACAGTTCATTAAAATAAGTTAAGATCGTAGGTTTTGATGTAAGCCAGCCGTGATTTGCTGGGTAGCAAGTTTTCTACAATATCGGCCGCCTTCTCTTTCATAAATTCCGGTGTTAACACAATATCTTCTTCGTCACTTGAATGCATAATCGATTTATTATAATTCAATCGATTTATTATAAAGTAACACTAAACTTTGTGTCCGTACAATTCACAGTATTTGAAATGGCGCCAATTCACTATTTTTTTTCTATAATGGCAGCAAAGAACACTAAACAGTTTTTAATCTAATCCAAACTCCTTGTCGCAAATATCGACCAATCAAATCTCAAGAATTTATTTGCACCAAAGAGTTTGAATTTCGAATCTTAGCGCAAGGAGTTTGTGTAAGCATTGAAATGGAGATCGGATATATTTTGTGTTCCAAATTCAAACACCAAAACAGTGAATAAAAACAAAAAAGTGAATAAAAGGCCTTTTTATTCACTGTTTTGCGAGAATAAAATAAGCTTTTTAGAGTAGGTATGGTATAAAGATACTATTTTGTGTTTTTTACATTTATTCACCATCTAATCAATATAAATACCAAGAAAATTAAAATACTAGTCAAATTCAATATATATTATTTCATCATAGGTAAACACTTTGCATTTATTGAAAGTTTTCTTTTTCTTCATCTTCATCGAGATTGCGTGAATGCATCTTAACTTTGGCTTTTAAAAGATATTATGGGTAGACTGAGAGGAAAAAAAGCAGGCGGAAAAAAACTCGACACTCTTTTACAAAATCAATCTTTAATAAAATACTAGGGGAGAAGGTATAGAATTTGACAAAGACATGAAAAAAATACACACAAGTACAAGTCAGCTTGTGCGTGCTAATAAAATGCCCCAGCCAAACTCATTATTATTTATATAATATGTTTATTTTATTTTCTATCTCTGAGAAATAGCCTGTGGTATTTCAATCCCAAGCCATTTTGTTAACCAAATAATCTCTGATCTTATAGTAAGCTTTTTGGCAAAGTATTTCTTTAATAGTTTTCTTGAATTTGTTGAGCGCCAGGGATGGAACTGTTTTCGTTATTTTATTGTAACAACGTATTGACATTCCAATAACAATTTGCTGCTCTTAGCCAGCCAAAATTTTAGAAACGCTAACTTACGGTCGTTCTTAGTACTAACAAAGTAATCATTGTCATGGTTGAAGTTTTATCCACGTTTCAACACATCCCATTCAATACATCCCATTGAAGTTTTGAATCTATGGTTATGCCAAGAAAAACAGGTTCAAATCTACTAGGTTCAACCTGTTACCAATAAAATACAAGTTTGATTCGACTTGTTATACATTAGGCGCAGAAAATATTTTTACATTTTGTTTTTTTGTCATTAAATGCTAGATTATTAACATTAAACCACTACACAGCATTGGAGAGAACATTGTTTACATCGTCCAAATAGGTTTTTTGTCTATTAATCAAAAAAATTCATGATGTATCAGCAAACAATACAATATCGTGATTCTTGCCCACCATATAGGGTAGATCATTTATATAGACTAGGAAAAGAAATTGGCTAAGAATTGAACCTTGGGGTACTCCCATATTCACAACCGACTCAGACGACCTTTTGAGGTTAGCCTCAACCTTCTGAGTTCTACTACTAAGGTATGAATGCAAAGGCTTAAGATCAGTGTCCTTCATACCGTAGTGTTGGAGTTTCCTGGTGAACATGCAGTCAAACGCTTTAGATAAGTCACAAAAAAACCCAAAGCATCTTGTGAATTTACCCAGGCACTAACAATAACTTTAAATAGTTGAACGTCTGCGTCTGTTGTTGAACGGCTACTCGTAAATCCAAAATGTCAATCATGAAGTAAATTATGGTTTCTTAAATGAGCCAAACATTTTACTTGACGTAGGTGATTTTAAAATTGTTTTAAAACTAGAAGGGTCTGTAGTACTATTTAAATAAAAGTATAACTTTACTATGCTTAATTAAATCAGGAAACTCTATTAATAATTTATATATTATATTTTTAAAATTATTATTCTATTAAATCTATTATAGATGATAAAACTTATATAGATATACCCTTAGATCAGTTTATAATATCACTTGTCTTAAAAGTTTTAATAATAACCAAGGTATCTGTGGGTTGGAATTTGAAATCCACCTTGCACTCACTTACACAGCTTTTTGTAATGATTTAGCTGCCACAGGCGAAATATTTTACAATTTGTAGTCGAAACTGGAACAATAAATCCCCAGAAAAGCACACAACTGTATGGCCCCAAAGTAAGCAGAGCTTGTGTTATATAAAGAATTAACTAGACCTTAACGCTGACAATAATAAACATACATATATAAATATCAACAACCATGACACGAAAACAAACATTCGTGTTCATCACACAAATAAATACTACGATCAGGACCCGAACCTGGGACCACTGGCGTATGGGGCAGGGCTACTATCCACTACGCCACTCTGCCGTCAATATCAGCGAAATAGTTTTCAGACAATTTTCAGGTTTTTTAATTTATAGCTTCTAATACACGATAAATACCTATAAATAGAGAAAAATAATAATATAATAAATAACATGTAACACTGTTTCCTTTTTTTAACAATTAACTACCTTTTAGATTGTTAAACTGAACCACAGCTATTGTCGAGCTAATCCTCTGAGCATCATTCCTTGTGATGAGTTTCTCAAAGAATTCGCTTCGCCACATCCATGTTGTAACTATTTATTACTCAATTTTATTTTATTCGAATAGCAATACGGTGTTTGTTCCTATTGACCAATTTAAATTAAAAGGTAAATAACACAGTTTTCATCTTTTACAATTAAATATCAATGTCAGCTTGTTTACATAAATTAGAGTACTCACAAAAATAAAAACAAAGCGAACAAAAACTATAAGTAGTATTTATTCTGTTATAGAGCGCTGTGAAGGGATTTACTCATAGGACTTGGCTAACTGTGTAAACACTTAAGTGTATTGGCCAATAAGTTTGACAATGCCTTTGGGTTCGAATTCAGAACATCAAGATCGAAGTCGCCAACCTACACAGTGAATACTATATGCTACCTTAACAAAAAAGAATTAGTAGCTAGTAGTGCAGAATAAGCCCCGTGGACGGCCGGAGACTAAAGTTGATAATGAAGAACTGAAGGCTATTGTGGAAGCGGATCCATCGCAAACCACGTCTGAGTTAGCTGTAGGCTGCGGTATTAGTGAGGAAACTGTTTTAATCCACTTGAAGCAAATTTGGAAGGTGATAATGCTTGAGAGGTGTGTACCTCATGAATTGAGTGCAGCAAACCAACAAACGCGCGTCGACTGCTGCGTTACCTAACTCAACCGGCACAATAATGAAAGGATTTTAAATCGAATCATTACTTGTGATGAAAAGTGGATCCTGTAGACAATCGGAAACGCTCACCGCAATGGTTGAACCCTGGCGAACCAGCCAAATCCTGCCCCAAGCGAAAATTAACTCGAAAAAGATACTTGTGAGCGTTCGGTGGACTAGTGCCGGTGTCGTTCACTACAACTTTCTTAAATCTGGCCAGACGATTACGGCCGTTTGAGGGTGTTCGTCGTTTGGATACTTGGGGGGAGGGAGACTTGCCGAGCTAACAGATGCAGAAAAGAATAATTTTGTATAGACATAAAGAGACTCTGTAAATTTATTTTGAAAAAAAAATATACCCGTGAAGTTTCTTGCCAGTTCTTCTTCACGAAGGTTTTTTTCAAACTGGTGGTAGAATCATGTTTTATTTGACGTCAATAAGAACAAGTAATTGTCAATTTTGAGAAATAAATATTTGAATTTGAATTTGAATTTGATATCTATTGTCAGTAACTGCAAACCATGATGGAAAAGCTAGCTGCTAAACAACCGAGGCTGGTCAATCGCTCTAGGCCACTGCTGCTTCAAGACAATGCTAGACCACACACTGCACAACAGACGGTTACCAAATTAGAGGAGCTTCCATTGGAATGTCTAAGACATCCACCGTACTCCCCGGACCTTGCTCCAACAGATTTCCATTTTTTTCGAAACCATTTTTGATTCCCGTCCGAATGTTTTTTTTAGTAAAGGGAGGATATGAGATGGCAAAAGTACATCGATAGCAGTAGTAAACACTTTGATTAAATAAATATATAATATATTTTTTTAGTTGACTTTATGTTCGTCCCTTACAAAATGCCAATTTTATATGTAATAACCGAATATTAGTATTAAAATATAAAAATACAGCATATAAAATTCAAAATATAAATAATTTGATAGAAGTGTGAAAAAATAATGTCAGTACAAAAGTTTTTAAAATATCTAGACAGCAAAGAATAAGGGCAAATGTCATGTACGCTATCTGTCACATACTGTAGGTCCGACAGGCCTCAAGATACATCACTGGCTAACGTAACTTATCAAACTTATCATATTCCTACTCAAACAGCGTCTTAATATTCAAAATGTTGAACCATTCACGAAGGCATTATACACAAAGCTGACAGTATTTCTTTTTTGTTAAAATTTAAAACTTTTATATATTAAACGATTAAAAATACAACCAATTGTATAATTGTAATTGTATGTTCGTTATAAAATTGAAAATACTACTGGTACTTACTCTTAGTCATAAATATTACTTGACGGTATCAAAAATTGAAATCATAAAGCCATTTTATACTGCTTGTCCATAGCTTTGTATAATTTCCCTAAAATCACTTGATAAACATGTTTTGAGTCCTTATCGAGTTGACAAATAATTTAAAACGTTCCCATTTGATAGAATTATGTGACATTAATAATTAATCTTAACCAAGCTTAATTGGTAGTTTAAAATCAATAAAGGGCCCAATCTCTAAGGGGTGCTTCCGACAAAGTAGTTTGTGAATAGTGGTTGTATTAAATCGATAGCTTATGTAGACGCCACCTAGTGGCGCTGTTATAATAATGATGTTCCGTAGTGCCTGGCTGTTTGAAGGTGCCTGGAAGGCGATAACTGGTAATTGAATCAAAATCAAAAAATCCAAATATTTTATTTAATTGTCGTTTAAATTAGTAACGCTGACTTAAAGTCAGGCAAACACGTACAACTTTGAGCTTCGGCTTTTAAAACGGTATTAAAGGTACAAGGTTATAAAGGCTTAGGCAAGCAATTATCTATTTCAAAGACTATTTGTAGGTGGAGCCGAATCCTGGCGCGTAACTCACACTAACGAGAACTTAGTGGAAGACGACCAACACTGCGGTGCTCAGGTGACTTAAGAAAGGTATCTGGGAATCGAAGGACAAGCTCAATTTTGAACTACTCTGAGATCTTGTAGAGAGGTCGTCATGCAGTTGAAGGTACCAATAAGCTTCTTTATTGAGGCATACCCAGTGGTATCTTATGCCAGCTTCAAGGCTGTAAAAAATATTCCTAGTTATCTAGGCAATGTTCAACGTAAGGGCAAGGCTTTAAGGTAAAATTAAATGTTTGTAAGATTGGTTTTATCAAGTAACCTTCTGAAATAATTAATCCTATTTTAGTTCACACACCTTTTCTCGCAAAACCTCTAACAGCCTCCTCTATCCAATTACTTACTGCAAGAGTTCACAGAAATGAAACTGTAGTAAATCAAAGTAAAATCCTCCACAAATTATAATTTGTCAAACAGCGTAACTGATCGAGACAGAGAGTAGGCGTTTTAGATAAGTCGGCAATAAATGGCAAAGTGCTTGCCAAATGAGATTTGGATGCAAGTTGACATGAAAGATGTAATTTCCGTCGTTATTGCACTTTGAACTATGTATGTAAATAATAAATAAATAAAAATGTAGGGCAAAAATAAATCCTATAAAAATAAAGTGTTTGATTTGTATTTTTTATTCATATTACAATGAAAACAAGCTCTTCTAGATTTTGAAAATAAGCTCTTATGGTGTAAGAAGTAAAATACCGCAGGAGTTGTGACATGATGTCATTTACTTGTGTTGCAATTACCTTTTTCTTTAAATTTATGAAATGTTTAGTTAGAAAGTCGTCTCATTCAAAATGCTTTTCCGATAAACTGGTGACTGGAAAATTCCATTCTTTTTCTAATTTTTCAAAATATTATTTTGATTAAATTGATTCGTTAAAAGACTAAATAATATAGTAATAACATAATTTATCAAACATGCAAAATCTAAATTGCAATGACAGAACTTCTCGATCCCACTGCTTTTTATTAAACAGTTGAGATTTACAGCACTACAACACCCACCAATATCGTGTAGTTTAGCGCGACGCTCTCCGGAGCAGAAAATCCTACCCCTACTTAGAAAGATCTGTAAACGGCGACGATTTATTACTCGATGTTTTGCGAAGTGCTGCAAACATTTTGAACAGTGCTTCGAAGCGATATTTGATGTGTATTGAAAGCGACGTTGCTGTCTAACTTTCAATCTGTCGAGTGTACAAGGCAGGGCGGGTGGTAATGCAATCGATGAAGATGGTATTCATGTTAACAGAAGATACTTTTAATAATGAAATGAAGGGTATGCATTTTATTTCACTTTAAAAAAACCGATTATAAACTAAACAATTTTTTTGTTGTCCAAATTTTAGTAGAACATTAGATTTGTTCCCTCGCTCTCAGATTCGGCAGCACTTCTGGGCTCACTGGACAAAAGAGTATGTGTTGGAGCTACAAACGAGATCTAAATGGACGCTGAGAACGCGCGAGCTGGAGCCTGGGACCCTCGTCGTCATTAAGGAGGACAACCTTCACCCACTGAAGTGGGCACTCGGGCGTATCTTGAAGTCCATACCTGGAAAAGACGGCGTCACCAGGGTCGCTGATATACAGACAGCGTCTTTAAATACTCCTGATTTCACCGTGGGCTATAGCTTTCTCATTTGATTTCTATATTTCGGCTGGGATTATTATTGTGTTAGTAAATACCCAGCATAACTTGTCATTTGGGGAGTTCAAAGTTTGTGCTCAAGAGGGGATAGAATTGTATGTGATTTCCTGGCTAAAGTAATTGAAAATAAAACAAGCTCATGAATGTAGTTGAAGTGAAGACTGAGAGTTAGTGTCGAGATATGACAGACGATGACACCGCAGGCCGATTCGCACCCGAATCCCCTGCGGTGTCATCGTCCCTTAGTCTACGCAGCGCATACAAAAGACCGAACAAGGCGTGAGCGATTAGCGCCTAAACCTTGTCACGTAATGAAAGATTTTATTTAAAAAAAACTCTCACGGACATGAATTACTCGGAGGGTCGCCGCGAAGGCTTCCACGGTGAAGGCGCTTAGGCGCGTGCAGGGTCAGTGGCAGACGCTCAGGCGCCGAGTGGCGCTCTGGTGCGTGCAGGATCAGTGAGAGCAGGAACCGGAGGAGCAGGTTGGATCAGCAGGCAGGAGGAGGTGGTAGGCAGGATCATCAGGGTCAGCAGCAGGAGGATCAGGCGTAAATGTCGGGGTTTTCAACATGAAGCATATTCAGGTAGCTTCTGCATGAGGCAGCTTCAGAGTCCGGTAGCTTCAGCATGAGCATGAGTTCGAGGACTTGCAGAGTTACTTGTAATAGACTGGAGATGTTATCGGTAGGATGGCTTGAAATAAACTGCCGTTCTAAGGCCAGCAATCGGCTTAAATGGCCGCGATCGCATTCCTTTGGAACCGCAATTTGAAATTTTGAATTTAATCTTATTAGCCAGGAATCAAGTATATTTCCTTACAATAGTTTTGTAAGAATCCGTGTGTCTGTTACTTTGTGTTACTGTTGCTTAGTTTGATTGGCAGCCTCCATTGCTGTCTTAAAAATTGAGTTGGCATGATTTGTCAATAAAAGTAAACCATATAATGTAAATATTTAGCAACGAAATGAAGAAAAAGTAAGTGCAAAGTAAAGGATAATATTATGCAAAACGTAAGTATTATTTATATTACAACCTAAGCCGCCGAGCTCCGCGATTGTACCTGTTCAGATTTAGTACAGATATATTCAAACAAAATAAAATCAAAAATTTTATGAAAATGTTACTAAATTAACCATTCGTTACATTTGCTACATTCTCTTTCAAAAATAAATTTTTGGCGGGAAATATTCCCAAAAATATTTTGGTTGTGACTTCAATCAATTTGTTTGATTAGTTCAGTGCGTCAGTAAGCACTTAAAGAACGGGCTCAGGAAAATTCAGCCCCATAACAAAGAAAACCTCAATAACAAGTAAGTGGGCGAGTGTAGATTCATAGTTAGCTGAGCTGAGATTTAATTGAGTTGTTTAAAATATTTGGTGTATCCTTTTTAAGACACAACTACGGCGACAACCGGGTAATCTATCATAAGCAACAATATCACAAGCCTGGTAAGAAAAGGGATTTTCTTACCAGGCTTGTGATATTGTTCTTTGTTGACGTTAAATAAAGCTTGACTCTTAACAGTCGTGAAGAATAAATGGCAAGAAACTTCACGGGTATAATTTTTTTTTAAATAAATGTACAGTCGGTGCCAGATACATCTATACCACCCAGTCGTCGCCCGAACAACCCCGCACGCACCGCGCGCTCTCCCCTACTTTCACTACTAAACAAGTAACAGACTCGAACAAGTAACAAACCGGATTAGAGCGACTATGTTCTTTGCAAAATAAATTCTATCAGCGAGTCGAATCTGTTCAGAACAAATAAATAATGCTACTATACGGGAATATAGATCGTTAATTTCAATGTAAACTATGCAAACGAGCGTAGCTCAGCCATATAATGTGCAGATTCACATGCCCGCTACCCTTGAATCAGGCGGCCTGGGTTCGAATCTCGGAAGGCGCTAACCGCTTTTTTTATTTTTTCTATTTTTGAGTTCGAATCTCGGAAGCTGTGCCCGTTTTTAATTTATTTCTATTTTTAAAGATAGTCGAAGAATATTTATTAATAAAGGATTAATAAATTTAATAGGGGAAAATTAGATTAATTTAAAGATTAATCAGGTAGTTGATCTTCTATTTCTATAATATATCTTTTTTATTATTTTTTAATAAAAATTTTAGTAATATTTATACATATGTATTACTTTAATAATCTTATTTTTACAATTTAAATTTAATTAAAGATATATTAATCAATAAATTAATTTTAGTTTTTTCCCTAATGGAAACATTTTGATTTAACAAAACAACGATTTCAGCTCTCTGCAGCGTTGTTAAATGATAATTCATTTTCGGCTTCACTTGAGCACAGAAATTAAACTATTTTCCTTCAATTTTACAAATACCTAATAAAAACGAGTGAGAAACGCATAATCCTACCTACCTACATGCAAATATGGTGTGTGTTCAATAATGTTTCTTTATGTATAATATCTTACAGATGTCTCAAGAAGATGCAGTAGTAGCCAATCCAGTAGAAAATATTTATTCATTTCTAGTGAAGGTAAGGTAAAGACCAAATATCACACTAAAACTAAAACTTTGTTTGTTTGTGTGCTACTCTTTCTTGCCTAAACGACTTTGGTATAGAGGTAAGCCTACTACCTAGCTTATAGCCTAAATTAGCCCTTCACATGTTCCCCTATGACAATGCAGATAAGGTTGCGGGTAACAGCTAGTTTATTATAAATATATTTCAACTATTATTTCATGTTTGTCAGTCTCGGTCTGCGTGCGTTCTCGAGCGCACGTCGATTGCAGACGCCTTCCCGCTCTATTAGCCCCCGCGCTAATTGAGCACCCAAATTTCACTGGTTGTTGTCGTAATATATAATTTCATAGTTGTATACCGTATTAAGTTTCTAACGCCGTTTTCACGGCGTACAGTGGCTCGTTAACCGTACTTCTAATAAGTTTCTAACGCCGTTTTCACGGCGGAAAGTGGGTTTTAACCGTACATCTAATAAGTTTCTAACGCCGTTCTCACGGCGGACAGTGGGCTGTTAACCGTACTTCGTGGAACGTGAGTTTCGTCGACGGGAATTCGTCGTTCCAGGTGCCTCGAGTCTTCGTGTTCGAGTAAGTTATCCGCGTCCTCCTCAACCGCCCTACTGCGTGTAGGGTGGTTTTAGGAAGTTAGTCATCGTTGTTAGGTTCATAGTATATATATTTATATATTGTTGTCCCTCCCCAACCCCTCCGCAATGGCTTCCCTAAGCTCTGATGAGATTAGGAAGAAGTTACTTGAAACTACCGGTGCTGAAGGCATGTCTATAAATGCTGATAAGTATCGTTTCCTTGATTCTCTTATCCCGCATATCATGGCGTTATTTCCCCTAATGGCCCCTCAGGCCACCCCAGTCCCCCAGACCCCTCTGGTCTTAGGCCCTCCCGCGTCCCCTTCCTCCAGTGACATGGAGTGCGAAGTAGACGCCCCTCCGAACCGCAAGCGCGCACCCGCGACCGAGTCATCCTCGGACGCCACCCCAACTGGCCCTGATGAGCCTCCATCTTTCACCCTTGTTAAGAAGCGCTCTAAGAAGCGCTCGAAACAAGACCCGGCGCCCTCGACGCCCGTCCCTACACCCCCTGCGGCGTCTTCAACGCCAGCTGCCCCGGTGTCTTCAACACCCGCTCCGGCCCCAACTTCTGTCAAGGCCAAGGTCCCAACACCCGTTTTCCTTCGGGAAAAGGGTAAATGGACTGAGGTTTCGACATTGTGCAATGAGCACAAGATTCATTACACCCGAGCGGCCAACTCGGGTGAATCTATTAAAATCTTAGTTTCGTCGATAGACGACTTTCGTGCTTTAACAAAGCTCCTCACCGATAAGCAATATGCTTATCACACTTATGCTCTGTCAGAAGAGCGTAAGATCAGAGCGGTACTCAGGGGAGTCCCGTTCGAATTATCGAACGAGGCTATCCTGGAGGATCTGCAGTCCCAAGGCTTCCCGGCACTCGCGGTGCATAAAATGCACAGCAAGTACGAGGGGCAACACCCTCTCGCTTTGGTGGTTCTCGCCAACGTCCCCAAGTCCAGGGAGATCCTCAAAGGGGTTAGCACTATATGCGGCCTCTCTGGGATCTCGATCGAGGCGCCTCATCGCCGCGGTCATCCCGGCCAGTGCCATCGGTGCCAGTTGTACGGGCACGCGGCGGCCAACTGTCGCGCACCGCCCAGGTGCGTCAAGTGCCTGGTCCCTCACTTCACTAAGGAGTGCAATCGCGCTCCTGAAACTCCCTCTCCTCCCGATTGCGTGCTTTGTGGCCAGTCCGGCCACACCGCAAATTACAGGGGCTGCCCTTGTGCACCCCGTTGTATGCGCTCCAATTTCAAGAGGGCGGCACCCAAACAGGCCCCACGCCTTTCTCAAGAAAACTTTCCGCCGCTGCGTAGCCGGGTTCCTCCGGCTGCAAAGCCTACACAGTCTAGGCCTGCCCCAGAAAACTGGAGGCAGCGCCCCGCATCGAATTCCATCCCGGCTCCTCGCCCATACAAACCCACTCCTCAATCCTCCGTAGCAGACGATATGCGTATCATCTGCGACGCTATGAAAAATATCGATGTTAGTGAAATCGCAGTCTTAGCCCGTAAACTTAGGGCTTCACGTACTCCGACAGAGCGTTTGCTAGCTCTGGCGGAGCATAGTTCCCTTCTCAATTCATTATAGGTTCATTTAAATGAATTGATCCCTAAATCATGCTTCGGCCTACCTCTGCCCAGCCCCGGCTTCACCGGAGGCTGCCCAGAACGGCCACCAACTCATGTCCCTTTGAGCACCTTCAGTGCAACTTTCACTACAGGCGGAAGACCCGCTAGCGGGACTCCGCCAGCGCGCCCAACTTCCCGACGGGTGTCGCTTCCGATGAAGGCTAACGGTAATAACTACAGCCAACAGGTGGTTTTTAGTGGGTAGGTGCCATTCTGGTGAGTCCCACATAACCCCCCGCAGAGGAATTTACCTGCGGGCGGTATGCATGACGCATCTTCCACCTCCCTCCCGCGAGGGTGCCTCGGCAGCAAAAAAAAAAAATCATGTTTGTTACAGTTGTCCGATGATAATACCACTGTGGTTACTCCAGAAACAAAACCTAAAGCCACAGTTTCTGGAAAAAAGGTGCTTATTTACTGATTTTTGTTTTGTGCTTACAATGTTTTGAGATTAAGAAAACATACCATGGTATATGTGTGTATGTATAAAAGCAACATAATTCTTAACTTTAATTCATTTTTCCAGGCGGCCAAATGAAAACTTATCTTGAATAGTGCTTTGAAGCCCAACAAGGTAATGTGGATGCTTATTTTAGATTTATCACCGAACTAACAAGTACTTATTCAAAAATTTTTTTTTGTTCATTTTAGGTTAAAGAGGAATATGTAAAGAAAATGGTACCATTTTCTTCAAAGTTAAAAAACGAAGAACATTTGAGAAGGATGCAAATGGCTGAGGAAGAGCATTCAATAAAAATGGAACTACACAAAGACTCTCTTTGTGTAATAAAATTACAACAAGATAAGGAGAAAAGAGAGATGGAAATGGCTGAAGAACTACATGCCATTAAGATGCAAATACAAAGGGAAATTTTGAAAAATACATTGTTTAGATAGTTATGTTAATTATAATATATGATTTAAATAATAAAAAAATATCTGTTCTGAATTTAAATATTTTATTACATTTAAGTATAGTCTATTCTAAAAAAATTCATAAATAAATGCAGCCCTGGCAGAATTGCTGCTACTGGAACAGAATCTAGCTAATCCACACCTTCGGTATAATCCTGTCTGTGCATTGCAACATTGTGAAGTATTGCCAATGCAACAATATATATCTTAGTGTGGTTTAGTTTTGTAGTAAAACCTTTCAATAAACACCGAAACCTTTGCTTCCATACACCAAAGCATCGTTCCACTACATTGCGAGTCCTGATACGGGCCCGATTAAACATTTCTTCCTTTACTGCAGAAGGATGCAGTAAGGGTGTAAATAAATATGGAGTACATGCATATCCTGAATCTCCTAAAAGTCTACCCTTAAATTCGGCTTGCTCAAATCTGTGTTTTATCCGACTTTCATTGAATATCCTTGAATCGTGCGTGCTGCCTCGCCAATGAGCCACAATATCCATTATTTCAAGGTTAGCATTTGATACAACCTGGAACAATGTAATTAACAGATATATGAGTCTTTTACTTTTTAATTGTTAAATAATAGTATAATGATTTTATGAAACTTCTTTTTTTCATGGTTGTTGTTCGTTTTGTGCAATAAATAAATAATAGTGTATTTATGTTATACAAAACTTACCTGCACGTTTATTGAACTGTACCCTTTCCGGTTTAAATGTAGTATTGCCCAACATCTCCACCGACTTTTGGGATCCTAATATGTGTGCAATCTATAGGTCCTATTACTTGTCTTAATCCACACATAGAAAAAGAACCAGCAATTGTTCTGTTTTGCTCTTGATCAGTTTGTCGCATTTTTATCCATTGAGTCCTTTCCTCTACTTAAGCTAGCGCAACTTGTTTGCATACAAGAGAAATTGTTGGCTGGCCCATCCCATTTAGATCCCCTGCATCATCTTGAATCTGTTGTCATAACACAATAAAGAAAAATTAAACATACTTAACACTAAATAATGGAATTAATATACTTAAGAAATGGTAAACTTACCTCTCCACGTGCCCATGTTCTAATTGCTGTCAACACTTTCAGATGAGGTGGTATGCAACAACCTCTTGCATTACCAACTAGCCTGTTTTTTTATTAAGTCGATAATAAAAACGGCAGTAGATCGACTAAATCTGTACTTCGATTTAGACTCAGATTCCTGAAGTTCTTCCAGACGATTCTTACGTATTTTATAATGTTTCACACGCCTCAATAATGGGACCTGGTAATAAACCTGATCAATTTCCTCTATCACTCTCATATCATCATTAAAGTAATCTCTTTCCATTCTTATTTGCATAGAATAAATACACAGGGAGCTAAAAAAGTTGCTGTCAAAAAATTTAATCACAGATAACCTATAAGTAGGTACCTACTTATTTTACGCATTCTCACCCGCTGGGATTTACATAGAACTGAAGGTGCTCAAAGCACTGAAGGTGAATACATAGCAATGAAGGTGCTCAAAATGAAAAGTAAATAAATAAAAATTAAAAAATTGAAAAATAAAATAAAATAAATTCGGATTTACGTTAGAATTAGGTTTTACGTTAGAATTAGAATTTATTATTATTTATATAATTTAGTGTACGTTTGTTTCGGAAAGACATTTTACTTTTTCTACCTAACATGCTATTTAGGCGGCCTTAGTAGTGACGGGCGAGTTCCGAAACTCTTTCGACGTGTGGCTTGAAAGAAAGCGTCGGATCTAACGTGACGCCTAAGTATTTAGTACTGCGCTTCCAGGGGATGGGAATGCCTAACATTCGAACGTGGGGATCGCCAGCGGGATGACGGCGTTTGTGGTCGAAGCGCATCGCGGAACTCTTTTCAGGGTTCACATCGATGCGCCATTTTTGAAACCATACACCAAGGGCGTTTACGGCCTTTTGGAGTCTGGTTATACAGTGCGGAACACTGTGGCGTTTGGTATAGAGTACGATGTCGTCGGCAAAGAGGGCGAGTTCGACGCCTTTCGGCGGGATGGGAATGTCGTTGGTGTACACGGTGTACAACAGAGAGGCGAGGACTGAGCCTTGAGGGACTCCAGCCTTTATGGCGCGGAAAGCGTGCCTTCATGTTTAAATCGAAACGTACGGTCTTTGAGAAACGACGCGATTAACCTGACTAGGCGATCCGGTAAGCCTATTTTGTAGAGTTTAATAACGAGACCGCTGTGCCAGACTTTATCGAAAGCCTTGGCTACGTCAAAGAGAACCGCGACTGTTTTATGACGACGTGGATAGAAACCGTCAACTATGTACTCGACGATTCGATGGACTTGCTTAGGGCAGGAGTGCTTAGCGCGAAAGCCGAAATGATGGGGAATAATGAGGGGATCGCCATCCGTCGGAAACAGATGTTTCCGCATTCGAGCGAGTATGACTCTCTCGAGAAGTTTAGACATGGCCTTGAGGAGGCTGATGGGTCTGTCCGGGATATTCAGAGGTTTACCCGGCTTGGGGATGCCTATGACTGTCGCTTCTTTTCAAGCTTTTGCAAAGTAGCTATGGTCGAAGCAGGCATTGAAAATTATAGCTAACAAGGTAAGCACCTGTTGAGGCAGGTGTTTAAGTGCGTGGTTGGAAATTCCATCCGCACCCGGAGCATTTTTGGACTTTTGATTTCTAATGAGAAGCGAGATTTCGTCATTAGAGACTGTGACGGGGTTGGCGGTGATGGGGAGAGAGTCTCTGCGAAGGACTTCGTCCTCCACCGCCTGTTTGTGTGAGGGATCAGCAGGTTGCGTGCTGGGCGAGCATTGTGTGGCAATGCTGTCAGCGAAGCATTCGGCTTTCCCTTCGACTTCGAAGGCAGTAGTGCCATCGGGACGTGTGAGAGGAGGAACGTGAGAGGCGGCGTCTACGCGTAAGGCTCGGGCCTTACTATAATACGCTGGGTGGGACGGAGAGATATTTGCCATGAGATCGTTGATCTGAGCGTCCCGGAGTTCTGCGAGGCAAGACCTAACTTTACGTTGTAGCTGATTCGCAGCTAGCCTATAGGCGGGCGTGGGATATTTCTTGGCTCTCCGGAGAGCCGCTTTCTTGGCTTTAATAAGATTGCTAACGGCTAAGGGAAGCGTGGGTTTACCTTGCTTAGCAACCTTTTCGTTGTCACTGATGGCTGAGTTGATAGCATCAGTGAGAGAATTGACTAATGAATCTATTTTATCCGGACTATCTATTTGATCGGGCGAGTTCGCGAGCGGAGAGTTCGGGGAGAGGTGACGTTATTTTTAGGCAGTCCTAGCACGAGGGAGACGGGGCGGTGGGCAGAGCCTGGGTCATCAAGCGGTTCGATAGACCTGAGGTCGAGGTTGATTCGCTTGATAATTGCAAAATCGAGGATGTCAGGAGAGTGGTTTGGGTTGTCGGGATAGTGAGTGGGAGTAATGGGAGAGATGACATCTAGGTCGAGTGAGTTTGTGATGTCGAGGAGAGCGATACTGCTGGTGTTGGTTGATAGGCACGTCCAGTCAGTATGTTTGGAGTTAAAGTCTCCGAACATAATGCCATAATAACAACATAATGAACGGCCGAGGGCGAGAATGGCCTCAAACTCGCTGCTATTCTTTGATATCTATAGATGCGCGCGCATCGTGTGAGAGTAGCTAGAACGAGTTTATTAGTGAGGTATTTACACTGTGTGTTTGTGTGCGTAAGCAAGCTTTAGTGCTCAGGTGGTTTAGATATTTCGAGGTGTGAGTATCGATGATAGCGCGTGTGCGTGCGACATTAGGAGATGGTCAACATGATTCTGTTGCCATGTGTATAATGTCTCTTTATGTGCATATTAAATTATTCTTATCTATATGTTTTAGCTCCTCAATTCTCCTTCCCCCAAGTTTCCAAAAGAAATGATATCAAAATCCATTACTATACCATTTCTCATCTTATGTACTGAAACAAATTAAGTTAAGGTGTATTTCCACAATCTCGATAAAGATGAAGAAAAAAAAAAGAATTACAACAAGTGTAGAATATTTACCTATGATGAAATGAAATATTTTAATTTTTGAATTTGCTGATTATTTTTCTACACTCGGTAATAGCTGAACAGAATCGCGGTTCATCAGTACTCGGTCATTACACCTTCATCGGACTTTTATTTTTGAAATACTTTTTCGTCATATTTTTACTTGAGACCTAACAAAAAAGCACTACACATTTCTAAAGTTTAAAACTAAAGGTCTTAGAAAATATCTAGTTTCGACAATATTTATGATTTAAAGTTCTTAATTTGAAGAATCAAAGCTTAAGTTTTTAAAATACCTAGTTAAATATAGGCCCTGGTCTTAATTATAGTCGCCTGAATCAATATTCTGGATATTTTTACGGTGGAAAATCAACAAAACAAAGTCAAAAGTTACTCAAATTTCAATTACAATAACTCTCTGTTCTGCCTTAACCGCTCTGACATATTACTTTATCGCGCAACTACTCGACAAGAGGTTTTCCATTGCCCATTACCACTGAGTCTCGAAGCACAACCCCTTGTGAACATCACATGTTCAGTGCAAATAAACTACAAGATCGAGCCGCACGCACTATTGCGCCTCAGGCCTATTGTCCACCGGAGGCGCGGTAAGGCGAAGCACAGAATATATGCATCAATAAATGTTTCTTTATTTTCATCACCTCTCTCGGCTCACTAAACCTTTTTGATCGTACCTGTTGATAGTTCTCCTAAGCGGAAAGGTTCTTTAGAGAGAAATGTAGACAGAACAACGGATAAACCGATATTATTCCTACATCGCTTTGCTCGGTTTTAGTATACCGTCTATAGAGGGTCCAGGTTTAGTCTGCGTTTATTTATCCAATAGAGAAATGGCGAGGATTCATTCTACAATATCGACACAATCCACATTTCCATCATCTTCTGTTTGTTAGTTATATAAATTAATTGGTTTAACAGGTCAAATAAGAAATAAATAACGGAAGTACGTTATTAGAATTCCAGCTGTTATTTAAGTTAACCACAGAAATCGTTCGGAGCCGTAATTCTTTTCCATGTGCGGGCAAACAAAAAGTACCACATTCTCGTAAGTTATGATTCCGTTCACACTCCGCTTCTGGTTCAATATATCAAGTCGTACACTCGCAAGAATCAGCGATTCGTATAAATCTTGTATTGGGTGCTGCAATACATTCTCATTTCTTTCGATTAGTTGTTCGGTATCACTGAGGAACGAGAGCGCGAGAGCAGTTGTTGAAAAGCTTGTGGGTAATTGCGTATTTGATTGGAAAATTTATTTATATACATACTTACGAATTCTACCAAAAAGGGAAAAGAAAGTAATGTAATGAAAACTTTTTGTTACCTAAAACAATATGCCTTTTAGTAAAAACGCGTAAAGTCTCCAATACGACTCGATAACTCCTAGTTTTCACAAAAATGAATCTAATTAGGAATCACGTTTAATTCATTGCAATGAATCGTGTTTCATTTACACGCTGACAAAGCAGCAAAGATATAAAATTTCAATTAATTTGATGCCTTTTACAAAGGCCCAGCGCACTTCAAATTTTCATATTACGCATGGGATTTTTAAATTCATAAAGAATTAATGTTTCAACTGAAAATTCATATGTATTTTTAATTAATAGTACCTGAAAATTGACACTAATTGGAGCTCTTTTCCTCCTCGCCGTATTTGATTTGATTCCATATTAGGTAAAAGTTTTTTTACAGGAATAACATGAGTGGATTTTCCTTTTGTAATTTTTTAAACAGGTTTCTACTAACTTCGCCTACAATTTAAAAAAATAAGTTCATTTCAACAAATAGCCATGGCACCGCACCGATGGTACGAGTATAATACTTTCACTCGCGATTTCATCACTAATCTCCTTTACAGTTGCCCCGAGCTATCCTACTTTAACCAGCCAACGAAGGCAGGGAGGTATGCAGGTTCTGGGTGTGGAGATTGTGTAAAGTTGACTGACACCATCTTTTCTGAAAACAAGCTTTAAAGGTGAAATATGCCCCGATGGTAAATAGTATAAACTTCCTAGACAGTTATTCAATAATTCAAAAATAAAAGAAAATAGTGGATTTTCACTCCATTAAAACTGCAGTTACCCATCAGTTTATCGAATCGAGCTTATTTAAGCTTTATCAAAGACGAATGGAACTATTTAACTTTCTGTCAGTGGCAGACATGAGAAAAAGCGCTCGGTAAGTGAACGTTGCGTAATCATTTTATGAAACAACCTTTGTGTGGGAGATTGAAAGCTTATTGAATGTTATTTTTTATCATAACCTGATTTCACTCGCTTCCACAAGTTTTATACTCTACTAAATTCGAGAACGTCGATCGACGAGTCCGTGGAGTGTTATTTAATACATGGTACTGCTATAAAGCGACGATTTTTCCTGTCACTGAATCTGTTGCTGTTATTTTATTTACGGTTACACTTATATAAAAATGACATAAACTAATAAAAGCTATACGTTTTTAAGGGTCCATGTCAAAAGTAAGTTATTTTTTTTATTGAATGGTTCTCAAAAATAAAGAGTTAGAAGATCTTAATGCATGTGCATGGCACTAAGACCAATAAATAAATACTAAATAAATCTCCAGACAAACGCACCAACTGTATGGCTCCAAAGTAAGCAAAGCTTGTGTTATGGATGACCAAACAGTGAACTGGGGGGAATCCAGAACAAACATACATATATAAATATAAACAACCATGAGCCGAGAACAATCATTTATTTTCATTACACAAATGCCCGACCAGGACTTGAACCTGGGACCTCCAGCCTATGAGGCAAGGCTACCACTCGGCCGTCGTCATCGTATACAGATACTGAAGGAACAGTAGGAGAACGCAGGAGCGTTATACACCTGGGTAATAAGCTGGACAGATGGCTGCTTGTTACGTCCATCGCATCTTTACAAGCTTACTCTGGCTTTTTCCGTGTGCATCTCCTTGCCGTCCTACTCCATCATCACTACCACGTCTTGTACCCCTCCACGTTTTCGAAGCTGAGGCGTCGGCCGACCAATTTAACTTTCTACGATAATAATAATGAAGTTGGATCGCTTGAGAGGGATAAGAGAAATACCTGATAAATTTATTTATGAGAAAACTTGATAACTTCCTTAAGTATTGATCAATCCTCTTTATGGAACAGTCAATATTTTGTGTTAATTAACTTTCAACTGACATTTTTCTTTATTAGAATTGAAATGTAATAGGAATTTTAAAAAAAATTATAGTAATAAGTTTTGACAGCATTTTTGATTTAATTTTTTTGAAGTTAAGTGCATTTAAAACATTTAGTGAGTATTATAAGTTCAGATGCCTAATGAAATCTTTTTTGAATATAATTGGGAACGAGTGTGTCCATCCCGCCCATTTATCCCCTTTATTCAATTTTTACAGCTTTTTAGTTTATTTTTTTTTAGTTTAATTCAAAGTTCCCATAATATAAACTGTGCAACATCTTGTCGGACACACCAACACATCACCAAGCAGCCATTCCGTTGACAACGACCGTCATATCTATAGCTTCCGCTTGATTCAGGCGAAGCAGTTAATTTACAGCGACATTCATCATCCCGGAGCGTCGTGGCTTACTGCGCGCCGCCGTCTCGAGACATTTATGTGCTCCAGCAATTACATACCTGACTGCAGCGTGCAGAGGTAACCCATAGAGGTTCGTTGTTTTATTGTTGATTTTTCCTGTCTATTTCCTGTTTATTTTTTCGACTTTATCAATGTTTGACAGAGCGTCATCGATACTGCAGTCGACCCCGTGTTGATGAAATAGATTGATTATTTGGTTCTCGCATTCTTCTTCAGCCCTCCAAGTTGGAATTTAAATACAAATGGGTTTGAGAGTTCAAGGTAACTATTATTATTTGAACCGATGCTTTGCACATTGTCTGTCAACAAATTAAGGCTGATCGTTGTGATGGCGCCATAAACCTTAATCAATATTCGATTAAGATAAACCGAATTGTTTTTACAATTAAATCACATTAAAAAGTGTATTAAGACACCGCTATTCTATGGAGTCCCGGCAGCCGAGCCAGCTTTAACACTCAACCGTGCACGCAGCTCTGCCCCACGTAATTCCACGGTAGATTTATGCCTGCAGCGGGCAATAGTTGAGGGTTACGTAAACATTTGCATCTAAATAAGTTTCGCACTAAGTGTTGTGTAAGCTGCGGGAAGGAATCGTGAGGCCCTTAAATTTATTTGACAGCTAAGCCCTGGTTGAAGTTGTTTTATTGAACTCCAACAAAAGCCACATTTGATTACTTTATCGGGTTATCTTATTACTTAGGTAAAAAACTAAACACAAATCAACGCAAGAGAATTAAACTACACTCGGGAAGTATGAAAATATCGAGTGTTTAAGTAACTGACTTAAGTAGGTAAGGTGCCTGGTAAAACTAAGGAAATTAATTTCCTTAAAAACATTAAGGAAACACCCGCTGAAGAAGAAAGATTTAATCCTTTTAGATTCTCCAATATAATCTTCCAAAATATAAGTACAAAAATATTTAAACTGTATAGACATAGTGTAAAGACATATAAGTAGACTAACGTCCGAAGGGTACAAATTCATTTGTTTATTAACGACAAACGGGACAGCGGTTAAAGTGATTATTTTGTCTTGCACAACTTGGGCAAGTGTCGTGTATATGTCGTCTATACCTGCGCCTTGTTCGGTGGAGATATTGAGAGAGTTTAATGAGACCAAGAAGCGTTCGCACACTTCACGACCAAAACATGGCACTTGTGGTGTACATTGTTTGAGTTATCCAGTTCATAACGTCTAAATATAGGTTTAAAGAAATAACTGTAAAGCTTATTTTAAACAGAATAAAGGTGAAGTTTAAGTATTACCAGAAATGTGCAAACGTATGTTTTTTATTGTAATTATGAGTACGTTTTTGGAGAACGAAGATTTTATCATTAAAAACATAAAATACAGCTTTTACTGTTACAATAAAACTATTCTAAAATAGATCACTACTTCAAAAATGTTTCTTTATAAACAAGAAATTGTGCTATAATTAATACATATACTTGAGTTACAACTGAGGACTACCAATATAAATAAAAGAGTGATGTTGCAGTATTACGACTAATTAAAACTATTTTAACAATCAATAACAACAAAACTCTGTTAATTAATAATAACAAACAGCACAGATCATGTGAAGGCACGAAACACAGAGATCAAACTACAAAAGTTTGATCCGATGAACTTAATACACTGAGTGCTGCAGTGACAATCCAACTTTGGTCCCCGTCCACTGCACGTGGACATCGCACTGGGAAGTGCGTTTGACTTGCAACTCAAACGCACTTCCCACATTCTCCAGCATTAGCATTACCTGCTAATGCATCATTGCTGAGCACTTCAGAGGATTATAGCACATTGGATTCCAAAACAAATGATATAACTAGACTCTGGTGATGAAACATTAAATGTTACATTCCAAGGTAAAAAAAATCCACCGCAAATCTAAATGGATGGAACTCTGGAACTACTAAAAAAACAATAAAAAGAGATTCAAACCAAAACTGCAAATGTTACTTTGTAACAAAAGTTGTGATGCGGGAAATAATGCACCAGGAGCTTCAAAATTTCACAAGACCATTCAGTGAACTCCACGAGTCCCTGGCATTTTTAACAAGCAGTTTGAAGAACCCCGGAATACTCTGAACAACAAAGAATTCATCATAAAATCTACAAACAGTCAAACCTTTAGTCAAATGTTGCTGATTTGTCATCTAGATTTTCACAATTGGGGCAATATATGTGAGAAAGTAATGTTGAAATAAATGGAATATCAGAACACAAATCCGAAAATCTTACAAGTTCCTTACTCCAGCTTGCATAATCAATAGGTTATAACTTAATTGAAAGAGATATAGTATATCCCTAGTGTTGCAATAACCAATTGCCCTTCCGACTGTTGTTGCAAAATCACGGAATATTCGGCATCATGACGGCCTTCTGGCTGCATTTGCAAAGCTTAACAAAAACCACCATCAAGAAAATATCCGGTCGAATCACCTAGGCAGAGGTTAAAACCGTTTTGCCGTTTTTGTTTCAGAACGGAAACAATATACTTTTTTGTGTATCATCTGTACAACTAATTATAACACGTGCAAATTCATAGACAATAGATACAAGGTATAGCGATCGTATTTAAGCTATAGGGCCTAAAAAGGATGAAGGTGGAGTCTTACTGCTGTATCTCGCCACATTAGATCGACTAAAATATGCAGTTGGATTCCCTTTTCACCTGTCGGTGACTATTGACTTAAAATTAAATAAGCCAAAATAAATTTGTGATAACGCAATCTCAATGAAGGGAAAGAAAGAGAAGACTTTCACCAAGTATACAATTTTTTTTACCTATGATGAAATAAAATATATTTTTTTGCGAACATTTTCAAAGAGACCCACTTACTTGATCCACGCTATTTTTTATAGATGCCCTTACATCAAACGGTTGCAGTTCTTTAAAAAAATTTCATTGCGCTATAGGAGATTAGTAATTGATGCTGTATTTCTACACAACTTTGTCAACGTAGTCACTAACTCGAATTTAATTAAAGTTTTAAATATAAATGTCCCTAGAATAGTAACAACAATTCCTTTATCATTGGTGTTTTCAACTCGCTGCTCGTGTTTTGAATTCGCCATTGACACGAATTTGTAATAATTCTAACAGTCCTGTCAAGAAAAACAGAAATCTTGACATATTCTTATAGTCCATTGAAATGTTACAATTTATAGGCCTAAATTTACATTTCTTTGAGGACGCAATTTTATTTTTGTTACATGTAGAAGCTTAACCCCAAGTTTGTTGGGTTGCCATCCTTGTCCCGCGGCCGCCATCTTGGAAAAAGGGGTGAGAACGCTTTTTTCACTATATCTGCTAAAGTATTAATCGTACAAAAAATTTGTAAAACATAATTTGTAGCAAATCGCTTTTTCTATAACTTTGTTTATATAACTTTTTATTGTAAAATCAGAAATTATAACCAAAATTGTGCAAAAATTTCTCAAAACATTTTCTTACAATGCTCTAAAGTTGACCGGGTTCTTCAATACTCATGAGAATCCAGTCAAAACGAAATTAATTTTTTGTCACATCCCTATAATTTAACTTATTCATTATTGACCCTTTTCCTATAAAATCTAAAAGATTATGGTGATGTGTCTTATTAATAAAATATAGAGTATATCTTCAAATAAGTGCAGTAAAGTGTAGCATTTCATTCAAGATTATATAGACTGTAAAGTATTTGAGCGGCTTTTCGGAGATTTGGTAACTACCTGGCTATTAAGGTGATCTTAAATCTTATCAAAAGAGTTTGAATCATGAAGATGCTTTTTAGCACGTTAAATCATTAAGTTGAATTTTAGCAACTCCTTTACTTGTATATAGTCAGACAGTTGCTTAAAACAAACGATAGCATAAAAAAATAAAAATAAATTTCTGTAAGAGAAAAATACTAAAATACCGCATCTGCACTTTTTTTTAATCAACAGAGAACTAACAGTAGAAACTTTTTCTGTGCTTGAAAAATGTACCATCAATCAGTTGATATATAGGTAAAATACTTGAGTGGTAGCGCGAAGTTAAGCACGCTTTGCGGCGAACTATACAGAACTCGAAAAAAAAGAGTTGAAGCTTAGAGCATTTGTAGTCTTATCTACATTACCGATATAAAAATTTCGTCTGATAGAGAGGTAGGTAAGTGTTTGTATAAATGGTTTTGGAAAACTTAACCGCGAGGTCCCACAGACGTAATTGTGGTGACCAGGCCGCTATCCAGGGCTAGAAAGTCGGTGTCGGAAAATCGTATATATACTCATCCCTGAAGACAAAGTGATATTGCGATGTAGATCACGCGTTGTGATTGAACGGTTGATTAGCGTATCCTCGCCACAAGGTTACATGTTTAATCCTGATATTTCCGCAAGACCAGCAGTAACGCGGGTAAAACCGGGAACTCTATTCTGTCAAATAATTTTCTTCAATTCACTCTGCATTAACCTCTTATGTTATTACGCGGGTGTATTTTATACTTTGTATTTTTTTGTATTAATAATATAACTTAGTTATACTAATAGTAATAATAATATACTCAGTAGTTAAAAACCTTCTGTGTTTATTAATTATGCTATAGTGGAGGAATTCCCCTTACACACTGGACAGGAAACCTCTGCATCCACAACAAGCTTCAACTCCGAATATAGCATGAGGTTTGCTTGGAACGTGCGTGTCAGAATAATCAGGTACATACTAGTAGAAGCAAAATAGAATATATGTGGATAAGCGTTCGGGAAAAATGCCACCAGGTATTTTATACCTTTAGGGTTTTGGCGAGAGGCTTCGAATGTGGCGACCTACAAATAACCCGAATAGACAACCCGATCGACGCTAGCCGAAAATGACTACTTATTTTGGTTATGGGCGGCCTTGTGCTTCAAAAAATACTGCCAACCCGAACGTGTGCAGGTTTTCCAATATTACACCTTTTTACCAAACTGCGACTGAGCTCTGGTCTACGTACTTCCCTTAAATAAATGGAGTATAACAGCTTCAACACCGCTATACAAGCTGCTGTTCTTGTCAAGGCTGCTCAAGGTTGGTGACGTTTCAATTTGCTCCACTCGACAACTCTGATTAGTTTTCTCCGGAGCTGGTTTACTGTGCAGTTTAATTGTAGTCGATGTGGGGCTCATTTTTTTATAGAAATAGGCACTTGTCTTTTAAGTTGGAACATTAAACTCACTTAGAAGTACGATACAACTTTTATGCATAATACAAAAAAAGCGTTAAGTGGTGTTAAAAAGTAAAACTTGAACGTAGAACAAACAAACTTTATAACAATATTTTGTAAAAACAAAATGTAATAATTAAAGTTAAGTTTAAGTAATGAAGTAAATAGTATATTTATAGTTTTGTATATCTACAAACGAAATATAAATATGAATATATATTTTTTATATTGAGATAGCCCTTAAATATCCAAATTAAATATTCGCCAAAATAAAAAGACGTTGTACGTTCAATGAAAACTTTGAATTGAATCAAAGGCCAGATAGTTAGCGCATCTGCCGCCGCCACCGCCACCGCCAAATCACCCTCGCAGCTGTCGCCGGGCCTCCGCCGATGCAGACGTTTTGCTCCGTTGCCGCGCGGTCGCCGGTAACTGCAGGCTGAGTAGTGCCTTCATGTGTTGGAAATTTTATTTGTTAGTTACAAATAGTTTTGTTGCTTCATCGTGACCAAGTATTATTGATAACAGGCACATTATAGCTTTTGATCTAGTCTTTACATTAATAACAGATATGCATGACATTCGTTGTATTGAAGAAACAGATATGTTAGTAGTACGTACAATTTACTTATTGATAACATTTAAACAGCAACAAAAAAATACACAAAAGGTAAAAATAATAATTTGTAGTCATAAATGTAAAATATTTATATATAAAATTATTACATAAAAAATCAGAAGAAATCGTTAAATATACTGATAATAAAGCAATCAAATTAAATTATTAATTTTTTTTTTTACTTTTAGTTATATATCTTCAGTTCAAATATTGTTTTGCAATAATTCAGGTCGGTCATTAAATATGGCTAAGTCTAAAGTTCTATTCCATCCGTTGTAACTTGTTATCATTCTAGATAGTTTGAGGTGCATGAATACTCAAGTTGGTTATGTAATAAGGAACTTTGAAAATATGGCGATTTCATCGACAACAGCTTAATTTGGAAACGCTATGATCAATTTTATCATAGCGTTAAATTCAAGTCAAGCAAGCTCGCGCACATTGATCCACGTTGAACTATCTTTTGTAGAAACAACAAATCGTGCATTCCTCCTCCTACAGGCAACGTCTTTATACCAAAAGAGGAAAGCCTATCCTCGTAAGGACATCTCCACTCCAAGCCAGAAGAAGCATAAGCTAGGTGCAAAGTGAAAGATCGCTAAACAGACTCGGTTCGACTGGATGTGTGGTGATGCAGCTAGAATTCCAGATTACACTGCCAAAGTCCACTATACTTCTGACCAGTCGATTAAAGAGCACTATCTTGGAAAAAACTCGTTTGAATTCATGTGTGTGACGCCTAATGAAACTAGTAGTCATGAACACTTTTTTGACAATTTGGTCACGATGTGAAATTAAGTTAAGCTTAGAATTAATAACGGCTCCAAGATCATGCATCTCAGAGACCAATCCAATACAATCACTACCAAAGCAATATCGCGTTTCCAAAGGTTTTAACTCTCTAGTGAAAGAAACGTGTTGGCACCGCGGCACATGTCGTGGACGGAGCGGCGGAGCAGGATTTTACATCAAGGAAGATTCGTCAAAGAAGAACTTCTTCAAAATCATTGATGAAACTCGTAGAATAGAAATAAAATAGAACTATTTTTTTTTATTGAAAAAGGATTAGACGTTTGTCTTCTTTCTCACCTGATGGAAAGTGACGATGAAGACGAAGGTGTTACACGTCTATATGGATAAATTGAGATGTAACGGTTATAATTTAGATATCAGCCGCCGGATACGACCGCAACAGATGAATGTAGACGTTTTGTCATCATGACTACGTAGTTTTTATGTGAGATGTTAACGTGAATATGCTTCACAATGTCGACAACGAGACTGTCAGACTTAACCGGTTCTTGCAGTGTGTAGAGTAGAGTACAAAGAATTAATAGAGTTAAAGCACGATGAACTGTTTAAACATTTTCACGGCCGATTTAAGGTTAGCCATATCTAGCAATCAATCGGTCGTGGCACCCCCACGTAAGCAGGGTCCATGTCTAGTTTCCATAGCTTAGGCTTAAGACGCTTTCTTTAGGCATCCCTACAAGGCTTACAACTTTTACTTTCTATCTCTTAGTATACCGCTCTATTCGAATCAGACACTCTCACGCCAACTCCCAGCCCCGGAAAGTTTGGTGAGGCCTCCCACAGGGGTCTGTCTTAAGCGCCCCACTGTTTAACATTTATACGTCTGATTTGGATAGATTAGTTTTTTTCTGCTACGTCTTGTAATATTCGGATAACATTACTTTATATTAGCGAGTTGTGAAAATAATTTTATGCTAACCTGGAAAAGAACTCGTCCTTTTCTTTTTACTTTCCCTTATAATTTGTTGATTATTACCCCAACCATAGACACAAGTACCAGCATTTCTAAGAACAATCCAAGTGTAATTGCGTATTATTGAGTGTTGCAGACAGAAATATCGGGGGCTGGCTTCAAGTGTACATGGAAGCTTCTAAACTTTCCCTCGCGGGAGGCGTAGGGCCGGCCGTGTGGGTTCCACGATTCACGGTCTTGGCCGATTCACGGCCTATTGTGCTTTAAGAGTCAGTTAAGAATAAATTTGGTAACAACTTAAATAATTCCATTGTATTTACATACTGTCTCAAGCAACCCGTTAAAATTAGGCTTGGAATTCCTTGCAATAAACATAATTAGAAATGTCTTGTTGCAGTCCTCGGGCTGTAAATATTGTGTTAGCCTGGATTCCTAGGCACTCTGGTAAGGTAACGTTACAGCTGATGGCTTTGTGAAAGATTCCATCCAAATCGGTTCCTCAGATCACTGTGACAGATCATGTATGACAGATCATTCGCTCAGGATCTGCACCTCCTAGCTAAATCCCACCAACAGGCCGTGTGGAGTTCGGAATAAGAGGCATCGCCGAAAGTAAAAGGTAGATACTACGGTGTCATCCAGCCTTTCATTCCCAATAAACCTTGGTTTTTTTAAGGCAGACAAAAGGACAACTTCAGTGATCTTTGCTTGGCTCATTGTTGTGCCCCAATTTTCCGCAACAGGATTGGAGTTCGCTCTTCCTCGTTTGAGTGACTGTGGTCAGGATGTAGGAACAGTTGACTATAAATGTATTAATTTCCCCGTCGTTTCGTTATCTCTGCTTGATTTTCTTCCTCCTCAGCAACAGCGTCCGACTACCGAAAAGAGCCCGAAGATTTTAAGGATATTCTGTAAATTCATTCATCAATTAAATCTGAGCCTACAATTGTATATAGGTATTCTTTCGTTCCTTAAAGTAAATTTAGTATAGCAAGTATTTTTTAGATATGTAATTTATTTTTTATTTTTTGAATTGTTATGATCGTGTCATTTACCGTTTAGATAATTAGTCGTCGATATTATATCAGTCATTGGTTCTTAGATTAGTGTAGTGTATTATAATTTGTTTTAGCGCATATATTATCTCAATGCCTAGCGAATTTTTTTTTTTGGCAACGTTTTTTGTTTTTTGTACTGTGTTCCACCAATACGCGATACTGGCAAAAATAGCACGCCGCACCAGATCAACCATGGATTGCAATTTTTAAATTAAGTAACTAACAACCGTGACAGTGCCAACCGCTACGCTGTTCTTTGTCATTTCCGAATAAATTTTTGGTGAAACATTAGCACACATCACAATACGATTGACCCAGTGTACACTGCAGATATTGTTTGTCCTTGATGATAGGGGGGCAGGCAGTGCATGTTTTGGTTGTCTTCTTAACTATTTCTGTGTTATATTACAAAGAATGAATCGAATTATTAATCTCCTTACTTCAAACTTGCGTTTCAATAGGTTTGTAATTGTAAGTATTACAAAGAGAGATAAATAAAGCGGTTTACTTTTCAACGACCAGGGAGCGTATTCCTTAATGAAAAATAAACCAAATTGTTTGCCTTTTAAAAAGTTTGTTAACACACACACACACACACACACACACGCACACACACACACACACACACACACACACACACACACACACACATAGGCGTTATTTGAAAAAAAGACAATAATGTGATTACATAAAACACGGCAGAGTATACTTTTTGACAAAACACTGAGAGTACCTAAATTATTAACTAGCAATTATTGTATGTCATTATATATTTACTTAAGATATGAAAGAATTAATGAGCTTAGACTAAAAAGACCACCTACCTGTTTTGAAAAAATTAATTACAATTTTCTACGGATTGCAATTTTTAACACAAGACTTTTCAATCTTTCTTTTGCCATTTTACCAATTTCGTGCCGGAATCTTACAAGTCACGTAAGAAGTTCTGCAAAGTAATATAAGATAATCTATTTTTATTATAATTTTTGTAACCGTCGCGAACAAAGTTCACAAATGGCGTACCTAAATAATAAATACAATTTTATTTATTTTGATATGCTATGAACATTGTAAGAGTTCGTTTTCCAATAATGAGAAGGAAGAACAAAAAGCTGGGGCTTTGGCGCTCGTTCCTGCTGCTAATTAGTCGGCTTGGTTCTTTGCATCGATATTGCAGAAACGAACTGGCTCTGTAAATGTGAACGGATATCTTTATTCTTCTAGTTAATATTTAGAGGTGAGGCCTATTTTAAGGTATACGATTATTTGAACAGTTAAACACATGTAAAAGTTAGAGGTTTATAAACTATTTAAGCGAATGTTTTTGACAAGCGCGGTTAAAAAATACAGAACTCGTTTTTCTTGAAATGAGTCGAAATAAATTAAGACTCCATAGTGGTCTTCGTGTGAAAGGGGTGAGAAGCTAGTGCAATATGCCTTAGAGAACAAACTATCGATTATGAACACCTTCTTCAAAATGATAAAAACCCGTAAATGGACGTGGCTATCCCCAGATGGTAAAACAAAAAATGAAGTAGATTATATTTTATCAAACAAACCCAAAAAAATTTGGAAAATAGAAGTTATACACGGCTTAGGATTTAGATCAGACCACCGCCTAGTAAGAGCTATTTACCTTCTAGGAAAACAAAAAAAAACCAGAACAACTTTTAAAACACAACCCAAGCCATTAAAAACAACAGAAGATATAAATCACTACTTGAAAAATTTGGGACACAATAAACATGAATTGAATCTCCAAGACGATGACCATGACGTTCAGTCACTATACAATAAACAAGAAAACACCATTAATAAGAGCACGCCATTAAAACGCCTGATTCCGAAATAAACAAAACTGAAAAAATTATAAGTAAAAGTATGATAAGGGGCAAGCTAATAAAACGAACAGAGTTAATAAAAATGAAACATAAAACTAAAGAAATGAAAAATGAATTCAGTTTTCTCTTTAAAACAACACGCAAAGCCATCAGAACAGACTATCAGAATTATAGAAATAAAATAATAGAAGACAAACTGCAGAAATATAGAAGGTCCAAAAAAGCCTACAAACAGTTGATAACACATAAAAATTGGATTCAAAACCTAAATACAAGAAAGAATGAGACAAAAACCAGAGGCGAAGTGATAAATAGTGCAACGGAATTTTACAAAACACTGTATGCAGAGAAAACTGGCATGTCGATTATATCTCATATAAGTAACAATACCCTACATAGTGAAGTAACCAATCAAGATATTGATTTACCACCAATAGACGATTTGGGAACTATTAAACACATCAAAAATATGAAAAATGATAAAAGCCAGATGGTATACTTAACGAGGCTTTAAAAACAGGTTCTCTGCTCTTAGCACGTCCTCTCACTTACGATCCGATATAATCTTATTGTACAAAAAAGGAGACCCGAAAGACGTAGGTAACTACCGACCCATAAGTCTCCTTTCAAGCGCGTATAAACTATTTATGTCAATTCGGCCAAGCAGATTTGCTCCAAAAATTGATGATCATCGACCGTTAGAACAAGCTGGCTTCCGTTCGAGCTTTTTCACAACAGAACACATACACGCTATTCAACAAGTTATAGAAAAACCAAAGAGTTTAATAAACCACTATATATAGCTTTCTTCGACTACGCTAAAGCTTTTGATAGCATCCCTCACAAGTCTATATGGGAAGCCCTGGATCACTGCAAAATCCAAGAAAAATACATAAAGGTAATAAAGAACATCTACAAAGGAAGTACCAGCAGGGTAAAACTGGATAAAAGAGGAACAAATATACCAATCTGTCGGGGAGTAAGAAAAGGAGATCCTCTTTCACCAAAACTTTTTATAGCGGTACTACAGCTTATCTTTGAGAATTTGCACTGGCCAACATACGGAATTAGAGTAAATGGGAGGAGGCTAACTCACCTAAGATTCGCTGACGACATCGTCATGTTCGCCGAAACCGGTGACAAACTAGCCGATATGATAGAGACACTAAGAGAAGAAAGTGGAAAAGTTGGGCTTATAATGAAACAAGACAAAACCAAGCTGATGACAAACAGCAAAACTACCAACATCAACTTATACGGCAAGCCACTAGAATACGTAAATAACTATATATACCTCGGCAAACAAGTATCATTCAGCAAAAATTATGAAGAAGAAATAGAACGGCGAGTGAACATTGGGTGGAAAAAATACTAAAGTCTAAAGGAAATTCTAAAAGGTACTTTCCCCGTTCACCTGAAGAAGACTGTAATGGATACATGTATTCTACCGACTCTCACCTATGGCTGCCAAACATGGACGTACAACATAAGAATAAAAACAAAACTAACAAATTGTCAGAAAGCGAAGGAAAGATGTATATTAAAAATAAGAAAAATTCAAAAGATAAGAAGCAAAGACATTAGAGCAAAAACCAACTTAATATATATACTACATCATGCTCTTACACAAAAATGTTGATGGGCTGGACATATAGCAAGATACACAGACCACCACAACATGGAGTGGGCCTAATGGAAAAAAGAAAAGAGGTCGTCCAAGGAACAAGTGGATCGACGAAATAATTCAAGTAGCAGGAAGAAATTGGAGAGGAAAGGCAAAAAGTAGAAAATTGTGGAGTAAGCTAGAGGAGGCCTTTACCCAGCGTGGGGTTCCAACAATGGAATAGTAATAGTTAGTTAGTTATAAGAGAAAATGTTATTTAAGGTTGTTGGAAATAAATGGGCTTTATAATTACTATTATTATTATTAGTGTTCTTCGTACAAGGCAAGTAGCAGGGCAGCTACGTTGAGTCTTTGTCCCGTTTAATGTCTACAATGCTATTATGGTCACTTGATGGGAGTAAGCGGCGAGCTAAAGACTAGTGGACTCACACGATCAATCTGCTAGATTGCAGTGTGACAGGGTGTAATACAGAGTGACCACATAGTCTCACACTAACAAATAATAATATTTTTGCTCAGACCTCTTCTTACGGTAGCGTCGGGTGACGGGTAATATAGTTGAAGAGGGCGATGGCTGGCTCCTTCGTTATGCCCGTGAACTTCATCGTTTCGACAATTTGTGGGTATGGATTTTTGTCAGACTAAAAGCTACAGGTATATTTAATACAGATATGTATAGATAATTTACCTACTTACATTGAAATAAAAGCAAGCAACTCACTGGTAGACCTGTATATTCAAAAGTAAAATTGTATAAAAAAAGTATAAAGACATAAAAAGTATGATATTAACGTTTAACATTGAATTTGAAAAATATCAGTGGATATGAGGATATAGTGTAGGTACATGAACGTAATTTAAAAAAAAAACACTATCCAGAAGAATTTACATGTCAGAAGAAATAAAAAAATTTCTATCAAAGCCAAAACGGCAACGAACACAAACCAAGAGCACTGAGTTTGAAAAGTAACCTGTTGCTCTAAAAAAGTTTTAAAAGTATGATTTAATCTGCCAGGACAGTGAATTGAGAAAAAAAAGGTTTTAAGTTGACAACAAAAAATTAGGCCAACGCACAGCGTTACAAACTCCCTTGAAATTGTTTTCCAATTCTACTTCACGAAGGTCTTTCTGAACTGTTAGCAGAGCCTGTCATTAAATAATCTGACTTTATCTTGCACGACAAAGCGTAAGTATATTTGAAAAAATAATTCATGAATTTAATTAACAGATAACTAAATGTCTTAAGAGCTTGTGTCTTGAGCTGGATTCGACGAGCGGTTTGTGAGTATTAAAAAAAATCATGATAACATAAACCCTGATAAAAACACGGCGAGCTGCAAATATTTTTAAGCAACCTTTACAACTCTCAAAACATAGGTTTTGATCAAAGAAAAAAATATCGTACAACGCAATGAAGTTTGCGGTCATAAACATAAAAGAAGAAGGTACTTCGGTTGTTCTTTGTGACTACAGTTCAGGGCTACATTCATTTCCGTTGTAAAATCAAAATGGCCGCTGTAAACTTTGCGAAACAATGAAGGAAACAAAGTATTTAGATACTTTGTAACAGTGAGGTCGGATGGCCTTAACGCGGGACAGAACAAGTCGCTTTTCTTACAAGTACATCCAGTAATTAAAAGTTATTGTGCCTCGTAAAGTAATTTAATGCGAGAAGAGTTTACATTGAAAGACGCTTTGTCCTGCCATGTCTCCGTGTATCGTTAGTTACATTCTTGTAAGCTTTCCGCTTGTGTATCCTCCGCCTAGAACGACTGTAAACTGTAAAAAGATATTAGAAAATTTTATGTTATGTACGTCAAATGTAAGAAAATTCTTTTTCTGAGTATATACAATGATAAGTAATAACTAAAATTTTATGAGATGTAACGTTTTTTTTTTTCGAGTATAACAAAACGGGATCTGTTAAGCTGTTTTGAATAATTGAATTACATTTTCAATACAAAGATAGAATATGGTATTAATTTTATTATTTTATTAATTTAAGTATTCAAAGTTTTAGAAAAAATCTTAACACAACACAATATTAATGTTTTTGAAAATGTATTTGTAGCCTTTATACAAATCAACGCTCTCCCGAATCGGTAAACTGCAACACGCACACGTATCCGTTACACGCACACATCTGCAGTACTGTATGATACAGTCGCTGGCCGTCAAGTAGCGCGTCCGCATAGGTTTTGATACTTTTTAAAATATGTTTGACTTATTTTACGTTATTATATTTTACTTTTGATTTGTAAAAATATAAATATATGTAATTTATTACTTGAGTTATGTTTTGCAAAGAAAGATATTTAAATACCTGGTTAGGGTTATATGGGACGAAATAAAATTGGGGTACAATAAGGGCTTAACTAAGAGATTGATGTCATTAATATATAGACGTTTGTTATGGTAGTTATGATTTAAGATAAGAGTGATTACTTAATAAAAAGAAATAAAATTAGGTGAAAAAAATATTATTTATTATTATACAAGACAGTGACAAATTTTAATTTGGGACCCACTTAAGGTGCAATATCTGACAATATGAATATGTGCAATAGTTGACATATTTTTTACACTGACAAAATATAGGGATAAATACCCTGCAGTTGGTCGAAAATGAGCTGATGATGATTACTTTTTTAATACGGTCGCAAGTTTCTCCATTTCTGAACTGCAATCGCCCATTAAATATGAATGCCAGACGAAAGTTGTGCTCATTACTTTTCGGAGTCATAAATGGAATACACCCCTCGTATCTATTCGAAAAACTGCAATTTCCGAAAAGAAACTCTAGGGATCCCCTACGTCTATCACATCCACGACATAGAACGACCGCCTTTCGGGGCAGCTTTCGCTATGCTGCCACTAAATGCTGGAACAACATTCCACCACCTATTAGGTACTCCAAAACATTAAACATTTTTAAACACTCTTTAAAGAAATTTCTACTAGACACACAAGTCTCTCCAGCATAGTAAGTCGTTCTACGTCTATATTAAATAGATTTTTACTGTATAATATTATTTACATTTCAACAAATACTTATTTTTTGGCCCTGATTGCTTGACATATGATATATAATTTATATTATTAGAATATACTGTTTATTTATATGATATTATATACCGAGTGACATTCCTTAATTTTTATGTTTTGCCTGCTTATTTATTTTAAATTATTGACTAAATTTGAATGTTGTTATCAGAAATGTGCTAGGATAATACATAAACATAGCTTTTAAGACAGTTTGAAATATACTGTATATATCCTCTCTGAATGACGTTGCCATAGTTTATTATGTTAATTATTTTTATGTTTTTGTTTCTTTGTATATTTATTTTAAAAATTGTTTTTTTTACGAAATCTGAATATTATTAGATATATAATAGGTCTTTACCTATGAAACTGCCGTTTTGCCGTACTGGCCATTTCAAATGAAAATATTTTTTTTTTGACTGATAATTCTAATTTCAAATTAATTTTACTTGACAAACATGGAATTCTTTTTCTAAAATCGTCATTTGTTTAATAGTTAGTGTTTTGTTTTCAACGCATTCGAACATTTTTCGTCATCATGGACAAGTTAAAAATTCTAGTAATTATGGAGTATGAGTACCGTCGTGGCAGCAAAGCGGCACAAGCGGCACGCAACATCAACGACGTTTACGGAGCGAACACTACAAACGAACGCGCCACCCGTTATTGGTTTACCCGCTTCCGTTCTGGAAATTTTGACCTGCAAAACGAACCCCGTGGTCGTCCGAAAACTTTGGTCGACAATGACGAATTAAAGGCAATTGTGGAAGCTGATGAAACTCAATCCACGGCTGAATTAGCAGCAGCTTTCGACGTTAGCATCAAAACAATATTGGTCCATTTGCGTCAAATTGGCAAGGTAAAAAAGCTTGACAAATGGGTACCCCACGAACTCAATGACCGCCAGCGCGAAGTACGCGTGGAGACGTGCCTTGCACTGCTCAGGCATACAAATGAAGGAATTCTGAACCGCATTGTTACTTGTGACGAGAAATGGATCCTGTTTGACAATCGTAAGCTCTCAGCAAGTTGGTTGGACCCTGGTTCAGCACCCAAACAATGCCCTAAACGAAAACTTACCCCTAGAAAAGTGATGGTCACTGTTTGGTGGTCTAACGCGGGTGTAATTCATCACAGCTTATTGCCAAACGGGACAAGCATTACTGCAGATGTGTACTGTGAAGAACTGAACACAATGATGGAGAAGCTTGCACGTCTCCAACCAGCTTTGTTCAATCGTTCGGCTCCACTGCTCCTGCACGACAACGCGCGACCTCATACTGCACAGCAGACGGTCTCCAAGCTACAAGAGTTGGGGTTGGAAGTTCTCCGTCATCCGCCGTACTCACCAGATCTTGCGCCTACAGACTTCTACTTTTTCCAGAATTTGGATAACTTCTTGGCGGGAAAAAAATTCAATACCCGAGAGGCAGTACAAAATGCCTTTAAAGAATTTGTTGCCTCCCGTTCAGCTGATTTCTTCAAGAAAGGCATCAATAAGCTACCAATGCGTTGGCAAAGATGCATTGATTGCATGGGTGATTATTTTGATTAATAGAAATAAAAAATATATAAAAAAATTACGCTTCATTTATTTCGTGAAAAACGGCAATTTCATAGGTAAAGACCTAATATTATTGAAATGTACTAGGATAATATAGTAATATAGTTTTAAGACAATTTTTAACCGTTTACGGGCTTAGATGTATATTTATCCGTAATGTAACTATTATCACCCATGGTGCCACTGAAAACCAGCGTTATGGCATCCAGGCGATGCTTTGGCTACAAAGCTGAGTGGCGACCAATTGGTGGCATAGATTAGAATATCAGCTTTAAATTCTAACAAATATTGTATTTTTCGTCAAATGTAATCTCTGTCTGTGCTCCAATAAATGACATTCATTTCATTTAATTTCATTACTGGGTACTTAAAGTTCAGACTTTTAATTAATATACAGTGTAAACCATACATGTAAACCATTGGGGTGTAAGGGGGAGTCGCCTACCATCAAGATTCTCCAAATGCCAACCTCACCTGCCCGTGGTGCACCCTGCTGGACAGCGGACGAGGCTCTGGCGACCGATGAATGGAGGGATAACCATTTTGCAGGTGGTAGGTTTCCCCTCTAAACAAAGCCATGCCGCCAAGTGACCTAGTCACGTTCCGGCATGGAGTCTTAAGTAGCCATTGGAGGAGAATAGGTCCGAGTAATTGCGCAACGTATGACAGCCGTTTGAACTTTTCATATGCTTTTCATTTCATATGCACGTTTTCAACGTGATCATCAAACTACCCATATTAAAAAATTCTACGTAATAGCAAACGAGTATTGCTGGGATATGATTGTGTCAGATACAGTATAAATATAATATGTAAAATATTATTTATTTTATTAACGTTTATTTGGAAAACACACAGATTAAACACAATAAATTGAAACTCGTATAAACATTACATAATCCAATTAAGTTTCCACATTTTTTTCAAAAATTAAGAAAGCACAAATTCAGAAAATTATTTATAGAATCAGTATAAACAGTTCTGTACTTAAGAGCGTTTATACAAAATCGTGCAATTTTAGGAGCTTTCAGTGTTCGTTTCCGATCAAAATATTACACTTATGCATCGAAATATGAGTTCAAATTATTTGAAATTTCATCGTCTAAAACATGTATTGAGACAATTTCATTTCTTCAGATATTTTTTTAGTAGGAATTCATTGTTCATGCGCCTTTTCTTGTAATCCGACGAAACATGCGTACTTTGCCGTTCGATAAGTATAAAAGTAACTGATACAAACAGAAAAAGAAATTGTGAAAATGTTTTGTCGTCAAAAGAGTCTATTGAGAAAATAGTACAAAATATTATTTTTTTAAAGGCTACATAAGATCAAACATAAGATCAAAGCGTGAAAAAGTTCGATTTCAGTCTGATTTGTCGCAGTTTTCGATACACTTGTATTGTTACAAAAGTAATAATTTTTACTTCTCATTACTAACAAAGATGTAACTAATGAAAAACAGAAATATAATTTTACTCCATTTAAAAATAATTCTATAAAATCAATTTAAAAATTACTAAAATTAATATAAAATCTAAGGCACGCGCCAGCGTTCGGAACCGTACGATAATTATCGTACATGTGCGATAATTTCATAACTACGTACGATGTACGATGGTACACGACTATCGTACGCAGATTGTACGATAATTTCCATTCTGATGAAAAATTTGATGATTAACCACTGCCGTCGCGTCGAGCGCCCTATGACTTCATCTAGTTTCAAGTCTATTTTAAATAAAGTACTGCAGCTATTGCAAATAAAAAATTACTTTAGAAAAGCTGACACTATACAGAAACAACTTATGTGTAAACTAATAAACGATGCTAAATTTTCAAAGTATAAAATAATATTGAACTTGACAGTATGGTTTAAATTTGACAAATTTATTTGACGGAAAAGATTAAAAATTGTATATAAAATGTTAAGTTTCATTAATATTTGTATATTCTGTTATCGCAAATATAGAATCCATTTAGTTTAACTTTTAAAAAATATGCTTGTTTTCATGTGTCTCTATCCTTCATTATTTTCTTCTTTATAAATTCGAAATATTGGCGCATTCATCACACTCGAAGTGGACGAGGGCCCAGCTCAGGTCTGTGCCATACGTTGAACATTTAATTTCAATTATTATTTTTTTTCCATTTAAATAACACAAGTTTACAAGATTTAAACTGTAAATCATTTGCAACGTATTATTGTCAGGTTTCATATGATTTTTTAAAAGTATTTTAGCCATTTTCCTGATGGATACGATAATTTTGATCCATATACGATAATTTCACGGCCCTGGTACGATAACTGCCTGGCTTCAGGTTGTGAACACTGGCACGCGCCGCTTGTATTTAGTACCGGCCGAGGCCTTCCAGAGTATGGAAGTATCGCTCTTTTTCCTGCGCTTTTGCCCAGTGCTATCGAACTCCGTCGTAAATATCGAACGCTTGTCATCAATTTTAATACTTTTGGTATAAATATTTATTTTTATTATTAATAATAAATTTAATATTGAAGTACTGCATTTTTCCAAGTATTATTTTACTAATAAGTAAGACACAAATCTATAAAAGTCTTTGTTTTTAGGTACCGTCATGGCTAAGCCTTAGGAAGCACGTCAGAATGCTACGATGTTTCAGTAAATTAAGAAGCAAATATATTTGAATATATGTTTCACATAAAAGAAATAAAATAATCAAGACATTCTGAGTTGCTCCATCATCGGAGTAAGAGGTATTAAATGACAGTTATATATAAAATAAAAATATAAAATTATACCAAGCCCAACATTTTATTTTAAACACGAGTGTACTTACCACCAACTTTTAAAATGGGTAATAAAGGTAGGAAAAAATATAATTTAAAAAGAAAAAATCGAAGCGGTGGCCAAAATAATAATATCAAAAAAGCTAGAGAAGCAAAAAGGCACGTCAACTTATTATTATTTATTAATTACACATATTATCCAGAGCCCGCGCCCTGCAGTGGGTTGAAAATGGGTTGATAATTGTGATGATGATTCAGAGCTGTGGTGGCGCAGTGGCTGGCCTCTTAATCCTAGGGTCGTTTGTTCGAACGAACCCAGCCACCCACTAATATTTTTTTTATCTTTAAAAAAAAATTTTTATCTTTGCGTGTAAAAACCTGCACTGACCGGTAAACCGGAACCCAAAATTCAAAAAGACATTCGCCAATCCGGAGGAGGCACCGATGCCTTCTTAATATAATGCGATATTGTCCCTCTGGGAGGAGGCTTTTACCCTGCAGCGGGTCGACAATGAGCTGATGATGATTACATTTTTACCGGGTACTTAAAAGTTCAGACTTTTAATGAATATACAGTGTATATATATGTGTATATATATATGTATATAAATATATTATGTATAGATGTGTATATATATACATATATATAAAGGAGTAACCAGTGACTACTATAGTCGAATGTAACAAAGATCTTCCCAGTAGCGCCAAGGCTGTTGATTATCTTGTAAGTTAATTATTTATTTTAAAAATTTTTAATAAAAAAGCTATCTGTTGCCCTCAAACCTAATAAATTAGTGATAAGACTGTGACGGTTGTCTATTTCGACCTCTTTTTGTCAGTAAATTTTATTTTTTTTGTCGTTCCCGACGTAATTTTAAACTACGAATTACGTAGTGTCGGAGAACGGCAATGTTTTGATTTGACAAGCCAGTCACGAAAAGTTATCCATCATAACAACTAGAATCTATTTATTTATTATTGTTTCCGAGTTTATTATTCAAAATTACATGTTTATCAATTTTTTATTATCTACAATCAAAGTTTTTATGAAATCAATAATTTATTTTTACGTACACGAGTGTGCGTAGCCAAAATTTTTGGCATTTTTGTATATTTTTAATTTTACTGCAAAATAAACATAGAAGAGAGCTTTGGTATTTCCTTTCTGGACCCTCAATTACCACTCCGCAAACAACGCGTTACATACTGGCGCCGACCATTCAAACGCAGTTTATGGAGAAGAGAGGAGGAACAATATCAACAGAGGAATAGCAACATTAAAAATAATTTTTTATAATTATTATTGAGGTCAGGCGTAAAACTTTATTTGTTACCATTTTCAACCATTAACATTCACTAGTTAGGTTATATATCTACTATAATATATCAAATTACTGCTAAATTATTCAGACATTTAAGTTTCTTTAGTTTCTTTCGTTATAATATCTTTGAAGAAATTTTCTGAAGGCACAACATTTATTCTATAACCCAGTAATTTCACTATTTAAATAACATTTTCTATTCATTTTCATCACTTGAAAATACGTATATTTTTAAGGCTCTTTTCTGCATAACGACTATTAACAAATTTATTTCACTTTAACATTTTTTGGATTTTGCAATGAATTTTTCACAACTAAATAAACCTGAAATAATTTATGAATTAAAAATCAGAAATATAAATTTTTAACAATTTTTTTTAAATCTTATAACACTTGTGCTCTCCTCTTTAATAAAACATCAGATTTTGAACGTCCTTATTTACATATAAAAGTAAACGATTTAACTTTAAATGGTCTTTTAGATAGTGGTAGTGCTATCACTATATTGGGTAATAATTCTCATAAAATTTTATCACAACATGGTCTTTTTATGCAAAAAATCTGTTTAATAAAAGGTAATGTTGCAAATGGACAAACTATTTCTTCTATCGGCATTATTACTCTTCCTACTTTTTATAACAATAAATTTGCGTTAATTACAGCTCATGTGATCCCAGAAATCACTGAATCACTTATTTTGGGTATCGATTTTTGGAAAACTTTTAATCTTGCTCCGGATATTCTTAGTAATATCACATTACAACCTTCAAATTTAAACTCATCTTTTCTCATTAAAACAGATCCTAACTTTCATTTACATGAATACCATTCTTTAACAGATACACAAAAAATTATTGCAGATGCAATTATGGAAAAGTTTAGGTTGATTTCAACTGAATGTAAACCTTTAGGTCGTACTCATTTAGTCGAACATTTCATCGACACTGGAGACCATCCACCTATTCGTCAACGCTGTTACAGACTTTCTCCTGAGAAACAAAAAGCTCTTTGTAAAGAAGTTGATGATATGTTACAATTAGATGTCATTGAACCCAGTGACAGCCCATGGCTGAACCCAGTTATTATTACACCTAAAAAAGATGGTACTTGGCGATTTTGTATTGATAGTCGTAAATTAAACGATATCACAAAAAAAGATGCTTACAAACTTCCTTTCATTTCTGATATATTAGATAACCTTAAAGATGCTAAATTTATATCATCTATTGACATTGCTAAAGCGTTTTGGAATATTCCCTTAAAAAAAGAGGATAAACTCAAAACTGCATTCCATGTTCCAGGCCGAGGAATGTTTCAATTTAAAGTTATGCCATTTGGTTTAACTAATGCACCTGCTACCCAACAAAGATTCATTGAAAATCTACTAAATGACCTTACAAATGATAATAATGTTTTCTATTTTATCGACGATATAGTCTGTATCTCTCAAACCTTTGAACAACATGTCGATATACTTACTAAAATTCTTAAAAAACTTTCAGATGCCAATCTCACAGTCAATTTTCCAAAATGTTCATTTTTCCGGAAAGAATTAAAGTACTTAGGCTATGTAGTTAATGAAAATGGTTTAAAAACGGATCCTAAAAAAGTTCAAGCTATTCTTGATATACAAACTCCAAAATCTGCTAAGGAGGTCAAACGTTTTTTGGGTACTGCCAGCTGGTACAGACGTTTTGTACCTAATTTAAGCACTCTTGCAGCACCGTTAACTAAATTAACTTCTACAAGCAAAAAATCACCTCCATTTAAGTGGTCTGATGAAGCTGAAATTGCTTTCAAGGCTATTAAGCAAGCTTTAATTAGTACACCAGTTCTGGCATGTCCAGATTTCTCTAAACCATTTGCTGTTCATTGTGATGCCTCTTCCTATGGCATTGGCGCAATGTTAACTCAGGAAGTCGATAATATTGATAAACCTATTGCTTATATGAGTAAATCACTTACAGGCGCTCAAAAGAATTATTCAGTCACTGAACGTGAACTTTTAAGTGTTATTACGGCACTAGAGCATTGGCGTTGTTATTTAGATAATGGATTACAATTTACAATTTATACTGATCACGCAGCCCTTCAGTGGTTTATGCATTTAAATAATCCTACTGGCAGATTAGCTCGATGGAGTATTCGTTTATCTATGTTTAATTTCGTAATTAAACACAAAAAAGGCTCAGATCATGTCGTACCAGATACTTTATCACGTATAAAACCAATTGATTTAATTAATTTTTCTACTTCTCAAACTAAAGACACTTGGTATTTAGCAATTTATAATAAATGTTTATCATTTCCTTCTAGTACTCCGGATTACATGATTCATAATAATAAATTGTTTAGATTTTGTAGATCTAACACATTATTTAACTCTGAATTTAATTGGAAACAAGTAATACCATTAGAATTTAGGGAATCTGTTATTACACAAAATCATTCTACTCCCCAAACGGCACATTTTGGTACTTTTAAAACATACCATAGAATTAAAAATCTCTATTTTTGGCCTGGCATGTATAAAGACGTAGCCATGTTTATTGCTAAGTGCGAGACTTGTTTAGCTACCAAGCACCAAAATCAAAACTTAATTGGTTTAATGGGCAAACCCAAACATTGTTCACGCCCTTTTCAATGTTTATCCATAGATTTGATAGGTCCACTTCCTACTTCACGTAAGCAGAATAGATTTCTATTTGTAGTTACTTGTTGTTTTTCCAAATATTGTTTGTTATTTCCAATAAAACATGCAACCGCTTCTATTATTCGCCATATATTGGACAATTTAGTTTTTATGGTTTATGGAGTTCCAGAAACTATTATATTAGATAATGGTCCTCAAATGATAAGTACAGAATTATCTGAATTATTTAAATTTTACAACATACCAAAAATACATTACACCCCACGTTACTGTCCACAGGTTAACACCGTTGAGCGTTACAATAAAACTATTGTAACGGCGATTGCAGCTTTTATAGATAAAGATCACAGAACTTGGGATACCTATATAAACAAAATACAGTTTGCTATTAATACTGCGGTTAATGAAACCACAAAATTCACTCCATCATTTTTAGTATTTGGTAGAGAAGCTGTTACATGTGGATCTATCTACAAAAATAAAGATTCCAGAGATGAACTAATTTTCAGTCCTAGGGATGTATATGCTGAAAACATAGGACAATTAATACCTATCTTTTCCGAAGTACAGAAACGGTTATTTAATGCACATCAATATAATGCAACTTATTATAACAAACATCATCAGAATTTAGAATTTAATAACGGTGATATTGTTTGGAGGCGAAACCATGTAATAAGTTCCTCTAAAAAACATTTTTGTGCTAAGTTTGCACCCAAATTTATTAAATGTAAAGTTTCAAATAAAGTTTCACCATTAATTTACGATTTAGTGGATATGAATAATAACCCATTAGGTCGTTGGCATATCAGAGACATTAAACCTCTACCGCGTTTAACTTCTTCTTTGAGTGACTAGATTGGTTGTTACCAATTACTTTATATGAATTCATATATAATTATTGCTAATTATCTCACGGCGAGCATAAGCCGATTCTTTTTGTCTTATTTTTTTTTTCTATGCACCTCATTATCGTTTGGCTATACCATTAACATTGACGTTGGTCAAAACTTATAATTAATTATCATCATCGTAGTATTAGGTTAACTTATTGTGTAATTTATTTAATATTTGCAATTCTAGGAGTGTAAACTCTTATTTTCAATATCTGTATTATACTTTATAGTATAATTTGTTAAATGTTATCAATTTTTTTTCTCAATTTTTTTTCAAGCGGTTTGCAACTTGTAAAATTAAGCCTTCTGCACGAGCGTTTATTAAGGTAACTCGTTAAACTAAACCATACCTATGTGTATTATTTATACGCTTGAATCACTTTCCCGTGAGAATTATTTTCATATGTTTATTACATAAGTATTTTAATTACTTCACAAAAGACCCTTGGATTTTATTTAAAAGTCAATGTTTCACGACTGGCTATGATTTTCTTTTCTTTCCGGCATATTTATTTCAGTCTTTAACTGAAACTTGTTTATAGTAATCACCGTGCGGGAGTTAGCGACACGTTAAAGAAGCCATAAGCTATTAATATTTTCAGCGGATGGCAACTATTAAAGCCTTTTGCCGTTGCGTCCAACTCTGTTGAGTTGACTTATTTAGGATACGATTCCTCATAAGCAACTCTAACTGCATGATGTTTTATTTCCAGTAGTTGGAATAAGACTAGTATGAAAGAGAATGTATGTTGTAATTATAATGTACGTTGATGGAGTTGAACGATGTATATTAACATTGTATATTCCAGGAACATGTTTAAAATTTTATCATTCATGAACCATGTAATTTAAGTTAATTATTTAGGATTTTTTTTTTCTCTCTCTCGTCTGTTTTGTTTTTTTTTTCTATTAAATAACTTGTTGATATGCAATATATCAGTATTATTTTTTTTTTTCATATATACAGGATGTTTTTTCAGAAAAATTCTTCTATAGGATGTTAATATTAATTTTCATTTTGCTTTTAATTATTATTTTTTTTAGATCGTTCTTTCATTTGGCAGATTAAATATTAAAATTCGATATGTATATGCGGTTTATTTTGATTTGGTTTGAATATTTTTTTTTAAAAAACTATACTGAAAAAATCTTTCAGATTTTTTTTCCCGGCCCCCGGGGTATTGTGACGGTTGTCTATTTCGACCTCTTTTTGTCAGTAAATTTTATTTTTTTTGTCGTTCCCGACGTAATTTTAAACTACGAATTACGTAGTGTCGGAGAACGGCAATGTTTTGATTTGACAAGCCAGTCACGAAAAATTATCCATCATAACAACTAGAATCTATTTATTTATTATTGTTTCCGAGTTTATTATTCAAAATTACATGTTTATCAATTTTTTATTATCTACAATCAAAGTTTTTATGAAATCAATAATTTATTTTTACGTACACGAGTGTGCGTAGCCAAAATTTTTGGCATTTTTGTATATTTTTAATTTTACTGCAAAATAAACATAGAAGAGAGCTTTGGTATTTCCTTTCTGGACCCTCAATTACCACTCCGCAAACAACGCGTTACAAGACTATATGACTTTTTAGCAAGGGAAAGTGAATACCTTTAGATCGTAGATTACAGTGCATCCCTGTAAGCCAGATTGGAACAATCTAAAGTTCTACTAATTGTAGTCTAATTACTATTTTAACCAACGCAATTGCTCCTAAAATTGTTAAGATAAACCAATGTATCTTCGTTGCAGGTAACTGAGAGTCGTGTGGATCTTAAATTAGGAATTCCCATTGAACGGCGCCGAACTGTCGATTTACAGTTTTTGATGACTAAACTTATAATATTGAATAACCATTATAGAAGTTGTGGGTGCACGTTAAATAACCTGCAAATTATTAAAGAAAACAACCAGAAGCAATTGTGTTGGTTAAAATAGTAATTAGACTACAATTTAAAGTACTCCAGATTGTCAAGATCTGGCTTACTAAGGGATCTGCATGCACTGTAATCTACGATCTAAAGGTTTACACTTTCCCTTGCTAAAACGTCAATCTGAGAAAGTCACAATTTGTCATATAGTCTCATCACTGCTTTATTAGATTTGAGGGCAACAGATAGTTCTTTTATTTAAAATGTAAAGTTTTAAAAATAAAAAATTAACTTGCAAGATAATTAACAGCCTTGGAGCTACTGAGAAGTTCTTCGTTACATTCGACTATAGTACTCGCTGGTTGCTCCTTGTTCATAGTGATTTTAAATCTATTAAACAATACCGAAAATGACACGATTGACATAATTGCATACCTTCAGTTAACATAATGAGATTAAGGCGAAGAAGGTGTATATATTCCGATTTTATCACATTTTATTAATTCATAATTAGCAGACGTTTGTCTTCCATCTCACCTGATGGAAAGTGACGATGAAGACGAGGATCATACACGCCTGTCCAAGAGGTACCTATTCACTCTACACTTGAAAGCTCCAAGGTTATATTTGTCTGAAAAACAGAAGCAGGCCAATCGTTCCACTCTTTGGCAACAAGAACCAAAAATGAGCTATCAAACCGTTTAGTTCGTTTAGGCTCTTCGGCACGCTAACCACAAACGGGTGAAATTCTGTTTGCGTCTGGTTGACCGGTGGAGAAAGGGAGAAGGTTCGATCTGCTGAAAAAGAGCATTTGCAGACTCTCCAAAGTGCAATCTGTAAAAAATCGATAGACTTGCAACTTTTCGACGATGTTCGAGACTTTGTAGTCTCGAAGAAGTAAGTTTGTCGTTACTTATGAGTCTACTGGCCCTTCGGTCGACAGAATCCAACGCTTCAAGATGGTACTTAGCGGAATCATGCCAAAGATGGCTGCAGTATTCCATACAGGATCGAACCTGGGCTGTGTACAGGTTGAGCAACTGTTCGGAGTTGAAGTACCGCCGGACCTTTGCGATGACTCCCAATTTTTTGGAAGCTGACTGTGCCATGGTTTCAATCTGTTGACCGAAATTAAGTTTCGACGTGCTGGTCATGGTTTGTGATCGGTACAGATACACCTTGGTAAGTGGGCTTCAAGTTGAATGTGCTCTTTTTACCGGAGAAGAGACACGCCTGGGTTTTGGAAGGTTGGCTTCACCCCAATCGGAAACCCTACATAATGTCAAATCAACCCGTTCGACCATCGAGTCTCTCTGAAATTGGATCTGGTTTGGACTCGCTCGCGCATTGGATATCTCTCTACAACAGTGCTGTCATCGGCGTAACCAATAATGCCTTCCGGTAAAAGAAGGTCATTAATGTGCAGCAGGAATAATGTTGCAGAGAGAACAGATCCCCGAGGTACGCCGGCGTTGATCGCCATTAGGTCCGATGAGAAGCCATCGACGACAACTCGAATTGACCGTTCCCTCAGGAAATCAGAAATCCAGTCGCAGAGTCCAGATGGTATGCCATACGCAGGAAGGAATGCAGAACAATGAATTCCTACTAAAAAAATATCTGAAGAAATGAAATTGTCTCAATACATGTTTTAGACGACGAAATTTCAAATAATTTGAACTCATATTTCGACGCATACGTGTAATATTTTGATCGGAAACGAACATTGAAAGCTCCTAAAATTGCACGATTTTGTATAAACGCTCTTAAGTACAGAACTGTTTATACTGATTCCACAAATAATTTTCTGAATTTCTGCTTTCTTTACTTTTGAAAAAAATGTGGAAACTTAATTGGATTATGTAATGTTTATACGAGTTTAAATTTATTGTGTTTAATCTGTGTGTTTTCCAAATAAACGTTAATAAAATAAATAATGTTTTACATATTATATTTATACTGTATCTGACACAATCATATCCCAGCAATACTCGTTTGCTATTACGTAGAATTTTTTAATATGGGTAGTTTGATGATCACGTTGAAAACGTGCATATGAAATGAAAAGCATATGAAAACGATTCGTCACTTAAACCAGCTCTTATAACAAACCCAACGCCAGGTTGTCGATATTATCACGAGTTCAGGTCAAAATCTGTCTCCAAATATTTGATCTTGATTTCCCGATGCCAGCGCAGCGTGTGTTTGCTTTGATCTTTCAAGTATATTGAGCAAACTGTTCCGTAGGTTTCCATGACATTCCGTAGTTGGGCATTCAGCCAGTTTGTAGACAGAAGCTTAGACCTGGAGTTAAGGTTTGCTTTCACTGTATGTACTTAGAATGTGTATATCGTTATGTTATAGAATTGTAGAAGGAGCCGGGACGCGTCAGTTTTCCGTTAAACACTTAATGAAGAACTCGCCGCTGACTGAGGAAAGCCGCTTTTTCCTGGTTAAGCATGTCTTTTGCTCGGATTTTTGAAGTCATGAACCACGCTCTTTGCTATAATTTATACCAGTAACACCCCTAACAGCTTTATTTTACTATACATTTTAATAAGTGCTTTTGTTTGTTTTTGTGGTGCATGGGGCATTAATTCCGTGTGCATTCATACTGTCACGTAGTAAAAGCTTTTATTCAAAAAACTTAAGGACATGAATTAGTAGGAGGGGTCGCCGCGAAGGCTTCCATGGTGAGGGCGCTCAGGCGCGTGCAGGGTCAGTGGCAGACGCTCAGGCGCCGACTGGCACTCTGGCGCGTGCAGGATCAGTGAGAGCACGAACAGGAGAAGCAGGTTGGATCAGCAGGCAGTAGGTGGTAGGCAGGATAATCCGGGTCAGCAGCACGAGCAGGATCAGGCGTCAATGTCGGGGTAATCAACATGAGGCAGCTTTAGGTAGCTCCAGCGTCAGGTAGCTTCAGCATGAGGCAGCTTCAGAGTCCGGTAGCTTCAGCATGAGCACGAGTTCGAGGACTTGCAGAGTTACTTGCAGTAAACTGTAGATGTTATCGGTAGGATGTCTTGAAATATACTCCCGTTCTAAGGCCAGCAATCGACTTATATGGCCGGGATTAGCCATGAATCAAGTATATTTTCTTACAATAGTTTTGTAAGAATCCGTGTGTAAGAGGCTTAGTTTGTTTGGCAGCCTCCATTGCTGTCATAAAAAATTGAGTTGACACGATTTGTCAAAAAGTAAACAACATAAATACAAGAAAATGGAAAATAATAAATAAATAAAAAGGATTCCAAAAACACAGGTAAGCATTACAATACTTGTACTGAATTATGTACTGAATGGCTGCGGTCTACGTGGCATCGTCTTTGTTCCAGTTATTTCCCTGGATGCTCCCTCCCTTTAACCGGAACGCAGACCACGTTTACGTCGTAACTATGGCGGCTGAAATAGGAAGGACTGTTAGTACCCCGGTCGAGATCTAAGCAAAATAAACCTTAGTGCCACTGAAATATGAGGATTTCATGTTTCTTTATTTAAACCTAAAAACGTCCTATCAAAGAAAATACATTATGAATTAGAACAGTGTCTAGTTAATTATATCAAAAGTATATTATCCGTAAGACTTTGCATAAATCGAGCCACCCGCCCGTCGTTCAGCTTACGAAAATTGCTTTTCTTTAGTTTATGTACCCGCCCAAAGCTCGTCAAAGCCGCGTCCACGCAATTCAAAAATATGACGTCATAAACCGCAACAAAGTATCATAGCATCTTTTACGGCACATTTCAACTTCGCCAACTACCTCGCCGAAATTATTTTCGCAAAACCATTTTAAGTTGATACTTGTAAATCTTAAACACTTCGCGAGTGCTACAGAAAAATACACCAATAGACCAAGTTGTGATGGTATTTTTTGCGGTAGCTCTGGTAATCGTCCTACTTACAGACTGTTCTGGTTTTTTCGTTTAATTTTATGAATTTGACTCTAAGGTTGCTTAGAGTTCTCTAAATTTGTTTTGGTCTCGTTAATGATTCGTTAGTTTTACTTAACCGAGGTAAAATTTAATTTTCTGTTTTAGTAATTAGGATACATCTTCCTACTTTTGCAAAGCAGTTCTGTAGTCATTGTTTTTTTCTAAATGTTTAAAGATAATTGTTGAAAAATTAAGGTAACTTGCATAACATGTAATATCTATTAATATATGTTTTTGGTTCATACAAATCGACCTAAATTTATTTCTTTTCAACTCATGAATACGAATTATAAAAACTATTACAATTTAAATTTTCAATCTTTAATGTTCTTATTAATTACATATATTATTATCCAGGTAATAAATATTGTATATTTCACTGACAAAACAACATTTGATAAACATACAATTAGAATTGAATCATTATATCAAACACAGGAAGGTTTAAAACACCTTCAAAGAGCAAAATGAAAGTTACAATATAAAAAAAAGGTCATAAACCGAATCGTTCATCGTCATCGTCAATCATTCATATCAAACAATTCCCAGGACATAAGTTCACGACTGATAGATCCAATTTGTCCGTCGTTTTGCAGACTCCAGAAGGTTCGATAATCTCTTTAATTTGTATCTGCCATCTTTAAAAGCGTTCCATTAATTAATTGTTTGTCCAACGAGAACTGAAAGGGATTTCGCTACGGGTTCCTTAGTGGATCTGATGGTATTCGTTAGTTAGTACTGGCTAGTTGCTTGTTTTGTTTTGTCTAATTATTTAAGTCGTTCATTTATATGCACGTTTTTAAAAATAAATTGACTTTTCTGGGAGCTTATCGCAGGTGACATTCTTAATAAATTATATAGAAATTTGTCCTCAATTAAAGGCTTGGCTCCATATTTTCATAGTAACTTAATTTCAAATTTACGAAAAGCTTCATAATTAAACCGAACCAAGTATCAGTTTATTAAGTAAATATCTTGGAAGCAGCGTAGGAACAAGGTTCTAAGAAACAATTGTACCAGCTCGTGTAGCTCAGCTTAATTGTTGTCAAGATCAGGAAAAGCACAGCTGAAAATATTCACGTCAATTCTTTACACAAGGCGACACGACAGAGCGTGGACAAGTTTGTTTTTATGTTCCGAATACTTGTTCTTTACATGTTTATTTTTACCCGTGGTATCTTTTAAGTAGGTAATATATTTTGAGGTTTGAACTATTATTTTTGTGTTTGATAGAATAAAGCATAATTAATCAAGCTTCTACGAATCATATTCTTCTTCTTCTAATTTTTTATTTTCTGCTATGAAGGTTCCTCTGTTGGTTGTGTACGTTACCCCCAATAAATCAAACTAATATAAAACACAGTTGCTCAGAAGTAAATCATCCACTGTGAATAACCCTCTGAATATAGACTCGAAGAATCTCTCTACTTGAAAGTTCAACAAACGAGATACAAAGGACCTAATATGAAAATTACGTATTCAATGCTTTCACGACGCAAAAACTATAATAATAACTTTTGTATTGAAAAAAGTAAAGTTACTATTTATTTATGTTATGTAATCATACGTAATCATCACCTTGAACGTAGGAACATTATAATTTTTTTAAAATTACATTGAGAAGTATGCAGTAGCTTCTTTCATAGTTTTCTAAGTTTGGAGGTTATCCTGTATCGTAGGACACAGTTTTCGTCCTTGTTAGTAGTAAGTAGGTATAATTTATAGGTACATAAAATAAGATGTTCCGCAAACAGTGTGCGATAAAAAATTGAACGAAAAGTAATTGTATGTCGTATTATAATTTCTGTGGCCGAGTGGTGACCGCGCGTGATCGTGGATCGAGACGGCGCTGGTTTAAATCAATACACAGCATCTCGTCCCTCGTTTTTGTGCATTGTTTATTTGAGTAGTAGCTTTCTGTTGTTGAATTGTTGCCTTCTAGGACGGCCCAGTGCGTGGAGTCGCAGGTACACAGGTCCAAAGAAAATCTTTATTTACACCAAACAGCCAGTCACAATAATTCTCTTCATTAAAAACAGCATAAGAATGCGCATACACAACACAAAGACTTGTGCTCCAAGAAAATAAAAGGGCCGTACTCCTAAGTAGTTTCTCGTAATATTGTGCATTTTACGTTATTTTGAGATAGTTATGTAAGTGCTCTAAAAAATTAACTGGTTATGAAATAAGTTATCTCTACACTTGATTATAATGCAAACAAGCTCTGCGGTCTCAGCAGTAAGTACAACATAGTTTCTTTGAGACACAGCGCAACGGTTTAGTGTGGGTTCCTGTGTCGTGACGCGACGAGAGTTCTGCCTGACCTGTGGGACGTTGTGTGGAGGAACTTAAAGTAAACAAATGATCTTCAAATGACTACGTATGAATGTGTAGTTTAACACTGTGTAGTGTGAAAATTGAGACAATAACAAAATAAAACGTGTTTTAGAATTCTTCTGTACATATATTTATTAATGCTAAGGTCCATTACCTTTTGAATAAATATTCATTCTGTAAAATGGCTTTCAGTTCATATTTTAAAATGAAGTCTTTGCAAGGAAGCCGAAATAGTTAAAGGTACTTTTTATTTTGTGGTTTATTATGGTTTTAGGAAACAATTCCTAACTTCATACGCCCTATTTTCATGAAGAGTAACAAAAAGACAATGATAGATATTAATCGGATAATGAAGTACAAGGAACCTGTAGTCAATTTTTTTTGCTCAGTGCACCTAATCCCAGACATCTTTTGGAAACTTTAAAATGTGCATTTAGTTCGCCTCAGCGAGGACCGGACGGCTCAAGTGTTTTCGCATTTCTGAAAAATTAATAATTTCTGAGCTCTGCTCTATTAGGTTTGGGTCTCTCAATGATATGTCAAGAGGGTCAAGGCCTGAGAATGGAATTATTATGAAGCTAACCGAAGAAAGCATTTTTTTGTAACTTTTGTGTATCCTACTTCTTTTTTTTAATGCTTTAGGTTCCTTACTTTACAACGTTTTCTATTTGAAGACTAATTTAAGTTTAACAAATATTTCACACAACTTCCTGCCAGAGTTTGCTGTGCGTCTGATTATAATATTAAACGTTAAGAATATTTTGTGAGCGGAATAACTGACTATTACAGTATATTCGTCGCATGTAGGCACCAGCCAACCCAAGGTAAGATGCTTTCTGACAATAATGAGCAAAGGTGCTGCGCAAGTAATTGTCGACATATTGTTCCTATATTCAAATTACTCAAAATGTCATGATAATATTATTTAAAATACATTTTTTATTCTTCAAAAACATCAGTGGTAAAGATGAGATCCTGTAGTTAGTATATTGTTCACTGCCATAGGACAGACAATGTCAGAATAGTTTTTTTTAAATATTTGTTTATTTGTCACACTTCAGATGGGTTGCGTTCTTCTTACGTTCTCGCAGTGGTACGGCAGTAGCAAACGCACTCCAGCGTTAGCACCCCATCCGGCATACCACGTAATATTAGCCGTAATACATAACGTCTTCACGCTTCTAGTCTTTTTAGCTCCATTTCCTATAAATTAAAATTACGTTGGAATTACGTTGGGGTGGCATTCGTGAAAACAATATTTACGTAAAAGTTGTGTGAAATAAAAGATGAAAGACAAAAATTTAAAAGCATTCTTTCATAAAACAGCGTCAACCTAATTTCGTGAATTTTCTTTTTAGGGTTCCGTAGCCAAATGGCAAAAAACGGAACGGATTCGTTATGTCTGTCTGTCTGTCTGTACATCCGTATGTCACAGCCACTATTTTCTAAAATTTTAAGAACTATACTGTTGAATCTTGGTAAGTTGATTCTGTAAACCGAATTAAGAGTTTACACAACAATAGAAAAAAAAAACAATAAATTTTGGGAGTTCCCCATACTTAGAACTGAAAATTAAAATTTATTTTCATCAAACCCATAGGGGTATCTATGGATAGGTCTTTAAAAATTTTATTTAGGTTTTGAATATCATTTTATTTTTATTAACTGAATAGTTTGCGCGAGAGACACTTCCAAAGTGGTAAAAAGTGTGTCTCCTCCCTGTAACTTCTAAAATAAGAGAATGATAAAACTAAAAAAATGTATGATGCACATTACCATGTAACCTTCCGCGGAAAATTGGTTTGAACGAGAACTAGTAAGTAGTTTTTTTTTATACGTCATCGCAATAAACCGCAATTTACCTTTCATGCAATCAACTCAAATATAAAAATTATAAATTAAAAAAAAAACATTTAATTTCATAAACATAAACCTTATACATAAACCCTGAACCATTATTTTCTAATAATAAATCTGTAATAGGTGCCTGAGTAGATGATAATTATAATTCGCGCGGGGCGTGGCTTGATCGGTAGCGGATGCGGAGCGCGCGGGGAGCAGGTTCCCGAATGCGATTACCCGAACGGGCAGAAACGTGAGGGCAGACGTCGTCGACACTCGTGCGCGCGGAGCTAATTATTTTCGATACATTTGAGAATGCTTAATATTGTACGTTTATGATTTGATACTGTTTTCGTTGGATAAAATTAATTTCAATTACTTACATCGAAATTATTCTTTTAAACTCATTTACAACGAACTACAAGAACTTTTATGTTATTTTACTTGCTGCTACGGAACCCTTCATGGGCGAGTCCGACTGGCACTTGGCCGCGTTTTTTTTAATTTCTTACAAACTCTTAGTAATCTTGCTTCTCAAGATTCGTTGCTTTAATTATTTCAATGAAATGTTTTTATTCACAAATAAAGTACGTGAAATTAATCTCAGTTCTCTACTTAACCATAAATTGTAGAAATCATGAAATCAGGTTATTGAGTTCACTGAGGCTGCGGATATTCTTAATATACCTATGAAAGAACGCGGTCTCATAGAATTAGTATCGTTTTTAAATTCATTTATTACTTTCTAAACTATTTTTTCTTTACCGTCTTATCTCAAAAACCATTTTTTTAATGCTAAATATGGCCTTCGATTAGCCTTATAATTAAATGTTATTTAGGCATTTCGTAAAACTCGCACAACCGAAACCATATTATAATCGTTACTTTTTATTTTATATTATACTGGTGAAATATTACAGAGGCGACCTTTTAAAATTATGGTATTACAAGTTCAGCTAAGAACATTTCAGGATATCATAATCGTGGTCTAATGGCGGGAAAACTACGCCTAGAATTGCATAGAAATATTGCAATTCAGATCACATAAAGCTTTCGATATTGTTGCACAAATGCCTACCACATACCCTATTTTTGTTTTGCTCTACTCAATAAAAGATCAAAATGTCTACAAAAAGTGCTAGGCAAAAATACAGCCCAGAACAAATACTATTCAACTCACGACAAACACTTTCATCTATAACAGAAAAATCGAAAACATAACTACCGAGAAAGTAGAGAAAGTATTATATAACGTAGTAACACATGTTTCTTCGGTAAAAAAGGCGAAAAAGCTTCTCCCAAAGACAACTGTGTGCTTTATTTTTTATTTAAGTGCACGTGACCGGAATCGACGCCGGCGGGGGCGGATCCTGAAATATTTAAACAATCTGGATAGGTACTTGCCAATTCTACTCGGCGAACTTCGATCTATAGATTTTACTAGTTTTTTCATTGGCGGTATATTTTCTTAATCGTTATTGGTCGAGTGCTTCGAATAATTTGAGATTCGGTACTTTGATGTACTTGTCAACAATTTGCGATGAAAAATATTTAGGATAAAGTCTATTGTGAAACCCGTTTCAATAACATTTGTGCTGCTATGTAGGTATATAATATTTGTCTATCGTAATATTTTAAGCTACTTTGCTTAAGGTTATTTATTTTTATCTACTCCTATAAACGTGTAAATAAACACTTAGAAAATAATTTAAATACGATGTAAACCAAAATCTTATAGTCAATGTTTTAGATTTTATATTTGTAATTTGCTTTGACCAAATTTGCTTAAATATTCATTTCGTTAAGTTTTGTACGCTAAGTAATGTACGCATGAAGTTTTCTTTTTAAGATGCACACTCACGGACTTCAATAAACAAAACAAAATTACTATTTTCATAAACGGGAAACGAGCAAGCGACCCATCTGAGGATAATAAGGGGGATCCGCATCCATGGACATCATTAGTCGTAGTCGTTTTTATTTATCAATACAAAATGTGACTATGGTGGCGGTCACACTGCAGCACCGCCCCAGACGAGACCTTAACAAAGAAATCCTACTACCACGAAACGAATAGCCATGTCAATTTTAAAACGTCATTTTAAATAGGAAAATAAAATAGTAAATAATAGTTATAAAAAAGTACTTACGCATGAAAAGAAACGTTTATGCTTTCTTTAACAGTAACAGTGTAATTAGTACACTGTCTAAACACACAAGAAGGCATTGTATGGTATTAAAAACACAGAATAGGGAATAAGTTTTGTTTGATGTTTAGCCGTGACACTGGATTGCACAAGACAGTCAAATATCCGGCAACTGCCTTGCATTTGCGTTGCCATTTTTGAGAGCGGATAACCTGTCTATATGTAATATGTAATTTTTCGTATGCAATAAACACTGAGAGAACAGAACTGGTTTTGATACTTCTTTCAACATTTAAAAGGTTATAGATCTACGTAGTGTTATGTATGTGTGCGTGCCTTCCTATAACTAAGCATGCTACCGTACAATAAATCATTCTCGCTCCGATCGCCGCCCCCATCAGACCCGATCTGCGTCCGGACCCGTTCGGACGTGTTGACGGTCGCTCCCGGCTGCCGAGTCACGATTGTTGTCTCACGACTTCTCTCGTATCAATACTCAAACGCCACTCTCAGATCCGTTCTGCGTCCGGCCCCGCTCGGACGTGTTCGCGGTCGCTCCAGCAGTTGAGTCACGATTGTCGTCTCACGACGTCAACTCGTAGCAATACTCATACGCTGTTAGCCTCTTAAGGGCTTACTCTGCGGTCGGTTTCGATCGGCTGCAAGTAAGTCGGTTTCTTGCACAGCAACAACAGAGCTGAGCTTACCGCGGTCGATTAAATTCGATAGTGGTTCGCGAAGCTCGGGCTGTTTTTCTGGCTGCGTACTTGACGCTTGGCGCTTGCTACGTAGTCAGAGACTCGCTCTGCGGCCGGCCCCTGGCCGGTCGTAACGTAGTCAAACCCGCACTCTGTGCACCCCTCGAAGTAAAAACCTCACCTCGGTGAGTGCAGCAACAACAGGGTTGAGCTTACCGCGGTCGATTAAATTCGATAGTGGTTTGCAAGACTCGGGCTGTCCTTCTGGCTGCGTACTTGACGCTTGGCGCCTGTACGTAGTCAGAGACTCGCTCTGCGGCCGGCCCTGGCCGGTCGTAACGCAGTTAATCCCGCGCTCTGTGCACCCCTCGAAGTAAAAACCTCACCTCGGTGAGTGCAGCAACAACAGGGTTGAGCTTACCGCGGTCGATTAAATTCGATAGTGGTTTGCAAGACTCGGGCTGTCCTTCTGGCTGCGTACTTGACGCTTGTGTCCCGTCTCGACGTCCCTCCTCTCACTCGTCCCGATGGCTCTATCGCCTTCGAAGACGAAGAGAAAGCCGAATGCTTCGCTGACAGCGTTGCGTCTCAATGCTCGCCCAGCACGCAACCCGCGAATCCCACTCACATCAAAGCGGTGGAGGACGAAGTTCTCCGTAGAAACTCTCTCCCCATCACCGCCGACCCCGTCACAGTCTCTAATGATGAAATCTCGCTTCTCATCAAAAGTCAAAAGTCCAGAAAGGCTCCGGGTGCGGATGGTATTTCCAACCACGCACTTAAGCACCTGCCTCAACAGGTGCTTACCTTGTTAGCTATCATTTTCAATGCCTGCTTCGACCTTAGCTACTTTCCAAAAGCTTGGAAAGAAGCGACAGTCATAGGCATACCCAAGCCGGGTAAACCTCTTAATATCCCGGCTAATCACAGACCCATCAGCCTCCTCAAGGCAATGTCTAAACTTCTCGAAAGAGCCATACTCTCTCGAATGCGGAACCATCTGTTTCCAACGGACGGCGATCCTCTCATAATTCCCCACCAGTTCGGCTTTCGCGCTAAGCACTCCTGCCCTCAGCAAGTCCATCGAATCGTCGAGTACATACTCGATGGCTTCTATCCGAAACGAAAGAAAACGATCGCAGTTTTCTTTGACGTAGCCAAGGCTTTCGACAAAGTCTGGCACAGCGGTCTCGTTTATAAACTCTATAAAATAAGCTTACCGGCTCGCCTAGTTAGGATAATCGCGTCGTTTCTCAAAGACCGCACGTTTCGTTTCAAACATGAAGGCACGCTCTCCGCGCCTCGTCCCATAAAGGCTGGAGTCCCTCAAGGCTCAGTCCTCGCCCCTCTTTTGTATTCCGTATACAGTAACGACATTCCCATTCCATCGAAAGTCGTCGAACTCGCTCTCTTTGCCGACGACACCGCCCTTTACACCAAAGGCCGCAGAGCCTCGGGTCTCTTTGAAGTCTTAGTGCGGCCAGTCTGGCCACACAGCTAACTACAGGGGTTGCCCGCGCGCTCCGCGCTCTCCAGCTAAGCCGGGGTCCCCCGGAAGCAAGGCCCGTGCAGCCGACGCCTACTCCGGATCTGTCCAGGCGACAGCGTCCGGCCGCTCTACCTGCACGTTCCCGTCCTGTCCCAGCTCCCGTAGCTCCCGTAGGCCCGCGGCCCGCTCCGTCGTCTTCACCTCAGTCGTCGTTAGCTGAGAACATGAAGACCGTGTTCGACGTCATTCAAAACGTCGACATTAAGGAAATTTCCGTTCTCGCACGCAAACTGCGAGCCGCCCGCTCTCCTCAAGGGGATTCGCTATTCCCAAGTACGCATTTATTCGTAACGACAGGCCCAACTCCGACGGTTTCGGCGGCACTGCTATTTATTACAAAAGAGGATTCTATTGCTGTCCTCTCCCTACCCCTCCTCTCCTGAACATGGAAGCCACTGTGTGTAGATTGGCTATGACTGGTCATCCGACCATCATCAAGCTTCAGTCTACATACCTAGTGACACCAGACCAATCCGCAGCGACTTTGAGGCCATTCTCGCACTCAGCCATTCAGTCATTATGCTCGGAGACTTTAACTCCAAACATACTGACTGGACGTGCCTATCGATCAACACCAGCGGTATCACTCTCCTTAATATCACTAACTCACTCGACTTAGACGTCATCTCTCCCATCACTCCCACTCACTATCCCGACAACCCGAACCACTCTCCTGACTTTATATGGTAGCAGTAGACGCTCATACTAAATGGGTAACAAGTATATAACATGAATACTGCTATGTCATCAGCTGCCGTAATTGCTAAATTATGCGATTTTATCAAGGTTTGGAATTTCGAAAACTAGTAATTTGTAACGAAAATTAGTAAGTGATAATGGCACAACTTTTTGCTCTCGAGAGTTTGAATTATTCTGTGAAAGAAATGGAATTTCACATTTAACGTCACCGGTGTACCATGCACCTAGTAACGGACAAGCTGAAAATTTTGTAAAAGTAGTGAAAAAAGGAATAAAATCTTGTCTTATATATAGTCAAAACGCGAGAGTAAAATTATTAAAATATTTAATGGATTACCGTAACTCAATTCACTCTACTACGGGGTTGTCTCCTGCTCAGTTAGGTACAAAGGCCAAATTCAGACTTATCTAGATGTTCCTCACCAGCGCCTATGCCACCACCGCGATCACCGGAGCCGCCGGCCACGCCAGCGACGGAGCCGCACACAGCGTCTACCTCGTCCACGGTCACCCAACTAACTACGCCGGTAAACCAACTGGACCCTTCAGAACCTGACCCTGAATTCTCTCCAACTGGTTGCAGGATTCCCACAAGATTTTTTTTTTTTTTTTTGCTGCCGAGGCACCCTCGCGGGAGGGAGGTGGAAGATGCGTCATGCATACCCGCCCGCAGGTAAATTCCTCTGTGGGGGGGTTATGTGGGACTCACCAGAATGGCACCTACCCACTAAAAACCACCTGTTGGCTGTAGTTATTACCGTTAGCCTTCATCGGAAGCGACACCCGTCGGGAAGTTGGGCGCGCTGGCGGAGACCCGCTAGCGGGTCTTCCGCCTGTAGTGAAAGTTGCACTGAAGGTGCTCAAAGGGACATGAGTTGGTGGCCGTTCTGGGCAGCCTCCGGTGAAGCCGGGGCTGGGCAGAGGTCGACCGAAGCATGATTTAGGGATCAATTCATTAAAATGAACCTACAATGAATTGAGAAGGGAACTATGCTCCGCCAGAGCTAGCAAACGCTCTGTCGGAGTACGTGAAGCCCTAAGTTTACCGGCTAAAACTGCGATTTCACTAACATCGACATTTTTTATAGCGTCGCAGACGATACGCATATCGTCTGCTACGGAGGATTGAGGAGTGGGTTTGTATGGGCGAGGAGCCGGGATGGGATTCGATGCGGGGCGCTGCCTCCAGTTTTCTGGGGCAGGCCTAGACTGTGTAGGCTTTGCAGCCGGAGGAACCCGGCTACGCAACGGCGGAAAGTTTTCTTGAGAAAGGCGCGGGGCCTGTTTGGGTGCCGACCTCTTGGGATTGGAACGCATACAACGGGGTGCACGAGGGCAGCCCCTGTAGTTTGCGGTGTGGCCGGACTGGCCACAAAGCACGCAATCGGGAGGAGAAGGAGTTTCAGGAGTGCGATTGCACTCCTTAGTGAAGTGCGGGACCAGGCACTTGACGCACCTGGGCAGTGCGCGGCAGTTGGCCGCCGCGTGCCCGTACAACTGGCACCGATGGCACTGGCCGGGATGACCGCGGCGATGAGGCGCCTCGATCGAGATCCCAGAGAGGCCGCAAATAGAGCTAACCCCTTTCAGGATCTCTCTGGACTTGGGGACGTTGGCGAGAATCACCAAAGCGAGAGGGTGTTGCCTCCCGTACTTGCTGTGCATTTTATGCACCGCGAGTGCCGGGAAGCCTTGGGACTGCAGATCCTCAAGGATAGCCTCGTTCGATAATTCGAACGGGACTCCCCTGAGTACCGCTCTAATCTTACGCTCTTCTGACAGAGCGTAAGTGTGATAAGCATATTGCTTATCGGTGAGGAGCTTAGTCAAAGCTCGGAAATCGTCTATCGACGAGACAGTGATTTTAATAGATTCACCCGAGTTTACCGCTCGGGTGTAATGGATCTTGTGCTCATTGCACAGTGTCGAGACCTCAGTCCATTTACCCTTTTCCCGAAGGAAAACGGGTGGTGGGACCTTGGCCTTGACAGAAGTTGGGGCCGGAGTGGGTGTTGAAGACACCGGGGCAGCTGGCGTTGAAGACGCCGCAGGGGGTGTAGGGACGGGCGTGGAGGGCGCCGGGTCTTGTTTCGAGCGCTTCTTAGAGCGCTTCTTAACAAGGGTGAAAGAGGGAGGCTCAGGGCCAGTTGGGGTGGCGTCCGAGGAAGACTCAGTCGCGGGTGCGCGCTTGCGGCGCAGAGGGGCGTCTACTTCGCACTCCATGTCACTGGAGGAAGGGGACGCGGGAGGGCCTAAGACCTGAGGGGTCTGGGGAACTGGGGTGGCCTGAGGGGCCATTGTGGACATTATCGTCATGAAATGAGGGATGAGAGAATCTAAGAAACGGAACTTGTCAGCATTTATATATATGCTTTCAGCACCGGTACTATCAACTAACTTCTTCCTAATCTCATCAGAGCTTAGGGAAGCCATTGCGGAGGGGTTGGGGAGGGACAATATATGAACCTAACAACGATGACTAACTTCCTAAAACCACCCTACACGCAGTAGGGCGGTTGAGAACGACGCGGATAACTTACTCGAACACGGCACTTGAAGTCCTGGAACAACGAATTCCCGTCGACGAAGCTCACGATCCACGAAGTACGGTTAACAAGCCACTATTCGCCGTGAAAACGGCGTTAGAAACTTATTAGAAGTACGGTTAACGAGCCACTGTCCGCCGTGAAAACGGCGTTAGAAACTTAATACGGTATACAACTATGAAATTATATATTACGACAACAACCAATGAAATTTGGGTGCTCAATTAGCGCGGGGGCTAAAAGAGCGGGAAGGCGTCTGCGATCGACGTGCGCTCGAGAACGCACGCAGACCGAGACTCTCCCACAAGAGCGAGGAGGCTCTATTTATTGGATTCCCGCGGATTCAGGAGTACTGCGGCTGACAGCGCGCCGGTTCCTGGTGATATACACAACTGTCCACATTCTTCAAACCTTTTATCGAACGAAGTATCCGATTGACTCAATGGAATTTCATAACAAAGGAGTGTAGGTAGGTATGGTAGGTGGTATGCAATTATTTGGTTGATGATGAGAAGAATTTTAATTTAATCATACATTCATGAAAGCCTTTTGATGTAACTAGTTCACGAAAACTCGCTTTTGAAGGGAAAAAGAAAGAACGTGTATGTATATTTTATGTAAAAAAATTTAAAACCCCTCAAAAAATGCTGCTAGATTGATTATAACAACAAGGGCGTTAATATAACTAGAGAATACTACGCGTAATTTCTGGAAAGTTAGAGGGAAGCAATGAATAAAAAAGACCAGGAAAATTTAAGAAAGGCGTCTTGTTTATCCTTCTCGCTTGATGCTTACTAGATGAGAAACAATGATTGGAACGTGGATGGCATTCCTTACGAATGCATTCCAGAATTTTTGCTGCGTTCAATAATTTACTACACATTCGCTCCAATCCGTGCAATGTTTCGTTCGTGAAATATTCCCGCGCTGTTATCGCCGCGTGAGTTTATAATTGACACACGTATTGTGAACAAACATTGAAATTAATATCCTGGATGTTGACACCCACTAATGCGGCAATTAAATAACCGAAGCGAACTCACGCAGTCGCGCTACTGTTCAGCATTTACTGCGTAGTGCCATTCACAGGGCTTTGAAATTCAAATTCAGATTCAAATATTTATTTCTCAACATTGGCAATTACTTGTTTTTACTGACATTCATTAAAGCATGACACTACCACCAGTTCGGAAAAAACATTAGTTTGAAGAAAACGCTGTGAATACCGAAGACGTCACTATACCTTTACCCGACATGTTAAAACCTTACGTTTTTGCGTTAGGTTTGAGCGTCAGTGAAATATGGACAAACACAGCTCATGGAAAAGAAGTGTGCTGATTCTGAGTTCCATCGAATGCGTAACCATCACGTTCATCGAGCAGGCGACGTAGGACTTTTGTATGAAATTTGAACAGCGACATCTTCCGATTACGTAAGTAAACAAATATTGCGAGTACGAGTGTTTGCTTGCTCGATTTCGTCCGCGCGCCGTCGACAAGCAGACGAAATTTCGTCGAAATTTTAACGTTTACGATGTGAAACGAGCATTTTGCGAGTACGAGTTGCATTGTTAACAGTTATGCTCACTGACGTTGGATGAATTTTTCGCTTACTTTGCCACTGCACATTTGATAGTGAGAGCTCTAGTAAATAATTCGCTTAATCAAAAAAGTTATTGTATCGACTTCTAATTTTGTACTCAATGCGTTTAAAATTGACCTAAGTGACTTATTTATTTATTTATTGATGTAAATTGTAATAAATCATGGCTGAACGTTCGTATTTGGCGTGGAGAAGGTTTGCGAGAGCAAAGGCACAAGACGAGTGGGATTACATATACCTACAAACAAAAAGCTAAATCTCGTGCTTCTTTTAATGTGGTAATGGATCTCTCGGGAACCCAGTTCAAGAAGAGATATCGGATAACAAAAAGAATGTTTGTCATCTTGTGCAAAGATTTAAAACAATTAACCAATTTAAGATCTTCTGAACGGGTTTCTTTGGAAACTAAGGTAAGTAGGTAAGTAGGCCTACCAAATAAAGAGATATTGGCTGCATAGATGGAGGTAATTTTAAAGTAGGTACCACACCAAAACTAGAGGAAAACATTTATTATAGCCGAAAGCATTATCATTCCCTTAATCTGGAAATGGTAAATAAGATCTTCTGTTATTTCAAGGTAATAGGCACCTAATTGCACTCATACTAAAAGTAACTGGTATGATTTTAGGTTTGTGATGATCAGTGCAGGATTCTAAACATCAATCCCAAATTTGGTGGGGCTAATCATGATTCTTTTATATGGGACAACAGTGGCTTGAATATCTACATGCAGTCTTTGCATCATAAGGGTGATATGATCTCGCTGTTAGGTAAAATTTTCACAGCAATTTTCTTATCAAGCATTAGGTTATAAGCTTTTCTAACATTGAACTGCAACATTTTATTATAGGTGATTCCGGATACCCTCTTCGTCCTTGGCTACTGACTCCTATTTTGGATCCAAACCCAAATTTTACAGAAAAATTATTCAATAAAAAACACAGAACAGCAAGATTTCTAATTAAGAACACCTTTTAGAGGCTTAAAAATCGTTGGCGTTGTCTGCATAAGGATAGAGTTGTATTATAAGCCATTGTAATGTGCCAGAATAATACTGACACAGTCTGTCCTACACACTATGATTGTTAATTTGGGTATCACAGATTTAGAAGAAGATATTGGTACGCATTTATTATTACTAATAGCATGAACTAAACTAAATTTTAAATTCATGTGTGTATATGGTGCTTATACTAAAAATTTCAATCTTTTTCTAGAGCTGGCAGTTGAACCATTTACTGAACATGAAATGCACACGGAGAGAGAAGCCACAGTTGATCTCATCAGAGGTAGGCAGATAAGAAATCAACAAGAAAAAAAAAGAAGGTTTCAAGAAAATTAGTTTTATTAAATTGTTTAGGTATATCAAATCAACATGTCTTCACTTAGATCTTCCAAAATTAAAGGTTGTAAGTAAGACTCACAGTTATATGTAATTAATTTTTATTATTAAATCATATTATACACTTTGAAATGTAATATATGTAGTTCAGATTTTTGTATAGTGCACTTTACTACTTGCAACAATTTTTACAGAGGAGTTTACTATGCATGTTATGCAATACTATAAATCAATAAATTAATATATATTACACTTTGTTTTATTATGTAAGAAAAGCATTATCAACGAAAGCTTGTACATTTTTCTTCTCCAAATCAATTAAATATATCAAAACATAATCATACCTACAGACAAGAAAATTAATGAAAAATTAAAATAAAAAACTTTTTGTGTTATACCCTTATTGCTGCACAGATATTTTATCTAGATTATGTGATGTGTATGTGTTCAGGACATAAAAAATACTAAATACCAAAATAATTTAGTGTGCATAATCAAAGAAGTGTACAAATTGTTTCCATATAAATGAATTACAGTAAACATCAGTCAAAGTGACAACAAAAAGTATATCTAACACTTGTACGGTTATAAGTATAGCAACAAAATTTTACATTACAATTTAATTTATTTTTCACAAAATGTATCTAAGCACTGCAATTCAATCTGAGCGTGCACCTCGATAGTTCTTATTTTGTTCTGCTCTCTTCTTAGCTATATGTTCTCCCTCCTGCTCCATTTTGAATTTGAACCATATTTCATTGGCATGGAGGACATGTTGGGCAGCTTCCTTAGTAGTAGTGGTGAGGCCCTCTTTAGCAGGTCTGTAAACATGCTTAAATCAGTAAACTATACCTTATACTTATTACAAAATAATAATTAAATTGCAAAGAAAAGATGCCTGATACTTCATAATAACATAACATAATCTAGTGATCTTGGGCATATCTAGGGTCCTGCATTGATACATTTTGGGCGAACTGCAATGATTAATAAATTGGACAAGCTGTAACAAGAAAGAAGTCTCTATATTACTAAAAATTGTTCATGACCTATATTAAATCATATTGAACTACTACAGTAGTGTGATTATATGAATTGGCATGAAAGATACGCATCTGATCATGGCGATAGGGTAAGTGATAATTTGTTTTCATAAACATAACCTCAAAATCATATATAAAAATTAAAAATTTGTGGGATTTACTCATTTCCGCGATTGGAGGAGTTTAGGGTTACCCCCATCACCCAAAAAACCCTTATACCGAGATGCAAATTTATAAGGCAACCCCGATTATACCTAGGTACACTTTTATACATACAAGTTCACAAATCTTTAGGGTTTTAACTCTGCTGTTGGCATCGGCCGATAGTTTATTTTGACCTCCGTGCCTTAAAATCAGTAAACTACTAAACTGAAGTAGTTAAAATCTATCTTTGGATGCTAAAAAGCAAGTCTATTGTTTCCATAAAAATTCTAAGATTCGTAAGCAGCCTCCAAATGCAAACCACATGCATGCAATGTTATAGGTATAATGAAAGTTATAACTTACTGCTCCATTAGTCACCAATAAATGGGACCGAAAGTTTGAAAAGAGGAAATAAAATTCAGACACAACAAACTCGTTTGACAAAAACAAAAACAACCATCGAACCCTATCAGTTTTAATAGACAGTAGCATCTATTAAGAAATCTTATAAAGATCTTCTTCTAAATACATTCGGGTATGCTCCTGACGTATGCGTAAAGCCAACATTATAAAATTATTTTACGATATTAATTGTCGAATTTTTCGAGCAAACGCAGATCGTAAAAGTTATACACTTGTAACTCGTACTCGCAGTCCTTCGAGGCTCGACCACTTTTAAAGTTTGTACGATGAACGTAATGGTTACGCATTCGATGGAACTCAGAATCAGCACACTGCACTAGCCACCGTCTCTTCCTGACGAATACAGTCCGAAACCGACGAATGCCGCAACGACGTGGCGTGGTGCAGAGAGCGACGAGTGCAATCTGCAAAGGACGACAGCCAAAAGAATTGAATCGTAATGGACGACTCGAAACCGGTTACAATGTCTTCGATATGCTTTCCATGTCCGTTTTTTTTTTCAATAAAGGAGATGTTTCTTCCTCGCACACTTTGGTCGTCTATACAGATTAAAACTAAGTCTGTGGGGGCCAAACTTTTTTAATTTTCTTTTTGAATATATGCGTAAAGGTTGTCAAAATGTTTCGTTACATAGTCATTACATTAGTTCCGGTGACTGCCTCATATTTGATTTTGGCGCAGTATCGTAGCGATCGTACAGACGACAATCGGCAAGCGATTAGCAAATAAATTTTAGATAATACGTTTCTTTTTATGTTCAGCGATGGATTTGCGCGATAGCGGTGCGGTGATTCTAGATTATTTGTTGATTGCTTTTCTTACTTTATTAAGTTTACGAAGTACCGAAGCAAAAACTAAAAAGCTAAAACTAAAATTGAAATAATTACAAATTTCCTAGCGCTTTATGACCATTACACGTATATTTAGCGGCGAACAGTCGTCGGCTTTAGAGGGACATAGGGGTGGCATTGTAAATAATAAGCACTTTAAAGTAATCGTCCGTGAAGGGTCTTCGGAGTCTGCTGAGGCGGGTTATTCAAACGACCTCGACCTCTATCGAATAGAGCAACTCCTTTCAAATATCATTTAAGAAGTGCTGAATGCAAAGATAAATAAAAATTTGAACGATTTTCTAAGGATATTAACCTTCTTTTGTGTGCTTTCTTCTGTATGGCAAGTTTCACATTTTATTTAGATAGATTTTAGTCCGTAATGTTTGATCATCTATTTGCTTTCTCACCGTCCACACGCCACCTTTCCTGTCTCCCCGTGGCCACAAGGTAAGTAAATTATTAATATTTAATATGGTAATAAATGATCACCTAACGTGACAGCCAACAGCAACCCAGGGATTACGCGTCAGCTGCTCGCATGAACTTGTAAAAAGGAAACGTAAAATAAAGTTAAATTACGCCGAATGAAACTAATTTTTTTTTTTGCTGCCGAGGCACCCTCGCGGGAGGGAGGTGGAAGATGCGTCATGCATACCGCCCGCAGGTAAAGTCCTCTGCGGGGGGTTATGTGGGACTCACCAGAATGGCACCTACCCACTAAAAACCACCTGTTGGCTGTAGTTATTACCGTTAGCCTTCATCGGAAGCGACACCCGTCGGGAAGTTGGGCGCGCTGGCGGAGACCCGCTATCGGGTCTTCCGCCTGTAGTGAAAGTTGCACTGAAGGTGCTCAAAGGGACATGAGTTGGTGGCCGTTCTGGGCAGCCTCCGGTGAAGCCGGGGCTGGGCAGAGGTCGGCCGAAGCATGATTTAGGGATCAATTCATTTAAATGAACCTATAATGAATTGAGAAGGGAACTATGCTCCGCCAGAGCTAGCAAACGCTCTGTCGGAGAACGTGAAGCCCTAAGTTTACGGGCTAAGACTGCGATTTCTCTAACATCGATATTTTTCATAGCGTCGCAGACGATACGCATATCGTCTGCTACGGAGGATTGAGGAGTGGGTTTGTATGGGCGAGGAGCCGGGATGGGATTCGATGCGGGGCGCAGCCTCCAGTTTTCTGGAGCAGGCCTGGACTGTGTAGGCATTGCAGCCGGAGGAACCCGACTACGCAGCGGCGGAAAGTTTTCCTGAGAAAGGGGCGGGGCCTGTTTGGGTGCCACCCTCTTGGAATTGGAACGCATACAACGGGGTGCACGAGGGCAGCCCCTGTAATTTGCGGTGTGGCCGGACTGGCCACAAAGCACGCAATCGGGAGGAGAGGGAGTTTCAGGAGTGCGATTGCACTCTTTAGTGAAGTGAAGGACCAGGCACTTGACGCACCTGGGCGGTGCGCGGCAGTTGGCCGCCGCGTGCCCGTACAACTGGCACCGATGGCACTGGCCGGGATGACCGCGGCGATGAGGCGCCTCGATCGAGATCCCAGAGAGGCCGCATATAGTGCTAACCCCTTTCAGGATCTCCCTGGACTTGGGGACGTTGGCGAGAACCACCAAAGCGAGAGGGTGACGCCTCCCGTACTTGCTGTGCATTTTATGCACCGCGAGTGCCGGGAAGCCTTGGGACTGCAGATCCTCCAGGATAGCCTCGTTCGATAATTCGAACGGGACTCCCCTGAGTACCGCTCTGATCTTACGCTCTTCTGACAGAGCATAAGTGTGATAAGCATATTGCTTATCGGTGAGGAGCTTAGTCAAAGCTCGGAAATCGTCTATTGACGAGACAGTGATTTTAATAGATTCACCCGAGTTGGTCGCTCGGGTGTAAAGGATCTTGTGCTCTTTGCACAAAGTCGAGACGTCGGACCATTTACCCTTTTCCCGAAGGAACACGGGTGGTGGGACCTTGGCCTTGACAGAAGTTGGGGCCGGAGCGGGTGCTGAAGGCACCGGGGCAGAAGGCGTTGAAGACGCCGCAGGGGGTGTAGGGACGGGCATCGAGGGCGCCGGGGCTTGTTTCGAGCGCTTCTTAGAGCGCTTCTTAACAAGCGTAAAAGAGGGAGACTCAGGGCCAGTTGGGGTGGCGTCCGAGGATGACTCGGTCGCGGGTGCGCGCTTGCGGCACGGAGGGGCGTCTACTTCGCACTCCATGTCACTGGAGGAAGGGGACGCTGGAGGGCCTAAGACCAGAGGGGTCTGGGGAACTGGGGTGGCCTGAGGGGCCATTAAGGGAATTAACGCCATGATATGCGGGATAAGAGAATCCATGAAACGATACTTATCAGCATTTATAGACATGCCTTCAGCACCGGTACTTTCAAGTAACTTCTTCCTAATCTCATCAGAGCTTAGGGAAGCCATTGCGGAGGGATTGGGGAGGGACAACAATATATATATGCCTAGAGTTCCTAAATAAAACCTAGCGAACTCTAGCGGCTAACCTCCCTACCAGCGGTAGGGGGGCTGGGGAGAATAACTTAAAACTAACCGTAGTACGCCGAAGGCCGCTACCTAGAAACCTAAAATAAGGGTACGCAGGTAAAGAGTTGACCGCGTTAGGGTCAACCTTTACCGACAGAAAGGACAAATACACACGAAAACACACAGATATGATAAAAATAAATATGAAAATAGGAGAAAAATAATAAAATAGAGAAGAGAAATAAAATAAAAATAAAAAGGACTGGTTCAGTACAAATTCGTTTTCACCGTTAAGTATCCTTTGTACTGAAACCAGACTACTTACGCTGGGCACAACACTGCACTCAGCACAAGCACAACACAACTTAGCACAGCACTTTGAAGACTAAGGGGCTTAGTCGCAAAGAAAAATCGCACTTCGATAGCACTCAGAGGGAGTAGAAAAACCTTGAAAGCCGTAGCACGGAACCAACACGCTAAACCGTGACGTCAGTAGACTGAGCGCCACGGAATATCGGGAAGGGACCGATCAACGGAGAAATGGGTCTTGCGCGTCCGCACCGCGTGACGATCGGAGCGAGAATGTGGCAGAATGAAACTTAACAACGTGATTCTTTAAATAATTAAGAATACGAAAACAACAATCAAATGCGTGTATAGCGATGGAAAGTCCGTCAGCTGACGCAGTAAAGATGCAGATTATTCGAGAAATGCACAAAATCTTTCACATTAAATTTTTAACAAAATTCACACTATGCAATGATATCGAGTTTTAAATTAAATAAACATAAACTAAAATATAGCTTATATAAAAAAAAAATTCGAAATATAGAAATAATTGAGAACTTTCCAATGTTTTCAGTGGCAAAACAAAATTAATCTTATTTTTTGGAAAAACGATAGACAAATGTAATAGACTCCCATATTGGAAATTCGTCAAAAAAAATAATCTATCTAAGAAAAACGATAAAGTACCGTTGGAATTAAACGATTTTCACGTCATACCACGCGAAGTGTTTATCGACAATTCACCGCTTTACCGCCAAAATACAGAGTAGCCGTTGAAAATCCTTCACCATCTGCAGTGTCAAGGTAGTCATACTTTACTATTTTTTTACTGTTACTTGCATTAAAATTCGTTTTGATTTTTATTCTAATAATATTGAAGGTCTTCATAACAACTGAAGAATTTGTTAGTCGCCTTTACGGATTTTAAGGGATTGATGATGTCAACGCTACACGAGTGGCAACGTTTTATAAAAATTATCAAATTAATAAAAAAAACGATCTAGTCAAGTGGACAAATCTTATCGACGAGGCGATCTTCCCACAATGCAAATCCGAGCTTCGCCACAATTTAGTGTTTCAATTGAGTATTTCAAAACAGTATAATTATTAGACATTACATTGAAACTTTTTTAATGATAACATGCACGAAGGTCGATTTTTTGGAATGTGCTTAGTTCATTTAAATGTAAGAATATGATCATATAAGAATGAAATAAATACAGTAGGGATACAAATTATCAGTTTTTTTATTTGGTACTTTATAATAAATATTCAACATGCCCGCCATTTGCCCTTACACATGCTATACATCTTTTTATATAGGACCTTTCTTACGTGGCGGACGTGTCCTTCTCTTGAAATTTGTTCTGCAGCTCTGTCTGTTTTTGTTCGTAGCTGCGTAATGTTGAAAATCTCCGTCGCATAGACTAAATCTTTTAAGCAACCCCAGTAAAAGAAATCTAGGGGATTAAGGTCTGGCGATCTTGCTGGCCATTCAATTGGGCCGTGACGCCCGATCCATCTTCCTGGGTATTTTTGATCTTGGTGGCGGTGAATAGCGCATGCGAAAAGTGCCAGACAGCCATCATTTTGCAGCCACATGTCTTGTTGCAAGAGGCACATTTTAAAAGGACTGGCAACTGGTTTTCTAGTAACTCTAAATAAGTCGGTTCCGTCAATGTTTCTGGTAGCTCATATGGTCCTATTACTTGACCATTTAATATTCCAGTCCAAATGTTAATTTTGAATTGGGTTTGAGACCACTCCTGGCGTGTGAAGTGAGGGTTTTCCAGTTGCCAGCTTTGTAAATTGTGCATATTTAGGTATTGCAACGTTTGCTTGTGCTGCATATAATAAAAGAGGTTATCGCACAAACTTGCTGGCAACTTAATCTGCCATAATGTGTAATTTCATTAAAAGATAGAATATGAAATAATGTTCTAGAGCATTCTATTTTGGGCGGCAATAAGATTAATTTAATAAAAAAGAGTCATTAATATAAAATAGTACAAATATAGTTATTTCAATTGCTTAAAAGTGTTTGTGAATTGAGTAGTATTTTCCCTCCACCATCCCGATACGTTATATGGTGGAGGCGCCGCGACAATTTTTTTTTTTTGGGGGTAACCAAAAAAAGTTTACGGGCAAAAATAAAGATTCAAGAAAATAATTACAAAATGGTACATAATATAGAGAAGTATACTGGTATTGCAATAATTGCGGTAAGTGATTTTATAACCCAGTTGAATGTGATTGCCGTCATCAACCGTTATGATGACGAAAGTAAGAAGATAGTGTTGGCAGCGTATCTGGACGGGCCGGCGCTGCATTTTTACAAAAAGGTTATAGATTCATGTGAAACGTACGAAGATCTAAAGAATAAATTCACAAAAGAATTTGGCATAGAAGTAGACCAGGTTGCAATCTTTAGCAAGAAAACAACAAGCCGAAGAAGACATCTTAACTTATTATTACGCTTTAGACATGTGCGCAACTAAGACCGGTGCGATCATAACAGAAAAAAATATTTATTGACCACTTTCTAAAAAACTGTACTTATGTAAATAAGTGTCGCTTAGCTTCCCAAATTTACGAAAACACGACGTCGTTGAAAGAAACGATCATACAGATGCAAGATATTTTTGCTAGTAAACAATCCATATCACCTCGACTGCAACGACGCCTAAAACAACACAACAAACACCAGTACGTTCTGCGACGTCACCAAGGAACGAAGATGAAAGGTTCCAAACGCCAATTAGTATGAATAGAGGGAATACGAGAGGAAGATTTACCACTAATACAACTAACCGCTCTCCGTATTTTTTTAGAAACAGAAAACTAGAAGAAGGAGATACACCTAATGCATCCAATGCGTCCAGATGTGATGAACCTGGAGTACCTCAGCTGGGGACACAATTGACGTCAACTAGTCAAGATCGATCGAGACAGTCGACGGCCTGGTTGGTATGGAGGTAAGTAGTCTTGCCTTTCATGCCAGAGGTCCCGGCTTCGAATCCTAGTAGGGGGCAGATATTTTACCATATTTGCTTTCTAGTCATGGATATGTGTGTATGTTTATTTAAGATTATTTCTAATATTTATATTTAAAAAAAAGTTTATGTGTGTTTATATATTTCATAAGTTTATTTATCCATGCAAGTGCTTAGTGATACTTAATTTGGGCTAGATAATGTGGTGTGGTTGTTAGAAATATTTATTTATTATTTATTAAGAAAATATTTCTTCAAATGAGGTTAAAATTACGAGTCCCTCTACTAACGTAAAAATTAGAAACACTTTCATTCCTGCTTTACTTGATACAGGCGCATTAGTGTCTGTGAAATGAAATGAAATATTTATTTCTCAATATTGACAATTACTTGTTCTTATTGAAGTCAAATAAAACATGATTCTACCACCAGTTCGAAAAAACCTTCGTGAAGAAGAACTGGCAAGAAACTTCACGGGTTTATTTTTTCAAAATAAATTTACAGAGTCTCTTTATGTCTATACAAAATTATTCTTTTCTGCATCTGTTAGCTCGGCAAGTCTCCCTCCCCCCGAGTATCCAAACGACGAACACCCTCAAACGGCACCCATTCACGAGTTAACGCGGGATCCAGCCATAACCCTCCTCAACTATATTAGAGGGAAGTGAGCGACCCGTGTGATCTCTGGTAAAATACAAGTATGCTTGGAGATTGAACATGTAAAAGAAAGTTTATTTGAAAAAATTGAGATCGATATATTAGGTTTTTACCTATGAAATTGCCGTTTTTCACGAAATAAATGAAGCGTAATTTTTTTATATATTTTTTATTTCTATTAATCAAAATAATCACCCATGCAGTCAATGCATCTTTGCCAACGCATTGGTAGCTTATTGATGCCTTTCTTGAAGAAATCAGCTGGACGGGAGGCAACAAATTCTTCAAAGGCATTTTGTACTGCCTCTCGGGTATTGAATTTTTTTCCCGCCAAGAAGTTATCCAAATTCTGGAAAAAGTAGAAGTCTGTAGGCGCAAGGTCTGGTGAGTACGGCGGATGACGGAGAACTTCCAACCCCAACTCTTGTAGCTTGGAGACCATCTGCTGTGCAGTATGAGGTCGCGCGTTGTCGTGCAGGAGCAGTGGAGCCGAACGATTGACCAAAGCTGGTTGAAGACGTGCGAGCTTCTCCATCATTGTAATCAGTTCTTCACAGTACACATCTGCAGTAATGCTTGTCCCGTTTGGCAAGAAGCTGTGATGAATTATACCCGCGTTAGACCACCAAACAGTGACCATCACTTTTCTAGGGGTAAGTTTTCGTTTAGGGCATTGTTTGTGTGCTGAACCAGGGTCCAACCAACTTGCTGAGCGCTTACGATTGTCAAACAGGATCCATTTCTCGTCACAAGTAACAATGCGGTTCAGAATTTCTTCATTTGTATGCCTGCTGAGCAGTGCAAGGCACGTCTCCACGCGTACTTCGTGCGCGCGAGTTCGTGGGGTACCCATTTGTCAAGCTTTTTTACCTTGCCAATTTGACGCAAATGGACCAATATTGTTTTGATGCTAACGTCGAAAGCTGCTGCTAATTCAGCCGTGGATTGAGTTTCATCAGCTTCCACAATTGCCTTTAATTCGTCATTGTCGACCAAAGTTTTCGGACGACCACGGGGTTCATTTTTCAGGTCAAAATTTCCAGAACGGAAGCGGGTAAACCAATAACGGGTGGTGCGTTCGTTTGTAGTGTTCGCTCCGTAAACGTCGTTGATGTTGCGTGCCGCTTGTGCCGCATTGCTGCCACGACGGTACTCATACTCCATAATTACTCGAATTTTTAACTTATCCATGATGACGAAAAATGTTCGAATGCGTTGAAAACAAAACACTAACTATTAAACAAATGACGATTTTAGAAAAAGAATTCCATGTTTGTCAAATAAAATTAATTTGAAATTAGAATTATCAGTCAAAAAAAAAATATTTTCTTTTAAAATGGCCAGTACGGCAAAACGGCAGTTTCATAGGTTGTCGGCGCATCTACGTAGCGGATCGAGCGCCATGCCAGTGACGTAGTAAACTGGTTTCGTTCCCGCAGCCCCGGTCGCTCGCGCATCGAACACTCGGCTCTTCCGCGCCTGAGATTGCGGTCACTTATAGATTCACAAGCTACATTGTAATACAGCATTAAACCTTTTATTCTACAGTCCATTGTTTCTCTGAGCCATTAACAGTCCTCTTAAGGCCTAAACATTGGTCCTTCGAGCCGGATTTTACATTTTACATTTAGATACATTTGAACCAATTTCGAATCCTTTGCCTTCTGCTATACCTACTGCTTTGCCTTCTACGTCTAAAGTTGTGCTATCAGCCAACTCTATGCAGCTTGCTACTTCTGCCCATGTTTTGCTATCCACAGCCATGGTGAACGTGATCAGCGCGGCGGGTAAGAAGTACAACGCGCGCTTGTTGCTGGACAATGGTAGTACGGCGAACTTTGTCACGCAGAGCTTCACGGATAAACTGGGTTTGTCTCTATGCGGTACGAACACTAAGGTAACGGGTATTAATAAAAATGTATCCACTAGTACACAGTCTTGTCACCTTACATTAGAGTCGTTATGCTGTGCTTACGCCGTAGATATCGAGTGTCACGTTTTGCCCGAAATAACAAAAGTTCTACCGTCTTCATTCGTACACATCAATCATGTCCCTATACCTCCAGGCCTTAAGTTAGCGGACCCGAAGTTTAACGTTCCGTCGGTCGTAGACATCCTGGTAGGGGCTGAAGTGTTTTGAAATGTCTTAGGCAATAATACGATAGATCTAGGAAAGAACCTGCCTAAACTATGCGAGACCAAATTTGGATGGTTGGTTTCAGGTTCAGTTTCAAGTAAGTCTGACTTTTCCTACTCATACATATGCCATCATTCTTTTGTCAGTCCCGACCTTTCTCAATTTTGGGCGCTTGACAATATTTTACCTAAACATTCACATTCGCTTGAAGAAAAACTATGTGAAAAGATTTTTCTTCAAACCACATCCCGTAGTAGCGACGGTAATTTTGTGGTTACCATGCCTTTAAAAGGCGAACCAAATTGTTTAGGTGATTCATATAATAACGCGAAAAAACGGTTTTTATCTTTAGAACGACGATTTAAAAAGGATCCGTCTTTTAAAAATAAATACACCGAGGTTATGACGGAATATGAACGGCTCGGTCATATGACTTTAGACTCTGACTGTACTTTCTTGCTTGAAAACCCCAACATAAATCATTTTATTCCACATCACGGAGTTATTCGCAATGCTAGCACTACTACTCAACTACGCGTAGTATTTGACGCATCAGCACCTACAAGTTCGGGTATATCACTTAATGACATTCAGATGGTCGGTCCCGTAGTTCAAGACGATCTATTTAGCATCCTAATACGTTTTCGTCAGCATAGGTATGTAGTTTCAGGTGACATTGAAAAGATGTACAGAGCGATACAGTTAAATCCGAGTCAACGATCTTTACAAAAAATTATATTCCGTTTCGAACCGTCAGAACCTCTTAAAAGCTACACATTAAACACAGTTACCTACGGTACTGCTTCAGCGCCTTATTTGGCCACTAAGTGTTTGACGAGTCTGGGTGATAGTGTAGAAGATAGTCAAGTCAAATTTGCCATCCAACGTGACTTTTACGTGGATGACTATATCAGTGGCGCTAGTAGCATAACGGAAGCTGTGAACATTTCAAAAGGGGTTCAATCAGTTCTGTCTTCTGCTAATTTCAACTTACGTAAATGGCGATCTAACAATCCAGAGATTTTAAAACAAATTACTAATAATAATGAAACTTCTAACATTTTACATTTTTCTGACAACAATTTAAATTCAATCAACCTAAGACTCTAGGCATTAACTGGGTTAGCGACAGTGACTCATTTACATACACTTTAAATATAAAACCCACAGTTAAAATCACTAAACGTCATGTATTATCTGTGATTAATCAGATCTTTGACCCACTGGGCCTAGTTGGTCCGTGCGTCGTCGAAGCAAAAATCATAATGCAACGTTTATGGATGGAAAATTATGACTGGGATGATGTAGTTTCTACTGAAATCAAAAACCTCTGGACCTTATTTGAAAATTCAATAATCTCTTTAAATAATTTATCTATTCCTAGGTGGGTCTTAAAAGCAAATTCGACGGTACACGAGTTACACGTATTTACAGATGCGTCTGAAAAGGCCTACGGTGCGTGCGTGTACATTCGTTCGTGTGATAGCGTGCGAGTCACAGGCGTTCAAATTCTAGTCTCTAAGAATCGAATATCGCCTATCAAACCAACGACGATTCCAAGGCTTGAGCTTTGCGGAGCCTTGTTGGGTGCAAGGCTGTGTACTAAGGTTCAGGAATCGCTTACCATACCGATTAGTAGATGTAGATTCTGGTGTGACTCTACTATAGTCTTAGGTTGGCTCTCTACTCCATGTAAGCAACTGAAACCTTTTGTAAAAAATAGAGTAAGCGAAATACAAGAGAGCACATTCGGTCATACCTGGAGCTACGTACCGTCAAAAGACAACCCAGCGGATCATATTTCTCGTGGTCTTAATGCAAACATCATTAAGGACACCCCCTATGGTGGTCCGGACCTTCTTTTTTACAAAATGATGAAAGTCAGTGGCCAAAAATGCCGAACACTGAGAAGCATGATCTTCCTGAAGTAGTGACTCATTTTATCATCGATGATGGGAAAAATAATTCATTTAATACTCATCATTTAGACGTAACCCATTCATCAATCATACATAGTTTATTAGAAAAATATTCTAACTTTACAAAGATTCATAATATATTTACATATGTACGAAGATTTATATACAATTTAAATAATAAAAATAAGACTTTTGGTACTTTTACGTCTGTAGAGTTACAAAATTCTTTAAATTTAATAATTCATAATTCTCAACTTGAAATGTTTCCTGAGGAATACAAACTTTTAAAATCTAAAAAAGAACTACCATTGAAAAGCAGGCTACTTCCTTTGACACCTTTTTTAGATGACTATGATGTAATTCGCGTGGGCGGGAGGCTTGGTAACTCGCTCTACGATTTCAATGTAAAATATCCCATTGTTCTATGTAGTAAACATACATTCACCAAGCTTATATTTCAAAGTGAACATTTAAAGCTCTTACACGCTGGTCCTCAACTCCTATTGTCACACATAAGACAGACTTATTGGACTCTAGGAGGTAGAAATTTGTCTAGATTTGTCGTGAATAAATGTCTCAAATGCTTTAGACACAAAGCTCAAAATGTTCAGCCCCTTATGGGTCAACTACCTAAGTCAAGAACTCATTTACTCTCACTCACTCACGTTGATTATGCGGGTCCAGTATTGATAGCCGATCGCAAAGGTCGCGGTTGTAAGTTAATAAAGTCTTATATGTGCATCTTTGTTTGTTCAGCAGTGAAAGCCGTACACCTGGAGCTCGTCACCGACCTCACCTCTGAGGCTTACATGGCAGCACTAAATCGTTTCGTGGCTCGTCGAGGCAAGCCTCGAAGCATCACGTCCGATAACGGCAAAAACTTTGTAGGCGCGTCAAATGATATTAGGAAATTATTAAAAACATCAAATTCAAATTCAAATTCAAATTCAAATATTTATTTCTCAACATTGACAATTACTTGTTCTTATTGACGTCAAATATTTCATCCAAATTGGCGCAAGATGGAATAGAGTTCATTTTCACGCCTCATTTTAATTCACTTGCTGAAGCTGCCGTAAAATCGTGTAAACATCATTTGAAAAGATTACTTACACTCACTCATTTCACTTTCGAAGAGATGACAACCTGTCTTACTCAAATAGAAGCGATCTTAAATTCGCGGCCGCTTACTCCACTCTCTTCCGATCCTAACGACTTTTCGGTACTTACTCCTTCTCACTTTCTAATCGGACGCACACTCTTAACTGTACCACATCCCCAGGTAGTTGATGCTTGTATCACGCGGCTGGATCGATGGAAAAGAATCCAGTACATCAGAGATCATTTCTGGCGTCGATTTCATAACGAGTACACATCTCTGCTGCAGGCAAAATCAAAATGGTTTCATTCCAGAGGAGAAATTTCACCAGGAGCCATGGTCCTTATCAAGGATAAAACCACGCCGCCGCTGCTCTGGTCCCTGGGTCGGGTCGTTAATACCTATCCCGGCGTTGACGGAGTCACGAGGGTTGCAGAGTTGAGGACAAAGAGGGGTACCATTCGTCGTGCATTCAACTGCATCTGCCCACTTCTGGTTGACAATTGAAGATATTACTTCAACCTGGGGAATATGTCGGCGCATCTACGTAGCGGATCGAGCGCCATGCCAGTGACGTAGTAAACTGGTTTCGTTCCCGCAGCCCCGGTCGCTCGCGCATCGAACACTCGGCTCTTCCGCGCCTGAGACTGCGGTCACTTATAGATTCACAAGCTACATTGTAATACAGCATTAAACCTTTTATTCTACAGTCCATTGTTTCTCTGAGCCATTAACAGTCCTCTTAAGGCCTAAACATAGGTAATGACCTATTATTAGGTCCTTTTAATCGTTCGGTAGATGGGAATAAATACGTAATAACATGCATAGAATGTTTTTCAAAATACGCTATTTGCAAAGCAGTCCCACGAGTGACGGCCCAAACAATATATGATTTTTTAACTAATTAATTAATGAAGTTTTAACAAAATTCGGGATGGTATATGAAGTATTGTCAGATAAAGGTTCCATATTCACGTCTAGATTAATTAAGTCTTTATTAAAACAATATAATATAAAATACTCCTTAGCTACCACTATGCACCATCAGACATTATGTTTAGTAGAAAAATTTAATCAAACCATTTCATATACATTAGCTAAATATGTAAACCCAAGCCAAAGGGATTGGTGTCGAATTTTACCTTTTATAATATATGCTTATAATTGTTCAAAACAAGCTTCGACTAAATTTTCTATTATTTTTATATTTATTTAATTTTTATATTATTATTTAATTTTTGGTAGAGAACCTGAAGTCCCATTTGATGAAAGGTCCTAATTGTAATATGAAAGTTCAACAAAAAAAAAGACGCATATATAAGTGCAGTAAATCAAGCGATAGAAAAAACACCCGCCCCGGCCCCATTAATGTCACTCAAAGTGACTCCATCCCCTACCCCGGCTTCAGTCAAGCCTCAGGTGCCACCACCCATATTACTTCGGGAAAAGGGAAAATGGTCCGAGGTTTCGACTCTGTGCAAAGAGCACAAGATTCATTACACCCAAGCGACCAACTCGGGCGATTCAATTCAAATCTCAGTCACGTCGATCGACGATTTCCGAGCCCTTACCAAGCTCCTCACCGGTAAGCAATATGCTTACCACACTTACGCTCTTCCAGAAGAGCGTAAGATCAGAGCGGTACTCAGGGGAGTCCCGTTTGAATTATCGAACGAGGCTATCCTAGAGGATCTGCAGTCCCAAGGCTTTCCGGCACTCGCGGTGCATAAAATGCACAGCAAGTACGGAAGGCGTCACCCTCTCGCCTTGGTGGTTCACGCCAACGTCCCCAAGTCCAGGACGATCTTCAAAGAGGTCAGCATCATATGCGGCCTCTCTGGCATCTCAATCGAGATGCCTCATCGCCGCGGTCACCCCGGCCAGTGCCACCGGTGCCAGTTGTACGGGCATGCGGCGGCCAACTGCGCCGCCCCGCCCAGGTGCGTAAAGTGCCTGGTCCCTCACTTTACTAAGGAGTGCAAGCGCACTCCTGAAACTCCCTCTCCTGTCCGGCCACACCGCAAATTACAGGGGCTGCCCTCGTGCACCCCGTTGTACGCGTTCTAATTCTATGAGGGTGGCACCCAAACAGGCCCCGCCCCTTTCTCAGGAAAATTTTCCGCCGCTGCGTAGCCGGGTTCCTCCAGCTGCAAAGCCTACTCAGCCCAAGCCTGCTTCAAAGAACTGGAGGCAGCGCCCCGCTGCACACACGAATCCCATCCCGGCTCCTCGCCCATCATATGCGTATCGTCTGCGACGCTATTAAAAATATCGATGTTAGGGAAATCTCAGTCTTAGCCCGTAAACTTAGGGCTTCACGTTCTCCGACAGAGCGACTGCTCGCTCTGGCGGAGCATAGTTCCCTTCTCAATTCATTATAGGTTCATTTAAATGAATTGATCCCTAAGCCAAGCTTCGGCCGACCTGTGCGCAGCCCCGGCTTCACCGGAGGCTGCCCAGAACGGCCACCAACTCATGTCCCTTTGAGCACCTTCAGTGCAACTTTCACATCCGGCGGAAGACCCGCTAGCGTCCCACATAACCCCCCGCAGAAGACCGTATTTTCCTGCGGGCGGTATGCATGACGCATCTTCCACCTCCCTCCCGTGAGCGTGTTGCTTTGGCGATATAAAAAAAAATGCGATAGAAAATTTGAGGAAAGCTCGTTTTGTACAAAAAAGAACATTTGATAAAAAAGCTTCCAATATAAAACTTCGTGTAGGGCAATCAGTTTTATTACATTGTCCAAAGAGAATTTCAGGTAAAAGTCGGATACTTAGTCGAACATATAAAGGTCTATTTCGAGTATGTCGATACATAGGATGAGACAATTATCTTGTAAAAAGAATACAAAATAACCAAGAATTAATTGTACCTATGACTAGATTAAAACCATATAATTATAGATAAAATGAATCAATATCTATAAATATATAAATAATTTATAAGTTTTGTTATATTGTTGTAATTTCATTATACTTAAAGTTAATAGGGTAAAAGTTAGGTGTACAAGTTTTTATCATTAATTTAGTAGATATACCACGGTTAGAATTTTGTTGGGGTTTTACAATAATATAAAAAAAATAATAATGATTTGTAATTGTATGTACTCATCACAACGCAACGCTCCACACCGGCGCAACATATCATGCAAAATATCCTGCACCGAAAAGGGGATGCAATGGATGGACAATGCAGATAAAAGAAACTCCATAAGGAAAAAAAGGTTTCTATATATAGCGACAAAAGAGTCTCTACATACAATTTATCTAATAGATAATAATATTATTTTAGATACCCGGAGAGAAACCCCTAAGGGGCGGTAGGTACACGCGGCACGTATTTTCCGCGTTTCATTTTCATTTTTATTTACAAGTCTTAAATATACGGGTGGTGCCGATGCTCTAAAGAAGTAAATTTTCAAAAACTAAAATTAAGCTATACAAAGTGTACACTGTAAAGGTTTAATTTGAGCCACACCTAATAATCTCCATAAGACCATAAGAGAGAAGGTGATAGCCGATTTAGCTATGCGGCCAAAGTTTACGAGAATATGTGATATTGCTGTCTGTTGGACAACACGCGGATGTAGAATAGGATCCTCAGTGGGACAAAATAGTAAAAGGGTTGTGATTGAATAGGAAATATATTTTAAATGTCATTGGTATAGGATTTTGTCTGATGTGTCTATACATCGACAAAGTTCTCTGCGTTGCGTTGTGAAATATACATTTATTAATTCATAGGTATCGTTTGGGGTTAAATAAAAATACTCTGGATTCAATTTTATAATCTATTCATAGGTAGGTTTATCCGTTAGTAGTTAGGCAGGTAAAATCTTAAGTTTTAGGTAGGTAAATATTAGACTTTATAAAGTTACAAACTTTTAAATATCATTCAGATAAAGTTTAAAGTTAATATGTCAGTTCATTTCAAACGTGTTTGTTTTGTTGGCTGAGTGATAATGTAGTTTGATTAATCTTGGTATTAATTTTAATATAAGTAGGATTAACTGAATTTACCTTTTTATTTGAATATTAATGTATCTATTACTTATTAATTAATTTGATTATGAATTATGTTTTGATTGTATTCAATGGGTTACTATAATAGTTGTTTATTAATTTATTAATATTGATTATTTCAATTGAGTAACGTAAATATTTAAAATGAGATTGTTGATTATTCATGAATTGTATGAGAGATAATAATAACTTAAACTATTTATTTAGATATTAATTAACTAGTCGGGATCTTGGCTGACTTTCATCAGGTTTTGTGGCTAAGGCTCTATTGATGGGGTAATAAATACTACAGGATCATTTTTGGTATAATAAGTTGCCGTCGTTTTAACATGATCATGAATACATATTGGTAGGGGGCTCATCTGAGAGTAATCCCGAATAATGTATATTAACCTGATTCAAAGTAGGGTCGTTATTTAAGAATAAAATGTATGTAGGAATTTATTTAATCAGCTTCACTGATTAAATAAATTAAATAGGAAGGGCGATTGCAACGTTTTCTTGTGCCGTATCTAATAAAAGAGGTTATCGCAAAAATAAACTTGCTGGCAGCTTACAAATCTGTCATAATTGGTAATTTGATTAAAAGATAGAATATGAAAGAATGTTCTAGAGCATTCTATTGTGGGCAGCAGCCTCAATAAGGTTAATATAATAAAAAAGATTGTAATTAATATAAAAGAGTACAAATATAGTTATTTCAATTGCTTAAAAGTGTTTGTGAATTGAGTAGTATCATCCCTCCAACATTCCGGTACGTTATAGTACCCATCTTTTCTGCACGAGGACTCGTCGCTCCAAAGTATTTTATTGAAAAACTCATTATCTTCGTTCATTTTCTGCAACATTATCCTGCAGAACTCCAATCTAGGTGAGCATTCGTTAGGTTCTAAATTTTGGACCCGCTGCATATGGAATGGGTGGAATTGAAAACGTTTCAAAACATTGTGCACCGTTCTCTTTGAAGCACCTGTTCTGCATGCTATTTTCCTAACTGAAGTTTAAGAGTCAGTTTCAACTTCACTAAGGACCTCTCCATCCACATCAGTTCTAGACCTGCCTTCAGGTTGACTTAGTCCTGGCAACCGTCCTTTGGCATACGCCAGATAGGTGTTAATAAACACGCAATATCCTGGATGATGACTTCGGAAGCGTTGCAATGGCATTCACCATAAACACAATTAATATCAGCGCACTCGCTAGTAGTAGTAGTACTCATATCTGGGCATTGTTTAAGCCTAGCTCAAAGAAATCCGTTGTAAAGCCAAGTTCTCGAGATCACCGATATCAAAGTCCAAATCACAAAGCAAAACCAAGTCCAATTTTAGAGCACTAACGTTATAAAGCACTTATCAAAACTCGAGAAAATAGGAGTGCACGTCAGAACCCAACAGAGTCAAACATGACACTAAAAAGACCGTTTTAGGGTTAACTTCTTTGTAGCATGCAAGGTAGAGACCTTTTTTATTGTTTACCAATGGAATAAGACTATCACAGTAATTTTATTCAATTGCATTTTTGTAATGTAAATTCCGAAAATCGACATGCTCGCATTAGTAAAATCATCAAAATATATTTTTAAATGTAAGGTTTTTAAGGTTCTTGGCACGATCAGCTTACTACATTTTTTTTAATACCACAGTTAAACTATACTATCAAAGTTAGCTGTTAGAAAAAGAACTAAAAGTTTTTTTTTGAAAAAATGGGACTAAAATGTCGTCATTTGTCAAAATGGCATGCATGAACAGTAAAAAGATTTTTTTCAAGTAAAAAATCAAGAAATACCGATAACTCAAAAATTATGAGACTTTTACCAGAATTTTTTTTGTTTTTGGTTTTTGAGGTAGGAAATGAATAGACCTATTCGCAAGTGAAGGATTATCCTTTACTTTCTGGACACCTCGTATATATAGCAGTATAAACGCTTTCTAGTATCTTAGCTTTAAAGCCAAAAGTGAATCTTATAAACGATTTTAAAATAATATTGAAATACCATATTCAAAATTGGATTTACCCTTTCATTTTGTCATAATGCCATCGGACGTGTATCCGAAATTGCGGTGTATCATCAATAATTCGGCGGCGTCCGGTGGCCGGTCCGGACAATTGGTTGCCATCAAATATTCACCGCCGGAGCCGGTCACCGGCCGGGGTATTCGACGGTTAAGTTTACGAAAATCTTTAAAGAGCCACGGGCGCTTAATTTCATGAGACTTGTAGTGAAACTGGCTCATGGAATATAAGACGCCACTTGAAAGAGAAACCGCTGCCATAAAAAGATTTTACGACAAAAATTGTAAAGGGTGAAGATATTAGATTTTTAATACTTAGAAGTGAAACGTTCATAAATTAAGGTAAAATTACATTAGTTTTTGACGCCTTTGGCGTCGTTTTATAAAGATAGAATTTTATTTAAAAGCTATGTATTTAAAATAACTACTTCTGTCTTTACAACAAAGGCGATAAACTTGGTAAGATAAGTTAGATCCAAACGCAATATTAAATTACATATATTCTCATTTTTATTAATAAATTGAAAATTGTGAAATAAACTCAAAATTTACATTATCCTCAAACATTCGAGTACCCATGCGCTTTTTTAGGCAATAACCGTTTCAATGGATTTATCACCGATTTGGGAATACTCCCGGGCCCCGATTTATGGGTGTTCCAGGCTTTTTATTCTATTACGCAGAGTTTTATTTCCTTATCTTGAATTTTGCAGAAAGTAGACCTATAGTTCGACTAGGACTGAATTTGTGGTAAATTAAGAATATATGGAAGTAAATATTACTGACAGAAATGGTACGTACAGTTGTAAAAATAAAATAATGAATCATTTATTGCCCAATTACAGCTATTCCGTCATAAGAGCGTAAGCGGTGCAGTAGCTGAGGCGCTGGCTTCTCGCTGATGAGGTACCGGATTCAATCTCCGGTCACTGCCAAGTGTACCAACGAGTTTTGCAACTCAAGTGCGTAAAGGCGGTAGCTCTAACGGTGAACGACAAAATCGTGAGGAATCATACCTAACAGCTTGTTTCGAAAGTATGTGTAAACGTTGTGGACTACAAACTGCCCCTAATGCCACCCCTTGGTTGGGTGGGACTGATGTCCTGCGGTGGGATTATTAAGGCTGTCCTAATATCATCCTTCCAAACAATTTAATTAAATCTTGCTTTTCAAAACAACAATTGACGCAAATCCAGTATTTTTTAAGTTATTTAAGTCAGTAGACCTTAACATTTTTACTTAGAGAAAAATCTTATTATTAGTAAATTTCAATAAAATGAGCAGTTCAGAAAATACTTCCATTGCAAAGCTAGTAGATAATATTTTGGTGTAATTTTTAGGTATATATAAAAAATTATAACTATCAACATTAATATTGAATCCACGGTGCGTATAATAAAATGTAATAGTTTAGTTTAATCACTTAAATCCTTGTTTCTTTATACTTTTATCTTTGGATAACTATATCCGATATGTGTCTGGAATAATATTATAAATAATTTATATGCTGAATTTGGAATATTATTAAAACTTTCACAGTCAATTAAGTCCAGTGTCCAACTTCATCCATCTAATTTAAACAATAAAAAGTATTAAGTTTATGGTCGATCAAATCAACCGTGTATTTTTTCGTTTTTTCAAACGTCCCAAAACTTTGAAAATTTATGCAAGTTGAGCAAAGTTTTTTTCGGTGACGAACAAAGCAGCTGGCATGGCGCGGGCAGCCGACGTGCTCGGACTGTGGAGCACCCTCTGAAATACCTATAGGTAACGTAAACTTTTTAATTTCATTAAAAGCGGATCCTTTTCTTTTTATTTTTAAGATCAATTGTTAGGTTTTAATTTTGATTTAAATTTTGGTTTGCTTGAAATATTTTAAACCGACGAAAGAGTCAAGAAGCTGTATTTAAACATGTCAAAAAAAAATGTAACGTCTAAGTAATCGATGGGTCATTCTAGCTGTTTATATCTGTAGGGTGTTACGTGTTTTATAGAATCATGCCATACATAAAATAGCTCACGTTAGTGATACCATACAGCGAAGCGCCAAAGAACACATGTTACAAAACTTGAAGTGAGTCGCATTCACAACGACGTTAGACCTCACAAGACGTAGTTACCTCACAAGACGTCGCCGAAACTACGAGGTGCGGCGTTAGTTTAATTAGCGCACATGAAACAAAACAATCTAATAAGCAAAGTTGAGTGCAAAGTCACAGTGCTCATAAGTTAGTAGTCGGCGCAAGTAGTGAGCTTACAGAGACTGCATTCTCGCTTTGTATCATCTCACTCTTTATGGCTAAAATTAAGGACAGAAACATGCACACTTCTTAATAAACTTACTTCAATAACAGAACTACTCAATTTTACATCCTTTTTGCTTGCAGCTTTATCCCTCTGAGTAGTACTGATTTTCGGAAAACATTTATTATTCTCACTTTGTGGTTTAAATAAGGATATGGTTGAGGAGGGCGATGGTTGCTTCCCGCATTCACCCCGCGAACGGGTGCCGATTGGGAGTGTTTGTCGTTTGGATAGTTAGGGAAAGGGAAACCTGCTGAGCTAAAAGATGAGAATAATTTTGTATAGACATAAATAGATATTGTATTATAATATATACAGGGTGTCCCAGAAATGACACGTAAGGGTGACACTGGAGGTAGATGGACTTCAGGCCTATCAGATAACACCAACATGCTTCTAGTAAAAGTTTTCTGGTTTTCGCGATATTGCCACTTTTGTGATTTTTTATGAAATTTCTACTTCTTGGTCCTTTTTTGCCCAATAACTGCAATAAATATCTTTTAGTTCAGGGTTTTTTTTTGTACCATGACTATCGTTATTAGTTGATTGAGATAACCTAGTAATAATTTTGATTTTCATTCTTCTGCAATGGAAGAGCTTCTGGTTATGAGCCTAGTCTAAACCTGTACCGCTGCGAACTACGAACGCTGAGGTATCGCGCCATTGTACCAACTGCCATTACATTCTATAAACAAAAGAAATATATAGGTTATAATCCTTCAATCAAGTAATTTGATAACTGCGAGTATAAGACAGAGCCACTGTCGCCTGAATCTTGGACCACTGCCAAGGAATAAACCGTTTTCAGTCGCATGGGGCTGCGGTACAAACAAAGTTAGCACACGCTTGCCGAGCGCCATTGAGACCTGCGGAGTGCACGAACTACTAACGATTCTCTCACTGTAAACAGGCGCAAATTAAAACCAAATAATGTTACATATTCAGCCCTACAGGCTGGGATAGCTCGGTGCGGACGGATGAAGTCTATTGTTATCGAGTCCTTTGTACTACTTACTTAGTTGTTGAAACAGAGGAAAATCGCGTTCAAAATGTATTATTATGATCTTTTAACATGTTTGGGACTTTTTTCAACTCAAAACTGTGTTGAATTAAGGATGTTTTTTTTTCGAAATGGACAGTTTAGTTATGGCCCTATGGGCCTTTTAAATTTCAACGGACTTTGTAGCTTAGCGCTGACGGCGCTACTCCTACATACGATACGCCTTAGGGCACCCGAGAGGGCACGGACCTTGGCTTAGGTCGTGTATTGAAACTACCACTGGTTCGGAAGGGTAACCTACTGCCAATTACTAATCAGCGTTCAGTTGCATAGCTTAATCGGTTCTTTATTTTGTTTTAGATTAACTTAAACTCGTTATTGATTATGAAAATGTTAAATATATTTTAAAACATCCATTTGTTAAGGACGTTTGCGGCCGCACTGTGGGACGTTACATGGATAATTAAGCCGCTTTAAGTATATATTTTGCTAATCAAATCTAGACTCATGCATAACATCATTAAGCATGGTTACAATTATTATAGGAATGTCTCGTATCAAATTTATTCGACAAAGAATTTCTGCATGATATTAAAGTGTATCAAACAAACTTGTCTATGCAATATCTACAACAGTATATAAAGCACAATACACATTAACAAGGTACCTTATCGCCTCACGCCTACCGCTCAACAAACAACACGAAGTTGGTATAATTTGCAACTATGTCACAATAAATAGGTTACGGTCGGGAGCTCCCTCGGCTGAGGGTGTAATGAAACCCTTTCACATTTTGTACGATTTCGATTATCAAGAAGAGTTAAGATTGTTTAAAGTTGTAGTTTGATATTGGAACTGATTTCAACTTTTGCTGGCATTTCGGATTTTGTATAATTTTACCGTCAGATAAGCTTACTACAAGCGTATATATATATATATATATATAACTATATATATATATAATATATATATATAAATATATAAAAAAAGGTTATATATATATAACCTTTTTTTTTTTATTTTTTTATTTTTTTTTCTAACAATCACAGCACATTATCTAGCCCAAATTAAGTATCATTAAGGACTTGTGTTACGGATACTAGATAACGGATAAATAAACCTAAGAAATATATAAGCACAAATAGATTTGTTTTCATATATAAATATTAGAAATAAACTTAAATAAACATACATACACATCCATGACTAGAAAGCGAATATAATAAGATATCTGCCTCTACCAGGATTCGAACCCGGGACCTCTGGCATGGAAGGCAAGGGTACTTACCTCCACACCAAACAGGCCGTCGAATGTATATGTAGAGAATATAGGGTTTAGCCTATTTATACATTGACATACATGGATATTTACTTGTATAGGCAATAAAATTTACAAATATTCTGAATATTACTGTTTTTTTTTTGTTCCCCTCCGCGGGAAGGGCAGGAGGATAAAAATGCCCTGACGCATACTCTGGCGCGATTCCAGAGTTATGTGGGACTCGTCCCGACGCCTACCAGGACCATACCCACTAAAAACCCCCTGTCGGCTCGTGCATTTTTGCCACTCAGCCTTCATCTGAGCGACGGCCAATTTTTTTTTTTTTTTTTTATTAATAATTAGCAGGCGTTTGTCTTCCATCTCACCTGATGGAAAGTGACGATGAAGACGAGGATCGTACACGCCTGTCTAAGAGGTACCTATTCACTCTACACTTGAAAGCTCCAGGGTTATATTTGTCTGGAAAAACAGACGCAGGCAAATCGTTCCACTCTTTGGCAACACGAACCAAAAATGAGCTATCGAACCGTTTAGTTCGGCTCATCGGCACGCTAACCACAAACGGGTGAAACTTCTGTCTGCGCCTGGTTGACCGGTGGAGAAAGGGGGAAGGTTCGATCAACTGAAAAAGAGCATTCGCACACTCTCCAAAGTGCAATCTGTAAAAAAGCGATAGACTAGCAACTTTTCGACGATGCTCGAGACTTTGCAGTCTCGAAGAAGTAAGTTTGTCGTCACTTATGAGTCTACGGGCCCTTCGGTCGACAGAATCCAACGCTTCAAGATGGTATTTTGCGGAATCATGCCAAAGATGGCTGCAGTACTCCATACAAGATCGAACCTGGGCTGTGTACAGGTTGAGCAGCTGTTCGGAGTCGAAGTACCGCCGGACCTTTGCGATGACTCCCAATTTTTTGGAAGCTGACTGTGCCATGGTTTCAATCTGTTGACCGAAATTAAGTTTCGACGTGATGGTCATGCCTAGAAGCCCTAGTTGGTTTGTGATCGGTACAGATACACTTTGGAAAGTGGGCGTCAAGTTGAATGTGCTCTTTTTAGCGGAGAAGAGACACGCCTGGGTTTTGGAAGGGTTGAATTTGACAAGATTGGCTTCACCCCAATCGGAAACCCTACAAAGTGTCAAATCAACCCGTTCGATCATCGACTCTCTCTGAAATTGGATCTGGTTTGGACTCGCTCGCGCATTGGAGACATATCTCTCTACAACAGTGCTGTCATCGGCGTAACCAATAATGCCATCCGATAAAAGAAGGTCATTAATGTGCAGCAGGAATAATGTTGCAGAGAGAACAGATCCCTGAGGTACGCCGGCGTTGATCGCCATTAGGTCCGATGAGAAGCCATCGACGACAACTCGAATTGACCGTTCCCTCAGGAAATCAGACATCCAGTCGCAGAGTCCAGATGGTATGCCATACGCAGGAAGCTTGCTCAAAAGGGCTTCGTGCCATACCCGGTCAAAGGCCTTGGAGATATCCAAGGATACGGCTATTGCCTCTCCATGCCCTTCCAAGGCCATGCTCCATAGATGCGTGACGTACACTAGAAGGTCTCCTGTTGAGCGTCCTCCGCGGAAACCATATTGGTTGTCACTGAGGAGCTCATTGGTCTCTAGGTACGTCAGGAGACGATGGTTCAATACACGTTCCATAATTTTGCAAATTATGGAAGTGATTGCAATAGGTCTATAGTTGACTGGGTCGGCTCGACTGCCCTTTTTTGGTACGGGCTGTACGTTTGCAAACTTCCATGATTTTGGAACTTTTCCAGTCCTTAGAGAGAGTCGATATAGGCGTGTCAAAACAGGAGACAACTCGGCGGCACAGTGCTTTAATACCACTGCGGGAATGCCATCCGGACCACTGGCCTTATTCACGTCTAGATTTTGTAAGCATTTGAGTACCTGTTTCTGGTGAATTTGGACGGCCTCCATCTTGGGGCCGAATGGAGGTAACGTGGGTGGGCTTTTACCTTTGGAATCTAGACGTGAACATTCCGCGAAGAGATTTGCGAACAAGTCTGCCTTCTCTTTTGCGCTGTGGGCCAAAGACCCGTCAGGCCTTTGCAGTGGTGGCAGTGATGGGCGACAGAAGTTCATCTCAACCGACTTGGCAAGGGACCAGAAAGCTTTACTCCCCGTGGGATAGGATGCTAACTTGTCCCCGATACGGCCAATGTGGTCGAAACGAGCGCTTCTGATCACCTTTTTGCAGGACTTGGCAGCAGCATTGTACGCCTGCTTCTTAGCTGGGAGATCCATAGCTTTGCTTCTGCGAGCGCTAGCCCAGGCTTGGTATGCTACATGCTTTCGCTTTTCAGCTAGGAGGCAATCAGCATTAAACCATGGGCGGGCTTTGGACTCCAGGGATACATCAGAGAACGGTATAAAGTATTCCATACCTTGACATATCACACTGGAGACAGCATCAGCACAGCATGATGGATCATCAGAAGTAAAGCAGAAAATTGGATAAAGAGGCCGCGCTAGCGGGGCCCAGAAGGGGTCACCCGCTGGGATTACATAGCACTGAAGGTGCTCAAAGCACTGAAGGTGAATACATAGCACTGAAGGTGCTCAAAATGAAAATCAAATAATAAAAAATAAAAATTAAAAATTGCAAAATAAAATTGAATTAATTCGCATTTACGTTAGAATTAGGATTTACGTTAGAATTAGAATTTACGTTAGAATAAGAATTTGCGGCCAGAAGGGCTTCGAGATCGGCTGACAGTCTGGTGGATGAGTACGCTTGCGCATTCCTAGGCCTAGCGACTTTGAACTTGGAATCTAAGATAGGAGTAGTATATGAGACTGAATCACGAACTAGAGGATTGGGATGGGTTTCGGAGCGTTCGAAGAACGCTTTAGAGAGTGTTTTGAGATGTTGTTGTACTGTAGGCAGTTCAAGATCTCTATGCAAGTCCGCGTTACGTTACGTTACGTACGCACGTACCACGGTGCGTTTGTGGCCCTGCGGCAAAAGAGGTTTTGAACTACCTGCAGTTTGTGCAGGAGGGAGGGTTTGGCGTGGGCAAAGATTGGCAAGGCATACGTCATGACGGGTCTAACGCAGACCTTGTAAAGTGTACGTTTGTTTCTGAAAGACATTTTACTTTTTCTACCTATCATGCTATTTAGGCGGCCTAAGTAGTGACGAGCGAGTTTCGAAACTCTTTCGACGTGTGGCTTGAAAGAAAGCGTCGGATCTAATGTGACGCCTATGTATTTAGTACTGCGCTTCCAGGGGATGGGAATGCCTAACATTCGAACGTGGGGATCGCCAGCGGGACGACGGCGTTTGTGGTCGAAGCGCATCGCAGAACTCTTTTCAGGGTTCACATCGATGCGCCATTTTTGAAACCATACACCAAGGGCGTTTACGGCCTTTTGGAGTCTGGTTACAAGGTGCCGAACACTGTGGCCTTTGGTATAGAGTGCGGTGTAGTCGGCAAAGAGGGCGAGTTCGACGCCTTTCGGCGGGATGGGAATGTCGTTGGTGTACACGGTGTACAGCAGAGGGGCGAGGACTCCAGCCTTTATGGGACGAGGCGCAGAAAGCGTGCCTTCGTGTTTAAATCGAAACGTACGGTCTTTGAGAAACGACGCTATTAACCTGACTAGGCGATCCGGTAAGCCTATCTTGTAGAGTTTATAAACGAGACCGCTATGCCAGACTTTATCGAAAGCCTTGGCTACGTCAAAGAAAACCGCGACTGTTTTATAACGACGCGGATAGAAACCGTCAAGTATATACTCGACGATTCGATGGACTTGCTGAGGGCAGGAGTGTTTCGCGCGAAAGCCGAACTGATGGGGAATAATGAGAGGATCGCCATCCGTTGGAAACAGATGGTTCCGCATTCGAGAGAGTATGACTCTCTCAAGAAGTTTAGAAATTGCCTTGAGGAGGCTGATGGGTCTGTGATTAGCCGGGACGTTCAGAGGTTTGCCCGGCTTGGGAATGCCTATGACTGTCGCTTCTTTCCAAGCTTTTGGGAAGTAGCTATGGTCGAAGCAGGCATTGAAAATGATAGCTAACAAGGTAAGCATCTGTTGAGGTAGGTGCTTAAGTGCGTGGTTGGAAATTTCATCCGCACCCGGAGCCTTTTTGGACTTTTGATTTCTAATGAGAAGCAAGATTTCGTCATTAGAGACTGTGACAGGGTCGGCGGTGATGGGGAGAGAGTCTCTGCGAAGGACTTCGTCCTCCACCGCCTGGATGTGTGAGGGATCAGCAGGTTGCGTGCTGGGCGAGCATTGTGCGGCAATGCTGTCGGCGAAGCATTCGGCTTTCTCTTCGACTTTAAAGGCAGTAGTGCCATCGGGACGAGTGAGAGGAGGAACGTGAGAGGCGGTGTCTACGCGTAAGGCTCGGGCCATGCTATAGTACGCTTGGTGGGACGGAGAGATATTCGCCATGAGATCGTTCATCTGAGCGTCTCGGAGTTCCGCGAGGCAAGATCTAACTTTACGTTGAAGCTGATTCGCAGCTGTTCTATAGGCGGGCGTGGGATATTTCTTACCTCTCCGGAGAGCCGCGTTCTTAGCTTTAATAAGATTGCTAACGGCTAAGGGAAGCGTGGGTTTGCCTTGCTTAGCAACCTTTTCGTTGTCACTGATGGCTGAGTTGATAGCATCAGTGAGAGAATTTACTAATGAATCAATTTTATCCGGGCTATCTAATTGTTCGGGAGAGATCGCGAGTGGAGAGTTCGGAGCCTGAAACTAAGGCTGAAACTAACGTATTTTTAAAGCCTTTCCAGTTGGTAAAGGTCTTAGGAGATGAGACGTTGTCGTTCGGCGGTCCTAGCACGAGGGAGACGGGGCGATGGTCGGAGCCTAGGTCATCGAGCGGTTTGATAGACCTTAGATCAAGATTGATTCGCTTGATAATTGCAAAGTCGAGGATGTCAGGAGAGTAGGTCGGGTTGTTGGGATAGTGAGTGGGAGTGATGGGGGATATGACGTCTAAGTCAAGGGAGTTAGTGATGTCGAGGAGAGCGATACCGCTGGTGTTAGTCGATAGGTACGTCCAGTCAGTATGTTTGGAGTTAAAGTCTCCGAACATAATGACTGAATGGCCGAGGGCGAGAATGGCCTCAAAGTCGCTGCGGATTGGTTTGGTACCACTAGGTATGTAGATTGAAGCTATGATGATGGTCGGATGACCAGTCATAGCCAGCCTACACACAGTGGCTTCCATGTTGAGGAGAGGAGGGGTAGGGAGAGGACAGCAATGGAAACCTATTTTGTAATATATAGCGGTGCCGCCGAAACCGTCGGAGTTGGGCCTATCGTTGCGAGTAAACGCGTACTTAGGTATAGCGAATCCCCTGGAGCGGTTTGGAGTAAGCTATGTCTCCTGGAGAAGGAATAAGTCAGGTTCTTTGTTCTGAAGGAACAGTTTAATCTCGGGAAGGTTGGTGTTAAGGCTACGAGCGTTAAAAGATACTAGGGATAAGCCCGTGGGTTTAATACGACTGGACGCGGGATTTGCGGGTCTAGACATTATAATTTACTTATTTACGATTTTATACAAAAAAAAAATAAAAAAAAAGAAATAAATAAATAAATAAATTTACAACGAACTTAGGAGCGAGTGATGCTCGGCTAACGCGAATAAACGCTCTTGAGGAGAGCGGGCTGCTCGCAGTTTGCGTGCGAGTACGGAAATTTCGTTAATATCGACGTTTTGAATAACGTCGAACACGGTCTTCATATCCTCAGCCAACGACGACTGAGGTACGGATAACGGAGCGGGACGCGGCCCTACGGAAGCTACGGGAGCTGGGATGGGTCGGGAAGGTGCAGGCGGATTGGCCGGACGCTGCCTCCAAGACAGAGCCTGAGTAGGCGTCGGCTGAACGGGCTTTGCTTCCGGGGGACCCCGGTTGCGCAGCGGCGGGAAGTTAGCGAGAGTGAGCGGCGGCGCCAGTTTAGGCGCGACTCTCTTGACGGTGGAGCGCGGAGCGCGCGGGCAGCCCCTGTAGTTTGCTGTGTGGCCGGACTGGCACTTAACGCACCTGGGGGGAGCTGAACAGTTAGCCGCTGCGTGGCCATATAGCTGGCAGCGGTGGCACTGCCCAGGGTGACCACGGGGGTTGGGACGCTCGACGGAGATGTTCGAGAGTCCGCAAATTGTGCGAGCCTCTCTGAAAATCTCCTTCGAGTTGGGAGTGTTGGTAAGGATTACCAGAGCTAAGGGAAAACGCCTACCGCGGTTGGAGTGCATCTTATGCACTGCTTCGGCCGGGAAACCCTGGGACTTAAGGTCCTCGAGGATTTCTTCATTCGCGAGCTCGAACGGGACGCCCCGTAGTACTGCGCGGATCTTACGCTCCTCCGGGAGGGCGTAGGTGTGATACGCGATTTGTTTTAAGGAAAGTAACCTGGTGAACGCGCGGAAGTCGTCGACGGTCGCAACTTGAATTTTAATTGTATCGCCAGCGTTGGCGGCTTTTAAGTAATTAATTTTGTGCTCTTTGCACAAGTTAGAAACCGCGGTCCAGCGCGCTTTTTCCCGCAGGAAGACGGGCGGAGGGAGCTGAGGTTTCGGCGGGACGGGAGCGCAGCGCGTCGCTGGCTTCGATGGGACCGACGGAGACGCGGTCACTTCGAGTGACATGAGCGGCGCGGGGGCGGGTGTAGAAGACACCGGGGTTGGCTCGGGTGTTGAAGACACCGCGGCTTCTTTCGAACGCTTCTTAGAGCGTTTGGTAACTAATTGGAAGGCGGGCTCAGGAGAGCCGGTTAAGGTGGCGGCGACCGACGAAGCTTCGGACGCGGCGGAGTCTGAATCGCTCCCGGGAGCGGTACGCTTCCTACGAGATGATCGCGAGGATGAGACCGACGCGCAGTCCATATCGGATGGAACGGGAGACGCGGGAGAGCTATACACCTGAGGGGTCTGGACGTTGGAGGCCTGAGAGGCTGGGGTTGGGGCCTGAGGGGCCGGGGACGCGATTGATGCCTGCAAGGCCTGCGTTAGTATGTCTTTCGGGATGGAGACGCCTGCCGCAGCAAGCGCCTGGGTGAACGCGTTCGCGAAGTTAATAACGCTTAGCGAATCCATTAGGGAGGGTTGGGACAGTTATAAGTATAAAGTAAGTATGTCACAGGTTGCCTAGTTCCTAAAAATCTAGCGAACCCTAGCGGCTAACCTCCCTACCAGCGGGAGAGCTGGGGAGAATAACTTAAAACTAACCGTAGTACGCCGAAGGCCGCTACCTAGAAACCTAAAAAAGGGTACGCAGGTAAAGAGTTGACCGCGTTAGGGTCAACCTTTACCGACAGAAAGGACAAATACACACGAAAACACACAGATATGATAAAAATAAATATAAAAATAGGAGAAAAATAAATAAAATAGAGAAGAGAAATAAAATAAAAATAAAAGGACTGGTTCAGTACAAATTCGTTGTCACCGTTAAGTATCCTTTGTACTGAAACCAGACTACTTACGCTGGGCACAACACTGCACTCAGCACAAGCACAACACAACTTAGCACAGCACTTTGAAGACTAAGGGGCTTAGTCGCAAAGAAAAATCGCACTTCGATAGCACTCAGAGGGAGTAGAAAAACCTTGGAAACCGTAGCACGGAACCAACACGCTAAACCGTGACGTCAGTAGACTGAGCGCCACGGAATATCGGGAAGGGACCGATCAACGGAGAACGGGGTCTTGCACGTCCGCACCGCGTGGCGATCGGAGCGAGAATGAATATTACTGTTAAAATATGAACTATTATTAAGAATTTAATTCATCAGATTTGGTAATACAACTCACAGAGTAAATCCAGTTAAGATGCGTTTTTCCTACATTATTTTCTTATTTCCTATATTTTTCACAGCTACAAAAACACACAAACAATACATGTAAAAGAATCGACACATGACATTCTATGAAGTCACCTCTACGCTCAACTTGATACAGATCCTACGACCTGTTATCTGTAGAAGGGTAGCCCTTTCATACAAACTAATATTTGTGACCCTACATTAATACAACTCTCGCAGTAATAATGAACTAGATAAGCGACCGATTGTAGACGTTGTGGTTTCAGCCAGTTCGCAATAACTCGGTTAATTTATCACCTTACCGCGAAAATGTACCACGTACCGAGCTGAGATGTCATACCTTGTGGTTGTGGGTAAATGTGGATTACATAAGCAACTGTGTGAATAATTAACGGTTTTTAAATTTTTTTAAGGCTATAAATCCTAAATTTAATACATGATTGCAATCAGGGAAGCCGAGCTATAACTTTAATCGTAAATTTTTCACTTTACTACAACAAAGTTCAATTATGGCTATGTGGTAGTGATTGGAATGATAATGTAACACCCAATACTATATTTATTTTTAATTAAGCTTACTATCTAATCGATGACGAGGAAGAAGATGCGGAATTCAGAGGAAATAACATACTCGTACATATTTTTATGTGTTTCTATTACAGCTTCAATTTAAGGTAGTTGTTATCTTATTCACAAATAAAAAGGGTATTATATAATTCTTTAATGAATCTTACAACTGGCTAGTCAAAGGAGAGCGATGAAACGAAGAAACAACAGAAACGAAGGACATTTGAAAAAACATCTATCTTCGATCTGAAATCGCTTATATGTAAAAGTCATATTTACTTCAAACACTTCGTCCACAATCGATTCTCTCTTGAAGTTTTTAACAACATTATGTAGGTTTAATTGATGATACCACCCACCTATATAAAAAGATTATTTAAAATATCCTATCAAAGTTCTTTTGTAAATACTGCAATAGTTTTTTAGTTTAATGGTGTTTATTAATTTCTATGAAAATGTCACCATTTTGTTTAAAATATACGAGTATAAATGTACGAGTAAGTAATATTATCCTAAAGTTCTCGGTCTTGTCTCAATGCCCAGAGCGCCAACTTTAGTAAATATATCGACCGTTCAAAGTTATTAACTTGAAGACGTCACAGGTTGTTAAGCACGCATCCCTACATTCTTGAAGTAAAGGGTCTAATAAATGTGAACTCTAAGTAGTTGTATGTAAGGTTGAAGTGGATTATCAAGAGAACCACTTGTATTTTGAAGTAAGCGACTTTTACCTTTTCAGATGTGGTTTAAGTTACGATCGCTGTGTTTGACATGAACTTTTATTGATAGGTCAAACTATTCCCTATCCTTCCTCTCCCCTTATCATTTATTGCTCTTATTGATAGGTTCGTCTTGAAAATAATATAATCTTAGAATTAAATAAGTATATAACATACGATTGCAAAAGAGTTTGATCAGCAATTCCCGGCTAACTGGAAATTTTGAATGTACGAGGGTACCTTTTTATGTTCGTGGAATGTCGGAGTTGGAGAGGGACAAGGGGTCTTACTAGTTCTCGTGTTCAGTATTTTTTTATAATTATATTAAATCATCAGTCTCTGAATCCACCAAACAACATAATCCGGAAGATATCGTTAACTATAAGGAACGTCGAGCACCGTAACGTTATAAAGATTCTTACTACGCTTGGAAAACGTCCGAACAGGACTTCCGTTTACGAAGACTCTTGAGCTTGTAAGGCTAAGTGGCGTCGTCAATTCAAGCAAGTACGATAATCACTTGAAATTATTGCTTTGAATTATTTGAAGCCGAAAAATCAATGTTGGAAGATGTTCATCCCAAGAAAAAACCCGTTTGCAGAAATGGTTTGAGTATCCGATATATATTTTTTTTAATTCTTACTGACCATCTCGGTATGGCAAAGGTCAGTGCAAGATGGCTGCCGAGAATGCTCACACCGCAAAAACAACAGCTCGTAAGGAGTGCACGTGCATTTTTGGACCTCTTTAAAGAAGAAGAGTGATTGGAGATGAATCTTGATTTCATCATTATGAACCTGAATCTAAACAAGACCCTTTACAATGGCATAAAAAAGGTATACCACCCGTCAAGAAGTTTAAGGTGCTGCAGTCAACCGCTAAGCTCATGGCGACTCTTTTCTGGGATATTCAAGGAATCTGCTTTAATTTTTAGTAAAATTAATGTTTTTGGTGTTTCCCGTAATTGCCGTCTTTCAAGGATTCCTTTTAAATATTTTCCTTCAAACATCAAACCCACTAAGCGACGTAGGTGTTGCTCACGATATCGCAGCCTCCGACGCCGCTCTCATTAAATCTATTCAACCTTATTTTGTGCGCAAACTGTTTTTTTAGAATATATGTTTCATGAACTTAACCTGATTCAATTGTAAGAAGCTCAAGAAAAATGTAATAACGATCAGTTTCTGAAGTTCTAGTAGAAATTCAATATTTTATTTGTTAATAGGTTGCGTTTATACACATTCCCTACCTGAAGTTTTTTTAACTTAACGAATTTGTCAGCGTAGCCTTGAAATCAATTAAAATTACAATTGAACGGATAAGTTAGTGGAGTAGACATTTCAGTCAGATCTTAAAAAACAGAATAAAAAAGTATCGTTGTTTTCAAGTTCCGAGAATCAATTTAAATTATCTTTTAAGATGAATATCTCAATAAAAAGGGGAATAGGGGAGTTAAGACCGTCATAATGAGGTTTTCTTACGGTAAATCATGGTAAAATACGGTAAAGAACAGTTTTTTTCTCCTTTGATGTTTCTATTGCGTGCCGCCGTTTTGCCGAGCTACACTAGAAACACGGATTATGGTTTTGCTTTGGTAGGAGAAACTGACTAATGAATTTTTAATCGTATCTGTTCACGAGAATTGCGGATATCTTGTTATGAAGGAGATTATATACATCCCTTGGTAGGGAAGACCAAACTGTGTGGTTAACTTGTTGTAACTGTATGCGCAAGACTCGCTAGAGGTTTTTACCATTTTCCATAAAATTCATAACAAATATATATCTAAAAACTACATGCCTCCTGAAATCTTAAATGTCTGTTGCCTAAACAACCCATTTTACCCAGCGCTGCAAGTCAAGTTGCAGAAACCAGCAACAACCAGTTTACAGCTAAGCATAAAACAAAGAGCAAGTTCGACTCTTATTATTTACAGGTTAAAGAAGGTAAAAAAGGTTAAAAAGGTTCATGAAATATAACGAGACAGCGTTGCAAAGAATGCAAGAAGCCGGTTTTTATGCTCCAATTTACTCGAAGGCTAGAGAAATATTTAAAGTATGTAATTGCTTCATCCTTAAAAAAAAGTACCATCTGTGATCAAAATTGTTAAATTCGATAGATTTTATTGAAAAGAAAACTTTGAATCTTAGCTATGAGCGGACTATGAGTATTTCCCACAATGAATGTAGATTGCAAAAAAAAGTTACCCGAAAAAGTAACAAAATTTATTATGTGTTTTTTAATAATATAAATAAGAAGGACATTATTATGAAGGACAAGGTGTATGTTTCAAATTGCAAAGAATAAATAATAAAGTCTTATCACCAATTAATTTACAGTGAGAATTTTCAAAACAGTGTTTTATTACCGTCATACAAGTCAAATTGCCACCTAATCGATCTCATTTATTTACTTTTCATGCAATACAATATCTAACGTCAATATTGTGCGCTCTAATATTTTACTGACAACTGTTTAAACGTGTTAAAAGTAACTTTCTGTGGCGTTTTGTAATAATAAATGAGTTAAACGGAAAAAACAAAACGAATCATATTCATTTATCTTTTCGTTACGTTTCATTTCTGTTACCATGTAACTTCTGCAAGCACGCGGTGCATTTAAACACGGATATGTTGCGTCACCACCCACCAGCGTCATGCAGGCTGGCCAGTGGCGTGGGGTCGCCGCCATTACTTGTTATGTGATAATCAGCAAAGACTTGTTTACGTAAAGTAAAATATTAAAGCATTTTCTTAGTATATAATAGTAAATAAGTTTAGTTTTATTTATCTCAGCTAAGTGCATAATGTTGTTGTATATAACATAAAGTGTGTAAAGAAAGATAGTAAATGAGTAAGGATTTGTTTTGATTATATAATATAGAGGATTACCAGGACGGCTTTTTTATTTTAAACCCTTTTCAAAAAGTATTTTTTTTAATATGATTATAATAGGCAAATATTTTGTTTTTGTTTAATCGTAAACACCTTAAAGATTATGATAAAAAATAACAATTACCTACTTGTTACAAAATAAATAAAAAAGAGAATAAAAATAAGGATTATCGGATCGGATTCAATATTATGCCACTGTATAAAAATCTTTATATTTACTATTTCATTACAATACTTTGTAACTTCTTTTTCGTTACGTTCACTTGTTTTGAGAAATACTCGTGTCATACTTATCACACTTTCAAAACGCAGCGTTCAATATACTTAAACTGCTATTTCAAACATTTTCCTTCTCGAAATATTCAAAGAACTTAAACTTCTGCAAATATTTTATATGAAAACACGATTCAGACATAGGGGACGTTTTTATTCACAATAGTTTCACGAAAGGAGCATTTACATCTGGCAATCATTTTCATGCATCTGAGTTTTTAAAGTTTTAGTTTAAATTTTTTTTATAATAAATAAATCCCCAGACAAACACACCAACTGTGTAGCTCCAAAGTAAGCGGAGCTGCAAAGTACCCAGAATAACCATACATTTACAAATATGGACAACCATGACCCGAGAACAAACATCTCTGTCCATCACACAATTCTATGCCTCGACCAGTACAAGTACAGTATAAGTACATGGGACCACATACGTTATTTGGTTGAACAATATACTAACATCAAATAAACCTTATAATGAAAAAGTTGACTGGGATCGTTGCACAATGTAGTAAAAATGAGGCTGTCTTTTATTACTAAATCAAAATATAACAAATACTAACATAAATACTAACCTTTCCACGAAGCAAGTTATTAGCTAAACCCTATAAATGAAAATGCGCCTCGACACCAAGTTCGCGCTCAAGCGACTCTCACGATCACTTCTTCAAAACTTGGGCCGTGCGAGTCGCTGGGAACTTGAATCAAAGTTTATGAGACGCAATTCTGAAGTTTGAAAAATGAATAAACAGTTTTTATTTATGTGATTTGCAAATCAGGTGTATGGATATCATTTTTAGCCCATTGCAGATTCAATTTTAGCTGCCCGCAGCTAAATTATATATTTTTAGTCAATTTGTATGCTCAGTGAATGCTAAGTTAATAGAAAAATTCTTGTATATAAAAAACTATTTAAAAAAAAAAGAAGTGAAAGTAATTTTAACTACTAAATATCGTCAAAACGTACTTAATTGCATAGTTAAGGATCTCCTTAACTAAAACACCAATATAATTTCTTATACGTTCTTCTGACCGAAAAGCATGGTTATAAAATATGAAAACCGTCACTCGTCATCACTCGCTACTAAGTTCGTTATAAATTTCTATTATTTATATAAATTCGTTAAATAAGCAAATTTAATGTCTAGACCCGCAAATCCCGCCTCCGGCCGTATCAAACCCAAGGGCTTATCCCTAGTTTTTTTTAACGTTCGTAACCTTAGTACTCTGGGGGTACCTTTTTTTTTTTTTTCCGGGGGGGAAAATGCATTACGCATACCACCCGGGCGCAGGGGGCACCCGAGTGGTTATGTGGGACTCCCGTATAGGCTAATGAGACCCACGGTATACCCACTAAAAACCCCCCCATCATCCTCCTCGCCGCCCTGTGACGGGGCCACGGGAACGCTCTCGCACACATCCGCGACCCCGCCGGCGGCAGCCGCCCACAAGCGGCTCCATCGCCACAGCCCGAAGGCCCTCCACGATGGGCGCACCAGATGTTAAGGTGCGCCTCCCTTCTCGGCCTCCACCAGTACTGTAGCAGACTCCCCCTAAGTCTGCTACTAGGAGGTCATGGGTACCAGATAACTGGTACCCGGTGGCAGATCGGGTCTGTGGTTCTGCCACCGACCACACCTCGGCCGCAGAGGATAGGGCAAGCGGCGCACCGCAATACCGACATGCCTCTTCCTCTGCGGCCCCACCAGTGCCGCTTCCACGGAACGGCCCCGTCGGCTCGCAGGGGGTAGGGAGAGTGGCGCACCGTTATACCAACACGCGTCTCCCCCTGCGATCCCTCCACGGCCGCAGAAGATAGGGAGAACGGCGCACCGTGATACCGGCACTCCTCTTCTTCTGCGGTCCCACCTCCAAGCGCGTCCTCAGCGGACTTCCTCAGCCCACTGGGAGCGCCCTCCTCGGGCCAGCCGGCGGCCCCAACAGGCCGGCCCTGGTTGCCTCTTAGTTCACCGTGGGTGACCAGTCCACGGTTACTAAGCCCCCCCGCCACGACAAGGCGGGCAACCTTCGGGGGGGGGGGGTACGGGACCCTGGATGGACCTAATCTAACCTAAGGAGGTCTTCCTAATCAACAAAGGAAAAACACTTATAACTTTAAGTTACTTTTGTTTATGATGAATCTATTTTATAATACAATACAAGAATAATTCTTAGACTATTTTTGGGGACGAAGCCCGCAATAGAATTCCGTAAAGGAATTCCTTAAAGGAATCCCCTCAAGGGATACCATGGAACCATCATCCATATTCTCTATATTTTACATTTTACAAAAAAAATCAAATAATGACAGACTTATAAGTTGCCAGTCATAAATGTCGGCAAGTTTGTTTGTGCAATAACCTCTTTTATTAAATACGGCACAAGCAAACGTTGCAATCGCCCCTCTTGTTTAATTTATTTAATCAGTGAAGCTGATTAAATAAATTCCTATATACATTTCATTCTTAAATAACGACCCTACTTAAATCAGGACCATATACATTAATCGGGATTACTCTCAGATGAGCCCCCTACCAATAGGAATATATATATACTTGATCATGTTTAAATTACAACATCTTATTACACCAAAAATGATCTTATAGTATTTATTCTCCATCAATAGAGCCTTAGCCACAAAACCTGATGAAAATCAGCCAAGATCCCGGCTGGTTAATTAATATCTAAATAAAACAGTGTAAGTTATTATAATTTCTCATACAATTCATGAATAATCAACAACCCCATATTAATCATTTACGTTACACAATCATACACAAATTCAAATAACCAATATTTATTATTAAATTAATCAACAATTGTTAAAATAACCCATTGAATACAATCAAATTATAATTAATTGATAAGTAATAAATACATTAATATCCCAATAAAAGTAAATTTAATTAATCCTATTTATATTAAAATTAATACTAAATTAATCAAATTATATTATCAAACAAATTCTATTATTCAGTTGGCAAAACAAACACGTTTGACATGAACTGTCATATTAACTTTAAACTTTTCTGAATGATTAAAAGTTTATTTGAAAGTTTGTAACTTTCGAAAGTTTAAAAATTACCTACCTAAATTTTAAGATTTTACCTGCCTAACTATTACCGGACAAACCTTCCTATGAATAGATCATAAAATCGGATCCAAAGTATTTTACTTAACCCAAAATGATATCTATGAATTAATGAATTTATATATCACAACGCAATGCAGAGAACTTTTTCAAAATGCACCGAAATACACCTGACAAAATTCTATACCAATAACGTTTAAAATACATTACCTATTCCATTACAACCCTTTTACTATTTAACCCCACTGAGGATCCTATTCTACATCCGCGTGTTGACCCACAGACAGCATTATCACAATATTATATATACTCGTAAACTTTGGCCGCATAGCTAAATCGACTATCACCTTCTCTCTTATGGAGATTATTAGGCGTGGCTCAAATTAAACGTGCACATTATTTATAGTGTTATTTTAGTCTTTGAAAATTGACTTCTTTAGAGCATTGGCACCACACGTATATCTATGATTCTTAAATAAAATGTAACGCGGTAAATACGTGCCGCGTGTACCTGCCGCTCCTTAGAGGTTTCTCTCCGGGTATCTAAAATTAATTTATTAAATCATTATATAAAATATACACACATATATATATATATATATATAAATATATATAGACCCTCTTATCTCAATATATAAAAACCTTTTCCTTATTCGTTTTCTTTAATCTGCATCGTCCATCCATTGCATCTCCTTTTTGGTGATGCTGTTTGGATTGGCTTTGCAGGATATATCATCTCGGAACATTGCGTTGTGAAGTGTACATAGAATTTGAGAAAAAAAAAATATTAGTTTCTTATATTATTCTAAAACCCCAACGAAATTCTAACCGTTGCATATCTACAAATGAACGATATACATACTCGTACACCTAAATGTGTACTTTTACTCTATTAATTCTAAGAATAAAGAAATTATAATATTATTATAATACTTCAAGAAATAAATGTATATACAAAAACTTTGTTTTATATATATATATATATATATATAAATATAGACATAGTTTTATCATTAGTTTTATTTTATCGAATATTATATGGTTTCAATCTATTCACATGTACAATTAATTCTTGGTTATTTTGTATTTTTTTTACAAGATAATTGTCACATCCTATATATCGTAATACTCGAAATAAAACTTTATATGATCGACTAAGTTTTCGACTTTTACCTGATATTCTTTTTGGACAATGTAACAAAACTAATTGTCCTACACGAAGTTTAATATTAGAAGCTTTTTTATTATACGATCTTTTTTGTACTAAACGAGCTTTCCTTAAATTTTCTCTGGCTTGATTCACTGGACTTATATAAGTATCTTTTTTTTGTTGAACGGTCATCCCCAGTCTCGGTCTGCGTGCGATCTCGAGCGCACGTCGATCGCAAACGCCTTCCCGCTCTATTAGCCCCCGCGCTAATTGAGCACCCAAATTTCACTGGTTGTTGTCGTAATATATAATTTCATAGTTGTATACCGTATTAAGTTTCTAACGCCGTTTTCACGGCGGACAGTGGCTCGTTAACCGTACTTCTAATAAGTTTCTAACGCCGTTTTCACGGCGGAAAGTGGGTTTTAACCGTACATCGTGGAACGTGAGCTTCGTCGACGGGGTTTCGTCGTTCCAGGACTTCAAGTGCCGTGTTCGAGTAAGTTATCTGCGTCGTTCTCAACCGCCCTACTGCGTGTAGGGTGGTTTTAGGAAGTTAGTCATCGTTGTTAGGTTCATTATATTGTCCCTCCCCAACCCCTCCGCAATGGCTTCCCTAAGCTTTGACGAGTTTAGGAAGAAGTTACTTGAAAGTACTGAAGGCATGTCTATAAATGCTGATAAGTACCGTTTCTTAGATTCTCTTATCCCTCATCTCATGACGTTAATGTCCACAATGGCCCCTCAGGCCACCCCAGTTCCCCAGACCCCTCAGGTCTTAGGCCCTCCCGCGTCCCCTTCCTCCAGTGACATGGAGTGCGAAGTAGACGCCCCTCTGCGCCGCAAGCGCGCACCCGCGACTGAGTCTTCCTCGGACGCCACCCCAACTGGCCCTGAGCCTCCCTCTTTCACCCTTGTTAAGAAGCGCTCTAAGAAGCGCTCGAAACAAGACTCGACGCCCGTCCCTACACCCCCTGCGGCGTCTTCAACGCCAGCTGCCCCGGTGTCTTCAACACCCGCTCCGGCCCCAACTTCTGTCAAGGCCAAGGTCCCACCACCCGTTTTCCTTCGGGAAAAGGGTAAATGGACTGAGGTCTCGACATTGTGCAATGAGCACAAGATCCATTACACCCGAGCGGTAAACTCGGGTGAATCTATTAAAATCACTGTCTCGTCGATAGACGATTTCCGAGCTTTGACTAAGCTCCTCACCGATAAGCAATATGCTTATCACACTTATGCTCTGTCAGAAGAGCGTAAGATCAGAGCGGTACTCAGGGGAGTCCCGTTCGAATTATCGAACGAGGCTATCCTGGAGGATCTGCAGTCCCAAGGCTTCTCGGCACTCGCGGTGCATAAAATGCACAGCAAGTACGGGAGGCAACACCCTCTCGCTTTGGTGATTCTCGCCAACGTCCCCAAGTCCAGAGAGATCCTGAAAGGGGTTAGCTCTATTTGCGGCCTCTCTGGGATCTCAATCGAGGCGCCTCATCGCCGCGATCATCCCGGCCAGTGCCATCGGTGCCAGTTGTACGGGCACGCGGCGGCCAACTGCCGCGCACCGCCCAGGTGCGTCAAGTGCCTGGTCCCTCACTTCACTAAGGAGTGCAATCGCACTCCTGAAACTCCCTCTCCTCCCGATTGCGTGCTTTGTGGCCAGTTCGGCCACACCGCAAATTACAGGGGCTGCCCTCGTGCACCCCGTTGTATGCGCTCCAATTCCAAGAGGGCGGCACCCAAACAGGCGCCGCGCCTTTCTCAAGAAAACTTTCCGCCGCTGCGTAGCCGGGTTCCTCCGGCTGCAAAGCCTACACAGTCCAGGAATGCCCCAGAAAACTGGAGGCAGCGCCCCGCATCGAATCCCATCCCGGCTCCTCGCCCATACAAACCCACTCCTCAATCCTCCGTAGCAGACGATATGCGTATCGTCTGCGACGCTATGAAAAATGTCGATGTTAGTGAAATCGCAGTCTTAGACCGTAAACTTAGGGCTTCACGTACTCCGACAGAGCGTTTGCTAGCTCTGGCGGAGCATAATTCCCTTCTCAATTCATTATAGGTTCATTTAAATGAATTGATCCCTAAATCATGCTTCGGCCGACCTCTGCCCAGCCCCGGCTTCACCGGAGGCTGCCCAGAACGGCCACCAACTCATGTCCCTTTGAGCACCTTCAGTGCAACTTTCACTACAGGCGGAAGACCCGCTAGCGGGTCTCCGCCAGCGCGCCCAACTTCCCGACGGGTGTCGCTTCCGATGAAGGCTAACGGTAATAACTACAGCCAACAGGTGGTTTTTAGTGGGTAGGTGCCATTCTGGTGAGTCCTACATAACCCCCCGCAGAGGAATTTACCTGCGGGCGGTATGCATGACGCATCTTCCACCCCCCTTACGCCTCGGCAGCAAAAAAAAAAAAATTAACGGTCATATTACAATAAGGATTCAACCTTTCATCAAACGGAACTTCGGGTTCTCTACCAAACATTAAATAATAAGGAGAAAATTTAGTTGAAGCTTGTTTTGAACAGTTATAAGCATATATTATAAAAGGTAAAATTTGGCACCAATCCCTTTGACTTTGGTTTACATATTTAGCTAATGAATATGAAATGGTTTGATTCAATTTTTCTACTAAACCTAATGTTTGATGGTGCATAGTGGTAGCTAAGGAATGTTTTATATTATATTGCCTTAATAAAGACTTAATTAACCTTGACGTAAACATGGAACCTTTATCTGACAATACTTCACATACCGTCCCGAACTTTGTTGAAATTTCATTAATAAAGAAATTAAATACTATTTGAGCTGTCACTCGTGGGACTGCTTTGCAAATAGCATATTTTGAAAAACAATCTATACATGTTATTATATATTTATTACCATCTACTGAACGATTAAAAGGACCTAGTACATCGATCTCTATCTTTTGAAATAAACGATCCGTTACTATAGGGCGTAATGGCACTATCTTATTATATATTTTCTTTTCTTTACATGGCATACGACTCTTAATATTTTTCTTAACCTTTTCCACTACTTCAACTTTAAGATTCTGTTTCTCAGAACAACACTCAACTTTGGAGTCTTGAGGACTCGGGATTAAATTAAATTCATTTTCACTGACTTCAGCTACCACTAACTTATAATCATTACTAACTACTAAATCAGAAAAATAAACATATTCGTCCTTACTTAATTCATTTGAAACTTGTATTACCTGAAGGGTATTCTCGGTAATATCATTATTATTAAGATTATTTACTTTATTTTTTATAATAAAGTTACAAATAATGTTGTTCAATTGAACATGACCTTCTTTAAAGTTTAATAATACACCAGACTTCTGAAGAAAGTCTTGCCCGAGAATTAAATTTCTTTCAATATTGTCAACTACATAACAATTCTGTATATACACAAAATGTTCAATCTCCAAACATAGTTGTACTTTACCTATTAAATCCATTCGATTACCGTTAACGGCTCGAATCTTTACATTCTCAACCTTATGTATTGTTATATTCAATTGGTTACATAAGTTTTGGGAGATTACAGAAATTGATGCACCTGTATCAAGTAAAGCTGAAATATTTTTATTTTTTAGTTTTAAACTTATGGATGGGGAAAACTCACTTGTATAATTATTTTCTAGACTATTTGGCATCAATTGAATTTCCATCTGTCTGATTGACGCAGATTGTACTCCAGGTTCATCCATCTTTGATCCATTGTATGCATCGCCACGGTCTCCTCTCCTTCTTAAAGCATATGGAGATCGGTTGTAGTCGTTTGCGAATCTTCCTCTCGCGTTCCCGTAGTCCATGTTGGTTAACCTTTGAGATTCTCAAAGGTTAACCAACATCCTTCTCACTCCTCGGTGACGTTGTAGAACATACTGGTATTTCTTGTAATATTTCCATATTCGTTTGAAGGCATAAATTTCTTCCTGCTTTTCAGTGAGAATTTCGTGCATCTGCATGATCGTTTCCTTTAATATTTTTTTATTTGTATAGATTTGAGACGCTAGAAGGCATTTATACGTGTATTTGCAATTTTGCAAAAAATGTTTTATAAATATACTATCTGTTATTCCAGCACCTGCTTTGTTTGCACACATGTCCAATGCATAATAGTAGTATATTAGGTCTTCATTGGCTTGTTGCTTCCGTGAATAAAAATTAGCCACATGATCTATTTCTCTGCCAAATTTGTATAAATCTGTTTCTAATTTCATCGAACGTTTCGCATGTATCAATTATCGTTTTGTAAAAATACAACGCAGGTCCTTCTAAATATGTTTGTATAATTAGCCTCTTGCTTTCATCGTTGTATTTATGTAATGCAGCAATAATCTCGAACTGGGCTAAAATTCGCTCACCAAAACTGTTGAAATGCCAGAGTACTTATTTAAATTCATGGCTATTTTTATAATTTTCTTAAATATATAACTTTTTATAATTCTTTTATTTGCCGTAAAGCGTTGTGACTTTTTAGAGTCTTTCCTTTACTCCTGGTATTCAGATGGCTCTTGCCATCTAAAATTTTCTTTCCGCCATACTCAGTGGCGTATATAGCTGAAATAATCTGAAAAAAAGTAAAACACTACAACTGTACGCGGCGCCTCCACCATCTGGGGGTACGGGACCCTGGATGGACCTAATATAACCTAGGGAGGTCTTCCTAATCAACAAAGGAAAAACACTTATAACTTTAAGTTACTTTTATTTATGATGAATCTATTTTATAATACAATACAAGAATAATTCTTAGACTATTTTTGGGGACGAAGCCCGCAATAGAATTCCGTAAAGGAATTCCTTAAAGGAATCCCCTCAAGGGATACCATGGAACCATCATCCATATTCTCTATATTTTACATTTTACAAATAAAATCAAATAATGACAGACTTATAAGTTGCCAGTCATAAATGTCGGCACGTTTGTTTGTGCAATAACCTCTTTTATTAAATACGGCACAAGCAAACGTTGCAGTACCAACCTTCCTGAGCTCAAACAGTTCCTTCTGTGAAGTTTCTTGCCAGTTCTTCTTCACGAAGGTTTTTTCGAACTGGTGGTAGAATCATGTTTTATTTGACGTCAATAAGAACAAGTAATTGTCAATGTTGAGAAATAAATATTTCATTTCATTTCATTTCAGAACAACGAGCCAGACTTATTGCTTCTCCAAGAGACATGGCTTACTCCAAATCGCTCCAGGGGATTTGCTATTCCCAAGTACGCGTTTACTCGTAACGATAGGCCCAACTCCGATGGTTTCGGCAGCATTGCTATATATTACAAAACAGGATTCCATTGCTGTCCTCTCCCTACCCCTCCTCTCCTCAACATGGAAGCCACGGTGTGTAGATTGGGTATGACTGGTCACTCGACCATCATCATAGCTTCAATCTACATACCTAGTGGCACCAGATCAATCCGCAGCGACTTTGAAGCATTTCTCGCCCGGATTTAGATTTTAACTCCAAACATACTGACTGGACGTGCTTATCGAGCAAACCCAGCGGTATCACACTCCTTAGTATCACTGACTCACTCGACTTAGACGTCATCTCTCCCGTCACTCCCACTCACTATACCGACAACCCGAACTACTCTCCTGATATCCTCGATTTTGCGATCATCAAACGAATCAACCTCGATCTCAGGTCTATTGAACCGCTCGATGACCTAGGCTCTGATCACCACCCCGTCTCCCTCGTGCTAGGTCCGCCTAACGATAACGTCATCTCTCCTAAGACCTTTACCAATTGGAAAGGCTTTAAAAATAAGATAGTCCTAACGTCGCTTGAGATGTCTCCTCATGACTATCAATTGCTTTTTGCGCATATATTATTTCAGGTAAATGACAATTTATTGTTGCCTTTGCTGTTATTAAAGGCAAATTAGTTTTCGGATCCGATACGGCTTTAATGAAAGCGGGTTGGACACGGAAAGAATCGATAGTTTATGCCAGAAAAGAATTAGCTTGTTGTTATCAATTCATAGATTTTATTTACATATATCTTATCACATTGTGATCTGATAAGTCAACAATTTTGTTTAATACTTAGGTATAAAGGAAAACCTGTTATTAGCCATCCTTATAGATGTTACATTTTGTGTAATTAATACATTGTATCGCTGTTGGTTTTCTTGACAAATAAATAAATAAATAAACAACAACATCCAAATAAAACAATTTTGCTTCTTCGACAAAGATCTTTAGGGAAAATCTTAACATTTACATAATTCCTAGCCAGCGTTATTTAATGAGCATATATTTTGCATAAAAAGGTACATCGCCCATTAAAACCTACTTCTTTCGTACTTAACACTATTAAAGTTAAGGAGCAACAAAACCTTTACCAAATTAATATAGAGTTTATCATTTTAGGGTTTCCATAATATTTGACACTTTATACATTTTCATAATAAACTGATTTTTGAAAGTTGTTCAATATAATGTCTAGCAGCCGTTGAAGTTAGAAAACAGTGCTGTGAAAATGTGGCGTGCCGACCGTGAGGTAGTTTTCCACAAGTAGGTAAATGAATTTAGTATTTTTTGTCAACTTCTGAATTTGTATGTACAGTCGCCGAAGTAATCTGTTGGCCTTAACAGCTTTTTTTTAACTGTAAGGCAAATAAGGAAAATAAATAATCTGTCTTGTAAAGTAATTCCAAGATTTTATACAAAGTAGTGAAGTAATGTAAAATTACGGCATATGTTTATTGTGTTCTTACAAGTCATACGAAGCAACCCTTGAGTAGCGTTCGCAAAAGTTTTGATGCTACTTTAATAAAATGATCACATCAAAACTTGAGATTGATTTCAAAGGGTTCTGCGACTGACTGATCACCAGATATTCAATAATGCGTCATTCATTCCATCACTACCGAAATAAAGTGTGTGATGGCTTCATCACCCGCGGAGCTGTCAGGTAGGAATCTATAAAAAAAAAGTAAATCTTCACATTCGGGTAACACATGATATTCGGAAATTGAAATTCTTACAAATAGCCTCTCCCAGCTACTGAGTATTTGGCCATTTTTCTACGTATCCCAATCATGGTGTTTCCGTAACCTTTTCAAATGTATTGGAAAACTCACCATTCTGGTGAATAACCTTTATATTTTGTTGTAAAATTACATTTATGTAAGTAAGCTTTCAGATTGATTAAATTGAGTTTTTTTTTTTAAGACTTTTTCACACCTTTTTCAGCTACACACATAATTAACACAACAATTTTGACTGGTGAAGTACCCAGTACCTGGAAGTATGCTCTGGTTACGCCACTAGCGAAGATTGAAAATCCGGTAACTTTGAAGGACGTTAGACCAATCAGCATTTTGCCTTTTTTGTCAAAATTACTAGAGAAAACAGTATATAGCCAGCTATGTGCATTTATGGAGAAAAATAATATCTTACCAAGTGTACAGTCAGGTTTTCGTAAAGGTATGGGTACAGTGACTGCGTTGCTGGATGTGGTAGATAATATACTAGCTGAGCAGGATAATGGAAAGGGCACAAGTCTGGTTCTACTTGATTATTCTCGTGCGTTTGACTCTTTGAATATACCATTGCTTCTTTAAAATTGTCATATTATGGTGTGGATAACAAATCTCTGTGTCGGTTTGGTAGTTATTTAACTAATCGTTTACAATTAGTACTTGATTTCAGACGCAAAAATGGTAAATCGTGGAGTACCTCAGGGTCCATCCTGGACCATTGCTTTATATAATTTATAGCGCACACATTACCAACGTAAAAAATGCAATTATCATTTATATGCGGACGACGTTCAAATCTATGCTTCTGCTCGTCCCGAACAATTTCACGTCGCTGTATCGAACCTAAACGAAGACCTTGATAATGTTGCACTTTGGGCCCGCAGAAATGGCCTGCTTCTCAATCCTTTAAAATCAAATTGTATGATTCTGGGTCCAAGGAATCAAATTGCTAAGATTCTCAGTAATAACGCAAGTATTGAAATTAATGGAGAACCAGTGGAACGCGTAAATAAGGCAAGAAATCTAGGAATTACATTTGATAGTAACCTGCATTTTGAGTCTCACATAGTGAACCTAATAAAGTCGTGTTTTTACCGCTTAAAGTTACTGTATCGTATTCGAGATCTACTTAGTGAAAAAGTGCGTGTCACCCTTTGTCTCTCTCTCGTACTCTCAAGGTTAAACTATGGAAATTTAGTATATGGCCCGCGTTTGCAGTCTAGGACGCGCTGTCTCGTGCAACGGGTTCAAAACGCTTGTTGCCGTTTCTGTTATTATATTCCACCTCGTCAACATATAATTCCCTATCTTTATAAATCATCAGTCCTGAACATGTCTTCTCGCAGACACTTGGCTTCATTATTATTCGATGTTATTTCACATAAAACATAGGAATATTTATTTAGTAAATTGAGATTTTGTCAAGGAAATAACAGATATTGTAATAGACCAACTCGAATGCCGCTGGAGAGTAACTCTCACAAAACTGTGGCATTCACCGGCAGTTTCCGCTATCTAGCCACCAAATGCTGGAATAATATATATATATATACCTTTGCGAATTTTAAAATCTAAACAAAATCCAGTCAAAAGTCCAAAAAGGCTCCGGGTGTGGAAGGTATTTCTAACCACGCACTCAAACACCTGCCTCAACAGATTCTTACCTTGTTAGCCATCTCTTCAATGCCTGCTTTGACCACAGCTACTTTCCAAAAGCCTGGAAAGAAGCGACAGTCATAGGCATTCCCAAGCCGGGTAAACCTCTGAATATCCCGGCTAATCACAGACCCATCAGCCTCCTCAAGGCCATGTCTAAACTTTTCGAATGAGTCATACTCTCTCGAATGCGGAACCATCTGTTTCCAATGGATGGCGATCTTCTCATTATACCCCACCAGTTCGGCTTCCGCGCTAAGCACTCCTGCCCTCAGCAAGTCCATCGAATCGTCGAGTACATACTCGACGGCTTCTATCCGAAACGAAAGAAAACGATCGCAGTTTTCTTTGACGTAGCCAAGGCTTTCGACAAAGTCTGGCACAGCGGTCTCGTTTATAAACTCTACAAAATAGGCTTACCGGCTCGCCTAGTTAGGATAATCGCGTCGGTTCTCAAAGACCGCACGTTTCGTTTCAAACATGAAGGTACGCTCTCCCCGCCTCGTCCCATAAAGGCTGGAGTTCCTCAAGGCTCAGTCCTCGCCCCTCTGTTGTATACCGTGTACACTAACGACATTCCCATTCCGCCGAAAGACGTCGAACTCGCCCTCTTTGCCGACGACACAGCCCTTTACACCAAAGGCCAAAGTGTCCCGGGTCTCACCACCAGACTCCGAAAGGCTGTAGACGCCCTCGGAGCATGGTTTCAAAAATGGCGTATCGATGTGAACCCAGACAAGAGTTCTGCGGTTTACTTCGACTGCAAACAACGTCGTGTCGCTGACAATCTGCACGTTCGAATGTTAGGTACTCCTTCCCTGGATGCGCACTACCAAATACTTAGGCGTCACCTTAGACCAGACGCTTTCTTTCAAGCCACACGTCGATAGAGTAACGAAACTCGCCCGTTTTTACTTAGGCCGCTTATATAGTATGTTAGGTAGAAAAAGTAAAATGTCGTTCAGAAACAAACGTACGCTTTATAAGGTCTGCGTTAGACCAGTCATGACATATGCCTCGCCAGTCTTTGCCCACGCCAAGTCCTCCGTCCTGCAAAAACTGCAGGTAGTTCAAAATCTCTTCTGCCGCAGGGCCACAGACGCACCGTGGTACGTGCATAACGCGGACCTGCACAGAGATCTTGAACTACCTACAGTGCAACAGCACCTCAAAACAGTCTCAGAATAGTCTTCAAACGCGCCGAATCCCATCCCAATCCTCTAGTTCGAGATTCAGTCTCATATACTGCTCCTGTCTTAGATTCGAAATTCAAGGTTGCTAGACCGAGAAACGTGCACACGAACGTAGCAACGCAGCTGACGCTAGATCTCTTAGCCCTTCAGGCCGCAACTTCTAATTCTAACGTAAATTCTAATGTAACGTAAATCCGAATTAATGCAATTTTATTTTTCAATTTTTAATGTTTTTAATTTACTTTTCATTTTGTGCACCTTCAGTGCTATGTATTCACTTTCAGTGCTTTGAGCACCTTCAGTGCTATGTAAATCCCAGCGGGTGACCCCTTCTGGGCCCCGCTAGCGCGGCCTCTTTCTCCAATTGGCCGTCGCTCAGATAAAGGCTGAGTAGCAACAAATTGCACGAGCCAACAGGGGGTTTTTTAGTGGGTATGGTTCTGGTAGGCGTCGGGACGAGTCCCACAAAACTCCGATCGCGCGCGCGGAGTATGCGTCAGAGCATTTTTTATATCCTACTGCCCCTCCCGTGGAGGGGAACCAAAAAATATTAAATTAAAGTAAATCCAAACTCACATTTAAAAAATGTTTTAAAAATCTCCTCCTGAACAACCAAAAGCTAGAAATTCCAAGTGGCTTTTCATTGGCGGATTTGGCCGTGTGACTATTATTATAAACATTGAGATGATATTTACAAAATCACTTTCACTAAAACATAATATCTTTATCTATACATTTCTATGCATTATAACATACATTTCTTATATGTTAATATATTATACTGAAACACTCCAACTGACTTTGCATTTCACATTAACACAACACCCACACAAATTATCTACATATTTTTTTATTTTGGTTTTTATATATTTTATATTTTTAAACATTATTGGTTTTTGATTGTCCGGCTTAATACGTGCTGATATATTCTGACTACTGTCGATGTCCTCAGGCTGTGGCAGAATTATCAGTGTATTGCTTTGAAGAGCAAACTAACGCACTGAGCCATGCCCTTTTTGTGCTACTGCAACACAATGTTTTATTTATTTGTTTTTAATTTTTTTATTCATTTTCTGTTGATTATTTTATTTTATGTTTTATTCGCTTCATAATTGTGAACTTGCCTACAATATATTACTTTTACTATTTTTATTATTATTATTATTTGTTTGTTTTGATTTGAAATATATTTGTTTTGTAGGATTATTGGTTAGCATTTAAGATTAAGATTTTTTATGTTTCTTGTTATATGTATTGTGTTGTTTTTTGGTCACAAATAAATGAATCTATCTATCTATCTATCTACCTATGTTAACAGGCTTGCGTAACTTATATTGTTATAGTGTAACACCTTCGTCTTCATCGTTACTTTCCATCAGGTAAGATAGAAGACAAAACTAAGCCAACTATAACCTACGAAAGGCACGAAATTATTATCAAATTCCATAAAAGATAGGTAGATAAAACGTTCGTTGAACACTACAGGCATACTTATTTCACATAAAAATAACAATTCAGCAGTAATTACAATATTTTTATAACAAAATTTTGTATGTATTTAAAAATAGTTAATAATTGTTATGTTTGTAGCAGAGAAGAAGACTTACATTATTTGTTGATGGAATGTGAACGGAACAGATCCCAAACAGCTAGTCTTGTACAAACTTTGAAATGAAAAAAAGTTCATGCCACCGTGATATATTCTAAAGCTACAATAAATCTAGTATAACTTTGATTTTAGATAATTAAGCTCGTGTTAGTATATTTTTATTAATTTGTGTTGTTTCTTTTTTTTAATCACGTTGGCATTGTCATCGTTACTCTGTGTGCCAAAACTACAAAAATCCAACCGGTAACAACCTCCACCCCCGCGCAAGTGTTTCTTCTTTCATCTAAACACATCTAACACATTAACAACAAAAAACATATTAACTATTTCCATGGGCCCGATGCCTCTGATCATTAGGTGGATGGCGTGCTCGTTTGCCGGCTATGAAAAATGACAAAAATACAAACCTACATTAAAATTAAGAACTTCCTCTAGGAATTCATTCCCATTCAATACCTGTAGTCTAACATGTGTTGTGTTGCATGAGTAGTTGTCATACGTATTTTAATGATTGTTGTTTTACAAAATCCAGCAATTCAAAACCGTAATTCCTATAAAAGAAAAACATTTTGTATATTGTACTGTCAGCATCGTTAGCAAGTTTTGTGAAAAATTACCCATTTGGTGTCGAAAGGAGTTTCATCAAGAATAATGATTCTCTGTTGGTGATTTAAATGGAGCTAGTCTATTATTAAAACTGTACACTTACTTAATTCTAATAACTAAACCTTGAACTACATGTTGAGATTTACCGAAATATAGGCACTAGGATAAAATAAAAGTTGTTTGCTAGAATATGTTTGCAGCCGCCGCCATATGACGCTGACTGTTTTCTCACATAACGTTGCTTATGTTTAATCACCGAACAATTCAATTTATAATACAGATACCGCACGATGTAACTCTTTACGACATGACAGTAGGCCTCGCGTTGTGACCTCCCAGGGTTGCTACCGTTGCTCACATTTTTAGTATTTGAAGTTTTATTACTTAAAAAAAGATTGTCCTTTATTTTTTTTTAAACAGACAAGAAACAATTGCCGCAGAAAGATCGTGCCGCTTTGATAAAATGTTTGAAATTGGTGCACACATAATGTTTGGTATGATGTCTACGTTACTAATACGACCGTAATCAGCATTAACCAATAAAGGTTGCATATTGGTGTCAAGATTGGCAAGTGTTCAAAGCTTACCCTTATATGGTACTTCAAATATTTTAGAGCGGTACATTTGGCACATTTTTTATTGGTTATTGGATTTAGATTTCAGATAAATAATCAAATTTATTGCAGTGAAATTGCATTACTTGTTTTTAAAACGGTATTAAGTAGAACCGTAAAAGTATATATGACTTTTATTTCATAATAATGTGAGTAAAATTTGATCAATGATTAATAATTGAAGCCACCAACAAGATTCCAATAGTTTAACGTAAATCATTGTATTTTCTATATGTTTAAAATAATAATTATATCCAATTAGTAAAGGAAGTGTTATATTTTATAATTAAGAAATTAACGATATTTAACCATAATTACCGAGATTAATCGCCGAGATCAAAGCGCTTCTAACAGAGTCAAAATATCGGAAACTCGATGTAAAAATCTAAATCATGGCAAGAATCCTTAAACAAACATGGTAAGACCGCGATGGTCTAAAACAATTGTTTTATATAATACGAGCGGTAGGTATTACTTCTCATCCATAAATATGACATTTGATTTATTTTTTGCACTTATTCTATCATTTTTATACATGTTCACCTTAATACCCCTTTGTCAGTTAATTATAAATGAATGGAAAGGTGGAGCAGATTCGTGAACTGGCACACTCCCACATCACGTACGCCTAGTTCTTGGGCTGTGGAAGGCTCACCCTTGTCAAAACCTTACTGAGGCTTCGTTTGTTACCCTAAGGTTCCTCTTTGATTCGAGCTCTTGACTGAATAACTTTTAAAAGGGCCTGTCCCTTATCAAATTGGCTGAAAAAGTTTCAATTCTTGAGGATTGCCCTTTTTTAGACATTGTTATCTTACACTGCAGGCTTTTTATTTGAAAGATTTTGGTTAAAATATTAACTTGTCTTTCAAATATGTGGTGTACCTCGGTTATATTTTGATAACCTCGGTTATATTTCCGAATTGTGATAGTCAATATTTATTAAGTATTTAGGTAAGTATTAAGGTAATGAATAAATTTTTTGTATATTGAAACCTCTATACTTATCCTATAATTTGGTGCCCGTGTATCTCAGATAGCTATTTGGGACGCGATGTAGAACTTTAGCATTTGGTCTTTTCATGACTTTCGTACGATTCATCCTTATTTATGATTTTTGTACAACATCAATGTTTTCCTGTTATTTCTTGAAATTCTCTTATATTTTAATTCAAGAATGACGGTTGGTATATTTACTATTATTAAGCCTAAGCATATGAAATTATAAATTCATTTTCTGCATGCCTAGTATCTCTATACGAATTCCTATTAATCTTTACGCAATTTACAATCGACACAAAGCGATGTAAAACATTACAAATGCGTTCAAAATACAAATTCTATCTCCAAAAATATATGAACTGACGACAGAAATTACGATCAATGTCCCTCTCATTAAATTGAGCTAGTTAGTAATTCATTGTCTACAATCTAGTCGGATGTAAATTAATTAGTGCATGCAATACAATGTACAATTCGTACATTCCAACATTCAGTAATGTTACATTTGGTTATGCATTAAAACCAGAGCTAATTCTAGCAGCTACTGTATAGTTCATAATCGAATATTATCGAGCAATATGTTAATACAACTTCATTATATGTGTTCATTCTGATTTATGTCAAACTTAACATTATGTAATGTTCGCAACAGAACAAAATAGCCTCTTACCGAAGTAAGACATGGGAGTTTTAAAATGCACTTTTGGATACATAAATGCACGAGTAGTTCATGGCGGTTAAAATAAAAAGGACACAGTAGATGAACAAAAAATTTATACAAAAAATTCTAATGTCTGTAATTGAGATGAATATGAATTTTAAGTTTTATTTAGGTGGATTCATTAACTAGGTGAATTGTTAGTTTAATACAGATGACCAAGCTTTTAATCATCATCCAAAAGATTGTTAGATTTCGTAATATTTTTACTATGTTTAATGCAATTATTTTTGGTCACAATGAGAACAAAATTAACATTGATTATTGTGTTATGAGGTCAGCATGACTTGCTGTTACTAAGTCTGTAACGATCGGAGACACAACCACCTGCTACACCAGTTAACGAATTAACTACATTGTGTTCGCGTTCATTTTCATTAGTTATTTGAACCCATTGCGCAAAAAAGTCCTCTGCTGGTTTCCGAATGAAATAACTTTATTAGATTCAGACACAGAAAATCAGTCGAGTTTGCTGCAGTGGTGACGCTACTACTGCAAGTATGTTTCATATTTGAATATTACGAATAATCTTTTTAATAGAAGACAGATTAATCTTGGAAGTAGGAAAATAGGCAGATTAATCACTAAGACAATAGGCGGTTGAACTCTTTGAAGTAATTTTTAGTGCCTGAGAAAAGTCACAGGATGTTGAACTACATCAGTACGAGCCGTGCCCTTCAATTATTATTTGTACGATTTATCTACAAATTGTATGAGTAGGTATAAGTATAGGTAATAAGTAAAAGTCTCACACATTTATTTTTTAACGTATTAATATATAAAACGTCAAAAAAAAATTTCTTCTTTATATACCTAAATATTTTGATTGTTGCCATTACATTGCATGCTGTTGTGATAATTAAGTCTACAACTTGCAGTACCTTGTTAGAACTATTGTCCAAAGTGCATTATTTGTTGTAAACTTGTTGGTGATCTAATAAATAAATTCAAGAGAACCATCAAGGAATTTTTATTTGTATGCTAAAAATTATTTGGATGATAAAAGTTTGATATCATTTTCTGTTTGTGAAAAATATATAAATACTGCGTAAACAGCTTGGCTGTGGCATGACATTAGCGCATACAATTAGCTGTCTTGAGCTTGTTTCTTTCATGTCGTCGTCAAATTATATACCTAAATAGCTAAGAAAAAAACCGCTCGGCATAGCATGTTTTTTTCGCCGGCCTTTTTTCCTCCCGGTCTACCTAAAATACCTTCTAAAATCAGTCAACTTTTATTTACGCAATCTCGATGTAAAGATGAAGAAAAAGAAAACTTTAAACAAATGTAGGTAATTGTTTTTACCCATGATGAAATAAAATATTTTGAATTTGAATTAAGGTAGCAATAACACTCGTTTCAAAACATTTGATTGTGAGGTCTTATAAATAAATATTCATATATTTGGCATTTTGTAAATTTTTATAATATATAGATAGAACATATCCATTATCTAGGAATATGTTTTTTTATCGTACCAAATTTTTTTAAAAGCAACATTTGAAAAAGCAAAGTGTCAACCTTTTTTAATTATATCCATTAAAGTTTTATTAAACTTAGACAGTTAAAATACATATCTACTTAGGTAATAATAAATAATTGAGATAAAGTGAACAAATCTACAGACTATCAATGTTTTTCCTAGCACGTACATCAATCAAATCAAATAAAATCATATTTATTTGCGTCAAAATGTGTACATAAGTTGGTTTAACATGTCATTCAGATCAACACTTTCTGCTAAGAGTCAGCGTGCAAATGTTTATTAAATTAAACAAAAAATATTTCTAAGTTAATGTCAAAAAATTATGAAGTTAAATGTCAATAAGTTTCAAATAAGTCCAGTACAATACAATTTCAAAATATAAATCATCACTCTAAGATTATATAATGTCTGAAAATTATAATTCGGTGTTTTTTAAGAAAAGATTTAATTTTAAACAAGTCAAGTAATTTCCGTCTGTATTCCATGAAATGTATATTTTTATATTGTATAGGTAGCGGATTACAAAATGCATATATTTGCCATACATACAGTATACATTATTACTAAACACACTTAATTTTCTAAGTGGCATGTACATTTTCTTACCAAGATTATCTTTATTTCTTGTCCTAAGATTCATATAATCACCTACTACCTCAAAATATTCCATGTTTCTTAACGAATATTAGCATTTCAAACAAATAAATGCATGGAAGAGTGAGCAGTTTGAACTCAGCAAATAGAGGCCTACACGAATCCCTAAAATTATCTCCACTAAAAGCCCTAACGCATTTCTTTTGAGATCTAAATAACTGCTGAATATCAACAGAATTACCCCATAGACTTATGCCACAGCGTAAGTTAGATGCAACAAACCCATGATAGGCAAGCAAAGCAGCTTGTTTGCTTACAGTTCTTCACAGTCTACCAATAACAAACACAACACTATTAATTTTATTACATAAATTATTTATATATGTGATTTCCAATCACAATACTTATCTAATGTTAATCCTAAAAATTTTGTTTCACCAAGATTGTCTATTTGTGTGCCCTGACAGTACAACTGGATTGTAGCAGGTGTAGTCCGATAGGTTTGGTATTGTATAAAACTAGTTTTCTTCAAATTAATTATTAAATTACATTTGTCAAGACATTGCGTGATTGAATTGAGTGCTTCATTTGTTTCTGTTTCTAAAGATTTAATATTATTTGCCATTATATTAAAAGTTATGTCATCGGCAAAAAGTAGACAATCATGTTTGACGGCCTGTTTGGTATGGAGGTAAGTAGTGCCTTCCATGCCAGAGGTCCCGGATTCGAATCCTGGTAGGAGTAGATATTATATTATATTTGCTCTCTAGTCATGGATGTGTATGTATGTTTATTTAAGTTTATTTCTTATATTTATATATTTAAAAAAATCTTTGTGTGTTTATATATTTCTTAAGTTTATTTATCCGTTATCTAGTATCCATAACACAATTTCTTGATAATACTTAATTTAGACTAGATAATGTGGTGTGTCAGTTTGAAATATTTATTATTTATATTATTATTATTATTTATGTTTAGTTACATTAGGGAGATCATTAATAAATAATATAAACAAAAACGGTCCTAACACACTGCCTTGAGTAGTTCCAAAAGGATTTTGTATTTGAAATTGTGACTTGTACTCCTTTATTACCACTCATTTGTGAAATTTCGACGCATTGATACCTAGATTTTAAATAACTTTCTAATTTACTATAAAAATTACGCACTTCCGCGTACGTCATATGACTCTAGCTTATTTAGTAGAGTCGTATGACAGACTAAATCGAATGACTTGCTCATGTCAAAGAATATAGAGACAGTCGGTAAACCAGAGTGATTCTGTAACTCGTTTTAATAAAGCAAAGCAGGCGGGCGTGGTAATTTTGTTTTTTCTAAATCCAAATTGATTTTTATGCAACAGATTCATTGAAGAGAAAAACCTTTGCAATTTATCTTATATTACTTTATTTTTAATATTGCATTATAACTAATAAAGTAGTTAAACATCTCGTATACTTATGCATACGTTCTTACCGTACGTGATATTTATTTATTTTTTGTATGTAACCTAGAAAACATAGTATTAAATTAATAATGATAAGATAAAAATATGCTACAAATAAAAAATACACCTGAACTAGAATTTATTGAAGACAACGTAGCCCAAAGGCTGGCTGAATTACCAAACTGGAAAAAGCAACTATCCTAAAAAAATAGTTTGTTATAATGGGGTTGTAATGGGGCCCAGCTGTTCGAGAGTCAATATACTCTCACTGTAACCGGAAAATTATGTAAAAAACCACGCTCTTTGCGGCCATGACAAAGATACACAGCGCACGCAAAATCTTTGTCGCACGTCAAATGAAATTATTATTTATGTATCTGTGTTAATACATTATGACAGTTTTCGATAGCAATATAAAGTAAATGTATATCGAACCTCCCATTATACCTTTTAACCTGCGTCCCCGGCATCAGTCCTCATTTTCAGACAAGTCGAAGCTTTACCTTTTTATTGTAAAATTTATTATGGCAGCTTCACCCTAATGCGTCCGTAATGTTCAGCTCCTTATCTTCATTTCGACGAAGAGTTCATGGGGTCAGTCGAAATCAAAGGGATATAGCGGCTTATTTTGTGGAGAAGATATAATATGTGCAATTGAAAATAGCAGTTATTGTTAGAACTGGCCAAGGTTTATCCAAGAGAAACAGCTTTTAAAAATGCAATAAGAAAGCATCGTTTCATCGAGCAAGCAATTGGTACACCACCGTAAGGTTGGGTGTAATTTTCACATAATAAAATGATAAGGTTTCAAGTTTCAAGTTTATTTATTCAAAAAACAATTTTCATTGTGCGCGAAGGCACAATACACATTTAATTACAAAGTCTAAAATTACTATTTTATTACACATTTTAAATTATATTTGAGATAACAATAAACATCATTTCTAATTCTAATCATATTTAACAAATTTGATAGGGTTTGTTTTTGCTTACGTTACGTCAATAATTTATTATTGGTTATGTCTATGATGTAAATTCTTAATTTGTAATGACAACTGTGAACACAAACTATGCAGTAAATCAATAATAAGCCTTATTGGACACTTCTTTCAATGCGAGATGTCATTACAACCAGGCAAAATACTTTCTTGCTCGATCATACATATACCAGAATACTACATCCAGAGAACCTATACATATAGTACCTGGTATAGTTCAAATGTCATACAGACGTCTGTTTATACCGTGATTCTGGAGACTCAAGTCTGACAAGACCACAACCAAAATGATATCTCTACAAGAACATAAATAACTAATAATAAATACAAAATCCAGACTGTATGGCCCCAAATTAAGCAGAGCTTGTATTATGGAAAACCATACAGCGAATTGGGGGGGAACCCAGGATAATAATACAAATATAAATATCAACAACCATGGTCCGTGAACAAACATCTATGTTCATCACACAAATGAATGCCCCTGCCAAGTCTTGCAGCTGGGACCTGCAGCATATGAGGCAGGGCTACTAACCACTACGCTACTCGGTCGTCAAATAAGCGACGGGATGATGTCTCAAACATGAAAGTATATATAATAATTATATGTGTTACACATATATCAAACAAAAAACGCAGGAACAATCAAACAAACAACACAGGAATGCAATGAAACGTGACCCTGTAGATCTCTCGACGAACACAAGACAGGTCTTCGATTGCACCGTATCATTGTAGTAGTCCAACCAAATACAATTACACATAAATATACAAACCGACCACAAAGGTTGTTTGTCCAATCGTTCTTGGAATAAGACCTGTAATACACAGACACACAATAAACGAATATAATGTGTTTATGCAAATTAAGAAAAAAATGGTCGAGCTTGTAAAAAGGTAATATTTAATAATTATACACTTAGATTATAACTACAAAAATGAGAATGGTAGTCTGCGTGGCCTTTTCTCTGAAAAGTGATTTTTTCTAGGCAACCCTGAAATTTATATATTATATATTAACTAGAACTACTGTTGGGTAGTACATTTTAGCAAGATATTTAAGTATCATAGTAGACAAATACATATATACATGCATAAAAACCATCATTTTCAATTCAAATTTATTTTTAATCTTTACATTAGTTTTAAATGATCAAATGTTTTTACCGAATGTAGAATGTAGGTGTGTTAGGCAGGGAGTGAATTCCATAGAGAAGTGGCTTTCACCGTGAACGACTGCTGATAAGTATGGGATGTGTGCCTAGGAGTAGCCAGCAAAGAGTAGATCTCAAAATACGTTCGTGGTGTTGATGCCGAAAAGTAAAGGGTTTTTTAAATAGTAGGGCAGGATAGGGTTGAGAAGTATCCCGTATAAGAGATTAAGTATGTGAGTATTTTTTCAAAATTGAATTTGAAACCACTTGCGCTTTGTGCGAAATTCAGAAACATGATCATATTTACGCAAGCCAAATATAAATCTTTTGCAAATATTTGGAGGCGCTCATTGTTTAAATGCTCTTCCGTGAGATCAAGATAGCTAATGATTTAATACAGTTCTAGTTATTTATGCTGTAAATAAACAAATCTCACGCAGTTACTCTTGCGAAAATACACCTTAAATTAGAACGACTTATTTAGAAGGAACCTTAGAAAACTTTTGGTGATAAAAAATTTAAAAGGAAATCAACTAATTATTTAATATTTAATTGCTACAAAATATTTTACACTATTGGAACAAAACAAAAGAAACCCTAAACTTTAAACTTTGAAGTGTCTATTATTTTCTAAATATTTAATGCATAGTCTAAAAGTTGTAGGTGAATTATTCGAAATATGAAGATTTTTACCTTAGTAGACATCTTAAACCATAAAAAAACGTGTACATACTTGTAACGATTGTATTGATGTACAACAGATTTTTCAAATAACTTACAACTTACAAATAATAAAATTGAATATGTGTGGCCGAACAATGAAATGTTGCCATATTTGCCCAATGATAGGTTTGTGGCGTAAACCATTGGTGTAGTTTGTCCATTGTAACGTATGATTTTATTTCAACTCGACGCGCTCGATATAATTGATAAACAAGTGGGGTTCGTTTGTCTTGTTTAATTTTACCTGTGTCACTTTATTTTGGTTCGATTGCAAATGCAAACTTTGGTTTGTGTTTTTTGTACAATAATCTAGTTATTTGTATGTAAGTTCAAAACATGTTCAAATATAGTATGAACACATGTTTTAGAATAAATTTAAACAAGGATAAACTCTCTTGTCCCTAATGTTGCTAGAAGCTACACTGTATAAGTAACAATAGAGTTTGTCCTCTCCTTTTATAATATCCTTTCATATAATTTATCATGTAATTTATGTATAAATCTCCCCAGCATTTTCCTTTTTTATAGATATTTGTTTTTATTTTCAAGTTTCAATTCTGTGCAAACCAGGCTTTAGATCTGATACTCTTTGTGGCAGAATACTGTCTATACTTTAAAATATCATTAATTTTTAATCAAATTTTCAAATCAAGTAGCAGGTAAACATACAAATATGTATAATTATATAAGTACTCATATTATTGTCTCTGGAAGGGTTAAAACTCAGTGGTAAGGGACCCCAGAGGCCGTCGAAATAAGCTTGGGAAATTGATAATTTCTATTTCCCCGTTTACATGATGTGAAGATATTTATCTTGTCCTGTCAGCTTTGAGCAAATAATATATGGTTGTGTAATTTAGGTTCAATCGCGATTTATTTGCTGTAGCCCATTAACATAATAATTGCATTCTATGTACAAGAGACCTAAGTCAACTTTTATTTTGTACATTTGCTAGGCGTAGGCCGCTCACTTCAGCTGATGGAACATGTTGGTAAAGATGAGGGTGTAACTCACCTGTCTCAGATGTACCTCAAGCTCTACTGAAATACCTTATTTAAAAATCTAAGCAACGTGATGCTACACACAGACGCCATTAGTATTCAAAATGAGATTCAATCTGGTTGGTTCCTATCGACACAGCATAGCAACTGCTCACTAATTAGTGCTGAATTCAGCACGCGGAGAAGCGCATTATGACTAAGATATTATTACTAAACGCATTTGAGCCTAGGCCGGTATCCTCTGCGGATGGTTCCCACTGCATTGTACAGTTGTGGCTTAGGTGATTCGAAGGGCCTGAATGTTACCAAAGTATTGAACCAATTAATAATATACAATGATTGGAAGTTTGAATTATACAGTTTGATGTTACATTTTCCGTAATGCCACTGCAGAAAAGTTCTAGGAGAGAATGCAATAGGTTGATGTATTAAATAGATTATTTCAACCCTTTGTTTTTTTTTATTTTATACTACGTTCGGGCTTTTTATTTTTAACAAGCGGTATCTGTCCATACTTAGTTATTTTTTAATTTGGTACTTGCCTTCGTTTTCTTACTTCTCTGCTGTGTATTGTTAGTAACAACTGCAGATTTTTCAGTAAGGTACTTGTAAACCGTTATTTTAAAAATATATTTGTTAGCTCGGGATCAATCCAAAAATATTAGAATAAACAGACCATGACTAGTCGGATTCAATTTGAATGGAATTGTTTCTAGTTTTCTTTTCGAATAATTTGCAGCAACCATCAATCACCAAATGTAAACAAAATATTTAAATACATTAACTTACATTCCAAAATACAAAAAACAATAAACTATCGAACGATGTAGCTAAATGACTATCTAAACCTTATGAAACAATCACGCGGTGCCGCCGCCCAATTTTCCACAGTTTTGCTGTTGCAATATCTATTCATGAGAGCCCCACGACACACTCTCCCGCCAACTGAACTGACCAGGAAATAATCCCTATCCAATACGAACTAAGGCTTAAATTTCAAAAACCAACTCTGAGCTTCCCCTTTCTGACATGCAAAACAAGCTTTTTTGACAGAATCTGTCATGACGCCAAATTTTCAGGCCGATAATCCTTTGTATATTCACTTTTCTATGAATACAGAGTGAGCATAACTTAAATGTGTACTTGGAAATAAATAACAATTGGATACTACAGTTCTGTTTCATGTTTTGTAAAAGACGTGAATATAATTTATATCGCCTGGAGGTCGATGTTTCAAACGCGACGCCTGTTTCATATGAAGACGGTTGATATTATGTGTTTTTTTACGTATATTACATCTTATAAGATAAACAAAATAAATTTACTGAAAACTCATTTCTTAGTTGAAGTTCACAAGATAAGATCACTTGCTGACATTAAAATACAATAGGTATTAAATATAATATTATAAAAAGAATTGTGCTAGTAGGGTAGAGCCACCAAAGAGTACGCATTTTATAGACATTTTTTTTTATTCAACTTTATTTATTCTCCTTGTTCTTTTTCATTTAAGTTAGACTGTGTTCATTTAGGAATATAAATTTAATCATAAATCTGAAGTAACAGGCTCTATTTTTTTTAATGGTCATAAACTTGAAACTCGTCTCATGCGCACTCTTAGGATGCTTTGTTGCAAAGAGTGCGCAGCCACAATCATTCACACAAGCTATGAGTGCGCAAGAAAGAAAGTCATTTATCCTAGGCAATTATCACAAGTGAAGGCGCCAAAACGCTATTTTATTTAGCTTATCCGTTGCTTTGTTACTGTTAGTTCTTTCTGTTCTCTGTTTTTCTTCTTCTAATTGGTTTTTATACGTTGTGCTTGTTATTAAAATTTTTATAAGTATATATAAAATTCAGATTTTTTCCGTTTAATATTTCTTTTTGACCGATGGTTTGCTGTTGGCAGAGGCCGAATGTCGGAAAGTTTAATTGTTCCTGATGTGGATGGTATTGGCTGATGTACACTTTGATGGAGACGGCGTTGGATTCGCTGAAGATAAACTTGGACCAACATCATAAACTTCAGCGAGGTCTGGAGTATTTTCAGTACAGCGTGACAAGAAATTTCCATATCTTCAACTGACAGGGCTTCGATTAACGATGGAGATAACTGTGCATCAAGAGTTTGGTTTTCATTTCTATTGGGTCTTTAACAAATTGAGTATCTGTCGTTTCAGACTGTCTAGCTTCATACAAGCTAAGCGAACGCGTCCGCACTCTTTGGGTGCGTACTCTTACCAAATATCCAAATTTTTGTTATAAACCTTAACATTTTTGATAGCACGTTTAATGGCGGCATAACCTTTCATGAAAAACAAAGCTTGGACTATAAGTTTTAAGTATAATAACAGTCACTAGACGAAAATGAATTGCAAACCTCGTAAAATATGTTTCAAATTGTTAAAAATTAAGAACAAACTAAAGAAAATTTTATTTTTAGCTATAAAATTAAAAATAAATACCTTTGTAAGCGAGTTGTTGTCCAGCACTTTGACATAACATATGCCATTGATAGGTGATGTAAGTGTTAACATATTAAGGACAAATAAAACAACTAAATGCACTGCGTACTCTTTGGTAGTGCGCACTCTTTGGTTGCTTTACTATACATCATAAAGCTTAACAATTATTTTCCATAGAAATTATTTTTAATATTATACAGAAATAATTTTGGGTGTTGAACCTGATAGCTTAATATAACAATTACTAAGTGTACTAAAAAGAAAACATAAAATCCCGCCTTGTCACTCACAAATGTCACGGACGCGAACCTACCGAGCATATAACAAAACTACGTTAGTGATAAAATTTACAATAGCATATAGTTCAGAAATAATTCCATTAAACTTTTTTGTTCCGAATATAATTATGTAAAAGAAACTTCATTTATGTATATTCTAGTTCCGTCACTGTCTGCGTACCTACTATGGGGTTACAATATCTTTACAATTTATTTGTAAGTAACGATGACAAATTATGATTAAGTAGGTACCAGTTAAGACATAAAAAAGATAGGAAGAATTTAATTTCCCTTTCTATGCGAAAAAGATCAAGGTCGTTAATAACGCAGGTTTAGAATAAAAAAGTACTTACCGTAATATTCGTATGCAGAAAGGAAATACCGTTATAATTTTAAGTCCTTTAAAAAGTTCTAATTTCGCAAAATAAAGCCTTCCAGAAACAGGATGAAAGCGTTCCTTACCCGCTTTAAGATTTTAAAAAGGTGGCATTAAAGAGAATTTTCCCTCCAAAAATGTCTTAATTCACTGCTGGCAACTCCATTGAATGAGGTATATAATTTCAAAAGCTTATCGCCAATGATAAAGGGTTCCGAACTTTTGTTTACTTTCTTTTTGTTTTTGTAATTGTCGACAAAGGAGTTTTATTACGAAGAGCTGTGGCCTCTTCTCAGAGTAATCAAAAAGTTAGTTTACTGTTTTATTTTCTTCTAAAGCTATTACTATTTAAGTTTCGTATTTTTACTTATGGCTGGTTTGTACGTTTTAAGTAAAGTTGGTAACTAAATTTCTAACTTATTAAATTACGTGTAATTAGTCAGTTAAATGACAAGTGGTAAGTTTAAATTTTAGTACGCAAGTGATTCTGTAGATTAGCATTCGTTATATTTTTCTGGTAAGTAGATGGGCGTGGCTTCTCACTTAACACGTTTGGATATGATTTTTTAGTTAAATTTAGTTAAAATTTAGACACTGCTTAGTTACTTAATAGGTGTAAACCGCATATTAAACATAAGTTATCTTTTAGCAATTCGTTTAACTCTAAATATGACACGCCTACGAGATTTACCTGTTGTAAACTAAAGGTTTCTTAGTGCATTATTTAAATTGACTGTAGTGAAGTAACACCAAGATGCGTTCGAATTAAAGCCGATCGGCAGTAAAGTAACGCCACGACTACAACTTCTTCACGTTATTGTACTGAAACTAAGACGTATTGAACAATATTTCGGAAAGTTAAAAACAATAATTATATCCTTGCTTATCATTGCCCTAAGCTTGCCCAAATTAAGTCAATCACGTTAATTAATAACACGAAAACTCCATGTTCAGCACCTACAATGTTGTGTTTGTGTAATATAATATATTACTATACTTATAAAAATTACCACACCTGGAAGTCGAGGACCATACAAATATTTGCCCCACGCAGAGATAGATTCTGTAGCATACTCATACAAGCAAACACACAAATGAATACGTAATTTTTTTAAATAATATTGACATGCAATTATCAGTTTAAAAACTAAATGTAACGTAAAAGGTAAGCCACTACACATTCCTCAGTTCGTATAAATTAGAATTTCAAGATCCCGTTACATTTGTATCACGCACTTGATTGGTCGTAGAGGTTTTAATTAAAACTGTGACATGATCTGTCAAAGGTTGGTGCGTTCCAATTCAGGCAACGTTGACTCTCTGCCTGACACTGTTGACGCACAGCACAGGGTAGGTACACAGCTCGCAAGCTTTAATAGAATAGTGTGTGCCTACATAATATACTATATACAGTCTATCTGTATATCAGCAATAAAAGTGGATATTATTAAACTGGCTAAATTAATATTAAATTATAACGTTTTTAAGTAATTGATGTTAATAAGACGTTAAATAAAAGATGTTCTGTGAAGTGCTCCAGTAATATTTAATAAATAGATGGAGTAATATACCATAAAAGCTTCGTGTGATTATATGTTTTCGTAAATATTTTGCACAAAATCCTCCCGAAAAAAAATTTTGGGAGAAAGTTTTATAAAAATATATAAGTATATTCTGACAAGATTGTCGTTCATCATAGTTATAAAAAAGTGGTACAAATAAGGTCAAAGACTATCCATCTTGCATCCGGAAAAAGAACTCTGCGAAAAAAGGTCGTTATAACAATTAGTCAGTTATAGTAAGATACCTCGACCAGTAAGGGTTTTACATTAGCGTACCTACCTATATGTTTTGCGTTTAGTTAGTAGGTTATTCTCATAATCAATTCACACACAATTTGATGTTTTACCATTCTAATTAAGAATACTCAAACTTTATTTAACCTTTTAAAGCCAATAAAGGTAATCACAGAACTAAACTTCTAATGTTGTTGATTCATTGCTGCAACGTGAGTGTATGTGTCTCGTTAGGTCCTACAGTTTCCTTTTCTCAAACAACACGTTATTTATAATTTGAATAATTATTTGACAATGTAGTAAAAAATACCCGATTTTGACTTATCCTCAAAGGTCTTTAGTAATATCTCGCTCGAGGGTCATCTACCGGCGTGTGTGATTGACTACTACGAGTATTGAGATTGATTCACTATTACGAGGTACTTACTTGCACGTAAGTTTCAATATTTTAATCTAGTACCTCGACATAACAGAAGATGTTACATAAAATCCTACAGGACGTTATACCTTGGAAATGGATATATCAAACTATATGCATTGTTCTAAACGTATTTGTTTGGTGGCAGAGTATTATTTTAAAATTAGGTTACATGTAAATTTTTAAGTAGTAACTTTAAAACTATATAATAGTCGAGGTTCTACTTTTTTTTATTGAAAAAGGATTAGACGTACCTAATGTACCTACCTCCTGGTCCCGTGGGCATTGCGGGATAAATATAGATCACGTTACTTCTGGTTACTCCAGTAAATGTAATGGTGAAAAAACTATAGATTCAATAATTTTAGAATACATCGATTACATATAAACCAAAATACAAAATTTCCTCTAACAAATTGTAACTAATAGCTGATAATATTAAAAGAAGTTATTTTGAAGCAAAAATTTAATATATACATATCCATTTTAAAAAATATTTTCTAGTTCAATCTAAAACTAAGTTGAAACGTTGTATTCCGTAGTTTACATCCTCTTGGGTGTCTTTAGGCGATGTACTGGAGGTATCATTTGTGTTCTGGCATAGTCCCAACGACAACCCGAGTTAACTTGTAAAAGGTCTCTTGAGATGTGAAAAAGGTTTTAAACGATACTAATACAAGGCCAGTCAAACTGTGGCTTTTCGTTTCTCTCTGTCATATGTTCGTTTTAAAAATAATTTGACAGTGGATGTCTAATTTATAATCGTTAGTTAATACATACATCATACTTTGCTGTAATTTGCATTTTAATTACTTTCTCAATGTTTCTAGTGATATAAGTATTCAATCAATCAATCATATTCTGAGGTCAAATGTTAAAGTAATAATCGTTTTTTTAATAAGAGAAGCCGATAAAGCAAGGCTCTTTCAAGTTTGCAGAGGGCGCCGTATCATAAAGTTTATAGTTTAGTTAATACCTAGATCCATTTTATGGATCGTTGATCCAAAGATTTCAAGAGGGCGTTGCAATGAAAATCAATGTTTTTGAGATTATTGAAAAATAAACATAAACAAATTTAAATTCACATTTGTAAGTGTATTTGAGATCGATTGAAATCCGAGACGATCACACCAACTGTACGGCCCCAAAGTAAGCAGAGCTTGTGTTATAGGTTACTATATAGCGAACTGGGGGGGAACTCAGAATAAACATACATATATAAATATCAACAAGCATGACCTGAGAACAAACATTTATGTGTGATCAATCACACAAATGAATGTCCCGGCCAGGACTTGAACCTGGGACCTCCAGCCTATGTGGCAGGACTGCTAACCACTGCGCTACTCGGTCGTCGACACAAACCACGTCTGAGTTAGCTGTAGGCTGCGGTGTTAGTGACAAAACTGTTTTAATCCACTTGAAACAAATTGAGAAGGTGAAAAAGCTTTAGAGGTGTGTACCTCATGAATTGAGTGCGGCAAACCGACAAACGCACGCGACTGCTGCGTTACATTACTCAACCGGCACAATAATGAAAGGATTTAAAATCGAATCATTACCTGTTATGAAAAGTGGATCCTGTACGACAATCGGAAACGCTCATCGCAATGGTTGAACCCTGGCGAACCAGCCAAATCCTGCCCCAAGCGAAAATTGACTCAAAAAAAGTTACGTTGAGCATTTGGTGGACTAGTGTCGGTGTCGTTGACTACAGCTTTCTTAAATCTAGCCAGACGATTACGGCAGATGTCTATTGTCAGCAACTGCAAACCATGATGGAAAAGCTAGCTGCTAAACAACCGAGGCTGGTCAATCGCTCTAGGCTACTGCTGCTTCAGGACAACGCTACACCACACACTGCACAACAGACGGCTACCAAATTAGAGGAGCTTCAATTGGAATAAGACTAAGACATCCACCGTACTCCCCGGACCTTGCTGGACCAACAGATTACTGTTTTTTTCGAAATTTGGATAACTTCTTGCAAGGGAAAAAATTCAACTCCGATGGGGTAGTCCAAAGTGCCTTCAAAGATTTTATTGATTCCCGCCCGAATGGTTTTTTTAGTAAAGAATCAATGAACTACCTATGAGAAGGCAAAAGTGCATAAATAGCAATGGTACATAAAGTATGTACCATTGCTATTTATGCACTTTTATAATTTAATTAAATATAAGATTAAATAAATATATTATATTTAAAAAAATTGACTCCATAAATAATAACATACATTTAAACAATCACGTGAAGTTTCAGAACTAAATTGTCGACCGAAACTGCTGTACTGTGTGTTAAGCACACTACCTCCTACTATGTTGAGGGAAAACACCAGTTTCCGCTTTATTCCTAGACGTGTCGCGAGTTTTTGACCTGGCTTCTTATGACATATTGTGGAATAAATTACAAAAAGCACACACACCAATAGAGTTCATAAATATGTTTAAGTATTGGTACGGAAACCAGATCAACAGCGTGCGATGGGCTGGGACCCTTTCTAGACATATCAGATTGGAGTGCGGGGTGCGGCAGGGAGGGTTAACCTCGCCCACGCTCTTCAATCTTTACATGAACGACCTGATTGATGCGCTGAGTAGCACCAGAGTCGGCTGCCATATAGACGGCGTCTGCGTTAATAACATTAGTTACGCGGACGACATAGTGCTGCTAAGCGCATCCATATGCGGCCTGCGTAGATTGGTATCAGTTAGTGAAGATTACGCCACGTCTCAGGGCCTGGTGTACAATGTTAAAAAGAGCTAAGTAATGGTCTTTGGGGTCTTTGGATAGTATACTATCCCTATAAATACACAGTGATGAAATAGAAATAGTTTATAAATTTAAATATCTTGGTCATATCTTGGATCCCGACCTGAAAGACGACGTAGACATTGAGAGGGAACGGCGAGCGTTGTCAGTAAGAGCGAACATGCTGGCCCGCAGGTTTGCACGTTGCTCGAGGGAGGTGAAACTCACGCTGTTTAGAGCTTTCCGTAGAACTTTTAACACGTGCAGCCTGTGGGCTAGGTATACTCAAAAAGCTTACAACGCTCTCTGTATCCAGGATAATAATGCATTCAGGGTGCTGCTGCGGCTGCCCCGCTTCTGCAGTGCATCAGGGATGTTTGCCGAAGCAAATGTCGACTGCTTCTACGCGACAATGCGTAAACGATGCGCGTCCCTGGTGTGGCGGGTGTGGGCGAGTGTTAACAGCATCCTGCATATGATTATATCCTGCATATATTGCAAATAGATTGCATTGCATCTATATAAAGTATTCCTGTGCCGTTTCGGGAGTAGCGGTGCAGGAAAGGCCTCTGTAATTTGTTTTATATTAAAAAATCTAAATAACATAGTTTATAAACACAAATATACTAACAACATGAGTTTTTGTTACTTTAAATAAATAAATAATTCAAATTCATTTATGTTCCTCCCTTACAAAACGCCAATTTCATATTCAATGACCTAATATTAATGACTTTCCTGACATACCATCACACGATGCGCTACGCATGTTATCAAATATAGTGAGCGAGACGGTAGTATTATCAGTATACTATGCATACGTGGGCTCAATTCTACGTTACGGCGTTAAATTCTGGGGAAACTCTACTGACAGTTTAAACATTTTCAAAGCACAGAACCGATACATACGGTCTATTTGTCACCTCAGAAGTAGAGATTCGTGTAGGCCTTTCTTTAAAAAGTCAAAAATTCTGACTTTTCCTTGCGTATATATCTTAGAAACGGTTTTATTTGTTAAGAATAACAGACAAATTTGAGTGTTTAAAAAGCCAGAGACTCAAGCAACTTCGTAAAACCACACTATATTCTGAGAGTTTCTTTGGTATGGCTCCCAAAATCTATAACAAACTACCAAATTATATAAAAGAGATTAATAATATGAATGAGTTCAAACAAAAATTTAAATATTTATTAATAGAAAAATTTTATTATTCTGTACAAGATTATTTTAATGATAAATGACAAGTAATATTGGATTTAAGAATTGTTTTAGGAATTTTATTTTACTGAAAAATACTAATATAAAATTGTAACGTACATACCTTGATGGTGAAATATGGCTGAACTATTTTGTTTTTAAATCTGTAATGACCCTACACCTGTATATACCCATATTGGTGCAAATAAAATGATTTGATTTGATGATTTGAGAATGATCTCGTTTTGGTGCGTCTCTTATTATATTATATTATATGTTACATATTACACTTTGATTAAATATAGTAATAACCTATCCAACGTTACTCCCAGTACGAATGGTTTAAGCTGCGACTATGGTTCACGAACTGTGAAATGGAAGCAAGTGTAAATGCACCTCAAATCTCTACACAATAGCAAACCTGCCGTTCTGTGGGGCCGGAGCTTCGTTGCTAACAAGCACTCACACACTTCAGAGTAGTAGCTTTTGCAGGTATCCTAGACCATTAAGAGATTTGGGGTAGGTTTATTCAGGCTATCACAGTAATAGAATTTGGTTACGAGCTCGTTTGTACAGTACTAAAACCCTGCCATTTTTACAGTGCCATATATTCAATAATTTTATACAATGGTTAGTTTGAGGATCGTAAATATAATTCGAATTAATGAATTAAAGTTAGACTATTTATTTCGAGATTTAGATATAGATTTGGTAATTGCAAGTTTAGTTAGAAATAGCCTTAACCCATCTTAAATAAAGCTCATTTTCAACTTATTAAAAAATTTTCCCGAAATCCGGGAAAAACCATGTCGTCATAAGAAGTCTCCACTTTCTGTCTCAGTTCTCCGAAGTTTAGGTATATATAGTCAGCCTATTCCAATCTCTGGTAATGACCAAGCTGCCACTGTTGGTAACCGTGAGCACCGACACCACGTGATGGTAATTATGTGATTACTCTAATTTGTCAGTCTTCAGTAGATAGTCAAAATATCAGGTACTTTACAAATATCATAGGTAGGTATACGATAATATTATAAACAGGGAATAATTGTTTTTGTAGTCTTAAATTACTTCAAAGATTTTAATTAAAAAGATTTTTCATTACAGTAAAGCCAGGAGTAACAGACTATATTAAATCTAAAGAGTTTTTGGCAAAGTAACCACTCGTTCCTATATAGGGGGGTTAAGGGTAAGCATGACTGCTCATGGCCTGGCGGTTGTGGTCGGGAAGTTCTTTATACAGCGATCGCTATTAAAATTGTTGATATTCTGATGTGGCTCGAGCCGTCGTTGGTTGATTGCGAACGTCGCTACATCACCCCTCCGAGAACGAAGTTAGAAAAGTAGAGGCCATCATCGATCTTGTGCAGTGTGAAGCTTGCCAGTGTGCTAGCTGATGGTTCCAATACTTCGTTACCGACGAGAGTGATGATGGCAGTGATGATGATAAATACTGTGTTTTGCTCGGGGTTATCACTGAAGGGTTCCCACAGATCTAATTGTGGTCACCAGGCAAGTTGAGTCAATGTCGAGAAGTTGCATATATTGTGATCGCGATTGCATATATTATGAATGTTGATATTGCGATGTAGAACACGGTGGTGGTAAGTAGGTTGAGCGCGTCGCTACGTCCACAACATTAGAAGCTGTAGGTATACACTAATTTATTTTTTGTTTTTTTTTTAGTGTTTCTATATCTAGATGTTCTGCCGTTCTTCAGCACTGCACAAATATAATTTCTTATGCTGTGTATGTCTTAGCTAAAAGCTGTCTTGTATAAACAAAGAGGTCCGGGTACGGCTACTCCGGCGCAACTTCCGACCTCATCCTCACCTTCGGGATACGACTGAAGTTGATATGTTTTATTCTTTAAATCAGTGTCTCTATCGGAAACCGGCTGAATGGTGTCGATCAAAGTAAGCAAGAGCTTTCAGATGCAAGAGCCTCCAATTGAGTATCTTGAGGTTGACACGAGCACTTCGTGTTCTTCAAACGGAAAACAAATTTCAATTACGAAACTCCAAATTCAAATGTTTATTTGACAACACATGAAATAAATTCTGAAAATATTGAATTCATTCTTTTAGACATGGCTTTTGTGTTGCTTAGTTATCTGAGTTCATTAGTTTCACGAATTACTATATTTTGTTTATTGGCTATGTATTACACATTATGAGGAAAACATTACATATCACAGAAACACTGTTAACATTTTAAGCCTCGCTCCCATCTGCTAAAGTTTTAAGCTATTTTGTTAAGTAGAATCGAGTACAATGAAAAAAAAATCATCTAATAATATTTACTGTGCTAAAATGAGATCAATTTCTTCTCATAACGCCTACGAACATTCCGCCTCGTCTGTGCTTTACGAAGAAAAACTTACCTGCAGTAAACTGCGAGATATTAGCCATAATTACACTTGCGATTACGAACAAAAACTATGTGATTCGTCTTTTATTCTCGAACAATAAGCTACAGCAATAAACAAGGCGAGAAGGCAGCTCGGGCGTAATGGCGCACCGGTGAGCGCTAATGTCGTAGATAATGCCCCTAATGCGCCCAGTCTCCCCTGCGTGCCAACTGCCCTGACACAACTAATGATATGACATTTTTGTATGAACCGTGTAGGCCCATTAATGACATGGTTTGGTGTTAATTAAGAATTATATCGTTGTTATATTATTTTTATTAAATGAAACATTAATCTTTACTAGCAAGCCTCATTTATCGCAATCGTAAGGTTCCAATTATAATTTTTTTTTCCTATTATGATGAATGAAATATATATGTTGACTTTGTCATAGAAGGTAAAGGAGCACGCAATCCTCCTGATGATAGGTAGCATTTGCGCCTATGGACAACATTAATCATTGGTATTATTATAATTTTTTTTATTAAATATCGTGTAGTGATGCGTTTTAGACCGCAGGCTTAAGTTGAAATTGCGTTTGTTCCAAGAACTACCCTGGCTGTTCCTTCCCTTTATTCAGAACACAACCACGTAAACGTGATATTATGGTGGTCAAAATAGAAATCGCAAAAAAACTACCTCCACTTTTAAAATATTAATATACGAGTCTACTAGTAACTATATTTATTAAGGATATATTGCCGAACGCAGATGGCAATTCGAATTGATTTTACTCGGTAGTTGTAAGCGCACTAGTCGCAGAACGATAACCAATCGGTACGCTGATAAAAGTGGCATTGGTACCAAGCCCAAGAAGCATAAATAAAAGATACCTATTACCCGCCGATTAGGTATTTCGGTTACTTTCATAGCCTCATGACATATGGCATTCTGAGTGAGGAGGAGGAGATACTATATTAATTATTCTGCAGAAAAGGGCCGTTCGCGCAGTCTATCAGCTCGGTCCAACAGTTAGAAATAAAATTAAGGAAATAACTTACCTTACTTTCCATTCGCAATATATTTTAGAAAATTTAATGTATGTACAAAAGAACGTAACCTCGTTCGCAAGAAAAAGAGATCTGCACAATGTTAACACAAGAGGAAGAAATATGCTGGCAGCTCATGATAGTAGGCTTCATAAAGTCACTAACTCATTCATGGGTATACATTGGTATACGCTTTTATATTTAGGTTCCTAAGGATGTCTAAGGTCTTCCTACTGACAAATTCAAAGAAACTATAAAGCACAAGTTGTGTGCTAAAGCTTATTATAAACTATCCGATTATTTGGACAATAAAATCCCATGGGGTATAATCCCCACATTTACAGGTTTTACTAGTATTTGTAATAAAACATGAGTAATGTGTCTGTTTTTTCGTTGAATTCTTCGTCCCGATGAATATCTAAAGCGTCATTGTCTCCGAAGCACGTCTTCTTATGGTAGCGTTGGGTTACGGGTCGCTCACTCCCCCCTAATATGGTTAAGGAGAGCGGTGCTATGTATTCACCTTCAGTGCTTTGAGCACCTTCAGTGCTATGTAATCCCAGCGGGTGATCCCTTCTGGGCCCCGCTAGCGCGCCATCTTTCCAATCGGTCGTCGCTCAGATGAAGGCTGTGTGGCAAAAATTTTCACGAGTCATTCAGGGGGTTTTTTAGTGGGTAGTGCTCATTAGGGGCTAGTCCCAGATGCCTAGTAACGAAGGTATGCGGAAATGCATTTTTTGCCTCCTGCCCAAACGGGGAACAAAAAAAATGGCTGGATCTCACGTTGACTCGTGAATGGGTTCCGTTTGAGGGTGTTAGTCGTAAGGATACTTGGGGAGGGGGGCGGGAGACGTACCGAGCTAACAGATGCAGATTTAGGATTTGAAAAATTATACCCTTATATATTATAAGTTTCCAGCCAGTTCTTCTTCACGAAGCTGTTGGTAGAGAAATGCTTTATTTGACGTCAGTAAGTACAAGTAATTGTCAATGTTGAGAAATAAATATTTGAATTTGAATGTTGCTCTAAAGTAACATGCAGGCTTAGGGTCACATTATTGCACTTAGATGTAGGATGTGTCCAAGGAAGCCAAACTACGAGAAACTAGTTAGGTATATCTAAAATTTTGCAAAACAAAGGGCAAAGCAGCGCCTTGCCCTGACTAAAGGTCTCTTCTTATACAAAGCTTTATACTTCAAGTAAATATTTGGTTTCAGAAATGAGAATCCCGCTCAGCACGGATTGTTTTCTTCAAGATTCCACGACATTCTACTGCCTGGAAACCAGCCTCATCCAACTAGTCCAAAACGTTTGCCTTTTCTAAGGTTCCTTACGATATTTTTTCCTTCATCTTAAATGGTAAAAACACATTGGGACATTTGGTAAATAAGGCGATCGAACCCGGAATCTTAAGATCGAGAGGCACCTTAACCATTGTGCCACCGAAGCTTAGCATAAATAACTTATATTAAATCAAAACTCCAGGTCTTCTTGTGTCAGTTACTTACTTAAAAGCAATACCTATAAGTTAGGATGAAGTAATATAATCTGCAAAGTTAAGCTGCAGAAAAAGGTAGTTGGCGATAAAACAATTAGTATGTTAATAAGAGCCTCACAATTTCTTGGAATAAATATTTATTTTAGAACACCTTCTTACCAAAAAACCATATTTAAAAACCCTTAATCGATTCATAGTCACTCTCTATATTCTAATAAACGTCATCGCAGCGATAATTCTAACATGGCCACATACTGGCCACGTACCACGTACCGTTGAGTACATACTTGAAAGGCGCTTGTGAATGACGACGTCGGCCTTCATCAAGATTCTGCTCGATATGTCAGATGCGTGAGAGCTCGGTGACAGTTGCTGTCACCGTCATACTTCATTGTAAATACATTGCCGAGAATTTTTAATTGACAATAACTTGTAAATTTATGTTTTCATGTTAGTGTTTTTATAGTTATGTTGCTTGCTCAACAAGCTCTTACATCCGCCATTTTGGGGACAGGGGCTCAAACTGCATTCAAAACTGACGAAAAAAGAAAAACCTTTCTACGACGCGCTTGGAACGAATTCCTTAACACTCCCAATTGAAATCAAAGATAAAATGTAATGAATATGTAATTATAATTTGCTTTAACAATCAGCAGTAATTGTTTATTGGTGAACAACTAAATCTGAAGCAGGATTATCAAGTACTTTCCCTTTAAATCAGTCCCCGAAAGCTGTTCGTATCCTAAAGAGACAACTGCGTAAACTTATGAAACCACTAGTACGAACAAAATAACTTGAAATGTTTAAGTATAGGATGTTTAAATGTATAAGAAAACTGGTAAAGAATGTTTGTGGTGTGCATGGATCATAATCAAAGATAAAAACTAAAGGTTTGTACCGAGTTATTCCTATATAACTTAGTACCTAACTATACATGACAATTAATATCCCATGACATAATGATACTACGCAACGAAAAAGTCCTCACACATTCATACAACAAACAATAAATTCAAACAGCATTTTTACGACCAACAATAAAATGTCACAAGCAAAACCCTAAAACACGTATTTGCCTTCCAAATTTAAAATAAGAGAAAACCGAACACAAAAAAGGATCATTCAAGTTTTAAAAACGCATAGCTTTTCACCATTGCCGGGGAACGCAGCGGTTGAAGGGGAAAATGGCGGGAGCGCGGCTTGCCCGGGCGGTTGCCATGGCGACCGGCAGCGTCCCGCGCCCCGCGACCTTGCCACGCGCAAGGTCGATCCTCGCCACCTTACAACCCATGGTTATTGAATCGCTATGGATTTAATACTGTTGTTCTTGCTATTGTGTAGTTGAGAATGCACGTATGATTTTGAAGTTGATTGTTTTTGTACATAGGTAGGTAGGTAAATTAGAAATAAGGCCTGTTTTAAAAATATTAAAATACTATCTTTGATCATTTAAACTAGGTTGGTTTGGTATCTATTCTGTTTAATTTTATCGCTCTTTGTATAACAATTAAAGCAGAGATAAATGAGAAGATATATAGATACTAGATAACTAACTGTGCAATATGGGGAAAAAACGTCTCGACACAAATACATGGCAATCACAAAAAAAGAAGTCGTTGTAAGTAGAATCCAATCTACTTGTCTGCATCTACTTGTCTTTCAGATACTTTTTCTGAAACAACGTTGTTCTGCCCGCCAATACAGATTCCTTGTCCCCTTTGTACTGTCGATTGTAGGTATTGTAGATAACTAGAAGTTGCCGCGTGGCTATACTCGATGCCGTGACGCGCAGCTTTAGATACCCTGGGAATTCCTGGAAAAGGTAAATGAAACTTTCCACCGGTGGAGGATTTTCATATCTGTTTATTTGTTCCTTGTTAGTTTATGGATTTCATTGAAACAAACAAACAATAGGTACGTTTTCCTCTTTATAATAACAATAAAAAAAAATAATTTGTTTAATTACCGGTACATAAAGAACCCCTAATGAAAGTCAAAATTAGCAATGTACAATTTAAAACTTGAATCTATAGATAGAAAGCAAATATTGGAGAGTGTTATAGATAGTTCAAGTAATCGGTTCGCGCGGCCCTATGTGTGCGTCACGTTGTACCTACACTCGTAAATACAGCAACTGTGTGTGAAAAGAACGAACTGATTGTACACGCACACTAATGCGCGGTTTACATATATTAAGTAGTTAAGTTGGTAACTAAATTTTAACTAAATTTTAAGTTGTGTGTCATGTCACTTGTGTGTCCAAACGGATTATGTACTTAAGTTCATAAGTTCAATGAAGATGAGCAGTGATGAATCTCAAGGAATTCGTCGTAGATATATGGTAAATGTGATTTTGGACAAATTCAGAGAAGAATTTTATTCGGAAATTAAAATCTTTACAATAATATGTTTTTTTCTAAATTTTTATTCTACAAGCATATCTATTTTAAATATTCTTCAACAATATTTAAAGTTGAAACTAAACTCCACTCCGACATTTTAAAAAAAGAGTAAATGCGAAATAAATACGAGCTCTTGCCACCACCCGCTTTGTCAACTTATGCACTTAACTAAAAAATCACGTCCAAACGTGTTAAGTGAGAAGCCCCGCCCACCCACTTATACGAAAAATAGAACGAATCCTAATCTACTTAATAACTTGCGTACTAAATTTTAAGTTACCACTCGTCACTTAAGTTTAGTTATGACAGTTATGACATTGCGATACAAAAACAAGCAGCATGAACTAAAATATAGAAATTTTAATGTTTTTTCAATTCACGAATAATATTAAGATACTTATAATCGTGTAAATTATACCTCAAAACCGAAAATTCCAATAATAATCAAGTGTTTTGTGCATTTGACCCAAAACTTCCGTGTAATCAAAATAGAACCGCCACATAAAAGCATAGTTCGCAATTTAATACACGGGCGATATACCACCGCCGCGACGCCGCCGTGTTGGACAATAAACGGGAATTCAGCAAATAACACCTTTGTCATGAATATCAACAACATAATTATTTGAAGCTTTATTTTTGACACAAATTACGGTCGAATAACATTGAATTGAGAGGAATAGTTTGTTTCTATCGTCATTATGGATAACCTGTAGAGTATTTGAACTTATCATTTAAAATAATAATGTCTCCATGAACCTACGATTTAAACATATTATTCGATACCTACTATTATTATTCAAACTCTGAAACTACGAAATTATTATGAAAATCCATTTACCATTGAAGCTGACAATCAATAAAATCTGTTACATTACCTGAACTAATACAGATTGAACTTTTAAATCTTGAGTATACAATGATTCTAATAATTCGGGGTAGGTAAAGTGGTACAGCAATCAACGATATACATAAATATTCATTGCGAAATACTAATAGAATAACATTCCTGTATAACAGTACTATCCTATAATTTAATGAATTTACGGGATTCTTACCACGATTTTCGATTTTTATTTCGCGCGTCCGATATTTCGATGCTGTTGCAAGCACCATGATCGCGGACTTGCAACAGCATCAAAATATCGGACGCGCGAAATAAAAATCGAAAATCATGGTAAGAATCCCGTAAATTCATTAAATTATAGTGAAAATAACCGCGATAGTTTAAAACAGTTATTAGTTCTATCCTAGTTACATAGGAAAGAACTATAAAAAGAATATATACCAAAATGAATACAACAGAGGCTACAAAAGAATGATCTTACGTGAGTTAGACAAATCAAAGGAACATTTACATCTTAAGGTTATACACTAAATTTGAAATCTACATATATTTGATAAAATTGTTATTATATAAATATAAGTAGGTAATTAAATCATACATTTCGGTAATAATAAATACTTTATTTTTTATAGATTTATATTTCGTTATAGAACTTTTTACTTATATTGAATCCGCAGTGTTGTAAACCTTTTAAAACGCTTTTTTTCACCTTTTCCGTTGGGCTCCACAGAACAAACTGAACGTTAATTAAAACGGTATAACGCTGCTTCCAGCAGATAGAAGAAATCGTTTAAAAATCAGATTTCAATCCCTGACTGAGCTGGTCCGTAAAGCGATGCGTCTTCTGTCTTGCTTTCTCGCTGGGTATTAGTAGGAAATTTTCTTCTAATTTGCCTCGTATGGACTGAGTTTTAATTCATTGAATGCTTGATGAAAAATACAGAAAGACAAACGCCCTTTAGTACGTTGACAAGTTTTTTGTCTTTTCGCAAAATCGCAAATTGTTTTTAAAAGAACTTTTGAGGCCCTAGTGGCTTTTTAATTCTAATTAAGTATCTCGCATACTATCTTGATCAGCAAAAACAATACAAACAATTTTTTCAAAATGAATGGCAGAATTCGTTTTAAAAACCAATCTTGGTATAGCAGTACTATTTTAATTATAATCTGAGTATTATGTCGGACACAAACGGAAAAAGAACGTAAAAAGACGTAAGTTCATATAATTTTTCTGTCTGTCAATTATGTTTATTGAAATATTATTTTTTAGCCTAGTTTTGAGTTTGTAAGATTTATTGAAAAAACATTAAACCTAGAATAACTTTGCGATAACTATTATTACAATAACTATGATAATAGTATTTTTTTGTGGCTTACTTTGTTACAGAAAAATCAATTCGTTTTAGTTTACGTTTGTGGACAGCAATGAAAAGATTTCCTCTACCATACAGTTTAATTACTGTGGCATAAATAAAAAAGTATTGTTTTATAACTAATTCAATGCTAAATTTACTAGTAAGCTTTATACAAAACTCTCAATGCTAAAAGTATTTACAGTATTATTTGTAGAATTATGATACAAAAAACCCAGGAAAGCCTTAGTCTGCCTATCGGATTAACATTATTTATCCTCCAGCTTCGCAATATTCAGCAGGTGGAACTTTACATTTGCTTGTGGTATTTATGTCAAAATAAAACACAAAGATATTTAAAAAATACGTAACCTAAAACGTCGATAAAACTAGTGATGAGACTTTTAGTGCCCCCGTGTCGAGTCGATAGAGATTAATGTCGTGATCTAACCCGGTCCCTGAAAAAAGCAATAATGGTCCCGTGGACTTTCCACTAACGACTTCAAAACGTTAAAAAAGTAGGAATAGAACAGACATTTTAATAGCTTTTTTAACTGCAAATTTTTAAGTTTATGCTGTAGTTTCTGAGAGTAAGATTTTAACCTATAATTATTTCATAAATGTCCAATTCACTAACAGGGAGCTCTAACAGGCAATAATCGTACTATTTCGTGAGTCAATATTATTTTGTTTGGTTTTCAATTATTTACTTTTGGTGTCTCTGTAAAATGGTCATTAAATTTAGTACAAATGTCAACAGGGTTTCAATAAGTAATAAGATTGGAAAAACTATATATAAAATTGAATAAAGCGTTAACTTTGCATTTAAAGACTATACTCTATATACAAACAAGAGTATTTAAACGTTATCATTCATGAGTTATCAGTTTTTCAGACAATAACAAAACAGACACATCGTGAAAATGTTGAAAAGTAACTATGCCCTGGATTTCCATAAGTAAAAATTGCAATAATGTTTAATAATGAATACTACCAATGTAATGTAAAAAAATCAATAAATTGTGAATACTAACATAGCAACACACAAGTTTAAAATTGTTACTCAAGTGTCCGAAATAAATTATTATTATTATTATTATTGTTAATAATAGCAAAATAATAGCAAAATAATTTTTACCTCAAGCATATTAAAAGCTTGATGTATTTTTACTTATTTTTTTGTTAAGTTTTATTAAATACTATTAAGGTTTACTAATCAAAGTTAAACTAAGTACACATTTCTTAAATGTAGATATTCGAACGTGTGTGTGCGTTAACGCATAAACTCTAAACCGTAGATTCAGAAAAATACGCATCAAACCTCTTGAAAACAAAGTAACATTTCCGAAAAATATATATTATAATATCACAAAACATGAATGATAAACTTAAATCAATAGCTACTCAGTAAAGAGACTGTCGTAACCCGCCAACAGTCCGCCTCCGTTGCACGACGCTCGTCTGGCATCTCATACGAAATATGAAACCGCTTCACGGTCGTACCGATACACACAGCAGCTCAGCCTTATCGCCTGCGTGTTAAGATCTAATATAATATATATCTGTCACCGGTCATGTGGCGTTGGTTGTATTCCTGGTGCAATTTGCAGTAAACATGTGTTGTACGAACGCTCGAATTTGAAACATGCATTTTGTTACTGAACTTTGTAAAATATTTTGCTCATTAGTTAAGTTGAAGAAGAGAAATGGAAACTAAGAGCGGCTTATTTAGTTTGAAACATGTTACTACATACGTAGCTCTAACATGTGTTTAGTATCATTCTCGCTCCGATCGCCACGCGGTGCGGACGTGCAAGACCCAGCTCTCCGTTGATCGGTCCCTTCCCGCCATTCCGTGGCGCTCAGTTTACTGACGTCACAGTCTAGCGTGTTGGCTCCGTACTACGGGTTTCTAAGTCTTTCTACTCCGTCTGAGTGCTTTCGAAGTGCGATTTTTCTTTGCGACTAAGCCTCTTAGTCTTCAAAGTGCTGTGCTAAGTTGTGTTGTGCTTGTGCTGAGTGCAGTGTTGTGCCCGGCGTAAGTAGTCTGGTTTCAGTGCAAAGGATACTTAACGGTGACAACGAATTTGTACTGAACCAGTCCTTTTTATTTTTATTTATTTCTCTTCTCTATTTTATTTATTTTTCTCCTATTTTCATATTTATTTTTATCATATTTGTGTGTATTCGTGTGTATTTGTCCTTTCTGTCGGTAAAGGTTGACCCTAACGCGGTCAACTCTTTACCTGCGTACCCTTTTTTTAGGTTTCTAGGTAGCGGCCTTCGGCGTACTATTGTTAGTTTTAAGTTTTTCTCCCCAGCCCCCCTACCGCTGGTAGGGAGGTTTGCCGCTTTGATTTTGCTAGGTTTTTAGGAACTAGGCATCTTTATTATACTTATATTTTTACATATTATTGTCCCAACCCTCCCTAATGGATCCGCTAATCATTATTAACGCGTTCACCCAGGCGCTTGCTGCGGCAGGCGTCTCCATCCCAAAAGACATCCTAACGCAGGCCTTGCAGGCATCAATCGCGTCCCCGGCCCCTCAGGCCCCAACCCCAGCCCCTCAGGCCTCCAACATCCAGACCCCTCAGGTCTATAGCTCTCCCGCGTCTCCCGTTCCATCCGATATGGACTGCGCGTCGGTCTCATCCTCGCGCTCTTCTCGTAGGAAGCGTACCGCTCCCGGGAGCGATTCAGACTCCGCCGCGTCCGTAGCTTCGTCGGTCGCCGCCACCCTTACCGGCTCTCCAGAGCCCGAGTTCCAATTAGTTGCCAAACGCACTAAGAAGCGTTCGAAAAAGGCCGCGGTGTCTTCAACACCCGAGCCAACCCCGGTGTCTTCTACACCCGCCCCCGCGCCGCTCATGTCACTCGAAGTGACCGCGATTCCGTCGGTCACATCGAAGCCAGCGACGCGCTGCGCTCCCGTCCCGCCGAAGCCTCAGCTCCCTCCGCCCGTCTTCCTGCGTGAAAAAGCGCGCTGGACCGCGGTTTCAAACTTGTGCAAAGTGCACAAAATTAATTACTTAAAAGCCGCCAACGCTGGCGATACAATCAAGATTCAAATAGCGACCGTCGACGACTTCCGCGCGTTTACCAGGTTACTCGGATTAAACCAAATCGCGTATCACACCTACGCCCTCCCGGAGGAGCGTAAGATCCGCGCTGTACTACGGGGCGTCCCGTTCGAACTCAGTAACGAGGACATTCTCGATGACCTTAAGTCTCAGGGTTTCCCGGTCACAGCAGTGCACAAGATGCACTCCAACCGCGGTAGGCGTTTTCCCTTAGCGTTGGTAATCTTGTCGAATACTCCCAACTCGAGGGAGATCTTTAGAGAGGCTCGCACAATTTGCGGACTCTCAAATATCTCCGTCGAGCGTCCCAACCCCCGCGGTCACCCTGGGCAGTGCCACCGCTGCCAGCTCTACGGCCACGCAGCGGCTAACTGCTCAGCTCCCCCCAGGTGCGTTAAGTGCCTGGATCCACATTTCACAAAGGAGTGCACTCGCACTCCCGAATCCACTTCCCCCCCTGCCTGTGTGCTGTGCGGCCAGTCTGGTCACACAGCTAACTACAGGGGCTGCCCGCGTGCACCGCGTTCCACCGCCAAGAGGGTCGCGCCTAAACCGGCGCCGCCGCTCACTCACGCTAACTTCCCGCCGCTGCGCAACCGGGGTCCCCCGGAAGCAAAGCCCGTTCAGCCGACGCCTACTCCGGCTCTGTCTTGGAGGCAGCGTCCGGCCGTTCCGCCTGCACCTTCCCGACCCATCCCAGCTCCCGTAGCTTCCGTAGGGCCGCGTCCTTCTCCGTCATCCGCACCTCAGTCGTCGTTGGCTGAGGACATGAAGACCGTGTTCGACGTTATCCAAAACGTCGATATTAACGAAATTTCCGTGCTCGCACGCAAACTGCGAGCCGCCCGCTCTCCTCAAGAGCGTTTATTTGCTTTAGCCGAGCATCACTCACTCCTAAGTTCGTTGTAAATTCTTTTATATTTGTATAAATTCGTATATAATAAATTATAATGTCTAGACCCGCGAATCCCGCGTCCTGTCGTATTAAACCCAAGGGCTTATCCCTAATATCTTTTAACGCTCGTAGCCTGAACACCAACCTTCCCGAGATTAAACTGTTCCTTCAGAACAAAGAACCTGACTTATTCCTTCTCCAGGAGACATGGCTTACTCCAAACCGCTCCAGGGGATTCGCTATACCTAAGTACGCGTTTATTCGTAACGATAGGCCCAACTCCGACGGTTTCGGCGGCACCGCTATATATTACAAAAGAGGTTTCCATTGCTGTCCTCTCCCTACCCCTCCTCTCCTCAACATGGAAGCCACTGTGTGTAGATTGGCTATGACTGGTCATCCGACCATCATCATAGCTTCAATCTACATACCTAGTGGTACCAGACCAATCCGCAGCGACTTTGAGGCCATTCTCGCCCTCGGCCATTCAGTCATTATGTTCGGAGACTTTAACTCCAAACATACTGACTGGACGTGCCTATCGACTAACACCAGCGGTATCGCTCTCCTCGACATCACTAACTCCCTTGACCTAGATGTCATATCCCCCATCACTCCCACTCACTATCCCAACAACCCGTCCTACTCTCCTGACATCCTCGACTTTGCAATTATCAAGCGAATCAATCTTGATCTAAGGTCTATCGAACCGCTCGATGACCTAGGCTCCGACCATCGCCCCGTTTCCCTCGTGCTAGGACCGCCGAACGATAACGCCTCATCTCCTAAGACCTTTACCAACTGGAAAGGTTTTAAAAATACGTTAGTTTCAGCCTTAGAGGCTCCGAACTCTCCACTCGCGATCTCTCCCGAACAATTAGATAGCCCGGATAAAATCGATTCATTAGTAAATTCTCTCACTGATGCTATCAACTCAGCCATCAGTGACAACGAAAAGGTTGCTAAGCAAGGCAAACCCACGCTTCCCTTAGCCGTTAGCAATCTTATTAAAGCTAAAAACGCGGCTCTCCGGAGAGCCAAGAAGTATCCCACGCCCGCCTATAGAACAGCTGCGAATCAGCTTCAACGTAAAGTTAGGTCTTGCCTCGCGGAACTCCGAGACGCTCAGATGAACGATCTCATGGCGAATATCTCTCCGTCCCACCAAGCGTACTATAGCATGGCCCGAGCCTTACGCGTAGACACCGCTTCTCACGTTCCTCCTCTCACTCGTCCCGACGGCACTACTGCCTTCGAAGTCGAAGAGAAAGCCGAATGCTTCGCCGACAGCATTGCCGCACAATGCTCGCCCAGCACGCAACCTGCTGATCCCTCACACATCCAGGCGGTGGAGCACGAAGTCCTTCGCAGAGACTCTCTTCCCATCACCGCCGACCCTGTCACAGTCTCTAATGATGAAATCTTGCTTCTCATTAGAAATCAAAAGTCCCAAAAGGCTCCGGGTGCGGATGGAATTTCCAACCACGCACTTAAGCACCTACCTCAACAGATGCTTACCTTATTAGCTATCATTTTCAATGCCTGCTTCGACCATAGCTACTTTCCAAAAGCTTGGAAAGAAGCGACAGTCATAGGCATTCCCAAGCCGGGCAAACCTCTGAACGTCCCGGCTAATCACAGACCCATCAGCCTCCTCAAGGCAATGTCTAAACTTCTCGAGAGAGTCATACTCTCTCGAATGCGGAACCATCTGTTTCCAACGGATGGCGATCCTCTCATTATTCCCCATCAGTTCGGCTTTCGCGCTAAACACTCCTGCCCTCAACAAGTCCACCGAATCGTCGAGTATATACTTGACGGTTTCTATCCGCGTCGTTATAAATCAGTCGCGGTTTTCTTTGACGTAGCCAAGGCTTTCGATAAAGTCTGGCACAGCGGTCTCGTTTATAAACTCTACAAGATAGGCTTACCGGATCGCCTAGTCAGGTTAATAGCGTCGTTTCTCAAAGACCGTACGTTTCGATTTAAACACGAAGGCACGCTTTCTGCACCTCGTCCCATAAAGGCTGGAGTCCCTCAAGGCTCAGTCCTCGCCCCTCTGCTGTACACCGTGTACACCAACGACATTCCCATCCCGCCGAAAGGCGTCGAACTCGCCCTCTTCGCTGACGACACCGCACTCTATACCAAAGGCCACGGTGTTCGGCGCCTTGTAACCAGACTCCAAAAGGCCGTAAACGCCCTTGGTGTATGGTTTCAAAAATGGCGCATCGATGTGAACCCTGAAAAGAGTTCTGCGATGCGCTTCGACCACAAACGCCGTCGCCCCGATGGCGACCCCCACGTTCGAATGTTAGGCATTCCCATCCCCTGGAAGCGCAGTACTAAATACTTAGGCGTCACATTAGATCCGACGCTTTCTTTCAAGCCACACGTCGAAAGAGTTTCGAAACTCGCTCGTCACTATTTAGTCCGCCTAAATAGCATGTTAGGTAGAAAAAGTAAAATGTCCTTTAGAAACAAACGTACACTTTACAAGGTCTGCGTTAGACCCGTCATGACGTATGCCTCGCCAATCTTTGCCCACGCCAAACCCTCCCTCCTGCACAAACTGCAGGTAGTTCAAAACCTCTTTTGCCGCCGGGCCACAAACGCACCGTGGTACGTGCGTAACGCGGACTTGCATAGAGATCTTGAACTGCCTACAGTACAACAATATCTCAAAACACTCTCTGAAGCGTTCTTCAAACGCTCCGAAACCCATCCCAATCCTCTAGTTCGTGATTCTGTCTCATATACTACTCCTGTGTTAGACTCGAAGTTCAAAGTCGCTAGGCCTAGAAATGCGCAAACGTACTCATCCACCAGACTGTCACGCGATCTCGAGGCCCTTCTGGCCGCAAATTCTAATTCTAACGTAAATTCTAATCCTAACGTAAATCCTAATTCTAACGTAAATACGAGTTAATTCAATTTTATTTTGCAATTTTTTAATTTTTGTCTTAATTTTTGACTTCATTTTGAGCACCTTCAGTGCTACGTATTCACCTTCAGTGCTTTGAGCACCTTCAGTGCTATGTAATCCCAGCGGGTGACCCCTTCTGGGCCCCGCTAGCGCGGCCTCTTTCTCCAATTGGCCGTCGCTCCGATGAAGGCTGAGTGGCAAAAATGCACGAGCCGACAGGGGGTTTTTAGTGGGTATGGTCCTGGTAGGCGTCGGGACGAGTCCCACATAACTTTGGAATCGCGCCAGAGTATGCGTCAGGGCATTTTTATCCTCCTGCCCTTCCCGCGGAGGGGAACAAAAAAAAAAAAAAAAAAAAAAAAAAAGTGTTTAGTATAGCTTGTTAGGGAAATACGGGACTTCAGTAATTTAGACTTTGAAAGACTTAAGTAACAACATGATTTTACGATATAACGACATCAGTTATAATGGATATCAAAGAAATGAACTAAACTCAACAAAATATTTAGGTATAAAGATTGACTCTAACCTTAACTGAAAATAACATTTACAGACTACTTGTAGTAGAATTAATAAATTTGCCTACCCTTTATGCATGTTAGCTAACATAGTTAGCGAAACAGCAGCACATCGGCTTACTACGCATGCGTCGAGTCAACTCTACCGTATGGCGTTATGTTCTGGGGTAACTCCACAGACAAGATAAACATTTCAAAGCACACAAGCGTTGCATCACGGGCATACGTCACCTGCAAGGCAGGAACTCGCGTAAACACTTTTTTAAGTTAAAAATTCTGTCTTTTCCGCGTCTCTATATTTTGGAAACAGCTTTGTTTGATAAAAATATCATTAATCTGTTTGAAGGTGTAAAAATCCAAAGGCCGAAAGGCATAATTTGATCTCGACCACGCAAAACCGCTTTATATGCCGACAGTTTCCTCGGTATCGCTCCCAAAATGTATAATAAATTGCCAAATTATATTTAAAAAACTGATAGTCTAAGAGACTTTAAAAACAAATTAAAATATGTTTTAACAGATAAGTGTTATTATACTGTACAATGAGGAAAATCATTTTAAATAACGTTTCATACATTTTTAAATGTTCTTAATGTAAAAAAAAATTAAGTATATACCTATAAAAACTAACACCTTTATATTTTAGCAGCATTAAATATGTATAATATGTGAAATTTTTAAAATATTGAACGAGATATTTGAGCCTTAATTTAATATTAATTTGTCCATGTAGTTTTCTACATTACAAGTTTAACCCAAACTGTAAAGCTTCGACAGCTGTTAAACATCTCTACGAGCATCAACCGACCACTCCTCCCGCCCAATCAAGACGTCACTCCTCGACACGACGCTCCATCGTGTCATATTTACTTGGCTGTTAAAGTCTCATTTAGAGGAACGACATCGTAAAACTCGGCTCCCACAAACAGCATAAATTCTTAGGACTCATACATAAAGTAACGTTTGCATGAATTGTGACTGCAGCCTGTCATCATTGAATGTTTAATTTCAAATACATTTCACGACTAAGCTTTCATGTTTATCGTATCAAATGGCTTGTATTTAAGTGGATATACTATAGGTAAGCTATGTTATTTGCAGCTTGTTGAAATTAAATGTACTTCATGAGAAAAATTCTTGAGATCAAACTTCTGAACATGAAAGACATTTTATTTTCATTTAAATGGGGCTTTACATCAACTGTTATGTTTGGATTTTTCTTTGTTCCTGAAATACTTAACTTAATTTACTTACCTAAATTACTTAGAATTGGCATAACGCAAATATCATCTCTAGTTTTCAAATATGTTTAATAATTCAGGTTACGAATCAATCTTAAAAATAAGAGCATAATTGAACTGTATGTACCAACTAGTCTGACATCGTTTCATTTTTGCACGTGCCAGTATTGGTAGAGGGAGACAGGTAATTCAACATGACACCTTATAATTTTTAGAACGTCCTGTTGTCTATCCGTTCAGTTCTTTATCCACCCCCCTTACAAAGCGACCAGCGACCAGGCCGTAGAACTGCACGTGATATCAAAGCGTAAGTAATATTAGTGCACATACGATAATTACAGTAGGTTTTCAATAAACTCGGTATTCAATTGAAATATGTTCATTGACGGCTGAAGAACTCGTTTTTGTTAGTCGAAAAAGAATATCCATGTATTTCTTTGCAAACTTAGCTTTTAATAACAAATGCTGAGTAACAAGTTGTTTGAGTTCTACAGCTGTGTCTAAATCTAGCAGCTTTAAATGAATGAGTGGTTTTAGTAACAAATTTAACATGAAAAGTCCTGCCACCACTTTATTTTATTACATAATTGAAGAGCATTAGTACACAATATTTTGCTACTTAGTCATTATAGTATTTATGTTACAACGCGTATGTGTTTTCAAATAAAAAAAATCTTAAAAAAACTATTGAATTTAGCATGTAGACAAAAATAAACTTTCATTCTAAAATGATCAAGTCTTTACCCACAAAAGTGAGTCCTTCAGCGCGATTTTATTTAAATCTAATGCGTTGGTGATACAGCCAAGTTCCACTGATAAACTCCAGCATTCGCGAGCGATCTGTAATCATGAGCACTAATGTGTTTGGTTGTAGCTTTTGATATAAGAGTTTCGTAAGGTTATATTTGTATAGGAAAGCTGCATGTATGAAGAAATTCACAAAATATCAAAGTATAGCGAAGTAAAGTGTGGATAGTGTAGAACTGGGTAATTTGTGGTATTTCTTCTGTTGAGGGCTCGTTGAGCGTAATAATCTTGAAAGTATCATTGTTCCTACTTAAAGAAATGAACTTTTAAAACATCATTTAATAATCTTACACAAAAAAAGCAGTAAGTTATTTACTCAGATTTAGCCTAAACGCGAGATGTACAAAATAAAAATAAAAAACATTAAACTATTTGATAAAAAATACCACTCGTACCAGAGGCAACTGCGCCAATCAGAATACAATTATAAATTTAATAACATTATCTCATTTATTACCGTTTATTAATTTCAACAGGTCTTCTTAACCCCTTACAAAATACGATAATTACTTTCAAGAACTGGAATCAGAACAGTTCCCTAAAAACATTACGTGCCCAAGTGTTTACTTGCAGAAGAAAACAGATCAATTAATTAAGCAAATAAAGATAAGATCGTGTACAGTTCCAGCTGGCGGAGGCTGCGTCAGCGGATCTCTTAATTTGCTGCTTAATTGCGAAGTGTCCCAGACTGCGTGAGGCGCGAGCCGCGCCTGGGCATTAAAATGTCGCATCTCTTGACGTCTCGGGTTTAAGTGACGTTACTTACGTTTGTCGTTTTGTTGAGTCAGGAGACTGAAAGATTTGATTAATGGGACATTATTGTGTTGGATTGCTTAATATTAGGTAATACTCAAGATAAAAGTCCAGAGCGATGGATTTGGAAAATATGGCTAAAGAAAATGGATGCTTATACCTAAAGGATTGCGTTAGCGTGCTCGTAGAAAGGGCTCCGTCCAGCATTAGTAAATAGATGGCTGTAAGCTGATGATGTGTGTTATGTTTGTTAGCTTAGTTATTATTCTCAAATATCTTTATTTATATTATTAATGTAACAGTAATTTTATGTTCACTTCTGAACTACATTAGCTTAGGTACTATAACTATTTCTTTCTGAAATATAGGGTATAAAACTGTCCTCAAAATTAACAATTGATTAAACAAATAAAATTGTCATTGTATTAAAGAACAGAGAAATTACATAAGGCGCTTTATTTGACCGTTATTTACATCCCGCCTCATAAAAACAATCTACACTTCAACTTTTCCGCGCTCTCACAGCGAAGTGAAAAACCAACTTCCAGCAGCATTTTAGCGTCGCACCGTGACGCGTGATTTATCTGATAGAAGCTTTCCTCCGCCCGCTGCCTCCTCGCCTACTTGGAACAGCAAGCTTCACTTACTTAACTCTTTGGTTTTCTTATTAATGAAAACTTGATAATTCTGTGATCGTATGTAAACCACCTACGCCGTATTTGGAAAGAAAATATTTTTGTGTTTTGTTTGAAACTGAAACAGAGCCGAGGTTCGTTTTCTTGATTCCATGTTAATTACCCTTCTGAGTTCGTTAAAATACTCACCTTACATTCAAATAAAATTTATTGTTTTTTTATTACGGCTGAAAAGTTGTTCTTCAGAGTGTAACTCAAAACGGAACCGCACAAAAAAATTATACAATTATTAATATAGCGCAAAATATGTGGCATTCTTAAATGACGTCCTTGAAAAGTGGATTTGCTACTCACAAACAGAAGAATATAACATTTTTGAAACTTTAAATCAATGAAAGAATCTCTCAATAATAATGGTTTCCTTGAATCCTATCATCGTTATAATAACAATTTAATTAATGACAACTAAGAAATTTAAATTTGCTCAAAGAAAAAAAATTACAACAAATTAAAAGTCTTATAAACTTGCAAAACTAAATGCACCCTTGGAACCAACTATAGCTTAACTAAACAGATCCACTCGAGGCAGTAGCATTATAACCCTACCAAACGACCAAATTCTGTTAGGCAAGCTATGTGCTGAACTAAAAACTTACCAAACAAACTACCTGGCGCCGCCGGGAGACGCCGGTCTAATGCGAGAGTAATGCAATAATTTCTTACCGACTTAACATGTCAGCGCTTTCGGGTGAAGGTGCTGCTGCACTCCCGGCGAGCTCGGCCGATACAATGAATTCTGAAATGTTAGTGTCGCAGGTGCCCAGCGCAATGCTCGTGAACTTGTACAGGTGGCATTGGCGTAAGAAATGGTTGTGTATATGGAGATTTTAGTGTTTTTGATTTAAAATAAAGTAGATGTGAGAAACGCAATCATTTTTTAGTGTAATATTTTAATACTGTACTAAAATATTGTCTTTATGCTGTATAATTTTTTGTAGATTTGAAATCTTCCATTCTAAATATACGTAAACTGTGGGGAAAACTGTGGGGTATTCAGTTATACGTAAAATGAAAAATAATAAATATTTACGTAGGTACCACAAACCTGAATCTAGCTTTTTTCATATAATCTTGTGAAGATAATCAATTATTAAGTTTTCCTAAATCTAACACATCCGATAACCATCAAACCTTATTTAAATTAAACCCTATAAGTTAAACTTTCAAAATACCTCATATTTTGTGTGAATCTCTTCACGAGTATAGTAAGTAGGAAGGTAATCCCCGATCAAACCACTTCACAGAATGTTCAACGAGCGAATTCTAACCAAGTTTAAGCCGAAGTAACTCGTCCAACTTTAACTTACAAAGCGAGCAGTATACTTTCATTTTAATATACTTAGGCACTTAGTAAAATCCCGGCGACACGTTAAACTTAAAGATTAAAATTTCCGAGCGAGATAAACATCAGCACACCTGAGCCCTGAGATGACGGAAACGTTACAATTGCCGCGACGCAGCCTCCGCAATCTTTTACTTAATGGCCAAAGTTTTAGGCTCCATTTTGTAAGTGATTTTTAAAGTTCTTTTATTCAATTACGATTCTTAAGTTTTGTAAAATGAGATTTTTGGATTATTTCATGTAATCTTAGAGCAGTTTGTGTTTATAGATTTGATCAATAATAAATATTTTTAGAATTCATTACATTAGATTTGCTGTACATTTTTTTTAATGCGAAATTGTTTTATGCTCGTTTGTAGGTACAGTCGGGGAAATTGCTGCAGGCTCAGAACCGCATTCAGATCCCGCACATCGCGCACAGGATGCTCGCCTGTATAATACAATAAATAGGTATATATTGAGACTCACCGGATAATAATGATAATTTTTTTTTGGTTTTCCCTTAATTATTTTGAGATTAATTTTTTCTGCTGTGAATTGCTTGTATGCAGGGAATCTCTCAGTGTATGCGTTTTCAATTGAGGTTTGTTATAATGTAGGTATTGTGCAACTAACGGTTTTTAAAGCACTGATTTTGAATTAGTTCTAACAGACAACTTCGCTCATATATCCCCGGGGAATAGTATCCTTTTTCTGGAAGAAAGTTACTCGATGTTCTTTTTAAGCCTTGACATTTTGTATGTAAAATTTAATCAAGATCGGTTGCGAAATTAAGGCGTAGAAGCCGCAACACAGCAATAAACAAACCAACCTTCGCATTTATAATATTACTCAGAGTAAAGTATGATTAATGGAACTTTTCTTGCCGAGGTCTACAGGACAGACCAAGGTCACCGTTTGGCATTCATCGTTACATAATTAATCATTTAAATATAATATAACGCATCTTACACTTCAGCATGTCACAGGAAGTCGGTCCGAGGCGCCACGTTCTGCGCGTGGAGTAAAGTGTGCAAGTTTAACGGCTGGAATCAAAACTTGCGCCGTACATCTCCAACTATATGGAACTGCTGAACAAAACGATACTTAAGAACTGCTCCAGCACTTACCATTCATATAAACTTGTATGGAGTATGAGTTGTTGGTGATACATGGGAAAAGTAAATGTGGAATTTGTTTTTAATTGAATCAATTTCGTAATTATTTTTTGGACGTAGCAAACTAATAAAGTCGATTGTATTCATGACTGTTAATAATACCTGATATAGTGCATTCTCTATAAATGTGGTCTGAAAGTGACTTAAAGAATGTATTATATAATTCACATATTTTTATTCAAGTTGTATTAAAGAGCTACTCTACCGGTCCGGGACCAGCAGACGGTATTATACTATAATAACGTGTATATGCTAGGGAGGACTTCCTAACTTACAAGGAAAACACTAGGTTTGTTGAATACTTGCTTTTAATAAAGGTTAAAGACTCATAAATATACATTTAGTTTTTTATCTATATTTGGGACCGCTGCCCGTGATAGAATGCCATGGAACAACCTTCCATATTCTATTTTTTTACAATTTACAAATAAATTACAATAATGACAGGCTTATAAGTTGCCAGTCATAATTGTTGGCAAGTTTGTTTGTGCCATAACCTCTTTTATTAGATACGGCACAAGAAAACGTTGCAATCGCCCCTCTTGTTTAATTTATTTAATCAGTGAAGCATATTAAATAAATTCCTATATACATTTCATTCTTAAATAACGACACTACTTAAATCAGGACCATATACATTAATCGGAATCGGATAGGAATATATATACTTGATCATGTTTAAATGCAAACATCTTATTTCACCCAAAAATGATCTTATAGTATTTATTATCCATCAATAGAGCCTTAGCCACAAAACCTGATGAAAATCAGCCAAGATCCCAGCTGGTTAATTAATATCTAAATTAAACAGTGTAAGTTATTATTATTTCTCATGCAATTCATGAATAATTAACAATCCCATATTAATCATTATACGCAATTCAAATAACCAATACTTATTATTAAATTAATAAACAATTGTTACAATAACCCATTGAATACAATCAAAGTTTAATTATAATTAATTGATAAGTAATAAATACATTAATATCCCAATAAAAGTAAATTTAGTTAATCCTACTTATATTAAAATTAATACTAAATTAATCAAGTTATATTATCATACATTATCATTCAGTTGGCAAAACAAACACGTTTGACATGAACTGTCATATTAACTTTAAACATTTCTGAATGATTATAAGTTTATTGAAAAGTTTGTAACTTTCTGAAGTTTAAATTTTACCTACCTAAATTTTAAGATTTTACCTGCCTAATTATTACCGGACAAACCTACCTATGAATAGATCATAAAATTGGATCCAAAGTATTTTAATTAACCCAAAATGATACCTATAAATTAATAAATTTATATTTCACAACGCAATGCAGAGAACTTTTTCAAAATGCACCGAAATACACCTGACAAAATTCTATACCAATAACGTTTAAAATACATTACCTATTCCATCACAACCCTTTTACTATTTTACCCCTCTGAGGATCCTATTCTACATCCGCGTGTTGACCCACAGACAGCAATATCACAATATTATACATACTCGTAAACTTTGGCCGCATAGCTAAATCGGCTATCACCTTCTCTCTTATGGAGATTATTAGGCGTGGCTCAAATTAAACATGCACATTATTAATAGTGTTATTTTAGTCTTTGAAAATTTACTTCTTTAGAGCATTGGCACCACACGTAAATTGATTCGTAAATAAAATGTAACGTGGTAAATACGTGCCGCGTGTACCTGCCGCCCCTCAGAGGTTTCTCTCCGGGTATCTAAAATTAATTTATTATATTATATATATATATATATATATATATATATATATATATATATATATATATATATATTGCTCTTCACAACGGTATAACACAATGTCAAGACAAATTGACTATTGTCGTTAAAATTGTATTATTATTACTACTAGGGTATATTCTTTAAACGACAGAATAAGGGTGGAGTTTTCGGTAGCCAGATAAAACTTACTTGAAATTTAAATTTGATGCTGTCACTGCCTTTACTTATGTTTTAGATAGTTATAGCATCAAATTGTATCTCAGATAAATCTTATCTGACTGTTAAAAATCAGCCTTAATGTTAATTTATCGCATTTGCACTAGGTAAATAACAAGTTTATTTAAAACAAACTACACGTAATTTATGTGCTTTTTAATTAACCAAAAAAATAAAACAATTCAAAATTCTTATTGGAACATTTGCTTAAATTGAGCACCACCTCGTCTAATGCATGCATGACACCGGCGTCGTATTTCTGTTGTAGTGGTGCTCAACCCGAATTCCGCTTTAATAATATCAAATGCATGATGAATTTATTGCATCAGTTGTTCTTTTGTATCTATCTCGCCTTCGTACAGAATCTGTTTGGTACGGCCCCAGACGTAAAAGTCGAGAGGAGTCAAGTCCGGGGACCGTGCAGGCCATTCAATAGGGCCGTGTCTTCCAATCCAAGAATTAGGGAATGCGTTATCCAGGAATTCCCGAACGGTGATTCTGTAATGAGCCGGACAGCCGTAGTTTTGGAAAACAATTTTTGTGTCTTCATGCGTGATAGGTATTTCATACATCAGTCCCGGGAGATCATTTTGTAGGAAATCCAAATAATTACTTCCGTTGAGGTTGTCCGGTAAAAAATGTGGTCCTACGACGTATCTTCCATTCGCACCGGCCCAGACGTTGACGCTAAACTTTCTTTGTTGGGGCGTCGCTCTAACAATCCGTGGGTTTTCGTCCGTTGGACCCAGTGGTGCATATTATGCTGGTTAAAGATACCCTCTCGGGTAAATCTTGATTCATCTGTCCACAAAATGGTTTTCAAAAAGTTTCCGTCTTCAATGTCGACGTGTAAAATGAAACGGCAAAACTACATACGTCGTTGATTGTCGCCTTCCACGAGGCCTGGAATGAAAAACCTATTAGATACTTCTACTTCTTATGATAAATTAATAAAGACTTATGCTTCTTAAAGAGATAATTCACAAAATGGCCAGGTGGTAAGGTAATGCGAGGAGTTATTATTAATTATTTCTGTTATTTTTACGAAATTATTAAAAATGATATCTACCTTGCACCGGTCGGTAGTGGAAGGGATGCCTGCCGTCCATGTGAATAACGGACCATACTTTCCAAGTAGAAACGCCCAATTCAGCTGCAACTTTCCTTATGCTCGTGGTACGGTCAAAATCAAATGCACGAATAATCTTTTCATTGACTTCAACGTTATGTTGTCTCATATTTACTCGTGGTTCGCTGAATTGTAAGGTACCGTATTCACATAAACAGCGATAAGTACTAGTAAACGTGTCACTATCGGCAACGTTCTACCGGGGAACATTTCTGCATAAATTCTCCGTGCATCCCGTGCACTCAGATTACGGGCTCTGCCATATGCCAGAAGCATATCCGCGTATTCTTGATTGCTATAATTAGGCATAATTATAGCAATTGCTACGACACAGCACGAACAAAATTAACAATAAAACTTAACAAAAAACAACGTAACAACGAAAATTAACACAAAACAACGAAATAACGAAAATTAACAAAAACAGCGGCGGCGTATTTAACGTTCAAATGCAGAGACGGAAAGATCTCGAATGAGTACAATGCTACGATAACAAGAGTGGGCTACGTAGGCCATAAAGAGGTAGCACATGAGTGTTCCTAAGGATATTAGCAGCTCAAGAAAAAGACAAAAGTTTTTACCTGTTGAGCAGTGCTTTGTCGGTCAGGTACATTTTTGGATAATTTTACCAAAATTTGTAGAATGTGTGTTATACCGTTGTAAAGAGCAATAATTAGAGAAGTTTTTAAAAGCATTTGAAGACATTAATAGTCTTTGTTTATTTTTTTAATTAAATTGAAATTGAATTCTGGGAAATTAAAAAAAATATTTAAAAACACCATATTTTAGAATCCATCAACATAAGGATAGGAGTTTCTAGGGCAGATATGTTAGAAATGATCCTTTCTACCTCCCTGCCAATTTTGAGGGATCATCTACCTAACACCCTGTATACTTTAGTATATAAAGTATATGTTACGTATTATGACGGTATACGTTCTCGGTAGTGTGACTAGATAGTTATTGTGTCAGCCAAGTACCACGGCTAATACTATTATATAATTGCGGTTTAAATATAAGATACATTATCAATGCAAACACACAACGTCCGTAAACTTGAGAAAAGACACATATTTACGTCGAATCAATAACAAAGGCGAGCTCCAGCTTCGCAAAACGAAAGCCATGCAAGAAAAATACCGCAATTCCGTAAGTAACAACAGTTATTTGATAGTTTTCTTTGCTATAAATCTGAAGGTGACAGTCGCAAACAAGGTTTTGGACAGAGCCCAAAGTCGAGACACTTTCATCTGATTCTTTCAAAACGATTTAAGATTATATTTCTGAGAACTTTATTTATACGATTTGGAACCTATTTGATGCATGGAACGGTTTACTGATTTCATATGAGTATTAAATCTTAATTTATTTCAGGAATCAACTTCATGACTGAAAATGTAAATAATTGCATCTCTAAACAATTACATGTTATGTAATTACTATGGTAAGAATATGAAGCAAATATAATGAAGCTTTAAAATCATTTACTTCTTATATCTTGTCTTCTTTATACATTCTTGGTACTCCAGAACTGACAACGACAAAATAATTAACTCGTTCTCTAATGAAACAATACTGCTCAAAAATAAAACGAAAACACAAATAATTTGAATCCTTAGAACGTGTATTAAAATCTGCATGCGCTTCTTACTGAATAAAAAAGCGTCACAGAATATTCACTCAGCGCACTGGACATTCACAATCTGCTTGTATTTTTATGGCTTGCTCTCAGTTGTCTGTAGCCGCCGGACGCTATACTCCGGAACAGAGCTGCATCAACAATGCAGGCGAAATTTGAATCTTAATGTTTGACGTGGTTTTTATTTTTCACCTGCCAGTTGGAAAGTGGCGATTAGAACGAGAATGGTACACGGCCTCTTTACTGTTTGCTTAATATAATTTTTTACTGTCTGGCGGTTCGAACTAAAAATGTAAATTACGTATATTTTTTTAAAGATGTGCTTATGTAAATAACAAATTGTAAAACAGAAGCTCAGTAGCTCGTCCTTTTATGTAAAGTTACTATTCTTCCTTTCTGAAATAAGAAGAAAGTACGAGGTAAAGTACGAGTACGAGTAACATTATTTAAGACATAAAATGTTATTGATAGTAAAAGTTATCTGATAAGTAAAAATACCAACAAAAATCATAAAGATAAACACATAGTTCGTCTTTTGTCTTTTCAACTGGGAAAATGATCTAGTCCTGTTGGTGGTTTATTTTTCTCAGCGCCTAGCGTCCTTGGCATTGTAAATGCGCGCGCAGCCTGAATCCAAATTCCCTAAAAGTTTATCGTTTACTCTGCTTTTAAAAACGTGATTAATGTTGGAGCCGTGGGATTAAGTTGATTATTTTTATGGTTCAGTGCTTGATTTTCATAGGTTTCAGCTCACTGTGTTTAATTAGAAAGACAGTTGTAACAAAAATATCAGTCCCATCAAGAATGAATTAAAAATACATGGGAACTATCTAAATCCGCGTTGTTTTAAACTTCGATTATTGTTTATAATGATACTGACCGACTATTTTACTAGTTACCACGCGTTCTATGTTTATTTACACGGTCACTATTTACCGACACCATGGTTCGTTTTTGTATTCCTCTGAACCTTTTGCCACATTTCCCTGCTCTGCGGCGTCGCCGGTCGCAGAATGCACTCAGCTCGATTGAGCGAATTTTCCTATCACAATGCTTCTCGGACTTTGAGTGATCTGCGTATTTATTGCCAAAACTAGTATGTTTGAGTTACTGTGATTTTTTTTGTTCCCCGTTTGGGCAGATGGCAAAAAATGCATTTCCGCATACCTCTCGCGCGCGTTACAAGGCATCTAGGACAAGCTCCTAATGAGCACTACCCACTAAAAAAAACCCCTGAATGACTCGTGCAAATTTTTGCCACACAGCCTTCATCTGAGCGACAACCAATTGGAGAAAGAGGCCGCGCTAGCGGGGCCCAGAAAGGGTCAACCGCTGGGATTACATAGCACTGAAGGTGCTCAAAATGAAAATAATAATTGAATTGATTATCGATTCTCGCTCCGATCGCCACGCGGTGCGGACGTGCAAGACCCAGTTCTCCGTTGATCGGTTCCCTCCCGATATTCCGTGGCGCTCAGTCTACTGACTTCACAGTATAGCGTGTTGGTTCCGTGCTACGGTTTTCAAGGTTTTTGTACTCCGTCTGAGTGCTTTCGAAGTGCGATTTTTCTTTGCGACTAAGCCCCTTAGTCTTCAAAGTGCTGTGCTAAGTAGTGTTGTGCTTGTGCTGAGTGCAGTGTTGTGCCCAGCGTAAGTAGTCTGGTTTCAGTGCAAAGGATACTTAACGGTGACAACGAATTTGTACTGAACCAGTCCTTTTTATTTTTATTTTATTTCTCTTCTCTATTTTATTTATTTTTCTTCCATTTTTCATATTTATTTTTATCATATCTGTGTGTTTTCGTGTGTATTTGTCCTTTCTGTCGGTAAAGGTTGACCCTAACGTGGTCAACTCTTTACCTGCGTACCCTTTTTTAGGTTTCTAGGTAGCGGCCTTCGGCGTACTACTGTTAATTTTAAGTTTTCCTCCCCAGCCCCCCTACCGCTGGTAGGGAGGTTAGCCGCTAGGATTTTGCTAGGTTTTAGGAACTAGGCATCTTTTATTATACTTATATTTATTATTATTACTGTCCCAACTCTCCCTTATGGATCCGCTAAGCGTTATTAACGCGTTCACCCAGGCACTTGCTGCGGTAGGCGTCTACATCCCGAATGACATCATAACGCAGGCCTTGCAGGCATCAATCGCGTCCCCGGCCCCTCAGGCCTCAAACCCGGCCCCTCAGGCCTCAACCCCGGCCCCTCAGGCCTCAACCCCGGCCCCTCAGGCCTCCAACGTCGAGACCCCTCAGGTCTACAGCTCTTCCTCGTCTCCCGCCTCGTCCGAGATGGACTGCGAATCGGTCGCATCCTCTCACGCGTCGCGTCGCAAGCGTACCGCTCCCGGGAGCGACTCCGAACCCGCGTCTGATACGTCATCAGATGCCGTCACCTTAACCGGCTCTCCTGAGCCCGCGTTTCAACTTGTCGCCAAGCGCTCCAAGAAGCGCTCGAAGAAAGCTTCGGTATCATCAATACCCGAGCCCTCCCCGGTGTCTTCAACACCAGCCCCCGCGCCGTCAAAATCACTCGAAGTTACCGCGCCTCCGTCGGTCCCATCGAAGCCAGCGACGCGCTGCGCTCCCGTCCCGCCGAAACCTCAGCTCCCTCCGCCCGTCTTCCTGCGTGAAAAAGCGCGCTGGACCGCGGTTTCTAACTTGTGCAAAGTGCACAAAATTAATTACTTAAAAGCCGCCAACGCTGGCGATACAATCAAGATTCAAGTAGCGACCGTCGACGACTTCCGCGCGTTTACCAGGTTACTCGGATTAAACCAAATCGCGTATCACACCTACGCCCTCCCGGAGGAGCGTAAGATCCGCGCAGTACTACGGGGCGTCCCGTTCGAACTCAGCAACGAAGACATTCTCGAGGACCTTAAGTCTCAGGGTTTCCCGGTCACAGCAGTGCACAAGATGCACTCCAACCGCGGTAGGCGTTTTCCGTTAGCGCTAGTAATCCTGTCCAATACTCCCAACTCGAAGGAGATTTTCAAAGAGGCTCGCACAATTTGCGGACTCTCGAACATCTCCGTCGAGCGTCCCAACCCCCGTGGTCACCCTGGGCAGTGCCACCGCTGCCATCTATATGGCCACGCAGCGGCTAACTGTTCAGCTCCCCCCAGGTGCGTTAAGTGCCTGGATCGCCACTTCACTAAGGAGTGCACTCGCACTCCCGAATCCACTTCCCCCCCTGCCTGTGTGCTGTGCGGCCAGTCCGGCCACACAGCAAACTACAGGGGTTGCCGCGCTTCCCTTAGCCGTTAGCAATCTCATTAAAGCTAAGAACGCGGCTCTCCGGAGAGCCAAGAAATATCCCACGCCCGCATATAGAACAGCTGCGAATCAGCTTCAACGTAAAGTTAGGTCTCGCCTCGCGGAACTCCGTGACACTCAGTTTAACGATCTCATGGAGAATATCTCCCCGTCCCACCAAGCGTATTATCGAATGGCCCGAGCTTTACGCGTAGACACCGCCTCTCACGTTCCTCCTCTCACTCGTCCCGACGGCACCATTGCCTTCGAAGTCGAAGAGAAAGCCGAATGCTTCGCCGACAGCATAGCGGCACAATGCTCGCCCAGCACGCAACCCGCGGATCCCTCCCACATCCAGGCGGTGGAGGACGAAGTTCTCCGCAGAGAATCTCTCCCTATCACCGACGACCCCGTCACAGTCTCTAATGATGAAATCTTGCTTCTCATTAGAAAGCAAAAGTCCAAAAAGGCTCCGGGTGCGGATGGAATTTCCAACCACGCACTTAAGCACCTGCCACAGCAGGTGCTTACCTTGTTAGCTATCATCTTTAATGCCTGCTTCGACCATAGCTACTTTCCAAAAGCCTGGAAAGAAGCGACAGTCATAGGCATTCCCAAGCCGGGTAAACCTCTGAACATCCCGGCTAATCACAGACCCATCAGCCTCCTCAAGGCAATGTCTAAACTTCTCGAAAGAGTCATACTCTCTCGAATGCGGCACCATCTGTTTCCAACGGATGGCGACCCTCTCATTATTCCCCACCAGTTCGGCTTTCGCGCTAAGCACTCCTGCCCTCCTGCACTCCTAAGTACATTCTCGAAGGGTTCTATCCGCATCGTAAAAAATCAATCGCGGTTCTCTTTGACGTAGCCAAGGCATTCGACAAAGTCTGGCACAGCGGTCTCGTTTTTAAACTCTATAAAATAGGCTTACCGGTTCGCCTAGTCAGATTAATCGCGTCGTTTCTTAAAGACCCTACGTTTCGATTCAAACATGAAGGCACGCTCTCCGCGCCTCGTCCCATAAAGGCTGGAGTCCCGCAAGGCTCAGTCCTCGCCCCTCTGCTGTACACCGTGTACACTAATGACATGCCCATCCCGCCGAAAGGCGTCGAACTCGCCCTCTTTGCAGACGATACCGCCCTTTACACTAAAGGTAAAAGGATCCCGTATAACATCACCAGACTCCAAAAGGCCGTAAACGCCCTCGGGTTTGGTTTCAAAAATGGCGTATCGATGTCAACCCAGAAAAGAGTTCTGCCATTCTATTCGACCACAAACGTCGTAATCGCCGTAACGATCCCCACATTCGAATGTTAGGTATTCCCATCCCCTGGAAGCGCAGTATCAAATACTTTGGCGTCACCTTAGATCAGACGCTTTCTTTTAAGCCACACGTCGATAGAGTAACGAAACTCGCGCGTTTCTATCTAAGCCGCTTAAATAGTATGATAGGTAGAAAAAGTGAAATGTCTTTTAGAAATAAACGTACGCTTTACAAGGTCTGCGTTAGACCCGTCATGTCATATGCTTCGCCAGTCTTTGCCCACGCCAATCCCTCCGTCCTGTATAAGCTGCAGGTGGTTCAAAATCTCTTCTGCCGCAGGGCCACAGACGCACCTTGGTATGTGCGCAACGCGGACCTGCACAGAGATCTTGAACTACCTACAGTGCAACAGCACCTCAAAACACTCTCAGAATCGTTCTTCAAACGCGCCGAATCCCATCCCAATCATCTTGTTCGAGATTCAGTCTCATATACTGCTCCTGTGTTAGATTCGAAATTCAAAGTCGCTAGGCCGAGAAACGCGCACACGGGCGAACCTACGCAGTTAACTTTAGCTCTCGAGGCCCTTCAGGCCGCAAATCCTAATTCTAACGTAAATTCTAATTCTAACGTAAATCCGAATTAATGCAATTTTTATTTTTCATTTTTAATGTTTTTATTTTTACTTTTCATTTTTGAGCACCTTCAGTGCTATGTGAATCTCAGCGGGTGACCCCTTAAGGGCCCCGCTGGCGCGGCCTCTTTCTCCAATTGGCCGTCGCTCAGATGAAGGCTGAGTGGCAAAAATGCACGAGCCGACAGGGGGTTTTTTAGTGGGTATGGTTCTGGTAGGCGTCCGGACGAGTCCCACATAACTCCGATCGCGCGCGCGGAGTATGCGTCAGAGCATTTTTTATGTCCTCCTGCCCTTCCCGTGGAGGGGAACCAAAAAAAAAAAAAAAAAGCCCCCCTACCGCTGGTAGGGAGGTTAGCCGCTAAGATTTTGCTAGGTTTTTACGAACTAGGCATCTTTTATTATACTTATATTTATATTACTGTCCCAACCCTCCCTAATGGATCCGCTAAGCGCTAATAACGCGTTCACCCAGGAGCTTGCTGCGGTAGGCGTCTATATCCCGAAAGACATCATAACGCAGGCCTTGCAGGCATCAATCGCGTCCCCGGCCCCTCAGGCCTCAACCCCGGCCCCTCAGGCCTCAACCCCGGCCCCTCAGGCCTCAAACCCGGCCCCTCAGGCCTCAACCCCGGCCCCTCAGGCCTCCAACGTCGAGACCCCTCAGGTCTACAGCTCTTCCTCGTCTCCCGCCTCGTCCGAGATGGACCGCGAATCGGTCGCATCCTCTCACGCGTCGCATCGCAAGCGTACCGCTCCCGGGAGCGACTCCGAACCCGCGTCTGATACGTCGTCAGATGCCGTCACCTTAACCGGCTCTCCTGAGCCCGCGTTTCAACTTGTCGCCAAGCGCTCCAAGAAGCGCTCGAAGAAAGCTTCGGTATCATCAATACCCGCGCCCTCCCCGGTGTCTTCAACACCAGCCCCCGCGCCGTTAAAATCGCTCGAAGTAACCGCGCCTCCGTCGGTCCCATCGAAGCCAGCGACGCGCTGCGCTCCCGTCCCTGACAAAGTCTGGCACAGCGGTCTCGTTTTTAAACTCCATAAAATAGGCTTACCGGTTCGCCTAGTCAGATTAATCGCGTCGTTTCTTAAAGACCGTACGTTTCGATTCAAACATGAAGGCACGCTCTCCGCGCCTCGTCCCATAAAGGCTGGAGTCCCGCAAGGCTCAGTCCTCGCCCCTCTGCTGTACACCGTGTACACTAATGACATGCCCATCCCGCCGAAAGGCGTCGAACTCGCCCTCTTTGCAGACGATACCGCCCTTTACACTAAAGGTAAAAGGATCCCGTATAACATCACCAGACTCCAAAAGGCCGTAAACGCCCTCGGTGTTAGGTTTCAAAAATGGCGTATCGATGTCAACCCAGAAAAGAGTTCGGCCATTCTATTCGACCACAAACGTCGTAATCGCCGCAACGATCCCCACATTCGAATGTTAGGTATTCCCATCCCCTGGAAGCGCAGTATCAAATACTTTGGCGTCACCTTAGATCAGACGCTTTCTTTTAAGCCACACGTCGATAGAGTAACGAAACTCGCGCGTTTCTACTTAAGCCGCTTAAATAGTATGATAGGTAGAAAAAGTAAAATGTCTTTTAGAAATAAACGTACGCTTTATAAGGTCTGCGTTAGACCCGTCATGTCATATGCTTCGCCAGTCTTTGCCCACGCCAATCCCTCCGTCCTGTATAAGCTGCAGGTAGTTCAAAATCTCTTCTGCCGCAGGGCCACAGACGCACCTTGGTATGTGCGCAACGCGGACCTGCACAGAGATCTTGAACTACCTACAGTGCAACAGCACCTCAAAACACTCTCAGAATCGTTCTTCAAACGCGCCGAATCCCATCCCAATCATCTTGTTCGAGATTCAGTCTCATATACTGCTCCTTTGTTAGATTCGAAATTCAAAGCCGCTAAGCCGAGACACGCGCACACGGGCGAACCTACGCAGTTAACTTTAGCTCTCGAGGCCCTTCAGGCCGCAAATCCTAATTCTAACGTAAATTCTAATTCTAACGTAAATCCGAATTAATGCAATTTTTATTTTTCATTTTTAATGTTTTTATTTTTACTTTTCATTTTTGAGCACCCTCAGTGCTATGTGAATCTCAGCGGGTGACCCCTTAAGGGCCCCGCTGGCGCAGTCTCTTTCTCCAATTGGCCGTCGCTCAGATGAAGGCTGAGTGGCAAAAATGCACGAGCCGACAGGGGGTTTTTTAGTGGGTATGGTTCTGGTAGGCGTCGGGACGAGTCCCACATAACTCCGATCGCGCGCGCGGAGTATGCGTCAGAGCATTTTTTATGTCCTCCTGCCCTTCCCGTGGAGGGGAACCAAAAAAAAAAAATGAATTGATTCGAATTTACATTAGAATTAGAAGTTGCGGTTTGAAGGGCTTCGAGATCTAGTATTAGTTGCGTGGCTACGTTAGTGTACGCGTTTCTCGGTCTAGCGACTTTGTACTTCGAATCTGTGACAGGGCTAGTATACGAGACTGAATCTCGAACTAGAGGATTGGGGTGGGTTTCGGAGCGTTTGAAGAACGCTTCCGAAAGTGTTTTGAGGTGCTGTTGCACTGTAGGTAATTCAAGATCTCTGTGCAGGTCCGCGTTACGCACGTACCAAGGTGCCTTTGTGGCCCTGCGGCAGAAGAGATTTTGTTTGTGCAGGACGGAGGGTTTGGCGTGGGCCAATATTGGCGAGGCATATGTCATAACGGGTCTAACGCAGACCTCATAAAGCGTTTGTTTGTTTCTGAAAGAAATTTTACTTTTTCTACCTAATATAGGCGGCCTAAGTAAAAACGGGCGAGTTTGGTTACTCTGTCGACGTGTGGCTTGAAAGAAAGCGTCTGGTCTAAGGTGATGCCTAAGTATTTGGTAGTGCGCATCCAGGGGAAGGAGTACCTAACATTCGAACGTGCAGATTGTCAGCGAAGTCACGTTTGCAGTCGAAGTAAACCGCAGAACTCTTGTCTGGGTTCACATCGATGCGCCATTTTTGAAACCATGCACCGAGGGCGCTTACGGCCTTTTGAGTCTGATGACGAGACCCGGGACACTGAGGCCTTTGGTGTAAAGGGCGGTGTCGTCGGCAAAGAGGGCGAGTTCGACGCCTTTCGGCGGAATGGGAATGTCGTTTGTGTACACGGTGTACAACAGAGGCGCGGAACAGAGCCTTGAGGGACTCCAGCCTTTATGGGACGAGGCGCAGAATGCGCCTTAAATTTATCTTCATAAAGCCTCTAAATAAATAATCAGAACATTTATTATTATTTAAAGGAAATCGTTTACAAATAAAATTAAAAAGTGATATTCAAATCGGACTTATGTAAATTAAGAAATTCGAGTCACATATTATGTGCGATTTCAATTTCCTAATCAGAACTCCAACAAAACTTGATAAGTTTTACTGTAATACTCTTACAGCGCTTGTAAGCGTCTCACTTGTGATACGTGGGAACATCTGGTTCATACATAAATCTCGTGGGATTTTAGAATTTCGAACAAAAACTGCGTCGTCAATTTAACGGCAGCAAACTTTTTGTGAAAGTTTGTTATTGAAGCTGTTGACGTAAAATAATAGTCAAAATGATTTAAATTCTTATCTTTTTATTTTATGAAATTATCTTCAAATAACAATATTATTAAAAAATAATAAAACTTTATTAAGCCATACACCAATTTGGTTAAACTATTAATAACTAAACATAATACAACTTAGCTAACAATTTACATTATTTAGATAATAATATAAGAAATAAATAATAAGAAAACGTAAAATCTATTTACTAACAATATTAACTTACTAATTAACTAGAAAAAATCAACAAAAAAAAATATTTCGGATACAGAATATTACGGATATATTATTTACTTACCTAACTGTTTCACCCAAGTATTGATTACGGACTTCTATCGCAGCGCTTGTTTTGTTTATTAATAGTAAATGATTGAAGATTGAAGACACAGCGAAGAATTCTCATGCTAGACCTACTGATATATTAAGCGCTATTCATGAAGTGCGTCCACTACTTTTTTGGTCCACACATCGTAGTGTGGGAGTGCGCGACTTCGTTGTTGGCTTTCACTATATCCATTTTATAATTATAGAAGACTAGAAAAGTATATTTCGGTTCTTCTTTTTTAATTGATATGTCACACTTGTTGAAATGTCATTCGTTGAAAGTCGAATATATAATTAAATCCTCACCATTCGTTTGTTTCTTTACTTTTCTAAATATAGATTGCTTTATGTGAAGGTAAATTCGATGTCTAGTTTCAACAATGCACAATTCCATCAGATCAAATGACAGGAATCAATCACTTATAAGAAATGTTTCCTGCGCAATGAACCATATAGAGTAAGCACTCGAACAATACGCTCGCATATCGAGTCGTTCGAAAAAAATTATTAGAATACACAATAGCAAAACAAAAATATTACAAAAACGGGCAAACAAAATTCTAAAAACACACAGAATAGCTTAGATCAAAAACATGTACTTAGTGATAAATAAATTGTGCGAAACACAAGGCCGGTTTGTTTGTATTGTGTCTACCAACTCATCTTATGTTGAAACTCAAGAACAGTTGCAATGCTGTCTTCGTTGACATGAAGCCATGGCGTTCAAAGATAATAACTAATTTGAGAGACTAAATAAAAAAAGGTAAAAATATCTTGTTCATATTGTGTTAGTAAATTGGTTTTATCAATTTATATACTTATAGTATATTTTTTATATACATCTATGTGTTACAGATGTAAATAAAATTTCTATATTATTAGTGTAAGTTACACTTAACATGTACATACTATAAAAGTTTAATGTCTGGGTTCTCATAAAAATAAAAGATACAGGCCCCACCATCAAATTTGCAACCTCAGACATCGAATTTGTATCAAACCTAGCATGTATGGTGTAAAAGGTAAAGGCTTCCGATTAGGTATAATCTCATAACTTAATTTTTTATTAATATCTAATGAGTCTCTTGAGCATATAAAAAATAGCCATCATTCTAGATACAAGTACACCATCAACGCCTGCGTCTTGCATTCTGCTTACTTCCCGAGTTGGGCCACTGACATTCGCCGTATGGATGTGACAACTTGAGTTATATATGTCAGTTTTATTAAGGTGAAATTAATAGTATATTATGCAACTAGTGAATAAAGGACGGATTTAAAGCGAGGGCCGTAGATGAGTCACGAGCAAGTGAAGGATTCTAACGATTGAATCACGAGCGCAGCGAGTGTTTTAAGATGATTGAATCACGAGCGCAGCGAGTGATTCAACTGTTAGAATCCTGAGCGACGCGAGTGATTCATGACCCTCGATATAAATTCGTACTTTATTCAGGAGTTGCATACTATACTTTATACCATGGCTACGAGAAAAAGACATAATTTAAGCGAAAATAGAAATTTAATCAAGAAATAATAAATGTTACATTAATTGAAATGGACATTAAAATTAGAGCAATGACTGAAATTAAGCGTAATTTTCTTATTATTATCATTAGGGTGTTCAACTTGTGAAACAATATTTATTTTATATCAATGTTATGCCTTGTTTTTACAGTACACCGCAACATAGAATATATACTCCATAATGTCGATGACTTCCTTTTCTTCGACAGTTCATTAAAATAAGTTAAGAAAACAGACTCAGAAAATGTGCCCGAAGCTTGATTTTCACTTTTCCATTTACAAAACTCATCGTAGGTTTTGATGTAAACCAGCCGTGATTTGTTGGGTAGCAAGTTTTCTACAATATCGGCCGCCTTCTCTTTCATAAATTCAGGTGTTAACACAATATCTTCTTCGTCACTTGAATGCATAATCGATTTATTATAATTCAATCGATTTATTATAAAGAAACACTAAACTTTGTGTCCGTACAATTCACAGTAAGTATTTGAAATGGCGCCAATTCACAATTTTTTTTTTCTATAATGGCAGCAAAGAACACAGAACAGTTTTTAATCTAATGCCAAACTCCTTGTCGCAAATATCGACCAATCAAATCTCGAGAATTTATTTGCACCAAAGAGTTTGAATTTCGAATCTTAGCGCAAGGAGTTTGTGTAAGCATTGAAATGGAGATCGGATATATTTTGTGTTCCAAATTCAAACAACAAAACAGTGAATAAAAACAAAACATTGAATAAAAGGCCTTTTTATTCACTGTTTTGCGTGAATAAAATAAGCTTTTTAGAGTAGGTATGGTATAAATTATGTTATACAATTTTTTCATAATACCTACCTTATTATTATTTTATCTGATTTTCAAGCGATTTAGTTATGCGAGGCGGTCTTTAACTTAATAAGTTAATATATTAATACAATATATAATATTCTAATACATTCAAAATATATAATTTATGTAACATGTTACTATTGTTCAGTTTTAATCATTTAGACTATACACCCAGAAAGGTTTGTAAATGTTTGTAAAATATGAAAGCTAGTGAAAATAGATGCTTTGCAAATATAATATCCACGCCGCTACCCAATAGATTGACTACCCACAGCCCCCAGATCTCACCGCCTCCCAGTTCCACACACTCATGACAAATAGCAAGTTTTTGAGGTTATAAATAAAGTGTTGCCTCGCTGCTGAAGATGAAGTGGCTCCAGACCTTGACAAATACTTGTTACATGCGACACAAAACTTGAGTCATTAGTCTTGGCGACTTGGAGCTATGTTGCGGAGGATGTCGCCAGGAATATTCGTGTTTGTTGCTCGTTTGTAATAGCTTTGATGCTTTATTAGTAAATTAATAAATTTATTTATATGCCAAAATAGAAAAGATAATACATTTTCTTCAAAAATACAAAGACCGTCTGAAATGAACAGTTTGATTTGAAGTTTGAAATTGGAAATTAATTTAATTAATTAAGTAGTTTTAGTTCTAATAAAATGGGAAAAATATAAGATTTAAAAAATTTATCGAAACTGCTAGTAAACGCGGTATTATGTACTTGTCTGTGGAACAAATTCTGCAGTAAACGTGAATAAAAAAACGTGATATAAGGGATCAAAATGACGAGATTTTTCAGTAGTCCGTTGTCTCCAGAGGTCACTTAAAACAATTGCGTTGAGCCTAGAATCAACAGTTGGGAAACATTTGGCATGCACGAGTTGGAGCCGACCCAAGCCGCGCGGCTGCTAAATCGACCGATGATATCATTACATGCAAAATGTAGACTAGCTTCAGTGTTAAACATTATTATTTATGAATAATAAAATTATAGTTCAGTGTACCGTTGCTCTTTGGATCTGCCAAGATTCTTCTTCGGTTATCATGTGAATATGTTGTGAATTGTTGAGATACGGACATGACAGTTTAAGACTGAGGCAGAAAGGTATCGTGGCGACAGCGGCAGTAGCTGTGCGGCGGTGGCGATCTGCGCCTGGCGCATGACAACTTTTTTATTTATTTATTTTATAAATTTAACAAAAGATCATGGCAGCATTGTAAACAGTCTCCTAGGTCCTAGGGCCTTCCTTATATAACTTGAGTTTAAGTTCTCATTGATTTATAAGTAACCTAATATTGTCTATACGAATTGTTATCAAAATAATGATTATTTAATTTTATTTTACAAATTTTCGGGAAGCTTACAGCTAAAAAAAAACACTAAAGTATAAAGACAATTGAATCCGATGGCCATTTAAAAGCTTCCACCGGTATACAGTACAATTGATTAACAGCAGTATCTACACTAAACACAACTGATATAATAAAAAACAGAGTACATTACATAATTAATTTACTTCATTACAAAATATTACATTATTTATTTATTTTATTCATTATAAATATAAATATTTAAATTACTTGATATTCATTAATTTAAAAAAGCTACCAAGTGTATGTCCTACAATACTTAAAATAGAATAAAAACATTGGCACCATGTCCGTGCATTGGTACAGTATAACACTCGTATCAGCGACTGTACAAAAAGATGCGGTCAAAAAACAGTTGTCATTGCAAAAACTGTTCACGCAATGGTAACAAAATGATAACTTACAAAAGGTTCACACAAACACATCAAAAGTGTCTAGGGATTAAGTACGTTTTAAAGTATTCCTGCAAATGAGGTTTATTATACAGACTTTTTTGGATAGCCATAGATTCTATTTAGTGAATTTTATTAGTTAAATAAAGAATTTGGTTTAAATTTCAATTATAAAAAGAAAACAACTGTCAATGAGCATTTCTATAAAACTAAAAACTGAAGCGATGACGTCATTTAACCCGAGAAGAGCTATTGGCTATTGGTCTTGGCACTACACAGAGCGTTGTAAGCCGCCTCTGAACACGCTATCGCATCACGGGCAGCGTGGCCGAGCGACATAGTCCTACCTATAGCACTCTGCTATCTTAGGGCCCGTTTACAATGGGCTCGTGCACACAGAGATTGGGAGGAAGAAGCATTTTGTGTGCTTCTCCGATGGATCTCGTTACGGAATGAGGCCGGATACAAGACGCCTTTGAGTTTGGAGAACCTCTGGACGTCATGCACGTTTAAGATTTAGTCAGGAAGGTCAACGGTATAGTGGGGAAAAAATAATGATATAGGTCTGTATTAAGATCACTGGAAGAACCGATCTCATTTGGAGATTTACGTGGAGAGGATTGTTTCTTTTAATTTGTTGGGTAATATCGTTTCAACTAATGCATGACAATGCACGTCCACACACGGCTAGAGTCTTAATATGCACTCTTCCCTAACCTGGTATTAACGTTCTGGCGTGGCCGGCTCAATCGCCAGTCCTCAGCCCAATGGAGCACGCATGGGATATGCTACAAAGAGGAGCGCTGCTGAGTATGGATGGCGTGCACACCGCATAACAACTTTTTGACTTCTTATAAAGCACGTGGGTAGCCAATCCTCAAATTGATTTTGATGAACTGACGTTAAGCATGCCAAATCGCTGGGATTCAGTTATTGTGAATGGCGGAAACACAGACTATAAACTATTTTATCTATACTACAAACATTTATAAAATCTTAATTTTTGCCCTTTTTTCAGCATTAGTTTAACGCCATTGATTTGAGTTAATTTGCCACAATTTGCAAAAAGTTAATTTGTACAAAATATAGGGGTGTAATCTAAAAAAAGGAATTAAAGTAAAAAGTCAATGATAGACTAAATTTGGTAAATGTTGACTGCAAATTTTTCGTGCAAAAAATGTATCCTTAGACACTGTATAAAAACCCAATATACATTTTAAGGTGCAGCCATATATAAGATAAGGTTTAAAAAATACTTTAAAACGATAAAGGATGGCAATGAATTATCTATAAGAAATCGATAAATTAGATTTTTTCAGAGTGGAATGCCTAAAAGTGGATGTACAAATTTTTATTTTAAAATACTGAAATAAATATATGTGAGTCATCAAGTCCTTATAACTTTTAATCCACCGTGCGACCGTGCAAAATAATTTAATGGGTTAATCGTAGGCGAGATCAAATGACTGTTACCGCAACGGCCACTTATACCATTAATTTATTATTTATTTACTATTTGATCAGCTTCCGACCCTCTACACCTTTATTATTATATTACAACAAGCGGATGTGTTCTGCACGCACGTGCAAACTTTATGCTAACGGCTTCGGGCCGCGTGTAGCTACGCCGGGTACGCGGTACGCGGTGGGTCAACCACTACACGAGGCCAGTCGGGTTACGTTGATAAAACCGTTTTGTACTCCATTTATCGTGAACAGTATTATACAGTATTGGAGTATTTACGATTTGCGATTTGTATCTTCATTACCTACTATGTCTGTTTTTCATAGTTAGGTGTTTAAGGCACTGTACTTTAGTACTTCTTTCACTGTTACAATGTGATAATAAAATATTTTTTTTATTCATAGCTAAAAAGTGAGCGAAACTACTTAAGATTTAAGGAATCTGTTAAAATGAAAACTTTAAGTATAAATAAATATTGCAAGTCATTACATTTCTCCAAAGCTTAGTCTAGATATTCAAAAAAAAAACATTCGATCTCGAAATATTTTGCGATGTAAAAGATTCGTTATCTTAAGTATTGTAAGTTTTTGTATTTTTAAAACTCAGTATATAAAGAACTTTTGACATATTTCACCCTGCAGTGACTGCCGCACTCAAGCGGCCATCGTGGGACGTGATTTGAATTCCAGTTAGACCACCCCGAAACATTGTGAACTAACTAATGTATTTAAACAGTTATAACTATTTTCAGAGTCGACTAATTTCTAAAATATTGCATGAAATACAATTTCATCAGCATCTTAGTAAACAAACCAAATGCAGCTATTCTGCTGCACAATTGAAACTTCGATGCCACGTTTACAATTTCGCACCTCCGAGCGCAGCCAAGCTTCGTTTAAAACAGAACATCTTGCATATTGCGCCACCTGTTACCTGCCGGAGCGTGATTACCTAATTCCGTGCGCACTCTACGAGTCCTAGATTCACTGGTTGACCTATAAATATAAAGCGTGTCAACTCTATTTAGACCTCTCGGTGACGCTGCATTGTTGGATGGCAAATTTAGAACAAAGTTTGAAAACGAGTTGGAAAGCTGATGCGACCCGGTTCTGTGGGCTTATTAATTTAGATTGGATTGTGGTTGTCTTTTGGGAATTTCAATTTTTAGGTTAACTATATAAATCTTGTTGTCAAATGTTGGCCGCATGCAGTTATCTATTCAAGTAAACGTCGAGCAGTACCAACAAGAGGGTCTCGATCTTACAAACAAGCTTTTTACTGCAATATCCAGTCCTGAAGGCTTTATTTTTCTACTAAAGAATTAGACTGTCTCATCATTTCACATAATACCGCAGCACCGGGTGCACCTGAGAAAGGAAACTCGTCTTTCCCCATCACAGAGCCAGTTTCCCTAATGCCCCTGAAACTAAAACTAAACTACATGTGCTTTGATTTTGTCTAGTGAGGGCCAAAATGCTCTGTTTAAGCGTGTCTCTAGCAAAATGTTTCTATGTAAGAGTTTGTTTTATTAACCGTATCTTCAAAATTTTTTGTGGTTCAATTTTAATACAACAATATTTATGCAAAATGCGCGGTCTGCAGGACCATGAAGAAATCTTTTTTCATTTGAAAAATGAAAACATTTAAAAAAACATGAAACAAAAGTACATTTTAATCGTTTACATCCCGCGTACAGGGTGGAGTCGGAGCGATATTTATTGCGCAGCGGAGTTAAATTGCTTTTTAAATGTATTTCGTGAGAAATGTAGTTCTTTATTAATTTTCTTTGTAAACCAGAATAATGTAAGTTTAATTTTTTCGGTATAATTTGATTGTCATTATAAATGTGTATGAAAAAATTTTACAGTTCAAATAATTTGTAATTACTTTTATTTCATATCCTTTTAAACTTAATAAGAGGTTTTAGTATAATAACCTAGCGATATCCATCGGGAACTTACATCAAATGGCCGTCGTCACGTGCAACCATCATCACTGAGCTTCATTGTAACTGCGCCCTGGTTAAAGGCATTATCATCTGGACTTAAGTAGTCCAATGCAATAAAAAAAGCTACAAACATTTTACTGAAATATGAAAAAAATTGTCTGAAAGCATTCATCTTCTCAGTTTAAATGACATTAAGATATTCCTTATCAGTAAGCTCGAGTTCCTCCACCCTGTATAAGGAACAAAGCCGAGCGGAGTTAATGACCAAGGCCCGTTTTGACTGTTTCCGCCATTCCTATATTGTTGTTGTTGTTGTTGCTCACTTTCTTTTGACGTCTCCGTTATTTATGAGGCCTTGGTACTCCGGGTTTGGATTTCTTCTGCTGGGTGTAAGTTCCTGAGGGCTCTTGGAGTGGGTAGCGGGTCTTGTCTTGGTTTTAAATTTTATTGGTGATGTCGTTTTCTTTGGGTTATAAGGTACATTTTTGTTTATTTAAACACGAGCTTTTGCCCTTATCTTCTAAATTTATACATTCCCCTAATTGTACTCTGACATGTAATGGGTCACCAAAATATGCTGAACATGTCAATACATCACAGCTTTCATCAGCCGCAAACTCGAACACAATCACCTGGGTACTCTTATAAAAGTGACTGCCGAGTGGCGTAGTGGGAGTAGTCCTGCCTCATACGCAGGACGGGCATTCATTTGTGTGATGAACGTAGATGTATGTTCTTGGGTCATAGTTTTAAATATATATATCGTCTACGAGTAAAACACAACCTCTGCTTACTTTGGAGCCATACAGGTAGTGTGTTTGTCTTGGGATTTATTATTATTAATAAATATAAATCATTTACGGAATTTTAGCCTTAGACCTTTCGGTAGTAACAATGACACCCTAAGTCCGTAAATGAGCATACGGTGTCCTTATACTAATAAGATTAATAAACTTGTGACAAAGTAATCAAGACATTAATCAAGACTTTTGAATCGGAAACATTCGTCAAAGCAAACTGTACAAATGTTATTAAATCATCTGTCCATGAAATATAACGATAAAATATGTCGAAAGAACAAGAAATACCTTTTGATGGCTCAGGTTCTGCGAATCAATATCAGAAAAACATGTTTGTAATTCCTAAACCGTATCAAAGTTTGTTCTCGAAAAAATTGTATGAACAAACATCATTACTTTGACCAAGTGCCAATGCCAATTAGGTGCATTTAACAAGTCAGTTACCTAGCTAAAGGACCCGCATCACAAAGCAAGCTACAGCTACATCACCATCTAAGCAAAATTCAATGGTAAAATGTATGTCTGCACGGAGAATGTCTAATTCAAATTCTAGCTGCATCTTAATTGTGTCTGCCATGTCTATGCTCGTATTTGAAGCGCGATTTTCTAGTTCCATATTTAAAGAGCAACTGTCAGTTTTCACCCGCCGAAGGCGCAGTAATACGCGCAGCGTTTGTTAAGTATCTCAAAGCAGCCCGAGTTCGCGCGCAATTTGCCTGTATATTAACATCTCGCTGAAATCCTTTTCATGTCTGACAGTTTTAAATGACGTCTTGTAGATGTTGTTCATGAAAATATCAGGAATTTTTTCTCTTTCTTCTGGATATTTTTATAAAAATGTTTGAAAGTAAATTCGATTCGAAATCCTATCGGGAGTTCACGTATCATTTCGGCATGTGTCGATTTGTATCCTTCTGTTGAACGCGGACGATTTCTCTATTGTTTACTGGACCCTAAACGAGATAAAAACTGCGGTTTTGTCGCTGGCAGCCGTGAGTGAGAGGTCATGATGATTGATAGGCGGCTCCTTTTTTCAGCGTGTTTACAAAGAGGCGTTACAGCGATTTTTGGTTCGGCGAACTTTTCATTTTGTCAGTTTTGATTCAGGTCGGAGATTGCGCCGAATATTTACTACGTAATGCGCCCAGCCTAAATAATCAATTTTTTTTGTATAAAATTGCCCACGTAAGATAAGGGCTAAAGTACACATTTGTAGTTTGTTAGCACTTAATGACTCTTTATCCGGCAACAAATATATTTAGCTTTTGAAATTGCTGATTCCGCTTATTTGTTTGTGTGCAGAGGGCTCTACAGCATACCGAATAACTAAATCCTGAGATCGTATATTAAAATTGATGAGAGAATTATTGGAACCAAAAGTTTGGTAACAAAAAGATAAAAGAAGCATAACTCGAACTAAGTTAACTGCAGTGTTTAGGCGCAGCGTGCCCATTACACATTACACATTCTACAAAATACAATATTACTATAGCCTTTTGGCTACGTTGCCCTCAATGCATTCAAGTTTAGATTTAGTGTTTTATTTGTAGTATAATTTTAACGTATAAAATTATTTATTTAATTTAATTTTTAAATTTGTCAATATCGTAAATATATTCTCTATCAAATTGGATAAGGAATCGTATCGCATGTCAAGGCGTCGCTCGTGAGATCTCTGCTTTTCCTCCGATTGTTAGTAAAAACATTTTGCCCGCGGCTTCGCTCGCTACAAAACTGTGAAGAAATAAGCGTATTGATGTGGTGGCAGCTTTCATTGATGGACGACCTACGGTAAGTGAAATAAATATTTGAATTTGAATGTTGAACTATTGAAAGAAGCACAAAGAAAATATTTTAATTGAAATAATGCTGCCCTCAATACGTTTCTTGGTTAACCTTCATGATTTCCAAGAGGAACTCAACAGGTGGTGCATCGTAAAATTTGCTGGGCTCTTAATAACTGCACAAGGAGACGATAACGTAAAAACTGTAAACAAGGAACCCGCTCGCTCGCGGTCGTCTTGGTTTGCGCGGTTTTCTTGGTCGTCGTCGTTAACATTTGAATCTTTTTGGATGAATGGTTTGAACGGGTCACTACATTTTTATGTTTACTGACAATGTTACAATATTTTAGATCTTCAAAAAAAGCTGGTCAAATAATGTCGCTAAATTAAGTAAAATATAGTTTCCTTGTTATTTATAGATACAATCATGAAAATATGAATAAAAATAAAAATTTTGTGAATATCCTCAAAAGAATTAATAAAGTTTCTGTATTTACGGATGTAACGTTACACGTTCCTTCACTAATAATTAATTAGTATTTTAGTAAAGAAATAATAAGTAATAAAAGATGTATTATTTTATCATATTATTATACTTAATATAATTATTGTTACTCAACTGCGCAAACAAAAAAGTATGCTAATGGTTCACTACCTACTTTGCCGCGCGAACCCTAACTTGCTTAGGAATTTTGTGGGCGGAGCCTAAATGGCGTGAGCGCCGGTTTTGCTAGAACATTCGCTGGCCTACGTGACGCAGACCTCGTCCGAGCGTTGGGCAGTGAGCGCGTACTCGTTTTAGTACTATTCTAGCTAGACTTCAGAGTTGAAAAGTAAAGTTTGTTTTAGATTCATAATTGCTATCGTACAACGTTTTTGTGCGCAGCATATTTTTTGATTTAAAAAACGATTTAAAAAACAAGTATACACGTATTGTATTTGCGCCTTTGTTCGCCTACCGAACAAAGGAAATTATATCTTGAAATCGTTATTCCCCGAAAGGGGAACTAAGCTGGAACTAAGCTGGAACTAAGCTGGGACTAAGTTGGAGCTAGTTGAAGCCCCTGTTTTGGTTCGACACACAACCCGCGTCCTGCTGCTGACCGCTGCCACGAGCCACCTTCCATCCTCGGCCGCCTCAGGGAAGTACGGGACTGTGGAAGCAAACAATAGTCGGGATCCGACCCTGCGACCCTAATTTTTTTTTTTAATTAAATTTCTTTTGTTGACCGGTTGTGCCGTGTTTTATTTATTAACTTACCAACACGTCGTTACCGTATGTCACACGGACACGAAAAGTTTTGTCTTGCTCGCAAGCCCGCTTATTTTATGATAATGGGTTTTAGAAAAATAAAAAAAACTGTAGGTACCTACTTATATTATTTTAAAAACTTCCGAAGTTTACCAGTTCAGAAATTAAATATTGTAATCGTTTTTTTTATATTGGCGAATAACTGTTGTTTCAAAACAAGAACTTTCCAAGTGTTTGAATCACCTGCGCTGACTTTATCTTTTACGTGACCTCTTATCTCACCCCAAAGAAAGTGTAACCCGCGCGATCACCATCAAAGCACCTATTTCTACTTAAAATAATAGGTCTTTACCTATGAAACTGCCGTTTTGCCGTACTGGCCATTTCAAATGAAAATATTTTTTTTTTGACTGATAATTCTAATTTCAAATTAATTTTATTTGACAAACATGGAATTCTTTTTCTAAAATCGTCATTTGTTTAAAAGTTAGTGTTTTGTTTTCAACGCATTCGAATATTTTTCGTCATCATGGATAAGTTAAAAATTCGAGTAATTATGGAGTATGAGTACCGTCGAGGCAGCAAAGTGGCACAAGCGGCAGGCAACATCAACGACGTTTACGGAGCGAACACTACAAACGAACGCACCACCCGTTATTGGTTTACCTGCTTCCGTTCTGGAAATTGTGACCTGAAAAATGAACCCCGTGGTCGTCCGAAAACTTTGGTCGACAATGACGAATTAAAGGCAATTTTGGAAGCTGATGAAACTCAATCCACGGCTGAATTAGCAGCAGCTTTCGACGTTAGCATCAAAACAATATTGGTCCATTTGCGTCAAATCGGCAAGGTAAAAAAGCTTGACAAATGGGTACCCCACGAACTCAATGACCGCCAGCGCGAAGTACGCGTGGAGACGTGCCTTGCACTGCTCAGCAGGCATACAAATGAAGGAATTCTGAACCGCATTGTTACTTGTGACGAGAAATGGATCCTGTTTGACAATCGTAAGCGCTCAGCAAGTTGGTTGGACCCTGGTTCAGCACCCAAACAATGCCCTAAACGAAAACTTACCCCTAGAAAAGTGATGGTCACTGTTTGGTGGTCTAACGCGGGTGTAATTCATCACAGCTTCTTGCCAAACGGGACAAACATTACTGCAGATGTGAACTGTGAAGAACCGAACACAATGATGGAGAAGCTCGCACGTCTCCAACCAGCTTTGGTCAATCGTTCGGCTCCACTGCTCCTGCACGACAACGCGCGACCTCATACTGCACAGCAGACGGTCTCCAAGCTACAAGAGTTGGGGTTGGAAGTTCTCCGTCATCCGCCGTACTCACCAGACCTTGCGCCTACAGACTTCTACTTTTTCCAGAATTTGGATAACTTCTTGGCGGGAAAAAAATTCAATACCCGGGAGGCAGTACAAAATGCCTTTGAAGAATTTGTTGCCTCCCGTCCAGCTGATTTCTTCAAGAAAGGCATCAATAAGCTACCAATGCGTTGGCAAAGATGCATTGATTGCATGGGTGATTATTTTGAATAATAGAAATAAAAAAATATATAAAAAAATTACGCTTCATTTATTTCGTGAAAAACGGCAATTTCATAAGACCTAATATAAAAAATATAATCTAGACAGCTTGTTAGCTAGTTAAATATTAATTATTTTAACATCAGTTTAAAAAATGTAAATCTTATTTTTTTAATTGGTAATATTTCCTGCAAGATAAAGTAGCTTTATGAAATACATCAAGCAAAATCCAAAACCTTTGATGTCAACAACCAAGCTTAAGCTTTAATAAATATAATTGTATCCACTTCACAAGTTGAAATCAAACAGACAATCCATTTAAAAACCACAAAGAAAGAAGAATCCTTAATGCTTAGCGATTGGAAGTAGACTTTCAGAACAAAGCACTTTACTGGAAGTGTTACCGCGCAGCGCGAGTGCTTCTTGCCTCTTGAATGCCACTTCCAGGGGATTCGTCTTCAAGTGCATTCCTCTAACAAGTCATTAATAAATTTGAAACGATTAAGTTCAAGCTTCGGACTTCGTTTAAAGAGTTTTTTTTTAAATATGCTCATTATCAATTAGCTGAGGCTTTTGAAGTATTTGTCTGTCTGTCTTCAATTGAAATAGAAATGTAAATGTGATTCAAATTCTAAGGTTTCGTAAATACTCCATTAAAAAATTAAATGCTTGGGTATTTTATTGCGATAAGTTTAACAAAATAACCATCTTAAAAGCATTTTTTCCATGTGGCTTATTTTTATTTCATACTATCAAGGCGATTTCTAACTTCTTTTTTTGTATCAGCTGATACTTGTAGCGCAGGTTTATCCTTATTTAAGTTTTGGCAGACCTTATATATTATGTTAGTTCTAGCCTAATACAGACAATAATATACTATATTCTAAAGCGACATTTGTAACTGGAATTATGAGAAATTAACATTTTTAATATTATCTTACGTTATTTTTAATTTAATTTAATCCAAGTTACTCGGTTCTTGACTTTTTTTAAGTAAGTAAGAAAGCCTCGGTATCCTCAATACCCGAGCCGTCCGCGGTGTCTTCAACACCCGCCCCCGCGCCATTAAAATCGCTCGAAGTAACCGCGTCTCCGTTGGTCCCATCGAAGCCAGCGACGCGCTGCGCTCCCGTCCGCGCGATGGACCGCGGTATGTAATCTTTGCAAAGAGCAAAAAATTACCTATCTCAAAGCAACGAAGGCAGGTGATTCAATTAAAATCCAGGTCGCGACTATCGACGACTTTAGAGCGTTCACTAGGTTACTTTCTTTAAAACAAATCGCGTATCACACCTACGCCCTCCCGGAGGAGCGTAAGATCCGCGCAGTACTACGGGGCATCCCGTTCGAGCTCGCGAATGAAGAAATCCTCGAGGACCTTAAGTCCCAGGGTTTCCCGGCCGAAGCAGTGCACAAGATGCACTCCAACCGCAGTACGGGTTTCTTGGTAGGGTTCCTTTAGCATTAGTTATCCTATCTAATACTCCCAACTCGAAGGAGATCTTCAGAGAGGCTCGCACAATTTGTGGACTCTCGAATATCTCCGTCGAGCGTCCCAACCCCCGCGGTCACCCTGGGCAGTTCCACCGCTGCCAGCTCTATGGCCACGCAGCGGCTAACTGCTCAGCTCCCCCCAGGTGCGTTAAGTGCCTGGATCCCCACATAACGAAGAAGTGCACTCGCACTCCCGAATCCACTTCCCCCCTACCTGTGTGCTCTGCGGCCAGTCCGGCCACACAGCTAACTACAGGGGTTACCCGCGCACTCCGCGCTCCACCGCCAAGAGGGCCGCGCCTGAACCGGCGCCGCCGCTCACTCCCGCTAACTTCCCGCCGCTGCGCAACCGGGGTCCCCCGGAAGCAAAGCCCGTTCAGCCGACGCCTACTCCGGCTCTGTCTTGGAGGCAGCGTCCGGCCGTTCCACCTGCACCTTCCCGTCCTATCCCAGCTCCCGTAGCTCCCGTAGGGCCGCGTCCTGCTCCGTCATCTTCACCTCAGTCGTCATTAGCTGAGGACATGAAGACCGTGTTCGACGTCATTCAAAACGTCGACATCAACGAAATTTCCGTACTCGCACGCAAACTGCGAGCCGTCCGCTCTCCTCAAGAGCGTTTATTCGCGTTAGCCGAGCATCACTCGCTTCTAAGTTCGTTATAAATTTTATTTTTATATAAATTCGTAAATAAGTAAATTATAATGTCTAGACCCGCGAATCCCGCGTCCAGTCGTATTAAACCCAAGGGCTTATCCCCAAAATCTTTTAACGCTCGTAGCCTTAGCACCAACCTTCCTGAGCTCAAATTGTTCCTTCAGAACAAAGAGCCAGACTTATTGCTTCTCCAGGAGACATGGCTTACTCCAAACCGCTCCAGGGGATTGGCTATTCCTAAGTACGCGTTTACTCGCAACGATAGGCTCAACTCCGACGGTTTTGGCGGCACCGCTATATATTACAAAAGAGGCTTCCATTGCTGTCCTCTCCCTACCCCTCCTCTCCTCAACATGAAAGCCACTGTGTGTAGATTGGCTATGACTGGTCATCCAACCATCATCATAGCTTCAGTCTACATACCTTGTGGCTCCAGACCAACCCGCAGCGACTTTGAGGCCATTCTCGCCCTCAGCCATTCAGTCATTATGTTCGGAGACTTTAACTCTAAACATACTGACTGGACGTGCCTATCGACCAACACCAGTGGTATCGCTCTCCTCGACATCACTAACTCACTTGACTTAGACGTCATATCTCCCATCACTCCCACTCACTATCCCAACAATCCGAACTACTCTCCTGACATCCTCGACTTTGCAATTATCAAGCGAATCAATCTCGATCTCAGGTCTATAGAACCGCTCCATGACCTAGGCTCTGACCACCGTCTGACCCCATCTCCCTCGTGCTAGGTGCGCCTAACGATAACGCCACATCTCCTAAGACCTTTACCAACTGAAAAGGCTTTAAAAATACGGTAGTTACAGCCTTAGAGGCCCCGAACTCTCCGCTCGCGATTTCGCCCGACCAATTAGATAGCCCGATTAAAATAAATTCAGTAGTCGATACTCTCACTGATGCTATCAACTCAGCCATCAGCGATAACGAAAAGGTTGCTAAGCAAGGCAAACCCGCGCTTCCCCTAGCCGTTAGCAATCTCATTAAAGCCAAGAACACGGCTCTCCGGAGAGCCAGGAAATATCCAACGCCCGCATACAGAACAGCTACGAATCAGCTTCAACGTAAAGTTAGGTCTTGCCTCGCGGAACTCCGAGACGCTCAGTTTAACGATCTCATGGAGAATATCTCCCCGTCCCACCAAGCGTATTATCGAATGGCCCGAGCCTTACGCGTAGAAACCGCCTCTCACGTTCCTCCTCTCACTCGTCCCGACGGCACTATTGCCTTTGAAGCCGAAGAGAAAGCCGAATGCTTCGCTGACGGCATAGCGGCACAATGTTCGCCCAGCACGCAACCCGCGGATCCCTCCCACATCCAGGCGGTGGAGGACGAAGTTCTCCGCAGAGAATCTCTCCCCATCACCGATGACCCCGTCACAGTATCTAATGATGTAATTTTGCTTCTCATTAGAAGTCAAAAGTCCAAAAAGGCTCCGGGTGCGCATGGAATTTCCAACCACGCACTTAAGCACCTGCACCAGCAGGTGCTTACCTTGTTAGCTATCACCATAGCTACTTTCCAAAAGCCTGGAAAGAAACGACAGTCATAGGCATTCCCAAGCCGGGTAAACCTCTGAACATCCCGGCTAATCACAGACCCATCAGCCTCCTCAAGGCAATGTCTAAACTTCTCGAAAGAGTCATACTCTCTTGAATGCGGAACCATCTGTTTCGAACGGATGGCGATCCTCTCATTATTCCCCACCAGTTCGGCTTTCGCGCTAAGCACTCCTGCCCCCAGCAAGTCCATCGAATCGTCGAGAACATACTCGAAGGATTCTATCCGCGTCGTAATAAAACAGTCACGGTTCTCTTTGACGTAGCCAAGGCTTTCGACAAAGTCTGGCACAGCGGTCTCGTTTATAAACTCTACAAAATAGGCTTACCGGATCGCCTAGTCAGGTTAATTGCGTCGTTTCTCAAAGACCGTACGTTTCGATTTAAACATGAAGGCACGCTTTCCGCGCCTCATCCCATAAAGGCTGGAGTCCCTCAAGGCTCAGTCCTCGCCCCTCTGTTGTAAACCGTGTACACCAACCACATCCCCATCGCGCCGAAAGGCGTCAAACTCGCCCTCTTTGCCGACGACACCGCACTCTACACCAAAATGTCACAGTGTCCCAGGCCTCGTCATCAGACTCCAAAAGGCCGTAAACGCCCTCGGTGTTTGGTTTCAAAAATGGCGTATCGATGTCAACCAAGAAAAGAGTTCTGCTATTCAATTCGACTACAAACTCCATAATCGCTACAACGATCCTCACATTCGAATGTTAGGTATTCCCATCCCCTGGAAGCGCAGTATTAAATACTTAGGCGTCACCTTAGATCAGACGCTTTCATTCAAGCCACACGTCGATAGAGTAACGAAACTCGCGCGTTTTTACTTAAGCCACCTATATAGTATGATAGGAAGAAAAAGTAAAATGTCTTTCAGAAATAAACGTACGCTTTATAAGGTCTGCGTTAGACTCGTCATGTCATATGCTTCGCCAGTCTTTGCCCACGCCCAACTCTCCGTCCTGTATAAACTGCAAGTAGTTCAAAATCTATTTTGCCGCAGGGCCACAAACGCACCTTAGTACGTGCGTAACGCGAACCTGCACAGAGATCTTGAACTACCTACAGTGCAACAGCACCTCAAAACACTCTCAGAATCGTTCTTCAAAAGCGCCGAAACTCATCCCAATCATCTTGTTCGAGATTCAGTCTCGTATACTGCTCCTGTCTTAGATTCGAAATTCAAAGTCATTAGACCGAGAAACGCGCACACTGGCGAACCCACGCAATTAACTTTAGATCTCTTGACCCTTCAGGCCGCAAATTCTAATTCCAACGTAAATTCTAATTCTAACGTAAATCCGAATTAATGCAATTTTATTTTTTCAATTTTTAATGTTTTTATTATTTACTTTTTATTTTGAGCACCTTCTGTGCTATATATTCACCTTTAGTGCTTTGAGCACCTTCAGTGCTATGTAAATCCCAGCAGGTGACCCCTTAAGGGCCCCGCTAGCGCGGCCTCTTTCTCCAATTGGCCGTCGCTCAGATGAAGGCTGTGTGGCAAAAAAATTGCACGAGCCGATAGGGGGTTTTTTAGTGGGTAGAGGTTCTGGTAGGCGACGGGACGAGTCCCACATAACTCTGGATAGCGTGCGCCAGAGTATGCGTCAGAGCATTTTCTATCCTCCTGCCCTTCCCGTGGAGGGGAACAAAAAAAAAGGGCACAGTTCGAAAAAAAATGCGTTGCATTAAGTGAAGCTATGTGTAAGTTACTGGATTCGAAAACAGATTTTAGCTTGTTAGCTCTGAAATCGTTTCTGAGCAAGCAAGTATTGAAATCTCCCATAATTATAGAATCCAAGAAAATATCCTCTAGAAGTTGCTCGAGTAATGAAAAGTAGTTATCGTGCAATGAAGGTATATATATGATAATAGTATATTATGCAACTAGTGAATAAAGGACGGATTTAAAGCGAGGGCCGTAGATGAGTCACGAGCAAGTGAAGGATCCTAATGATTGAATCACGAGCTGCGCTCGTGATTCAACTGTTAGAATCCTGAGCGACGCGAGTGATTCATGGCCCTCGATATAAATTCGTACTTTATTCAGGAGTTGCATATTATACTTTATACCATGACTACGAGAACAAGACATAATTTAAGCGAAAATAGAAATTTAATCAAGAAATAATAAATGTTACATTAATTGAAATGGACATTAAAATTAGAGCAATGACTGAAATTAAGCGTAATTTTCTTATTATTATCATTAGGGTGGTCAACTTGTGAAACAATATTTTTTTTTTTTTTATAATGGCAGCAAAGAACACAAAACAGTTTTTAATCTAATGTCAAACTCCTTGTCGCAAATATCGACCAATCAAATCTCGAGAATTTATTTGCACCAAAGAGTTTGAATTTCGAATCTTAGCGCAAGGAGTTTGTGTAAGCATTGAAATGGAGATCGGATATATTTTGTGTTCCAAATTCAAACACCAAAACAGTGAATAAAAGGCCTTTTTATTCACTGTTTGGCGTGAATAAAATAAGCTTTTTAGAGTAGGTATGGTATGAAAGAACTTTTTTGTGCTTCAGAATAGAATCAACAAACACGTATTCTATATTTGAGACAGAGTTGTTAGTGGATTGCGAAATAACTTAAGACAGATAGCAACACCGCCTCCAGTTTTTTCGACTTGATCGTTACGAATTAAGTGAAAACCCGGTAGACCATACGATGATGACGCTAAGCACGGTTTTAGCCAAGTCTCTGACACAAAAGGGCATGGAGATTATCAACTTCAAAAGAATCCAGCATATCTACATGGTGGGCAGGAATACTCTGTGTATAATGTATGATTATATACATTATTCGCCAGGCCCGAGAATTCAGTGTTTAATAACGAATTAGACGGATAGACTTAAGAAACTACTGTTGTTACTATTCAATTCGCCTGTAGAACATGATTTAAAAGACAAAGAACATGCACTTTCTTCAAGGGATATATTATGTACTCATATAAAATATTAATAATATAAAATAAAATAAAAATACTTAAACTATAAGAATAAAAATAAATAATAATATACAACTTTAAAATCCCAGTAAATAAAAAGAATATAAATGTGTAATTATACCGATTTTTTAAAAGGCGCACTTTATCCTCCAGCTATTTTACAAACAAAAATGATACAAAACTTTGGAACGTGTAAAATAATTTCGTAGTGACGCATATTTGACAGGGTACACTTCAAATTCAAACTTCAAAACTAACGAAAACAAACATGGCTTTTTAAAGTTAATCTTCACGTAAAAAAATAAAGATTACATTTTAAGAGATTGAAAGAGACAAACAAAAATAAAAAAAATTGTCTTCTACACTATTTGTATCAAAGTTATTTTCTAACCTGCAAGTTTTTGAAAACGTAAAGTACCTAAATAACGAATTTATTGACCTTTGATGAAATTTACTCATTCAAAAGTATGTTCACAGATATTTATTTTAATTTTGCAATAAGTCCTATCAAACTATAACACTTACCAAAAATACACCCTGAACGTTAAAGTAATTCACTACGTAAAACAAAACCAACTGCGAGCTTCCATACAACCACTATACAAAAATTATCAATTCACATAAAATGTTAAAGAATTATACACATAAACCTTCCTCTGAAATCACTTTCCATCGGCGAAAGTGCAGACACGTCACCCTGTCAACGTGAAGGTACTAGTTCAATGCTACAAGCTGTACATATCTATGTAGAGTGATGACCCTTCTTCCCATTTCTCGCTCCGATCGCCACGCGGTGCGGACGTGCAAGCCCCGTTCTCCGTTGATCGGTCCTTTCCCGCTATTCCGTGGCGCTCAGTCTACTGACGTCACAGTCCAGCGTGTTGGTTCCGTGCTACGGTTTTCAAGGTTTTCTACTCCGTCTGAGTGCTATCGAAGTGCGTATTTTTCTTTGCGACCCTTAGTCTTCAAAGTGCTGTGCTAAGTTGTGTTGTGCTTGTGCTGAGTGCAGTGTTGTGCCCAGCGTAAGTAGTCTGGTTTCAGTGCAAAGGATACTTAACGGTGACAACGAATTTGTACTGAACCAGTCCTTTTATTTTTATTTTTTATTTCTCTTCTCTATTTTATTTATTTTTCTTCTATTTTCATATTTATTTTTATCATATCTGTGTGTTTTCGTGTGTATTTGTCCTTTCTGTCGGTAAAGGTTGACCCTAATGTGGTCAACTCTTTACCTGCGTACCCTTTTTTAGGTTTCTAGGTAGCGGCCTTCGGCGTACTACTGTTAATTTTAAGTTTTCCTCCCCAGCCCCCCTACCGCTGGTAGGGAGGTTAGCCGCTAGGATTTTGCTAGGTTTTAGGAACTAGGCATCTTTTATAATACTTATATTTATTAATATTACTGACCCAACTCTCCCTTATGGATCCGCTAAGCGTTATTAACGCGTTCACCCAGGCACTTGCTGCGGTAGGCGTCTACATCCCGAATGACATCATAACGCAGGCCTTGCAGGCATCAATCGCGTCCCCGGCCCCTCAGGCCTCAACCCCGGCCCCTCAGGCCTCAACCCCGGCCCCTCATGCCTCAAACCCGGCCCCTCAGGCCTGCAACGTCGAGACCCCTCAGGTCTACAGCTCTTCCTCGTCTCCCGCCTCGTCCGAGATGGACTGCGAATCGGTCGCATCCTCTCACGCGTCGCTTCGCAAGCGTACCGCTCCCGGGAGCGACGCCGAACCCGCGTCTGATACGTCATCAGATGCCGTCACCTTAACCGGCTCTCCTGAGCCCGCGTTTCAACTTGTCGCCAAGCGCTCCAAGAAGCGCTCGAAGAAAGCTTCGGTATCATCAATACCCGAGCCCTCCCCGGTGTCTTCAACACCAGCCCCCGCGCCGTTAAAATCACTCGAAGTTACCGCGCCTCCGTCGGTCCCATCGAAGCCAGCGACGCGCTGCGCTCCCGTCCCACCGAAACCTCAGCTCCCTCCGCCCGTCTTCCTGCGTGAAAAAGCGCGCTGGACCGCGGTTTCTAACTTGTGCAAAGAGCACAAAATTAATTACTTAAAAGCCGCCAACGCTGGCGATACAATCAAAATTCAAGTAGCGACCGTCGACGACTTCCGCGCGTTTACCAGGTTACTCTCGTTAAATAAAATCGCGTATCACACCTACGCCCTCCCGGAGGAGCGTAAGATCCGCGCGGTACTACGGGGCGTCCCGTTCGAACTCAGTAACGAAGACATCCTCGAGGACCTTAAGTCTCAGGGTTTCCCGGTCACAGCAGTGCACAAGATGCACTCCAACCGCGGTAGGCGTTTTCCTTTAGCTTTAGTAATCCTGTCAAATACTCCCAACTCGAAGGAGATTTTCAAAGAGGCTCGCACAATCTGCGGACTCTCGAACATCTCCGTCGAGATCACCTTCCCGACCCATCCCAGCTCCCGTAGCTTCCGTAGGGCCGCGTCCCGCTCCGTTATCCGTACCTCAGTCGTCGTTGGCTGAGGATATGAAGACCGTGTTCGACGTTATTCAAAACGTCGATATTAACGAAATTTCCGTACTCGCACGCAAACTGCGAGCAGCCCGCTCTCCTCAAGAGCGTTTATTCGCGTTAGCCGAGCATCACTCGCTCCTAAGTTCGTTGTAAATTCTTTTATTTTTGTATAAATTCGTAAATAAGTAAATTATAATGTCTATGGCTTATCCCCAGTATCTTTTAACGCTCGTAGCCTTAGCACTAACCTTCCCGAGATTAAACTGTTCCTTCAGAACAAAGAACCTGACTTATTCCTTCTCCAGGAGACATGGCTTACTCCAAACCACTCCAGGGGATACGCTATTCCTAAGTACGCGTTTACTCGCAACGATAGGCCCAACTCCGACGGTTACGGCGGCACCGCTATATATTACAAAAGAGGCTTCCATTGCTGTCCTCTCCCTACCCCTCCTCTCCTCAACATGGAGGCCACTGTGTGTAGATTAGCTATGACTGGTCATCCGACCATCATCATAGCATCAATCTACATACCTAGTGGTACCAGACCAATCCGCAGCGACTTTGAGGCCATTCTCGCCCTCGGCCATTCAGTCATTATGTTCGGAGACTTTAACTCCAAACATACTGACTGGACGTGCCTATCGACCAACACCAGCGGTATCGCTCCCCTCAACATCACTAACTCCCTTGACTTAGACGTCATATCCCCCATCACTCCCACTCACTATCCCAACAACCCGACCTATTCTCCTGACATCCTCGACTTTGCAATTATCAAGCGAATCAATCTTGATCTCAGGTCCATCGAACCGCTCGATGACCTAGGCTCCGACCATCGCCCCGTCTCCCTCGTGCTAGGCGCGCCTAACGATAACGTCACATCTCCTAAGACCTTTACCAACTGGAAAGGCTTTAAAAATACATTAGTTTCAGCTTTAGAGGCACCGAACTCTCCGCTCGCGATTTCGCCCGACCAATTAGACAGCCCGATTAAAATAAATTCAGTAGTCGATACTCTCACTGATGCTATCAACTCAGCCATCAGCGACAACGTAATCATTGCTAAGCAAGGCAAACCCGCGCTTCCATTAGCCGTTAGCAATCTCATTAAAGCTAAGAACGCGGCTCTCCGTAGAGCCAAGAAATATCCCACGCCCGCATATAGAACAGCTACGAATCAGCTTCAACGTAAAGTTAGGTCTCGCCTCGCGGAACTCCGTGACACTCAGTTTAACGATCTCATGGAGAATATCTCCCCGTCCCACCAAGCGTATTATCGAATGGCCCGAGCTTTACGCGTAGACACCGCCTCTCACGTTCCTCCTCTCACTCGTCCCGACGGCACCATTGCCTTCGAAGTCGAAGAGAAAGCCGAATGCTTCGCCGACAGCATAGCGGCACAATGTTCGCCCAGCACGCAACCCGCGGATCCCTCCCACATCCAGGCGGTGGAGGACGAAGTTCTCCGCAGAGAATCTCTCCCTATCACCGACGACCCCGTCACAGTCTCTAATGATGAAATCTTGCTTCTCATTAGAAAGCAAAAGTCCAAAAAGGCTCCGTGTGCGGATGGAATTTCCAACCACGCACTTAAGCACCTGCCACAGCAGGTGCTTACCTTGTTAGCTATCATCTTCAATGCCTGCTTCGACCATAGCTTCTTTCCAAAAGCCTGGAAAGAAGCGACAGTCATAGGCATTCCCAAGCCGGGTAAACCTCTGAACATCCCGGCTAATCACAGACCCATCAGCCTCCTCAAGGCAATGTCTAAACTTCTCGAAAGAGTCATACTCTCTCGAATGCTCTCTCGAATGCGGAACCATCTGTTTCCAACGGATGGCGACCCTCTCATTATTCCCCACCAGTTCGGCTTTCGCGCTAAGCACTCCTGCCCTCAGCAAGTCCATCGAATCGTCGAGTACATACTCGAAGGATTCTATCCGCATCGTAAAAAATCAATCGCGGTTCTCTTTGACGTAGCCAAGGCATTCGACAAAGTCTGGCACTGCGGTCTCGTTTTTAAACTCTATAAAATAGGCTTACCGGTTCGCCTAGTCAGATTAATCGCGTCGTTTCTTAAAGAGCGTACGTTTCGATTCAAACATGAAGGCACGCTCTCCGCGCCTCATCCCATAAAGGCTCGAGTCCCGCAAGGCTCAGTCCTCGCCCCTCTGCTGTACACCGTGTACCTACACTAATGACATGCCCATCCCGCCGAAAGGCGTCGAACTCGCCCTCTTTGCAGACGATACCGCCCTTTACACTAAAGGTAAAAGGATCCCGTATAACATCACCAGACTCCAAAAGGCCGTAAACGCCCTCGGTGTTTGGTTTCAAAAATGGCGTATCGATGTCAACCCAGAAAAGAGTTCTGCCATACTATTCGACCACAAACGTCGTAATCGCCGCAACGATCCCCACATTCGAATGTTAGGTATTCCCATCCCCTGGAAGCGCAGTATCAAATACTTAGGCGTCACCTTAGATCAGACGCTTTCTTTTAAGCCACACGTCGATAGAGTAACGAAACTCGCGCGTTTCTACTTATGCCGCTTAAATAGTATGATAGGTAGAAAAAGTAAAATGTCTTTTAGAAATAAACGTACGCTTTATAAGGTCTGCGTTAGACCCGTCATGTCATATGCTTCGCCAGTCTTTGCCCACGCCAATCCCTCCGTCCTGTATAAGCTGCAGGTGGTTCAAAATCTCTTCTACCGCAGGGCCACAGACGCACCTTGGTATGTGCGCAACGCGGACCTGCACAGAGATCTTGAACTACCTACAGTGCAACAGCACCTCAAAACACTCTCAGAATCGTTCTTCGAACGCGCCGAATCCCATCCCAATCATCTTGTTCGAGATTCAGTCTCATATACTGCTCCTGTGTTAGATTCGAAATTCAAAGTCGCTAGGCCGAGAAACGCGCACACGGGCGAACCTACGCAGTTAACTTTAGCTCTCGAGGCCCTTCAGGCCGCAAATCCTAATTCTAACGTAAATTCTAATTCTAACGTAAATCCGAATTAATGCAATTTTTATTTTTCATTTTTAATGTTTTTATTTTTACTTTTCATTTTTGAGCACCTTCAGTGCTATGTGAATCTCAGCGGGTGACCCCTTAAGGGCCCCGCTGGCGCGGCCTCTTTCTCCAATTGGCCGTCGCTCAGATGAAGGCTGAGTGGCAAAAATGCACGAGCCGACAGGGGGTTTTTTAGTGGGTATGGTTCTGGTAGGCGTCCGGACGAGTCCCACATAACTCCGATCGCGCGCGCGGAGTATGCGTCAGAGCATTTTTTATGTCCTCCTGCCCTTCCCGTGGAGGGGAACCAAAAAAAAAAAAAAAAAAAACCCATCCTTGGACTGGGAGAGACCAATGTAGCGCACATTTCACCGAGGTCATTAAAACGGACTCTTGACGGCGGAGAGGCTCAAATTCACACTTTTACCGGTCACTTAAATAATTTATTGGAAGACTGAAGTTCCTAAGTCTGACCACGCATCTGTGCCAAAATATTATGTGATAGTCCAAAATATGACAGGTAAAACAAAGATAAGGAAGGATTTAGAGAATATAATAAAGGTTTAATGAATTTACGGGATTCTTACCACGATTTTCGATTTTTATTTCGCGCGTCCGATATTTCGATGCTGTTGATTTCGATGAAGCACCATGATCAGACCGCAATCATGGTGCTTGCAACAGCTTGAAAATCGTGGTAAGAATCCCGTAAATTCATTAAATTATAGTGAAAATAACCGCGATAGTTTAAAACAGTTATAATAAAGGTTGGGCCGGACTTTTATATAGTAATTTACAATATTATAACCCCACCAATATACAGAACTTATATTTTATGAATTATCACAAAGCTCACATAAACGTGAATGAATATAACGGACAATATAGTAGCTCACATAAATCTCACTACTGAGATTTGAACCTAGGACCTCAGCACTAAAATTTCTCATCTTTCCCAGTCTACTAGGATCATAGGATAGGTCAGCATCATACAATATTGGTCGACTCCTAAAATGCCAGTTCTGGATTTTTCACTTTCTACAAAACAAACTTGCATCAAGTTGGTTCCAAATTGCAATCACATTGTTTTAGTAAATAAATAATTACTAAACTATGACAAGATTATAAAGGAGGCAGATACCGTCCCATAAATTTCTGGGCTATGGTGTTAATATCTTGAAAATTGTGTTTTCTATAAGAAACATACATTTGAAGTGTTCACCAAAAATTTGAAAACATTTGTACTTCTAGAAGTTAAGATATTAGGTCTTAACATCCAGATATCTTTCTTGAAGCCTCTACCTAAATATATGTTTTTGTGACAAGATTTATTTATCAGATTATTAATGTTGTTTATACATATTTCTGTATAAATATTCTTTTAATATAAACATAAAAAAAATGTATACAGACAGACATAAACAGGTAATACAAAATTCAACATACTTTTTAAAGCATAACTAAACTGAATGTTAAAAATAATTCTGACTGGGAAACAAGTAAGTGGTTTAAAACTGGAGTCTTTAGTCAGGCCACATGGCTTCTTCCTTACTTGTTTTCCATAAATATAAGAATATATATGGGAGTTTATAAATAAATTGATAACTCTGTATAAATAAAACCATGACATATTCATCTTTACATTATTTATTCATCTTCAATTATTATTAGAGCATAATCCAAGGGTTGAGCTGGTGGTACAATATATTGTTGGAAACTAGCCCAGCTGAGGTACCATATAATTGACATCACATGGGCGCAGCAGCCTACAGTCCTCCTACCTACAATAGAATTACAATAATATTCTAGGATGGACTCTCTGCCCCTTAGAGAGCTGTCAACTAATATATAAATAAAATATATCTTTCGGCTAATATGTCTCGATTGGATTCGACCGCGGAGAAGCCATGATGCATTTGAAGTTGACAGCTCTCGCAGAAGGCTGCTGCTAATTTCTTTGTTAAACTTCAATAAGATAACCATTATCACCCCTTGTATGCTCCCCAAAATAGGACCGTGCCTGTTTAATTTGATATGTGCCTAACGATATTAATATGAGCTCTTCATATGTAAGCTGGGGAAAATTATTTAAATTGTCATTTTGTACAGTAATTGTTTCAAAATCAGCCCTTCGTCTATTATAATTATTCCTAATAACAAAATCAGCTAATTCATTGGGTTTATTCATATTTTCATTTATTTGATTAATTATTTCCCCAGCATCTACACGATCTACTATAGGAGGGTGAAATCTATTCAGCAGAGCAGCCGCCACCTCAAAATCTTTCGCTAGACTTTTATTAGAACTATTAAAATACGCTTGCCGTAACAACTTAAAATCCCTTTTAAATCTACCGTTCACAACTTCATCAACCCACCTACATATGGTGACGGCTCTCGATTGGTTAGCTGAAATTGTAGAAAGTTGTGTTTCACTCTCCTCTAGAGACCCAGGCACGTAAGTCCTATATCCACACCTATTTAAGATTGGTAAGGTATCCCGAAAGCCCCTATCCAATATTAATGCATCACCTGCTCGAAAATATTCCCGCATTAGAGAATTCACATTTAAAAACTCGTGTTTTATTATATCTGCATCTGTTGTGGTGGCTGGATAGGGACCCAATACATCAATTATGTGACCATCTGTGCATACCAATAAAAAGGGTTTCACTAAATTCCTATATTTATGTAAACTATATGTTCTTTTTTGAAATAAATAATTGGAACTTTTTTCTATGTAGCAGTAGGTGCCATCAAGTATTATAATTGGTCTACTTTCTCCTTCATGATTACCAAATAAAGCCTGTGGTATTAAAAGATTTTTTGCATAACTTCCTGCCTATTTATATGATTTAAACCTAGGAACTATATAGAATATATATATAGAAATAATCTAGGAACAAAATACTCACATACAAGTTCCCGGGCCTGATTTAAATATTTTTCAAAAGTTTTTCTGGACACTTTTAATAAAGTGCACAATCGCTCATTAGACTCACCAGTTCTAAGCTTCATTAGGTATGAAGCTAAGATAAGTAATCCTTGGGGAACTTCTAGGAATTGTGGTGTCTCATTGAGTATTTCATGAAATTGTGTTTTTGAGAACCCAATCCAGGTATGCACAATATTTTCATCCATATCATCAATATTTCTGAAGTTTCAATATATTATGGTTTTCTATTTCTTTTAAAGTAAACATATCATGCATATGTCTTGCAGTAAAATTCTAGGTATAGTTGTTTCTTAGACTATCTAGGAAAACCCAAGATTCTACAACTAGGTGCACATCACATAGACGATTACTTGGAGGAATGTAATACTTAAATTGACTGAATAACATTTTTCTTGTTGTCAGTGGTACTCTGTGTCTGTCTGCCCTGTGGCAGCCTTCAATAAAACACTGACTTGCTGTTTCCGGGGCTCTCATATATTCAGACAAATATATTGTTTGTTGCAATGGTTGTATATTCTGTTCTGGGGGTTGAACAGCTGGTTCATCAGTTTGAGCTGAATTCTGTTCTGGGGGTTGAACAGTTGGTTCATCAGTTTGAGCTGAATTCTGTTCTGGTAGTACAGTTGGTTCATTGATTTGAGCTGAAGTTGATGGTCTTGAGATCATATGAACCCTGGCTCTGTCTGCCAGCACCCAGCATGAATGACATATGCGGCTCAACTCATTAACCTAAAAAAGATATATTAATTTAATACACAGAAAAATACACAAGAATTTGGGAAAAGTTTGAAGTTGCAGCCTGTGTGTGACATGTATTAATTAAATACAAAGTAAAAATATGTTTGTTGGGAGTCTATCATAATTATCACATTTTTTAACACTTCTTTCAAAAATTAATGTCAAAACTACTTACATGTCTAGGCATTATCCATTCACTTATAACATTATATATAGCCGTTTTACGAGCAGAACCAGTGTGAAGAAGATGTGTGATTTTTTGTCCTGCCAAAGAACGCCCACATCGGACACAAACACTGGAGTGGCCAACTGGTCCCGGTTGTTCAATAGGCACTCTTCCTGTAACGGCTTCTTGAGCCAAGTCCCAACAAGCCTGGCTTATGCTGTCACTGCTGTTGACCTAAGTACAAAGTTAATATTGCCTGTAAGATTTCAAAATAATGTTTCTAATATTTGAATCATGATTTGTTTGTATATATTTTAATAATATGAACAAGTGTTTTATTTATAACAAAAACATTTATCTAAACCACTATCTTGTTAACTTTGAAATTATTCGCAAGAATAGATTACTTACTGTTTCAGTCATACGCCATTGTCGAATCACAACTAATATTTCATCATTCAAAACTGCCAAGAGAAGCACAGCGACCAAACGCAATGCCACAGTTAATACAGCGATCCATGTCGAAATGCAAAACCGGGTATGCAAGGAAACTGTTAGCGACGCAACATGAAATGGATTCGGCATAATAGGGACATAGCCATTCAAATAGTTTTGTAAATAACGCTAGTCCACGCCCTCACTACTTGCGCCCGTCCTCGGATAGGTGGTTATTTTCGAGTGTGACGTAAGCAAGTACTAATAAGATTCTTATAGGAAATTATGATGTTATAGGAACCTAGCTATATTTTGAATTCTTTTTTGATAACGTTGATTTATGGTTGAATTGATGATGTTTGTGTTTAAATAAAGTTCTTAGAGTTTCATTGGTATAATATAAGCATGATATGAGAAGCTTTATGTATGTTTTGGATAGAAATTAGACCTAGGTTATTTGTAAAATATTGATTTGTTCAGATTTGTCATAATTGTGGTGAATTTATGGTTATTTCTTATCAGATTAGGTAGATAATGGTAGATATAACGTTATTGTATATAGGTTCATATAATAAAGTACGCATTTGAAGTAATAAATGACGTAATAAGGTTAGATATTTTCTCGTTGAATAACTACGTAATTATAGGGTTTATTGTTATGGTTTATTGATTATAATGTGTAAATTGCTTTCTTTTATTGAAATGTAATAATTATTTTCATGGTATTTTACGTATTTGAAGAGAATAACGAGAAAACCTTTGTTGTTGTATATGTTCCTAATTGGTAGTTATATCTTGTTTGATTATGTTAAAATCTAATTGTAATTAGAATGTTTGCATATTTTAATAATGTAAAATGATAAAATTATGTTTGTAACCGTTTCGCCTTAGGTACAATGTTAGGCTAAGTAAATAGTCTGCCGGCGCAAACGGTGTTTCGAGATAGTCTTTGTTCTAGGAAGTTTTTTGTATTTAAGTTTATCAAATTGATATTTATGTAAACATATAGGAATCGTTTCGCTCTATTATTTGAATATAATATTGCAATAGTTTTGCTTAATGTAAAGTTTAGAATCCAAGTAAAACTTAAGTGTAATTAGGTGCAAATTGCACAAACGCAACAGCCAATCAGAGCGCTGGAATTATTTAGGGCTAAATTTGTATAAAAGGCGCACGCCGAGCTTTGGAAGTCAGTTCGGTGCCCACAAGCAAGAAAACAACATCTAATAAGAAGAAAGAAACAGTTCGGTGCCCACAAGCGAAGAAAACAACACCTAATAGGAAGAAAGAAATAGTTCGGTGCCTGCAGCGAAGAAAACAACAACTAACAAGAAGAAAGAAAATGTCTAATAAGAAAAAAGAAAAAGTCTAATAAGAAGATGGAAAAAGTCTAATAAGAAAAGTTCAGAAGAATCCAACTAGAAGAAAGAAACTGCTGTTCGGTGAATCCGGAGGCCAGTGAAGACCCAAGAAGACGTAAGCGCTGTTCGGTGTATCCGGAGGCCAGTGAAGAGGTCTGAAGAAGAAGCTGAACTACAGGAACAATTGCGGTTCATAGGCTTGTTTAAACTTAAGGTTTATTTGTATCCGCAATAAACGTTCATACTTCGAAGACGTGTTGTTTTCACTGCGCTCCAACCTGCACTCGATCAAGTCGGGTGTCACTCCGTGGTTCGTCAGGTCATGGTGTCTTCAGGGCTTCGAAGGGTTCACACTACGGCGGCATCTTCTCCAGCCGGCGCAAAACTCCGCAACAGAAACAAAGCCAATACTCGTCGAGTAAGGCGGGTTCTCGGAATCCGGTAGTCAAGCAGAAAGTATTCGAGTAAAGAAGAATCGTAGTTAGTCCGTATAACAAGCGTAAGTCGTGAGAAAATAGGAAAAACATAAAACAACTCAAGCGCATGGAAAAAAGTCAAACAAACGAGTAACAGAATGGCAGCCATTTGCCGGCAAGGATGAGTGAGTGACTGAGTTGACTCGTCAATGACGTACGTTTCGTTCGTTCTCTTCGCTCGTTATTGGGGGAAAAAATTAGTATTGCCAACGTTAAAACTAAATTCCACTTATAAAATCACAGTGAATTTACATATTTTGAATTAATTTCATTTCCAGAAATTAAATCTTTCGCGATTTATTATATTTAAAATAAGGTTAATATAACATATTTTTTGACACGAATTTCCACCTATTAACTGTCTAGCCCACGATTACTCAGCCTCCTTTGTCTTAAAAGAGAAATCCGGCCTTGCAGCGCGCCTTCGACATGCGACTGCCACACATCTTTAACAGATACAAAAAACACCAGCTTTATAAGTCCAACTCGTGCCTTCAAAATAAACTTTGCTTTAATATAACAGCTGAACTGAAGGTTACATTTTATTATTTTTGTGTTTAATGGTATGTCTAAAATTTATGTTCAGAATTAATTAGGCTTTCATTAATTATCAACAGGTTTAAATTTTCAAACTAAGATCTTCTGTTGTGTTTCCGAATTTCCAAAAGATTTGGCAAATTTCATAATGGGCCTAAATATTCTAACCTAACCTTTGTATAACTTTCTATTTTTTGTATTATACAAAAAACTCAGTGAAGCCGCATAGAATAATTTGATTTTGAAATGCATCTAATTGTAAAGTTATAGCTTTATAACAACAGCTTGCCACCAAACGCCACAAATATACTAGCACTAATATGTGACGAGCTCACGCTAATTTATTGAATAGATTCTTTAAGGTCAAATAGAAAAATATACGTGCAAATTATTATGTCGTTACAAAAGATAGATTAGATTTAGCAAACCTTATTATAAAAATAAATGTAAAATACTTACAAGAAAATAAGTAACTTAAGTTTTTGCTTGACTTAATTTTTTTTAAAACAAAATAGATTATCGTTCACTTTGTTTACAATTCGGTAGTCAGCAGTTGCCATTATGTACATATGTATAGTTTGCAATCAACTCTAATTCATACAATAGTTTTAATCATTGTAGTTATTTTCTAACGTTTTAAGTTAAACAGCTTTTATTTATAACCAATTTTTGGAATCATAAATAAATTGATAATCGAAGGCTGTTAAAATTATAGTTATACTTAGCTTTGGTAGAGTAATATTCTTGGATGCGCATTAGCATTTTAAATAATGCCCATTGTCTTAACAATGCAGCTTGTTGAACTATAACTACATATTGAATCTCACAAAAATGTTCTTCATAATCCATTAAGTATACAAAAAGCTAGAAAAGCAACAGCTTGCTGCAAATTGGCACAAGCTGTTTGTCGTTACTACTAAGAATATTAAATATTTGATGGTTTCTGAGAGCAAGCACGTCTCGTTTATGTTTACAGCTTACACAGCTCTACCGCGTGTGTAGCTTATGGTTATTAACACATGAAAGAGACGGCGTAGGAACGGAGATCGATTCTCGCTCCGATCGCCGCCCAGTGCGGACGTGCAAGACCCCGTTCTCCGTTGTTTGGTCCCTTCCCGATACTCCGTGGCGCTCAGTCTACTGACGTCACGGTTTAGCGTGTTGGTTCCGTGCTACGGTTTTCAAGGTTCTTTCTACTCCCTCTGAGTGCTATTGAAGTGCGATTTTTCTTTGCGACTAAGCCCCTTAGTCTTCAAAGTGCTGTGCTAAGTAGTGTTGTGCTTGTGCTGAGTGCAGTGTTGTGCCCAGCGTAAGTAGTCTGGTTTCAGTGCAAAGGATACTTAACGGTGACAACGAATTTGTACTGAACCAGTCCTTTTTATTTTTATTTATTTCTCTTCTCTATTTTATTTATTTTTCTTCTATTTTTCATATTTATTTTTATCATATCTGTGTGTTTTCGTGTGTATTTGTCCCTTCTGTCGGTAAAGGTTGACCCTAACGTGGTCAACTCTTTACCTGCGTACCCTTTTTAGGTTTCTAGGTAGCGGCCTTCGGCGTACTACTGTTAATTTTAAGTTTTCCTCCCCAGCCCCCCTACCGCTGGTAGGGAGGTTAGCCGCTAGGATTTGCTAGGTTTTTAGGAACTAGGCATCTTTTATTATACTAATTTTTATTAATATTACTGTCCCAACTTTCCCTTATGGATCCGCTAAGCGTTATTAACGCGTTCACCCAGGCACTTGCTGCGGTAGGCGTCTACATCCCGAATGACATCATAACGCAGGCCTTGCAGGCATCAATCGCGTCCCCGGCCCCTCAGGCCTCAAACCCGGCCCCTCAGGCCTCAACCCCGGCCCCTCAGGCCTCAAACCCGGCCCCTCAGGCCTCCGACGTCGAGACCCCTCAGGTCTTAAGCTCTCCCGCGTCTCCCGCCTCGTCCGAGATGGACTGCGAATCGGTCGCATCCTCTCACGCGTCGCATCGTAAGCGTACCGCTCCCGGGAGCGACTCCGAACCCGCGTCTGATACGTCGTCAGATGCCGTCACCTTAACCGGCTCTCCTGAGCCCGCGTTTCAACTCGTCGCCAAGCGCTCCAAGAAGCGCTCTAAGAAAGCTTCGGTATCTTCAATACCCGAGCCCTCCCCGGTGTATTCAACACCAGCCCCCGCGCCGTTAAAATCGCTCGTAGTAACCGCGTCTCCGTCGGTCACATCGAAGCCAGCGACGCGCTGCGCTCCCGTCCCGCCGAAGCCTCAGCTCCCTCCGCCCGTATTCCTGCGTGAAAAAGCGCGCTGGACCGCGGTTTCCAACTTGTGCAAAGTGCACAAAATTAATTACTTAAAAGCCGCCAACGCTGGCGATACAATCAAAATCCAATTAGCGACCATCGTCGACTTCCGCGAGTTTACCAGGTTACTCGGATTAAACCAAATCGCGTATCACACCTACGCCCTCCCGGACGAGCGTAAGATCCGCGCAGTACTACGGGGCGTCCCGTTCGAACTCAGCAACGAAGACATTCTCGAGGACCTTAAGTCTCAGGGTTTCCCGGTCACAGCAGTGCACAAGATGCACTCCAACCGCGGTAGGCGTTTTCCTTTAGCCTTAGTAATCCTTTCAAATACTCCCAACTCGAAGGAGATTTTCAAAGAGGCTCGCACAATTTGCGGACTCTCGAACATCTCCGTCGAGCGTCCCAACCCCCGTGGTCACCCTGGGCAGTGCCACCGCTGCCAGCTATATGGCCACGCAGCGGCTAACTGGCCCCCCAGGTGCGTTAAGTGCCTGGATCCCCACTTCACTAAGGAGTGCACTCGCACTCCCGAATCCACTTCCCCCCCTGCCTGTGTGCTGTTACTACAGGGGTTGCCCGCGCGCTCCGCGCTCCACCGTCAAGAGGGTCGCGCCTAAACCGGCGCCGCCGCTCACCTCCGCTAACTTCCCGCCGCTGCGCAACCGGGGTCCCCCGGAAGCAAAGCCCGTTCAGCCGACGCCTACTCCGGCTCTGTCTTGGAGGCAGCGTCCGGCCGTCCCGCCTGCACCTTCCCGACCCATCCCAGCTCCCGTAGCTCCCGTAGGGCCGCGTCCCGCGTTGTCATCTTCCCCTCAGTCGTCGTTGGCTGAGGACATGAAGACCGTGTTCGACGTCATCCAAAACGTCGACATTAACGAAATTTCCGTACTCGCACGCAAACTGCGAGCCGCCCGCTCTCCTCAAGAGCGTTTATTCGCGTTAGCCGAGCATCACTCGCTCCTAAGTTCGTTGTAAATTCTTTTATATTTGTATAAATTCGTAAATAAATTAATTTAATGTCTAGACCCGCGAATCCCGCGTCCAGTCGTATTAAACCTAAGGGCTTATCCCTAGTATCTTTTAACGCTCGTAGCCTTAATACCAACCTTCCCGAGATTAAACTGTTCCTTCAGAACAAAGAACCTGACTTATTCCTTCTCCAGGAGACATGGCTTACTCCAAACCGCTCCAGGGGATTCGCTATACCTAAGTACGCGTTTACTCGCAACGATAGGCCCAACTCCGACGGTTACGGCGGCACCGCTATATATTACAAAAGAGGCTTCCATTGCTGTCCTCTCCCTACCCCTCCTCTCCTCAACATGGAGGCCACTGTGTGTAGATTGGCTATGACTGGTCATCCGACCATCATCATAGCTTCAGTCTACATACCTAGTGGTACCAGACCAATCCGCAGCGACTTTGAGGCCATTCTCGCCCTCGGCCATTCAGTCATTATGTTCGGAGACTTTAACTCCAAACATACTGACTGGACGTGCCTATCGACCAACACCAGCGGTATCGCTCTCCTCGACATCACTAACTCCCTTGACTTAGACGTCATATCCCCCATCACTCCCACTCACTATCCCAACAACCCGACCTATTCTCCTGACATCCTCGACTTTGCAATTATCAAGCGAATCAATCTTGATCTCAGGTCCATCGAACCGCTCGATGACCTAGGCTCCGACCATCGCCCCGTCTCCCTCGTACTAGGCGCGCCTAACGTTAACGTCACACCGCCAAAGACCTTTACCAACTGGAAAGGGTTTAAAAATACGTTAGTTTCAGCCTTAGAGGCACCGAACTCTCCGCTCGCGATTTCGCCCGACCAATTAGACAGCCCGATTAAAATAGATTCGATAGTCGATAATCTCACTGATGCTATCAACTCAGCCATCAGCGACAACGTAATCATTGCTAAGCAAGGCAAACCCGCGCTTCCCTTAGCCGTTAGCAATCTCATTAAAGCTAAGAACGCGGCTCTCCGGAGAGCCAAGAAATATCCCACGCCCGCATATAGAACAGCTGCGAATCAGCTTCAACGTAAAGTTAGGTCTCGCCTCGCGGAACTCCGTGACACTCAGTTTAACGATCTCATGGAGAATATCTCCCCGTCCCACCAAGCGTATTATCGAATGGCCCGAGCTTTACGCGTAGACACCGCCTCTCACGTTCCTCCTCTCACTCGCCCCGACGGCACCATTGCCTTCGAAGTCGAAGAGAAAGCCGAATGCTTCGCCGACAGCATAGCGGCACAATGTTCGCCCAGCACGCAACCCGCGGATCCCTCCCACATCCAGGCGGTGGAGGACGAAGTTCTCCGCAGAGAATCTCTCCCTATCACCGACGACCCCGTCACAGTCTCTAATGATGAAATCTTGCTTCTCATTAGAAAGCAAAAGTCCAAAAAGGCTCCGGGTGCGGATGGAATTTCCAACCACGCACTTAAGCACCTGCCACAGCAGGTGCTTACCTTGTTAGGTATCATCTTCAATGCCTGCTTCGACCATAGCTACTTTCCAAAAGCCTGGAAAGAAGCGACAGTCATAGGCATTCCCAAGCCGGGTAAACCTCTGAACATCCCGGCTAATCACAGACCCATCAGCCTCCTCAAGGCAATGTCTAAACTTCTCGAAAGAGTCATACTCTCTCGAATGCGGAACCATCTGTTTCCAACGGATGGCGACCCTCTCATTATTCCCCACCAGTTCGGCTTTCGCGCTAAGCACTCCTGCCCTCAGCAAGTCCATCGAATCGTCGAGTACATTCTCGAAGGATTCTATCCGCATCGTAAAAAATCAATCGCGGTTCTCTTTGACGTAGCCAAGGCTTTCGACAAAGTCTGGCACAGCGGTCTCGTTTTTAAACTCTATAAAATAGGCTTACCGGTTCGCCTAGTCAGATCAATCGCGTCGTTTCTTAAAGACCGTACGTTTCGATTCAAACATGAAGGCACGCTCTCCGCGCCTCGTCCCATAAAGGCTGGAGTCCCGCAAGGCTCAGTCCTCGCCCCTCTGCTGTACACCGTGTACACTAATGACATGCCCATCCCGCCGAAAGGCGTCGAACTCGCCCTCTTTGCAGACGATACCGCCCTTTACACTAAAGGTAAAAGGATCCCGTATAACATCACCAGACTCCAAAAGGCCGTAAACGCCCTCGGTGTTTGGTTTCAAAAATGGCGTATCGATGTCAACCCAGAAAAGAGTTCTGCCATTCTACTCGACCACAAACGTCGTAATCGCCGCAACGATCCCCACATTCGTATGTTAGGTATTCCCATCCCCTGGAAGCGCAGTATCAAATACTTAGGCGTCACCTTAGATCAGACGCTTTCATTTAAGCCACACGTCGATAGAGTAACGAAACTCGCGCGTTTCTACTTAAGCCGCTTAAATAGTATAATAGGTAGAAAAAGTAAAATGTCTTTTAGAAATAAACGTACGCTTTATAAGGTCTGCGTTAGACCCGTCATGTCATATGCTTCGCCAGTCTTTGCCCACGCCAATCCCTCCGTCCTGTATAAGCTGCAGGTAGTTCAAAATCTCTTCTGCCGCAGGGCCACAGACGCACCTTGGTATGTGCGCAACGCGGACCTGCACAGAGATCTTGAACTACCTACAGTGCAACAGCACTTCAAAACAATCTCAGAATCGTTCTTCAAACGCGCCGAATCCCATCCCAATCATCTTGTTCGAGATTCAGTCTCATATACTGCTCCTGTGTTAGATTCGAAATTCAAAGTCGCTAGGCCGAGAAACGCGCACACGGGCGAACCTTCGCAGTTAACTTTAGCTCTCGAGGCCCTTCAGGCCGCAAATCCTAATTCTAACGTAAATTCTAATTCTAACGTAAATCCGAATTAATGCAATTTTTATTTTTCATTTTTAATGTTTTTATTTTTACTTTTCATTTTTGAGCACCTTCAGTGCTATGTGAATCTCAGCGGGTGACCCCTTAAGGGCCCCGCTGGCGCGGCCTCTTTCTCCAATTGGCCGTCGTTCAGATGAAGGCTGAGTGGCAAAAATGCACGAGCCGACAGGGGGTTTTTTAGTGGGTATGGTTCTGGTAAGCGTCGGGACGAGTCCCACATAACTCCGATCGCGCGCGCGGAGTATGCGTCAGAGCATTTTTTATGTCCTCCTGCCCTTCCCGTGGAGGGGAACCAAAAAAAAAAAAAAAAAAAAAAGGAACGGAGATTTTTAGAAAGTTTAACAAATGTTGAAGTGACTTCAATGGACAAGGTTAAGTATTAATTTAGTAACTTACATTACTACTAACACATTTAAATAACATTCAGGAAATATTAAATTTTTTAAACAAAAGTAAAACTAAAGTAACGCGTTGATATGAAACATTAATAATCAATAACCAAATTCCACTCGTTCACACAGACATTATAATTATGTCAATATAATAAGTATTGCAGTCAACAACAACTAAAATATTTTACACAATTATTATTAATAAAATAAAAACCTCTTTATTTCACCGCGTCACAAGGCGCCGTACGCGGGCTTTAGTTTACTCATGGCAGATTTATCCTATACAGCCGTCGCTCGCTGATCTCGGCACTCGGCCTACCTTAAAGCCGTCGCTGTATTGTCTAAATCTATAACAACGAGGCCCTTTGCCGTATACAATGGGCAAAATAGCGTCCCATGAGCCGACTCAATGGGTACGGGCGACTACGGTAATCGTAGCATTACAAGCATACGCGTAGTCCGTAGTGGAGCGTAGTATTTCACTGTTTAGTTTGTCCTATAGCCTTTTTATGTGTTACATTTCACGTATTATTATATCTGACAATACAGTATCCTGTTGCTTGCAAAAATCTTGAAATTTCCTCTTTTTACATTAGTAAGCATTCAATTCAAACAATCGTAAACTTCTCAAACTGTATTCCTGCAAGAAAATAAATATGAATTTAATGTTCCTCCTCTAATTGGAGTTTTAATCACCAATATTTTTCTGCGTGGTAGCAGCGAGGATTTGTGGGACCATGATTTATTTTTAAGTTGCGGAAATTGTACGCCACTGGTATGATCTAATTGAGATTAAATTATTTCTGATCCTTCTTTTGTATGAATTCAATGGAAGAAACAGATTCAAAACATAAAAGATACATTTAAAGACCGAAATCACTCATAGCTTTGTTGCACGTTATTCGGTATTTCATTATTTCAACTATAAGGTACAGTAAGACATCTGTTGGAGCATATAATAAAATAATAACTACTTTTGAAATAAACATTTCTAAAAAACTGTAATTTATTCGTTATAAAGTGTTAAAACTAAAGTTTTATATTTTTACCGTTCATGTTACCGTCGATAAAATATTACGTTTTCATTAAAACACCGAACATGTATTTTAAGAAATTTATTTGAACATTGTCTCATTCCAGTTGTACATTTTTGTAAACTGATGACAAATTCTAGAGCTTATTCCAAATTATGTAATTAGCTGAAGTTCTCGTTTCAGGTCAATATATTCACTGCATGTTATTTCATCGTTTGTTTGTCACCTGCACTTGACGACCTCTCACAGCCAGTCAGCCAACAGTGGACTTTGAAGGGTTGTCTGACATTGGTTTCACAGATATTTTCAGTAATAGCTCAATGACTTTTGTGGACAGATTTATAACGTTTACATTTTTGATCACATAATTAATTATTAAAAATAGAACATGTATTATTTTATTTTACATTTAATAAGCAAATTCTTTATTTTACGCAATAACACTAATAATTGTACTAATTTTACACAACATAAAATAGGAATATTAATGAAATTCAGTAAACTACTGATTGTGATTACTTGCGCTCTGGCTTTTCTGCCTTTCCCGTCTGGAATGTAGCGTTGAGATACAGACGGTTCCAGCCTTCTGTGCATGCGTCGGTCGGTGCACAATGAGTCGCACATTTAAAAAAATCTGAGCAAACTGATGATTGAAAAATGTAACATCACATGCAGCTCCTCTCACATTACCTACGTCGTCTTCATCATTTGTATTCACTGGTGAATGGCCGCGGCGTACCGGTGCGTTGATTCAGTTGCCGGAGGGCCGCGAGGGCTGCGAGGGCTGGGTAAAGATCAGAGCGCTCCACTTGCAGCGACCTTGAGCCAACTGCCCTATTTTATTGCCCGGGCCCTCCACGCTACATCTACCTACACTAAATGTATACTTTGTAAAATAATGTACTTTATTTCTTTCGATTTCCGTTTACATTTATATTTATTTGGTGTTTGATGTTATAATTTGTGTTTTTAAAGGTTTTTTTTTATATTAGAGATGTAGGGCTGTGGGGCGGGCCGCGCGCACCTGGGCACTGCGCAGCGGGTGCGGGGTGCGGGGCGGTGGTGGCGGCGGCGGCAGTGTGAGGCGCGCCAGGCGCCGGGCTGTCGTGTGCCGCGTGCGGCGGTGTAATGCCCGCGCGAGCCCGCCATGCCCACCGTGCTGGCCGCACTGGCGCTCCTGGCGCTACTGCCCGGTGAGTCGCGCGCAACAGGTTCCACCCATTATTTATTTACTCGACTTTCAACTGATAATTGAAGACTTACAATGTTCAAACTTTCACATCATTTCCTCCTTTTAAGTATCTGTTTGTCGAGTCGAGTAAATAAACGAATGGCTCGTTTATTATTCGGTTTCTCTTTCCTTTCACGTGATGCTAAGAGCTGAGGTGTAAGTGAGTGAACGGCCTCATCAGAGTTAATGAGGTATGCCCGGACAGCCATCCATGCACGGATAACTTTACTGAGTCCAGCAGGTAATTTCGTTCCATACAGGTGTCGCTCAAATGAAGTATATGGTCGATAAAATACTGTTGTTTTTAAAATGTTGTAAAAAATCTCTGTGATACAGTGTGCCCGACAATGCACATGACAACAATCCGTCACAACACATGCAGCCCGCAGACCTAGGTTTTCATTTCCCGTCGCGTCATCTGTAGCTGTAAAGCACAGAAAGCGCTCGGTTTACGGGTGAGAATCTCCATTTTCTGTAGGTGTCGGGTGCCGGCGCTGGCCACCCTGCTCGTCGTCGCCGCAACACGTGTGCTGCCGCTTTATAGCTCGTCGCAGACAGACGGTCTCCGAGACAGTAACGTGTCAATTAACTTTAATACTTTGGCAATAAGAATGACAGCGGATGAGATTGCTGCAAATTTTTTTGGCGTCATTTGTGATAAATTTTCTGTAGAAACCGTGTTGCAAATACGTTAGTGCTAAACATTCGTAACTTATTATCAACAAAGTTTAAACGTAAACGCAACTTGTATTCTCATTGGTTATGAAAGGTCGCCTGAACATTTCAGTTCTCCGCACTTTCAATTTAGATTTTTTAAAAGTTCTACCCACAACAGATAAACGATAACCGATTTCATAAGTGGTAAATCAATAAATTAGTATTGAAAGTCATCAACCAAAATATATTCGCCTTTTTGTGATCTAATTCTCGTGGTTAACTCACCATTCTATATAACGTGAAAAATTACGGCAAGCAATAATCAACTTTAATGCAACAAAACCTGATTTCAATTTCAAGTGATTTAATTTACTCAAAATCCTGTAAATGTGTGGATTAACTCAGGACAATTTTTGTGTCAATTTTGTACTAAAGCCACTGTCTATTTCTTTTGATATCAATGATTAACAACACAAAACAAATTTATTATTTAAAATTATATATTATTCCCTAATATTTCATAAAACAATAATAAAATACAAAATCTGTAATATAATAAATCCATAGCTTATAAAGTCAACAGACTATTTAAACAAGTGGGATTCAATTTGTCTTGCTTTAGCGTATAAATTTGCGAAATATTACAATATTCCAAACACTGGTCGTGTCTCGACGATGTGAAGCTCCCACCGACTCGTGGCGTCGTTCATTCGATTCTGGTATCGGATGACTTTGATAATATTAATCTCGTCTTCTCGATTATTCAATAGCTCGAAACAGTTTCAGTCCATTTATTTTATTTACATCTTTTATTGGTGCTATCACAAGGAACAAGGTCCAGTTGGCGTCGCGTACTAGTTTTCAAATATCAAGTTTTAAAATTGCAAGAATGATGTAAATGTACTCAAAGGTCATTTTGTGATCTCAATACCAGGGTTTACCAATCAACAATTTATTTAAATATAAGGTTGCAAATACACCCAATAAACAAGACAGGTTAGGTCTTTTTTATTAATTACCAGTTTGAAATTGAGAAGTAATTAAATCTGTCAAAAAATTAGAAATAACTTCTGCTTCAGCAGCATTCTTAATTCAAAGCCCAGAATGATGATTCAAATTTTCTTTCTCAACGATAAATTTCTCCTAAAGAAGAACTGGCAAGAAATGTAACGGGTATAATTTTTTTTTTAATAAATTTCAATGGCTTTTATGTCTATATAAAATAATAATTATCTGCCACTTATGACTCTTTTGATGGTAAAAGATTATGCGTCCCTTGCATAGTCTAAATTGGAATTAGCGATAAAAGGAAACATTCTTAAAATAGGTAAGTAAAACTCAACGCGGTTTGGAGGATGGCCCTTTAATTAAATAAAAGATATGTTCTATGACTATAATATTTCTTTTTTATTTTTAAACTCAGTTGAAATATAACAAAGACTTACGTGATCACTATCGTCGCCGCTTGTTTCCCTTCCTTTACAACAGCGCTGATAACAGTCGGTTGTTTAGTACAAATATCCGCGAGGCAAGCCTCTGCAGGGAAATACTCTTAATTAAAATTTATCAGCGCGTTTTTGCTTCTGTTTGGTTTGGTTCGTGATCCAATTTACTGCTATTTTTTTCACTTTAGTTTGATTTTCGGAAATGTCCCTGCGGACCCGCCAGTGTCAACCGAGCGTAGGCGTGTAGGTGATATATTACTCTAAACGATTTATTTAATTATTAAAGGATTTAAGATCCTTTTCAATTTAGACATTTTGAATAGATTTCTATTATTGAGATAAACGTTTCATCAAACAGAACAAATTAGAATTTGAAACTATATATCAATCCTACAAAGAATTTGCGACGAAACACCAATTAAATAAACAGTTAAGATTCACAAATACCACATGCAAAATCATGAACTTGATTTGGTTTTAACGAAATTGAAAAAAGTAGCAAACACAGGAATTATTAAAATGTTATACATATAAAAAGCGCCCGGAGCCACTTTTAAAATTCTCTCTAATGTACACTTTAACTTATACGTAAATCTTTCAATAAAATAAAATACCTGGAAATACTGGCTGCTTTTATAATCCCTCGTACTTTTAATAATCTAACTAATACTTTTGTTACGCGAACTAAATAAAATAGAAAGCACAGAAAAAACATTCTCATATTTACTTTGTATAGTAAAAGACAAACGAAAATCCTCTAACTTCTTGGTGAAATACTCTCAATCATTGCTTTTATTTTCTTAGGACTCTTTCTCAAAAACGGCTCTGTTCAAGCACGAACAGATGCAGCGCACGCAATTGTTTATAGATATGTTGTTCTGGAACACTCTAGAACTTGAACTGAATAGGTTAGTATGGAAATATTAATGGAATAGAAAATGTAATTGATGAAAGATTTTTCACTGCGGACACAAAAGTATCTTGGTCTATCGTAGTGGAAGTCATTCGATGTTTTTTGTGTATCACTTTTCAAAATCTTCGCTTACTGAGCAGTGATAATAATATAATTATAATAATAGCAATATAATCAAGTTATTAAACCTTTTTTGTATATAATTCTGTTATGTCTATGATTTAAAGCTTTATTTATGATGGTTGTCCCGTTTTGATTATCATGTTGGGTGTTGTGTGATTTTATATGTAATATTATTATGAAAAGTAAGAAAATATAAGCCACTTTAAAAGTACATTAAAAAAAACACATTTCTTTTGACAAAAATTCTAAAGCTGAACATTTTACAATGCGATATAATCCACAAGAAGATTTACAAAATCAAAGAATCAAAAGATAGAAAAAACACGAGCCCTCTCAGAATCCACTATTTGAATACATACATATCAAGCGAGCAAATCAGTTTATTGAACCCAGCGTTGTGCTTCCGTTAGCGTTATGATTCCTTCATAAGAACTCAAAACAAAACTTGATCATCCACAGTAATATCGAACATTACATTTATAGTGAACCAAAAGACCTAAAATTACATTACACTGTCATTGTTAATGTGCTGCTTGACGTAGTTATAGTCTGAGTTCGTCTCTGTTGTTAGAACGAAGTAGCTTATGCAAATTTATGTAGGTAGTACAGATAAATGGCGAATTAGACTGCCCCGAAGTTGTAATAAAATGTAGCCTAGCTAAAGCCAAAAACACAATTAGGTTTCTATGTTTTTTTTAACAGATTTTAAACGAGTCCTCGGGCACTCTCAGTTTCTGACACACTATAAAAATATGCTTTGAGAATAACAAATGGTAACAAGATTATGCTTTATTTCACACTAAAATAATAATCTCCTGATTATAAATATAACTTCTGTCACATTACGCAAAATCGTATAACATGTATAAAACACAAATTTTCATTAAAATCCCTCAAATGCTACCGTAACTGCGCGATGCTTCGACGAACAAGCTATATTTCCAAGCAATCCTGGCAACTGGCGCCGTAATGAGATTTCCGCGGTGAAAATATAAGATGTTTTAAATGAAAGCATTAATTAATAGGAAAGTTGCTCTAACGTAGCGACGTACAGACCCTCCTGACTCGAGTTCCATATAAATAACCGCAGATTCCACTCGCAGCTCGCTTGCTCATTGCAAATGAAAAGGATGTTTGTCTTTGCACTAATATGAATTACTTTCTCGTCTCTTCTAACATCAAAATAAACAAACTCAAAACTTTAGTTTTAATTTAAAACTTGTTTTATTTTAACTAAGTCTGGTACTAAGAAACATATTAAGTTTAGTTTGATGTTAGCATAAAGTGGCGACAAAACAAAATAAAATAACTTTAAGATGTAAAGAACACACTTTAGCGAACTCGAGTATACAGATATGCCTAGGCAGGAGCTTCAATGAAACTTTGTCACACACAAATGATACATTATACGTATGGTGTAGGTATTATTATACCAGAAACGGGACCCAGATGTTCGGGGTATCACATGACAGTCCCTCATATAGGGGCAGTTATTTAAAGGCAGATATTGTGTAGTTACATAGGACTTCGCATTAATATTGTAAATATAAAAAATTGCATACGATGTATTAAACCGTTTGGCTCCGTCAGGTTGCCAGCCTGCAGACAACGACAAAAAATAAATGTATTCAATTAAAAATATTAAGAAATTGTATTAAATTGATTTAAAAAAGTGCTATTTAATATTATGTAGAGAGACCATAATCTTTGATCATATTGCTTACCTTTAATCATATACCTTTTGCCCTCGGTTTAGCTTAAATAACAAAAACGCTAAATATCATTGACTTAAAAAGTTGACGCTATAAACATCTTTAACCCGAAATTCAAACTACATTTTTATTTAAACAAAAAGGTGTTTTTTTTTGTTATCTTTAGCGATCACTATCTTCAGACCGGTTCAAAATTTAGCTCTAGCAGTTTCGACATTTTATTATCTAAAGTATAGCTCAGGTACGTCATTCCAAATGCAAAACAGATTAGTTTAGAAGTATTTTCGTGCTGCGAACACAGACACACATACATACAGAAAGACTAGAATTTTAAAAGTGGTTATTTCGTATCAATATTAAGTACTATACGTAAAGAGTAAAGGCTTTATTACAGTTATATTATAAAAATGTATAGATTTGTTTGTCACTTCTCGTGTGACAGCTCGTCCTCAGCATCATAGTTTATCAAACCAACGAAATATTTTTTTATTTCAGTAATACAAAATAATTTCCATTATACTTTATTAACTTTATATAAATAAACAAACAAAACAAATCTTAATTACAATAATAGTATAAAATATATATTATATATACATAAAACATCAGTGACTGGTTCGCTTCTGAAGTTTATTGCCAACACCACGTCGCGCTTTAGGTAAATAAGTCAATAACTGCACCCTCGATTTAAAGTTATTGGCGACGCAAAACTCAACGCATTGAACAAAATCATATTCCAAACGAAGCGTACAGGTGCCAAAGTCGTTTGATGAAATGGAAACGCTAAGATATTAATTATTCAGTACCTACACAATTCCTCATTGTAATATTGGCGTAACTCGCAGTATTCATTTCACATACAAATAGAGATAGGCAGTGATTCTGTCCGTACGTACGTAGTGCTGGCACATCGAACATCTATCATGTTTGTGCCATTAGCGTAGGAGCGTAGGGGTACACACGCCCACGCCACTCAACAGACATGCTGGGAATGTTTTGCTTTTCATTTAAAAGAACACGTATTCTTGACTTACTTAAATAGGTGATAAGAACTTAATTCAATTATGTTAAATGTTATCTTTTTGCTTCTAAATATTATTAAACACTGTCAATTTTATGAGTTAAATCAGCATGTAATGTTTCAAACCCCCGCAAGAGGAAGCACACTTTTAAAGTCACTGTTCTTACATCTACACAGACTCGACGAGTTCATTTCTCTCAGATTTGTCCACCACGAGGTCCTCTGTAAAGTTGAACTGCAACAAATATTCCGTCAGCTTAAATAAACGACGCTCTGTATGTACGCCCACTATGTGCGGAGCCGCCTACAGCCGTGAAGATTTCCGCCGCGCACTCAGGTTATCATTAATCATAGTTTCGAAGGAATGTGTTCGGAACACGATATGTTTATTAAGCAGGCGTACAGATGCGACACTCTCCAAATAGGGTAGATCTTTGGTAGAAATTAAATGACACATAAAGAAGAAGAACGCTTTCGTTGTAAAAACAATTGGGTATTGGCACCATTTGAAAATGCAAGTTTTTATAATTTATTTAGAAAATATAAGGTATTTTGACCCAAAAAATGTTTTGAAAAATAAGTTTTTTAATATCGAAATTATATCGATAAGAAAAGTTAAAAAGAAGCAAAATACCTATTATAAAATATGGTACATTTTTTAATATTATTAGCTGAAAATATGCACAGGTTTTCAATGTTAATACGTATACTTATTTTGGGCAACATTCCTGATCCTTTGTGGCTACTTATAAAGCTAGTATTTAGAACAATTTGCCGTAAATATGATTTAATTTAGGACTGTACCTGAATAACTTCCGTCATGTCTCCACAATTCAATTGGTACTTTATAATGAACTAACAGTAACTCCTTTCTCCTTAAAATAAAAACAATAACCGAAGCAAAATTATTGTAATAATCAAGCGAAAAGGAACTGAATTTGTTTTAATTGGCTTTGTCTGCAGCATACTCCACAAACGAAAGTTGTTTTTATTGGCTCTTTCAAAAGAAAAGCCTTATCCATCTTTTGTAGAATTTCTGCCAAAATTATTTTGATACAACTAATTTGCATTAAACTCAAGAGTCAAGCTTTTGTGAGATCTCTGCGCTGCTTTGCTTTGGCTGTATTCCGTATAATTTACCATTTAATTTGGTTGTAATGAGTCGTTTTGGCTGACATTTAAACAAAACAATGATTGAATCATTCATTTTGATAAATATAAGTACCAAGACGAAATTGTTCCTTCAATTGTGCAAGCTTTTGTCCGTGGTTTTTCACACATAATATAACCTGTACGACGTAATTTAATTAATTACAATTTGAAAGTACCTTCTTAAACTTGAATACATATAACAGTTTTTGTCTCCGGTTTCATTCTCTCAAACTCCCGCTCTCGTCAAATTCTAAAGACTATGGTTTTAATTAAGAGCGCTCAAACTTTGAAATAAAATAAGACAACTTAGCTCAGTGATATTGGCATATATTATATTTCTACATTAAGGTAGATTCGATGAAATTATGTATGGAATATAATTTCAGCCAAATGGCCGCCGAGTCTTCGCTATAGTGTCCTGGGGTATTTTGGACGAAGCCTATGCATTAATGGGGCACAATTTCATGAAATTATTCGTGGTTGACCTGCATTGATTAGATATTTCACGTAGCCAGGTGACAAGCCTGTGTCAGTGGTCGGTGACAAGCCATAGTAATTGCTTAGACGTGGTTATAACTCCTTTTGGCTGCGCTTAGATGAAACGAATAAAAAAACAACCATAAATCCTAGCTTAATATTGTTTGCACCACGCTAGCAAGCCTGAAATGAAATGAGCCTGAATTTTAATAGAATTTTAGAGCCATAAAACCATATTTTCAATCAGATAGTAAAAGCACTGAGGATGTCTTTGTAAGGGCGACACAAGCAGTGAGCACGTGTAGTGAAGGAATCCGACGTTGCTACATCGCACCTGAATATCCTGCAATTGAAGCGTTGTTCAATGCAATATTATCATTTGAAATAATTTTGTAAGTTTTTATATTGGAACGGCTATCTGAGGCATTTAACACTCATTCAGTTTGTAACATTGTCTAAAACTTTAAAAATATATAAAGAACTAGCAGCATAATTTGAGAAATTAATAAACCCGACTGCTGAAGTTGTTTTCTCGTGTACCTAATTAATTTTTCTATTAAAATTTCGGGAAATAATATACTTAATGTCACTCCCACAACAGAGACTAATCTAATGACACCTCATATGTTGAAATCCGTCAGACGGTAGGCTGTACAGCGCGCCAAACAAATATACATACATAAGTACATTAGATACACTCGAAAAACATAACGCGCATTAGACAGTCGGGTAGTAAAACCATAAAATGGAACCTTTGACGGGCGAATCTTTTCGTCGGGCGAGTGGGAGGAAGCCGGTGCAACCACAAACAGTTGTAAAACATTTACCAAGTTAACAGTAGTTAACAGGCTGTTTGTAAAACTTTCGGCGCGCCATGTACTCCGCCACATTATTCTAAGCAAACAAGTAAATTTTGCCGAAAACATTTTTTTTGTTTTGGATAAAATGTGTTCCATAAAACAGTGATTACTTAATACATTTATTGTTCCTCGAAAAGTAATAATGTTGATATTTGTGTATTGCAGTTATTTTGTTTTCTACGTTCTTAACCGCTCTTTAACGATCGCGGTTACACTTATTTGGTGTTGATTAAATTCGTAAACATAGAATCAAAATAGGTATCTTAAATTGTTTATAAGTGATAATCTATATGTGTCATGTTTTATTCGTTTTTCAAATGACTTGGCCGTAAATGACATTACAGCCACTTACTTCAACTGCGAAAATACTACAGAGCTACAGATTTACTTTTATAATTTTAAGTTTGATGTATGAATATGAAAGTTTTTAAGATAAAAACAAACAATAATTACCTCAAATACAATGAAAATAAAATATAAAAGCTAAACATTATACAGTTTAAGACAAACAGTGTCCTTGCTTGTCCATGGGAACAGATGCCATATACCAGAATTATAATTAGCAGCCCGCTTGCCAAACAGCAGCAACACAAGCGGGCGTGTTTACTTTCACGACAATATAAAATGAACACTTACCACAACTGCTACATCAGACGTTACACGGCTCGGCCTGGAGCCGGCGCGCTACTGTCCACGCTACCTGGCACTCCTCCAGTTAAGTAATTCGAGCCAAGTGGTGTTGATGAGTTTCAACAATTTTATTTAATATTTCCAAGTATATTTGACAGAGCCATGCCTTGAATTTATTAAGGCTTGTTTTTTAAATTTATACTGGATTTAAAATACGTTGAACAGTCTAATAACCGCCTTATTTACTGCTGGTTAAGATTAGGGTTAGTGTAGCTTGGCGAGACTGCTACTAACCGCGACTCGGATTTTAGGTGATCCTTTACGTTAAAATTACCTATAATGGCTGAATAAATAGATGCAGCTCCTTTAGTCGGGATTATCTCTTTAGTCGAGATATATTACCGTTATTTTTGACAGCTATGTAAATCGAAACTCAATAGAGAACTTCAACATTGAAGGAGCTCTTCGATTTTATCCCATAATAGCTCACTAGCAAATATGTTTTTAATAGCTCTTACAAATAGTTTGGATAAACTACAGGTCCTTATTAAAAAAAGTAGAAATATACAAATAAACGTTATCAATACATTAATATCTTAGGACACACCTCAGCTTAGCTATTTATTATATTAATAGTACAGCTACAAAGAATCGACGATCGAAAAAAAACACACATTAAAATTCGCCATTCTAAACCCAAAAACAGACCTTTCCAAAACTCGCCAACAAACTTTACCACACCAAAAACCAACCGGTCAGAGAAAAACAGGTCTAGTAATTACAAAAGTTTGGTTTCAAAAGCGAAGTTCCCACAAACGAATGTACCTGCGGAAGAATTGCTGCCCTCACACACAACACCACGGCCGCGTGTGACTTGAGCCAAGTGCCTGCGAGTCGAAGAGTAAATCACTTGCCTTGTTTCGGCCGCCCGCCGCCCGCGGCCACATTCACAATTACACAGATTTAGTTTGAACTGACATTCGAGCCAAAAGGAGGCTAATATCGAAACCACGTGCATTAAAAATAATAACGGGCTTGGAGTTGTTGTAATGCTTGCTTTGGTTTGAGTTTGATCATGGTTGATTTGTTCTTTTGCTTCTAATACTTTCAGTAAATCCTTGTTATCATAATGTAAAAATTATGTTTAGCTAAAAAAAAAAGAATCTAGTCTCAATACTATGAGATAAATCAATTTTATAATGACTAGGTAATACTATAATTACTAAGTAAACTTTTCTTTATTTTAATTGATTTTATATGGATCTGCGGGGTTTTGTCCATACACGAATGAAGACTATACATCTTGGAACATCTCGTATATTTTAATTATAACGTGGTTATAGCTGACATACACTTAAATCAAAATTAACCTACGAAAATCTTGACATCTAAAACAAATTGAGCTTTTCATACAAAATGACAAATCAGGCTGTACGACCTCTTCAAAGATTGACAAAACATTCTGCGCGTCACTCCGCCCGGCGCGCTCTCGCCAGCGGCGGCTGCGCAATCAATCATATTCTCACACAAACCACTTGGAGATGCCTCCGCAGCCGCGTGATTGATAGTTTTTAATTTATAAGAAAATTGTATACCGGGTCAATGTGAAATCCCTTTTTTTTTGTACTGAAGAGTGATTTATAGAAAAGCGCCAGACAAAGAATAAAACAATTTCAATAAAATCCGAGATTTATCTTAGAAGGCTTTTTGAAAGAACTGAGAAAAGTCCTTTTGTTTTTTTGTAGTCGCAACTTTTTTTTTAAATATAGCGGCAATATCCGTTCGCTAAATAATAACATTGTCACTTCTTCGTCAATTGTTCTCATTGGTGCAGATATAGGTTTTAAAAGACTGAATAAATGAGTAGATAAATATGTAACAAATCTGGGCTCAGACCGATTAGCATTAAGATAATGTTTGTATGTATCATTGGTCTGAAATAAAGAAAAACGTATTAATTATTTATTGAATAATAATATGTACCATATTTGCCCGTTCCTTAATATTCTGTCACGGGTATCATAGATACAGTCCATTTTCTAGTAAATTGTTTGATCATTTATATCATATTGTTGGCATAATTTTGGCACCGCTGCATGTTTCAGTTCTGTCTTTCTTGAAAAATTGATCTCAGTAAATTTTCTACTTTTTTAAAAATAGGCCACATTTCTAAAGTTCTATAGCACTTAATGGTATGTGAAAAGGGTTGCTTACGGCTTAAGGAGTAATAGTCCGTGTTAGGTACAACTATATATTTTCACCGGTACACAGCACTAATAATTCTTAAAAAGGTGCGAAGCGACAGTTATTCTATAGAGCAAATCGAGTCCGGTATACAATAGCAATGTTCGTTGTTACAGTTAGGCACTCGGTAATACATAGAAAGTAAGTAAAGCGGGAAGAAAAGCAGCGTGCGCGTCACGTCGTGATAGGATTCCGACTGGCGAGCCGAGCGTGCGCAAGAGCAGCGATGACGCGCTTGAAACTCGTCAGGCCAGCGGTGTGTTACCAGTGAGTCGGTTGGAATTGCGAAATGTATGAGTGTTGAATGTTGAGTATTTGTATGTATCGTGTATGGTGTAGGTATATGTAAAGTGTTTGTGAGTTTAGTGTACTGTGAAGTTAGAGTGAGTGTGAGTAGCCCACAGTTCCACAAATATCTTATCTTATTGCCCACGGTGTTAGCCATGTTTTTAACTCTATGTCTCCATCATGCATTACCTGAAGACCTTATGTACACCATAGTCGTACCTGTTTGAAAAACAGAACCGGTGATTCTACAGATTTATCGAATTATAGGCCCATATCTATAGCTACTGTTATTTCAAAGGTGCTGGACAGATTGCTTGATAAACACCTGCAAAAGCATATTCGTTCAAATGACGCGCAATTTGGTTTTAGGCCGGGACTTTCAACAGAGAGTGCTATTTTGTCGTTCAAGCATACTGTACATTACTATACGACAAGGAAGACATCTATATATGCATGTTACCTAGATCTGTCCAGGGCTTTTGACTCAGTATCTTATGATATTCTATGGAATAAGTTACGCACAGAGACAACTTTGCCATGTGAAATAACGACGCTACTAAAATATTGGTACAACCACCAAAACAACCGTGTAAGATGCTCTTACACGGTTGTCAACGTGTGGGGCGGTGCTCTGTCAGAGGAGTATGGTTTGGAGTGCGGGGTGAGGCAGGGTGGTTTGACCTCACCCAAGCTCTTCAATCTCTACATGGATGGCCTCATTGATGGGCTGAACAGTACAAATATTGGCTGTCATGTTGATGGAATTTGCATTAATAACATTAGCTACGCTGACGACATGGTGCTGTTGAGCCCATCTATTGCAGCTTTCAGAAAGCTGGTTATCATTTATGAGAACTATGCCGCCTCCCACGGACTCAAATAGAATGTAAAAAAAGTGAGATTATGGTTTTTAAGGCAGGCTCTAAGCTTTACTCAGAGGTCCCTACGGTTTTGCTCGCTAGGTCGCCCTCTCATTAAATAGAGTAATGAAGTTTAAATACTTGGGTCATTGGGTGACAAACAACCTCTCTGACGACTTAGATATTGATAGGGAACGAAGGTCATTGGCTGTCCGATGTAATATGCTCGCTCGCAGGTATGCACGCTGTACTTTGCAAGTTAAGGTTACGCTTTTTAAAACCTACTGCCAATCCTTTACTCGTGCAGCCTGTGGACCACGTACACGCAGAGGGCATTTAGCGGCCTTCGTGTTAAATAGAACAACGCGTTCAGGGTGCTGGGTGCATAAGGAAGCACTGCGCTTCGCTCCTGCTGCACGCTCGCGACAGCCCCAACCGCATCCTGAGCGCGCTGTGTCAACGCTGGGACTCTCCAATGCTAAATTTTTATAATTATAACTGAATGTAATAAAACTAATTTATTACATTAACCATAATTCTCTTATAAAATTGACTTAATGTAATGTTATATTGTACTAACAAAGGTAGTAAGATTTTATAATACTAACACATATGGACATGGTCGGAAATAAAGATGATTTGATTTTAATTAAAATCACAAAAAAGGCGCACAAAAAAAAGAATACAAGAACAAATAATATATTCCCAATCTGTTTCTAGCAATGTCAGTTCCATTTCATCAAATACCAAAGAATTTATATACATGTTTATGTTGAAATAATAAAATTATTAAATAAATATTCAATTTAATAAAATATTAGTTATAGTTATAGTGTACTATGTCCATTTCAACTTATATATTAACTATATCCAAGAAATAAAATAATTAAAAATTAAAAATTAACTGTAAAGTTTTATTACACAAAAACCGGGTAGTTTTCGCTACTTCGCGAATCTTTTAGGAATTTCCAGTCTCTGTATTTTAAGAAGGAAAGATTCAGAAAACGACTGGTTTTATACAAAAGTCGAGGCCCATACATCTGCATAGTTAAGTCGAGATAAAACTAGAGATTCACATACTGTAATAGTAATACGAGAAATATCTTTAAGTTTGGCATTTTCGTGCTGTTAGTGTCTGCCCAACTGGATTTCAATATAATGCGCAATTCGTGCTTGCTAAAGGCATAAAGTATCCAACAAATGCACTTTTTAGTAAAGACTGCTAACTCAAGCAATACACCATCCATACATTTATGTAATACGACAAAGCTTCAGTTACGCTCAAGAGGAATTTGCGTTGGCGTAATTCACTCTGACATGGACAAAAATATGTTTCCTAAATTACCAATTTCTGTACTACGGAGCGAAAATAAATAATTTACTGAAAGGAAAAAGAAACCCATTTAAGATAATCACTATAAGGAAAATTAAACCGTAAAACAACGAGATTAATCAACTGCTAACAAAATAGAGTTTGTATTGATTTATTTTGTGAATGAAATAATTGTTATTAACTAGGGAATGATAGTATCGTTTTTTGATAGTAATCACGCAGCTGGGGCTAGATACAGCATGTTACACTTCAGGTACCAGGATAGTTGAATTTACGTGACTAATCCTGGTTGTTTTAAGTTTACTGACTAAGCTCGCTGCATAATCTAAACGCAAGACTGAAAATACAATACAGTGAAGACTTCGCCTATGTTGCATGCGAATACGGTACGGTATTTATTTATATTTGTCGACTCGTACATTAAACATTACACTTGGCGGATTGATGACAGCACCGATGTTTGAAGTAGACCGAATGAATTTTTTTTTATTTTAGAATGAGATCTTTTTTACAAAATCACCAAGAGACTCGAGAAGTGTTGGAAAAGCCAAGTCAATATTTGATTTTATGTTGAGAGCTGAAGAAGTTTTTCTATTGTCAATCTGAGCTCTTTCCAGCCAATGGAGTTCGTTGATCAAATTTATCCAGAACTAACTTAGCAATCGCACGCAGATCAATTAATTCACATGAGGTTTGCCCCCGTTCGTTGGTTAACTCGATGTTGGAGAGTGCTCGCTCTAACTACGTGCCAAGTAATTGACTTTGTCTTAGGTGCGCGAGGAATTGTAAGCGGGACACGGTACGGTGCCCTGCTCATCATAGGCGAATTGACAGTCTTATCAGAAGGGAGTAGAGACTAGTTTGATGACACGGCGAGAGAACTAAATCAGAGTATGTAGGTTAAGGGCTAGATTTGAATAATTTTGAATATATTTGATGGTAAGATTTATTTTATCAGTTTTAATAAGATTTAAACACCGGTATGTTTAGTTGTGTATGTAACAATTTGTAGTTTGTTTAAAGAACTAACTGTCGACTCAGTTTCTAATTTATTTATTTACTAATTTAATATTAAGAAAGAACAAGACAAATTAGAAAGGATGCTTAGTCTTGTGACAGAAGACAATGATGTTAAGTATAGCTCGTGAATTAATTAATTAATTGTGAATTGTGTGTATTGTATAATATTAGGAAATTAAAAAAATTTATACTTTAAAAATTCATTTAAACTCATCACGATACTTTAAGACAACTTTCAACAGAAACGAGCCTAATAAAGCCCAGCAGGTACAGATTATTCAATAAAAATGTCATTTCCAAACTCGGGCGTTCCGAAATTAAAATAATTCAAAGTTCGAAGCTACAATTCCGTAGGCGAAATGGCGGGAATTTGCCTGGCCTGAGATACTACTAAATTCCATTTATTGGCCTGACAACGATATCGAACCATTTTATAGCTTGTCACAGATATTTTACTGGCAACCCAAACTGCTGTAAACGCGCAGAATGAAATACAAAACAGAAAATTTTTTTGACAACAGGTAAAAAATATTTAATTGAATTGGCGTTCGTATTCTACAACTTTTAATCGATATTCTGAATGCAAAGTGAAATACGATTCTTATTTAATTTCAAGATTTCGTGATGCGCTTTCGTTTCGTTTTGAATTTCTTGTTCATTTTTATCTAATCTAGCTGTTTCTTTTTAGTAGAACGCATTCATTATTTAGCCTTAAAAAAAATATCGAGTGAATTCTGTTGAAACCAAAAGCTTATCTTGCTAAGATCACTTAACGACATTTTGTAACATTAATGAATGCTTGATATTGTACACGTGTCAAGCGGTGGAACGAATTAATGAAAACGACAATCAACTTGCGTATTGTATTGGTACCACAAAATTTTCGCTACCTTTATTGTTACAGGATTTTTTGCTTAGGTTTTCAGGATATCTCATTCATTTATTTATTTCTCAGGGTAGTCTTGAAAGTTTAATAGACTTCGATACGAAGCGAGACTTTTGTCAGAGTCAATTATTTTATGTTATAACAACAAGCTCCCATGTAATGTTTCTGTAAATTTTATTGTATGCGTGTCATGCATGTACGAGTAATTTGTGATTTTTTAAATTTTTTTTTATGTGGATTCAGGAGGGGGATTTGTCCGTCATAATAATCTCATTTACGAAGCCTACGGTCGACTACGCACAATTAGTCGATATTATATTCACATTAAATAATAATGAATAAATTACCAACGAACAACGATGTCTACGGGTGCTGATGCCAATCAAGTGGATCGTGTTATCACCTGTTTTTTTTTACAAGAAATATTCAACGTTCAGTAGATTGAAATCGATTTAGTTCACTATCAGATGTTCAGCAAATCAAAAGAAACTACGTCGTTCATTACTCGTTCAAAGTGATAGTCCCTTATTCCTAACACTTAGTCTTACTTACCAAGTACAATATCATGACCCGCAAATATTTTTACCCCAAGGTCTGTAACTATTAATACCCGCTGGTTCGGCGTCTTTACTGGACACGACGGACGCAGGCGCAGGCGAGCGTGATTTACGCCACTTAAAATTAGCACAACCATATGCACGAAATTAGGCTTACAAGCTGTGAGGGGGATTATGAAAAACATTCTAGTATCTATACACAACGTGCAGATTAAACCTTTTCGTAAGTAAACTTATTTTAGAGTTTTTGTACCGTGTATTATACAATGAAAGTCTTAAAGCGGTAAAGAAGCGCTTAAAGCAGTTTACAGATTCTTAAAAATATATATTTTTGTTATTTAACAAAATAGAAATAGTTAAATATATTTGTAGTTCCAAGTGTGTGGTACACAATCAATTATTGGAACTTTTTGACCAATATTTACTACACGACACCTTTAGATATACGAACGATTTTTGAAGGTATGTTTAGAATAGTTTAATGGGGCACATTAACTCGATTTTGTGCGGTTTAAATGTATTAAGTAGTTAAGTTGGTAACTAAATTTTAAGTTACTACATGTCACTTGTGTGTCCAAATGGATTAAGAAGTTAAGTTCATAAGTTCAATGAAGTTAAACAGTGATGAATGTCAAGGAATTCGTCAATTCTGTACTTATATATGTGGTAAACGTGATTTTGGACAAATTCAGAGAAAAATTTGTTTCGGAAATTAAAATCTTCACAAGAATATATCTTTTTCTAAATTTTTTACCTCGTTTATTCTACAAGCATACCTATGTTAAATATTCTACAACAAATTTTAAAGTTGAAACTAAACTCCACTCCGACATTAATAAAAAAAAAGGAAAATGCGAAAAAAAACGAGCTCTTGCCGCCACCAGCTTTGTCAATTTATGCACTTAACTAAAAAATCACGTCCAAACGTGTTAAGCGAGAAGCCCCGCCCACCTACTTACACGAAAAATAGAACAAACCCTAATCTACTTAATCACTTGCGTACTAAATTAATAATTAATAATAATAATTTTGTTTCAGCACTTAATGGACAAATGGAATGCACGATAATTTGTATCATTTATGTAAATTATTTAAAAAAAAAAGCATCTGAACCAAAAATATTTTCCAATAAAATTATCTTAATTAATAGGAAAATAAACGTGAGGAGTCTCCATAAAATAGCTGCGCAACGTTGGGGTTACTGATTCAACGCAAAAGAAGTTTTGTTGGTGGATTATTTTAAAGAAAAAGGCGTAAAGCTTTTCATAAACAGTAAAGTAAACATATAAAGTACAGGTACATTTAAAACTAAATAAACAATATGAAAAACATATTACAAACTTAACTATGTTAATTGAATAATCTTGCAAAGCATTATTTCGATTGCAACTATAACTTATAGTATTGATTTCTCTTAGTTCGGGATCCCTATCACCAAACTTCAAAATTCAAGTACGTGAATTAAATATTCGCTCTGTTATTTTGCAACAAGTGGATGTGCTCTTTCGGTTTGCCTTCTTTTTTACTTTTTTTCTTCTCATGTTATTTCCTTTTTGGTTTTCCTTTAATTAGAATGTATTTTATCACAAAATAAACTAAATTATTCAAAAAAGGTCTCCTGTGTTAGAAAATAATAACTCTAGCTGAAAACAAGCTTCATAAGCGCGGAAGGTTGCGGGCGTTACCAAGAATATCTTAGTATGTATCTTGATTATACACCTAAACTTGTTTGCGTCTATTAATGTTGCACGGGGCTAGCATAATTAGCCGAGAAGTTGTCTAAACGCTACAAACACTCGCTTCGTGTCGAAAAATAATATGGCTCAGTAACGTCAGTTTCTCGCATTTTGAGACCTCCTCGATTTGTCGCGGGTACAGACCTCTTCCTTTAAAAGCCTTTAGGTTAGTCTAATGTATAAATGTGTTTTCTTTCTAAATTCTAATTATGATTTTGGACATGTCACTCTGTGTTGTACGTAAGATTTCCTTTGACTTCATTATTAAATTAAACTACCAAAAACATAAAAGTTAGTTCAATAACCTTTTAAATATGGTTCATGACTATGTAGTCAATCTATTAAAAATAATAATGACGGTGTTACATGCCGAAACATCAATGGCTGACGGTTCAAACACTATGGGTTTAAGCCTTTAGTTAAAATTTAGTTACCAACTTAACTACTTAACGCTTGTAAACCGGCCATGATGCGCGGTTTGCATGTATTAAGTAGTTAAGTTGGTAACTAAATTTTAACTAAATTTTAAGTTACTACATGTCACTTGTGTGTCCGAACGGATTAAGTAGTTAAGTTTATAAGTTCAATGAAGATGAGCAGTGATGAATGTCAAGGCATTCGTCAATTCTGTACTTAGATATGTGGTAAACGTGATTTTGGACAAATTCAGAGAAGAATTTGTTTCGGAAATTAAAATCTTTACAATAATATGTTTTTTCAAATTTTTTACCTCGTTTATTCTACAAGCAAATCTATTTTTAATATTCTTCAACAAATTTTAAGTTAAAACTAAACTCCACTCCGACATTTTGAAAAAAAAAAGAGAAAATACGAAATAAAACGAGCTCGTGCCGCCAACCGCTTTGTCAACTTATGCACCTAACTAAAAAATCACGTACAAACGTATTAAGAGAGAAGCCCCGCCCACCTACGTATACTTACTTATATTGTCCAAAAATAGAACGAATCCTTATCTACTTAATCACTTGCGTACTAAATTTTAAGTTACCACTTGTCACTTAACTGACTGCTTACACGTAATATTCAACTTAAAATTTTGTAAAAATTTAGTTATCAACTTAACTACTTAACGCGTGTAAACCGGCCATGAGAGAACGACATAAGAACAATTTAGTCAACGCTGCGGGGATCAGCGCGCGGACGTAACCCGCAGTCGCTTCACGGATAGCAGGCCACGCGCCGTGTTGCCACATTAATTGTTAATCGACAAGCAAGCTCGATGAACTTTACTTAACTTAACTACTCATAAACAAAACAAGCGCTTCTAAATAAATACTGCCCTAAAATACCGAAATAATTCACATTCTCGCTCCAATCGCCGCCCGGTACGGACGTTCCAAGACCACTCCGATTGATCGGTCCCTTCCCGATATTCGGTGGCGCTCAGTTTACTGACGTCACAGTCTAGCGTGTTGGTTCCGTGATACGGTTTTTTCTGAGTTTTCTTACTCCCTCCGAGCGCTATCGTAGTGATTGTTCTTTGCAACTAAGCCTCTTAGTTTTCAAATTGCTGTGCTGAATGCTGTGTGCCCAGCGTGAGTAGTCTGGTTTCAGTACAAAGGATACTTAACGGTGACAACGAATTTGTACTGATCCAGTTATTTTATTTTTATTTATTCCTTCTTCTATTTTTTATTTAATTTTCCTATATTTCATATTTATATTTTTTATCATATCTGTGTGTTTTCGTGTGCATTCGCCCTTTCAGTCGGTAGAGGTTGACCCTAACGCCGTCAACTCTTTACCTGCGTTTTTTTTATAGGTTTCTAGGTAGCGGCCTTCGGCGAAGAACGGTTAATTTTAAGTCATTTTCCCCAGCCCCCTACCGCTGGTAGGGAGGTTAGCCGCTAGGGTTTGCTAGGTTTTTTAGGAACTCTAGGCATTTTTATATACATATAATTAGTCCCCCTCCCTAATGGATTCGCAAAGCGTTATAAACTTCGCGAAAGCGTCCGCCCAGGCGCTCGCCGCGTCAGGCAACCCGATATCAGACGAGGTCTTCTCGCAGGCCTTATTAGCGCTTAAAGCGACCCGGCCCCTCAGGCCACCACTCCTAGACCCCTCAGGTCTTTACCAGCTCTCCCGCGTCTCCCGTCCCATCCAAGATGGACTGTGTTTCGGACACATCCTCTCGCGCGTCGCACCGCAAGCGTACTGCTCCGGCGAGCGACTATGATTCCGCGTCCGAACGGCCACGCAGCGGCAAATTGCTCAGCCCCTCCCAGGTGCGTAAAGTGCTTAGATCCGCACATTACGAAGGAGTGCACTCGTACTCCCGACTTCACTTCCCCCCCTGCATGTGTGCTGTACGGCCAGTCCAGCCATACAGCTACGGCCATATAGCTCCGCGCTCTTCCGTAAAGAGGGCCGTGCCTAAACCGGCGCCGCCGCTCACTCCCGCCAACTTTCCGCCGCTGCGCAACCGGGCTCCCCCGCAAGCAAATCCCGTGCAGCTGACGCCTACTCCGGCTCTGTCCTGGAGACAGCGTCCAGCCGCTCCACCTGCACCTTCCCGTCCTATCCCAGCTCCCGTAGCTTCCGTAGGCCCGCGTCCCGCTCCTTCGTGTTCACCTCAGTTATTGTTGGCTGAGGACATGAAGACCGTGTTCGACGTCATTCAAAACGTCGACATTAAGGAAATCTCCGTACTCGCACGCAAACTGCGAGCCGCCCGCTCTTCTCAAGAGCGTCTATTTGCGTTAGCCGAGCATCACTCGCTACTTAGCTCTTTATAAATTCTATGTTTCGTATAAATTCGTTAATAAATAAATATAATGTCTAGACCCGCAAATCCCGCGTCCTGTCGTATCAAACCCAAGGGCTTATCCCTAGTTTCTTTAAACGTTCGTAGCCTTAGTACCAAGCTCCCTGAGCTCAAACTGTTCCTTCAGAACAACGAGCCAGACGTATTGCTTCTCCAAAAGACGTGGCTCACTCCAAACCGCACCAGGGGATTCCCAAATACGCGTTCACTCGTAACGATAGGCCCAACTCCGACGGATACGGCGGCACAGCTATTTACTACAAAAGAGGTTTCCATTGCGCTCCTCTCCCTATCCCTCCTCTCCTCAACATGGAAGCCACTGTGTGTAGATTGGCTATTACTTGTCATCCGACCGTCATCATAGCTTCAATCTACATACCTAGTGGCACCAGACCTATCCGTAGCGACTTCGAGGCCATTCTCGCCTTTGGCCATTCAGTCATTATGTTCGAAGATTTCAACTCCAAACATACTGACTGGACGTGCCTATCGACTAACACCAGCGGTATCGCTCTCCTTAACATCACTGAGCAACTCAACTTAGACGTCATCTCTCCCGTCACTCCCACTTACTATCCCGACAACTCGAACCACTCTCCTGATATCCTCGATTTTGCGATCGTCAAACGAATCAACCCCGATCTCAGGTCTATCGAACCTCTCGATGACCTAAGATCTGATCACCGCCCCGTCTCCCTCGTGCTAGGACCGCCTAACGATAACGTCACTTTTCCTAAGACCTTTACCAACTGAAAAGGTTTTAAAAATACTTTAGTTTCAGTCTTAGAGACCCCGAACTCTCCGTTCGCGATCTCGCCCGACCACTTAGATAGCCTGGATAAAATAGACTCGAAAGTCGATTCAGTGTTAACGAAAAGGTTGCTAAGCAAGGCAAACCCACGCTTCCCTTAGCTGTTAGTAACCTTATTAAAGCTAAAAACGCGGCTCTCCGGAGAGCCAAGAAATATCCCACGCCCGCCTATAGATTAGCTGCGAATCAGTTACAACGTAAAGTTAGGTCTTGCCTCGAGGAACTCCGAGACGCTCAGATGAACGATCTCATGGAGAATATCTCTCCGTCCCACCAAGCGTACTATAGTATGGCCCGAGCCTTACGCGTAGACACCGTCTCTCACGTTCCTCCTCTCACTCGTCCCGATGGCACTACTGCCGTCGAAGTCGAAGAAAAAGCCGAATGCTTCGCTGACAGTATTGCCGCACAATGCTCGCCCAGCACGCAACCTGCTGATCCCTCACAAATCCAGGCGGTGGAGGACGAAGTCCTTCGCTGAGACTTTCTCCCTATCACCGCCGACCCGTCACAATCTCTAATGACGAAATCTCGCTTCTCATTAAAAATCAAAAGTCCAAAAAGGCTCCGGGTGCAGATGGAATTCCCAACCACGCACTTAAGCGCCTGCCTCAACAGGTGCTTACCTTGTTAGCTATCATTTTCAATTCCTGCTTTGACCATAGCTACTTTCCAAAAGCTTGGAAAGAAGCAACAGTCATAGGCATTCCCAAGCCGGGTAAACCTCTGAATATCCCGGCTAATCACAGACCCGTCAGCCTCCTCAAGGCCATGTCTAAACTTCTCGAGAGAGTCATACTCTCTCGAATGCGGAACCATCTGTTTCCAACTGATGGCGATCCCCTCATTATTCCCCCCATCAGTTCGGTTTTCGCGCTAAACACTCCTGCCCTCAGCAAGTCCATCGAATCGTCGAGTACATACTTGACGGCTTCTATCCGTGTCGTTATAAAACAGTCGCGGTTTTCTTTGACGTAGCCAAGGCTTTCGATAAAGTCTGGCACAGCGGTCTCGTTTATAAACTCTACAAAATAGGCTTACCGGATCGCCTAGTCAGGTTAATTGCAAATAAATGCTAATTATAGGAAAAATACAAATTATTTGATTTAGTTAGTAGTAAGATGGTAAGAAAATAAAAAAGTGAACATTATTTGTGTTCGTTTTAGCGGGCAACATTAACAATGAGTCTTTTCTATGGCAGAAGTTGTCAAGTGAAGTTAGTTCACTAAGCAGAGGGGAAAGCCACCTCACTCGTCGTTTCTCAAAGACCATACGTTTCGATTTAAACATGAAGGCACGCTTTCCGCGCCATAAAGGCTGGAGTCCCTCGAGGCTCAGTCCTCGCCCCTCTGTTGTACACCGTGTACACCAACCACATCCCATCCTGCCGAAAGGCGTCGAACTCGCCCGTCACTACTTAGGCCGCCTCAATAGCATATTAGGTAGAAAAAGTAAAATGTCTTTCAAAAACAAACGTACACTTTACAGGTCTGCGTTAGACCCGTCATGACATATGCCTCGCCAATCTTTGCCAAGGCCAAACCCTCCGTCCTGCACAAACTGCACGTAGTTCAAAATCTCTTTTGCCGCAGGGCCACAAACGCACCGTGGTACGTGCGTAACGTGGACTTGCACAGAGATCTTGAACTGCCTACAGTACAACAACACCTCAAAACACTCTCTGAAGCGTTCTTCAAACGCTCCGAAACCCATCCCAATCCTCTAGTTCGAGATCCAGTCTCATATACTACTCCTGTCTTAGATTCGAAGTTCAAAGTCGCTAGGCCTAGGAATGCACAAGCGTACTCTTCCACCAGACTGACATCGAATCTTGAAGCCCTTCTGGCCGCAAAATCAATTTGTAATCTTAACTCGAATTAATTTAAGTGCTTTAATATTTATTTAAATTTATTTAAAATTTCTATTTTCATTAGAGCACCTTCAGTGCTATGAATTCACCTTCAGTGCTTTGAGCACCTTCAGTGCTTTGTAAATCCCAGCGGGTGACCCCTTCTCGGCCCCGCTAGCGCGGCCTCTTCCTCCAATTGGCCGTCGTTCAGATGAAGGCTGTGTGGCAAAAAATTGCACGAGTCATTCAGGGGGTTTTTTAGTGGGTATAGACTCTGGTAGGCTCGGAGTGACGGTTCCCACATAACTCCGATCGCGCGCGCGGAGTATGCGTAAGAGCATTTTTTTAATTCCTTCTGCCCTCTCCGTGGAGGGGAACAAAAAAACCGAAATAATTAATAGCAGTTTTGTTTCTACGCCAAATATATAATGTAACTCTTGTTTGACAGTCCGCTAGTTAGCTTGGGTGTACTACATTACATTATCTTTGCATAACTTTTTCACAAAAAAAAGCTGACAGAAAAAACAAAAGATAAATGTTATTTTCCTGGATGGTCGTAATCTTCCTTGAACAAATACGATAACAGCTTGGTAATAACCTATTTACCAATCGTAGAGTTACCGCCTCAGTGAGAGTAAATTCAGAAAATAGTTTTGTATATTTTTGAATAAAGTAAGGAGGTAGTTTTGTGTTGTTCTATTGTGACTATTCTATTGTGGTTATTGTGACTGTCACACCGAGTCTTTTGTCCGATGACTTGAGCACAAATTGAGGTTCTAGATATCCTGTTACCATGACAGACTTTGGTCATTTAAAGACACGTTAGTAACGTTTTCTGTGAAGTCGAGGCTTTTAAAAGACCTGTAAGCATTCCTTTCAAAAATAGCACCTATCTAACTTAGACAAGTCCAACAACATTGCTTTTCGTAAAATAAATAGAGCAAAAGCAACAAATACGAAGTTAGCTAAAACAATCGAACCAATCGAACCATTCGATTGTTTTCACCTTTCTCCTGTGAGCAGCGTTGATTACATTGCAACCCATAACCATGTTGATGTTGAACTATTTCTTAACAGTCATAAAACAAACAAAAACCCGAATATTTATTAGTTCATCGTCATTAAGCTTTTTGGCTGCCATAGATTTAATCATCAAATAATAATTTATTTGCTTAGTAATTCATCTACTATTATTTATTATAGGAACAATATAGCATAAAGGAAATAGAAAAAATGTATATAGGTAGGTATATATACAAGCCAACCATGATTATTAAAATAAAACAAAAAACTAAAACTATGCATTTCATAAAATACGATTACCTTTTAGTTTCAATGCTATCGTTAAATCGGATCGCAAAAGTGCGACGTGAATGTCTCTAGCGATAGTTTTGAATGCACTTAACGCGTTACCTGTGTAACCCGCAGAGCGCACTCGCGCAACTATGAAGTTCTTAAGTTTTACCCAATAATGATCGCCATTTTGTTTTAGTTGCTGGATTATGAACTCTGGCACGAGGCAAACAAGGTGTTTACTAAGATTGCGCAAACGATTTTGCATAGGAATTGAGGGAAACTTGCTTCTAGTAATCAGTTCTATTAAAATTGACCTTACCCTAGGTTTTAGCGAGAATTAGTCATGTGAGTCAATACATTTTAAATAAAACTGTACTATACTAAAAATAAAGAAAAAGTCTCACTACTAAATTTTTCAACATTATCATGAATTAACTCTGAAAGCTGCGTTTAAATCAGCACAATCTAAAACAATACCCACACCGCGACCCTAACAGATGAAGGAAAATACGAAATATTTCTTTTCATACAAAAGCTCGTAAAGTAAAGCCGAATCTTTCATTTACATGGAGTCAATGCTGAAATTGTTACAAATATAACAAATAAATATCTCTCAAACCCTAAAATGAATACTTTATTATTATAAAATACAACATATTTATTACGTTCGGTTTCTCAATAATAAATTATTATGAAAATACAGAGAAGTGACCAAATGCCTTTCCTATCCAGCAAACCAGTTTGATTGGAAGATGTTACTCGTACTAGTAACCGCACCAGGTCTTACGTGCCGTACTTCCTGGCACCCTGTACACACCCCGCGTACACCTACACTTGGACAAACCAAATTCCAGAAACGAAATCATGACAAGGAGTAACCACAAAATAGTAGCTTCTGTTATCCCGCCGCAGTTCAATTTATTGGAGGTTTCCATTTTCCCTTCTTAACAGGATTTTCGGCATGTTCCTTTGATTTACGGACCCTGTAGTTTTATCCCGTTTGTTTCATGTGGGGACTTTGAGAAATCCTCCTTTGTGATTGATTGGTTGATTAGTCAATTGTGTCCTTTAAAAATGTTTGAAGGTTTCGTCCTTTCATTGTTCTTTTTGTTAGGGTTTAACTCGATATTCAGAACAATGTTCTAAGTAAATGTCATCATCCGTTGAAATGCCCATGAAATATTAGACGTAAGGACTTGTGTCCATGCCGTTAAATATATATTATTATAAAAAATACTATGTAATAAGAAAATTATATTTTGAAATTAAAATTTAGAACATGTCAGTAAAACAAATTTGTACTACGCTTGACACATTCTGAAGTGCTCAGTTTAAAATTCACCGGAATTTGTAGCTTAGCGCTGACGGCGCTTAGCCAGAACCTACTCTTAAAGAGCTCAGTGCTCGGGCGACGTTGTCTTCATTCTGTAATACAATAAAAAAAGTAGCAACAAAATCCTTGTTTGATCACGGCTACCCGACACGCAAAAAACTACAGTATGACAGAGAGTTTTAGATACAAATAAACACCGTTGATGTGTATAGTTAGGAATAGAATAGGATAACTGTGAATACTTATGTTTACTATTATTCGCTATTAGTGTGTACCTAGGTTTAATTGTGTAATAAAATATGTTTAAGAGAAATGTAAACTGCATCTGCCAACGTTTAAAACATGAACGTTGCGTTAAATCTAAAGAAATGAAGAAGGTTGTATTAGTAGTTTATCTTCGAGACAAATTGTACATATAATAATTTACATGTGGAGAAACGTTTGCTTTTAGAAACTGAAAGTATGGTTAAAAACATGAACGCAAAACTTCTTTGTAACACTGTCTCATCAAACCAAAAATTCCCTAAACTCAAACCACGTACATTCCTAGTCAATTAAAACCACTTTATCCCAATAAATTTGATTAAATTTTTCCCCGACCGAGTGCCGAACCACCCCGAACACCGAGCAGCCTCGGGTGCCGAGCTGACCTGGATACCGAAGGCAAAATTTGAAACTGAAAATGTTACTGTCAGCTCCTGACTCAGATATTGTTCTGATATCACACCCATGTACTTGATAAATTTCATCGAAATTGTTCTTTAGTTATATGACACTTAGGTTGAGAATAGTTTGAAGGGATTCAAGGTAAAAATGTTACCCTTATCTAAGTGTCAAATGGTGCTTTTGTCGATGTTGTTACGGTGAAGTTTCAACAGCAGGAGGCTGTGTAATAGGAGCGCAGATAAAACGGAGATCTTACTTTGTTATTACACCGTTGAGGTATTTATCGCCGTGTGGTGGCGTTCTTTGTTGTGCGACGTCCTCCTAGCATTAGGCTCATATTTTATGTATGTCTCATGTTTATCTGGTACTGTCTTACCATTGTTTATATTTTATTTCCATTTCGCTACAGTGTCAATCTTGCTCTTGTTAAACTGAATAAGAAATGTAAATGTGACAAAAAATCGTGTGTACGCTTAAGAAGCAGTTACTGCAATAAATACAATATTTCTGTACTTAAAGAAACAACATTTATTGCGCCTTTCAAACAAAGGACAAACTGTCTCATAGTAAAAACAAAATCTCATCTTCTACAAGGTGGTAACGCCCATATTGCTTAGTAAAACATAATCTCGCAAGTGTAACTTTATCACTTAGCGCGAGCCCGATGCCGCCCCGCTGCCCCGCCGGTCCCATCCTAGATAAGTGATGAGGCAAGTTGCTCCGCAACTTACAGCGGTACATCGCTCAAACTTGCATGTGGCCCTGATGCTGGCTGATACGTGATTAGGTAAAGTGGGCCTAGAGATAACAACTATAATTTAATAATTCTATATTCAACCGTACGTGATTTAAAACCTTAAATTTATGATCAACATTGACACTTGCAAGCCAGACTATATTAATTTTATTGTTTTACGTCTCTATTTGTCCTCACGACTTCACGCTTTTTAAAGCGGAAAACCCGGCATTCCGACCAGTTGCCAGGATCTGGGCGAAAGAGAAAGGAACCGGCGGACAATCCGAGCATTGACGAGCGAAACCAATTAAATAATAATTAAATTAAATTAAGCTAAATGTCAGCACTTTATTAAATTCCCGCTCTCAAACATATATCGATAACCTCTATCCTACTCAAACAATACGCCGAGTAGAGCATCCATCAGCTGAGTGTACTCTGATGACTCAGGGTGTTCTGAATAATAAAGACATTGTTACACAGGGTGCGAAGTTCGCGACGTCCTCGACTTTATCGCACTAATGCAGAGCAGAACTTTGTACCGCGATGACGTGATGTTTCGAGAGTCAGAACTTAATACTCCAGGGTAAATAGAATCATTTTTCATTAAATCTCTGTTATAGAAAGCCTTTGTTATGGAGGTGCTCGCTTTTGTTGAAAGAAGAGCGGCTTTTTGCGAGTGATTCATAGTGCTTGTAAGCATTAGTGTTAGCTGTAGTTATAATCAGTAAAAATACAATATTATATATAATTTCATATAAAATGTATAAGCTTGTCTTTTCTCAAGCGATTTCTGTTTTGTATATCACAATTTTGTTATATTTAATTATATGATTTTAATGCTTTACAAAACTGCTCTGGCTCGTTGCAATGCGTCATGGACAATCAAAAGTCGACCAAGCTGCAGCATCAGAGTTCCTGTAAATAAACAGGCGACTCCTCGTGCTCCGAGACGCATGTGCTCCGGCTTTTGCCGCGCTTCAATGAATTATTTATACGAATGCAGTCTCCACCGCCGCCACCGCAGCCACTCTCCATCTTCATTTCAAAATCTTGCTTTCGCCCCGCCGCTGCGCCGAAGCGCCCGCAACGTCCGCTGGATTCCCGGCAAAGGCCTAAGGGAGTGGAATAAATTTGAAATTTTACAGACATATTAGAACGTTCGTTTGAAAAGAGACAATTTGAATGTGATAAAAGACAGGGACATTACTATTATATTTTTGGAGCGGCTACAAGAAATAATATAAACCTATATTTTTGGAAATTCTATAGTTTAATTAAAACTATTTTTTTGTAGATTTATTGTTGCAACTATCGATAATGAAAATACATCAATAATTCAAAGCGAAAACTTTTGGCACCGTTGCACCTTAGTTACCTTTGAATTGAATGCGACGCGGCCTTAACTACGGAGCTGCATTGCTAGTTTTAAAAAATGATTCTTCAAGGTCTCCAATATCATTATTTACTGCGGTTTCGACCTCTTTGATACCAGCCACGGTGTTGTTTTAGCTTCGGAACCAGATGAAAATCAGATATAGCCAAATTATGAGAATACGTTATAATAGAATAGTCATTCAAAACCAAAAGCAATGGAATGAACAGGCGTGTGCATTATTCTGGTGGCACAACACTCTCTGTCTCAATACTCCTGGACGTTCTTGTTTACTTTCTTCGCGCAATCGATGCACCAGGGTGCGATAGTAATGAGTCTCTTATTTTGCCTTTTGCAAGATACTTCAATATTATGACTTGCCTTTGCTTTCTTAGGGATAGGTTTATCAGACTTTTTTATCAGCTAGGGTTATTGTTCGATGTATTTTGCTCTGAAGTATTGTGGTGAATTTAGATTTCCGCCTAGCGGAAAGTTTGGGACACCCATAGATAATGCTCATACGAAATGCCTCTGGTGTCTGCGATCTTCCTAATAATCAGTCTGTGGCATGAGGCATTCATCTAATCAATTTTATTGATGTTTCAGTGCGAGGGTTACCTTCAACGCTCTCTTGCCCACATTTATGTTCTGCTACTCATGTTTTAACAGTTGCATATTCGAATACAAATAAATTTAAACAACGAAGAGTCACTATGGATTCAACAGGTAACTTAAACTTAATAATGTTTTGATGGAGCAAATTCCCTTAGTCATATCATCATGGATACTTTTGGCGCCAACATCTGTTTTAAACAAGTTTTTAATCGAAGCATGTTGTAAAATGATATTCATTTGTTAAAAATGCTGCATTTGGTCTTGACAAACACGTTATTACCTAAATCTTAACAAATTTTACACTGTGACAACCAAACAATTTATGTACTACTGAGAGTAGTACTGTAAAAATAAAATAGACATTTGATGTCCGGCCGCGAACTTTTCAATCTACCCTCGTGCTGACTACTTAACACAACACAAACTGGAAAAACCGCTTTGGAAGCTCTTTTAGGTTTGCCCGGACCATAATTTTTGGTTATTGATTTTATACCTTAAATGCAGGAGATGTACGAATTACCAATATCGATATAATCAATTAGCTACCAATTTATTGTTTAATTATTAAAAATGTGTACAAAATTTATAGATCTTCATTGAAAAAATTGATCAGTTTCGACTTAAATACCAATACGTCAAAAACCATAAATACGTCAGCTATTTAAAGCCGTACGGTGTTAGTCTCCTTTTGCCCTAAAAGGTTTTGAACCTTTTCGCTGCGCATTCTTAATAGTCATCACAGGAAGTCTTCTCGGGATCGACCGCACCCCCCTCCGTCCCGGTTAAGTGGATGAAGAGGAGGGCTTCTGTATACGATTATGGTATTGCGTTCGTGATAAGGGAGTTTATAAGAAGAAAATTTAACATTTTAAAAAGCAAGATATTTAACTGTTTACACTAATTGTTATGAAACAGAAAAAAAATAAGTTAGAATACCCACAATCAGCAATTTTTGTAGGTATTTAAGGTAATACTGCTAGCCTATGCCCAAATATATAATATCATTTAGGCGTTCTATAATATCTGTTATTATTATTCTAGCATTGTTTTTCTTCTTTTCTATTGTTAATTTGTAAACAATCTTGTTTATTTTGATATTTTAAGCAACAATGAGAAAGTTAACACCAAGCTGGCACAAGCACCCTCAACCACAATCAATTACCGCAAGCAGCCGTCGGCCGAATTCCAGCCTCGGGGTTCCAGTTGTGTACGTCAAAATATTTATTGACATTTATTGAAATTATAACAGTACAATAACTCCCTTCTGTTTAAAACTTAGAAGATAGAACAATCGAAAACAATTAATGTCGTTGACGTTCGTATGTTACCTGAATAGGCAGTATATGCATTCTGTTACTCTTAATATGTTGTCAAAATAATAATAGTCCATAGAGCTATACTCGTATAGTCCAGAACTAGTATATTATATCAAGAACTAGCCGCGGGCCAAACCGCGCGCCGCAGCTAGTTCTAAATAAATGAATGGTGTAAAAATCATAGAACAACCATTTAGTACTTTCATTATATTATTATTACTTACATCATTTTAGCATTCCTCGATCATTCGAGAATGTCCAAGCAAACCGTATAGCTGGCGCTGGGAGTTAAAAAATGTAAAGATTTTAATGTCAGGTCAGATTTTTTATTATGTTAAAACCTTACACAGAGAAATTTGTTTTAAACTTTCAATGAAGATAGCTTTTCTAAGGTATTGATAGGTTATATAAATGGCAAAGTTGAAAAGAATCTGTTTCTAGAAAATTTCCGGCAAATAGTTTAAAGGTCAACACGTCTTTAGCAGAAAACTGATGTAGCTCCTGAGGGTTGCGATCGCTCAAACTGTTCCCGCCATGTTTTGGTTATAAAAATCCTGTTCAACTCGCAGGAACTACCTCGAATTCTAATTTAGTTTTTTAAGTTTCAAAGCAAATATTTGAATGTTTGATATTCTAGTTGATAATGTTATGGCATTTTATTATCCTAAATACTTTCAATAAAACATAAAACATTTTTGGACAAAATTTGTAGATATGGAATAAGAAGAGTAACATTAGACTGGATATCAAGCTACCTCAACGATCGAAAACAGCATGTAGAGATTTCATGTTTAAAAAATAAATATAGGATTACGTATAGATCAGCATATCGGTCAAATAACATTGGCATTCCTCAAGGAAGTGTTCTTGGACCTTTGTTGTTTATAATATATTATATATTAATGACTTGCCTGATTATATTGGATATGACTGTATTCTTTTTGTTGACGATACAACAATACTCATAAGTACTTCAAATGCTTCTGACCTTAAAGATAAAGTTGACCTTACATTGACAAAAGTGATAGGCTGGCTAAATTGGTTTAAAAATAAATGTGTCTAAGACTAAATTAATACAATTTAATACAATAAATAGAAAATTTGCGACATTAAAAATAAGTTATAATGGAACAACAATTGAAAATGTAGAATCGACAAAGTTTTTAGGTTTAGAAATCGACAAGTGGTGCATGTGTGGAAAGCACATATAATTAATTTACGGGCTAGGATCGAAAAATATGTGTACGTATTAAGAAGAATCAGAGAAGTTGCGGGAGCAAATACAGCGCTTCTATCTTACCACGGATTTGTTTCCTCAATCTTAAGATATGACAATATTATGGGGCAACTCTGTTGAATCAATTAACATATTTCGTGCACAAAAAAAAATGTATACGCGCAATTTGTGGAGCTGGATTTTTAGACAGCTGCAGGCCACTGTTTCAAAAACTAAACATTCTCACGGTTCCCTCTTTGTACATTTATGAAAATTGTGTATTTGTGCGAGGTCATACACAGTCGTTCAAAACTAATGACGATATGTTCAGTGGTACAGGGAGACATAAACAGAAATTATATATACCTATTCAAAGATTAGGATTGTATTCGAAAAATGTGTTCTGTATGGCAATCCGTATTTTTTATAAATTACCAAACTACGTAAAAACATTGCCATTGAATGTATTTAAAAAAAGATTGCATAGTTTTTAAGAATGACGACCCGACTACAGTCCCGATTTAAGACTATGCTTCTTTTTACCATTTGAGTTTGGAAACCAATTCGCATAGCCAGACAAGCATTTCTGGCAAGGTTTATTTGGCACTTTTGAAGAACAAATAAATAATTCGAAGAAGGAATTGTGCCGTGCATAACTTATTTGAAAGTAAACCCAAAATCTTTATCCAGCTTAGCAGCTAATGATGCTAATTAATCAGAGGAATCTTAATCTTCTTCGCGATGATTTTATACTTAAGTCGCTTTACGGATTATAAGACTACAAACCGTGTGAATTGCTTAGAGCGAGGCCAATTTAATTTGAGGCCCCAAAAGCCATGTTTTATTTCTATTTTATTCATTCCCCTGGATGTTAAATTTACAGGGTTTAATAATTTACATTATTTTATTAAAATGCCTCAGTTTAAAATTGATATAAAAAGCGTATTACTCTCTAAAACACTTAAAAAAACCCAAAAACATGACAGTCTCTCTGCAAACCCGCGTTATTACTTCAATGCCGCAAAGAGCATCGCACCAACTTTACATTCTCGGTCCTTGAAACTGTTCCTACACAATATTTTAATATTTTTATCATAAACAAAAAATGTAGAAATTGTAATAATGTGAAATGCAATTTTCCAAGTTCATCCATCATAGCTGGTGGCGGCCAACGAGCGGCCTAGGTACAGCTTCTGGTTACGTAAAGTAATCAAGTGGTTAAGTGCTGCAGGAGGTCTGAGCCTTACGGATTTGGGAGATCTGGATTTGAATCCCATCATGTAATTTTTTCCAAAGAGATCGTAAAGGAGGACGGGCGTGGCCCATTACTATGCTATCAACATGGAGGCAGGAGGTACGTAGACCATATGCGGCAAAATAGCGGGTATATAGGTACAATAACTTTTGTTTCATTTAATTTTACGTAGAGTATAAATTTATGACGTACTTTATACAATTTGGTATCAATGAAATAATAACGTTACTCGATTATCACGACATCTTTGGTATTTATGAGAAATGGCATTGCTTCTATTTCACTGACCTTCATGAGCTTTTTATAAAAAAACATAATGCTCATGCTCCAAGATACTAAATCTAATATTTTCAATTAGATAATCAGCACCAGAGCCCGATATAAAACCTCAAGCACTAAATTACCAGTGCCCTCCGTGCACTAAATAATAAATCCGGCATGTGGCCAGAAGAGTTTCATTAAAGTAATTTAATATCACCGGTAACCACATTCTTCGACACTTTATCTCAGATCATATAGCTTCATACAAGAGCCACAAGGCATTGCTCTATGAAAACACACGTTATATCATAAATCCGAAGCGGCACTTGATATCACGAATTTCACGCCGAAATGTTTTCCCGCCGCGGCGCCATCTTGTTTCGTTATAGCCCATAAAATGGCGTGTATCGGATGCGTTCGAAAACTTGCGGGAAGCTAAAGAGATTGTATATCACGTGTTAAACGATTTATACTAATATATGTAAACAGCTTAATAACGATATTTTGCGATCTTGTCACCGTTGCGTCGTCGTAACGTGTAGTTAAGTTTAACCATGGTAACGGATCGCTTACCTGTTCCAATGTAGACATTTTATCCTTGATATATTCAGGATCGTTTCCTTAGATACATTGTCATTATTTAACATTAAAGTATGAACGATGGATCCCATTTTTTTGTCTTTTACAGTCAATGTTCGGTACATTATTTCCATCAAGTTTAATTTAGTTTTAAGCAGATACCTATTTATATAGGATGAAACAATGCTATGTTTAAAAAGCTATTAAAAGACTTCACTGAGAGTTAATCACTTTAGAGGTGAACAATTGAACAATCACGGATCAACATCGCTGTGTACGTGTTTGTTTTGTTAAAACTTAATAATTACTTTCGTAATTAAGTTGAAGAATGAGAAAAAATTTTGCAACTGTACGCCATACCGACGCTCGCTTATATTACATGAACGCATTTGTGCCTACCGACTCTGAACGAAAATCCTGAAGAGTCGAGTTGTAAAGGTATTACAACTTTGAAAGTAGACGCTGACTACTTCTCGAAGTTTGCAGCTCGTGACGACAATTACCTCTGTGCAAATGTTCATACACACGTGAATTTTCACCTCATTATTGTGAAATGCAGGTGTGGAGCGCGAGCAGCACACAAAAATTTACATTTAATAGTATATTTTATTTGAAATTTTAAAACAAGCTCAGATTATATAAAATGTGAAGTTTTCTCTAGTCAACAATCTTTGACCTTTTTTCAGATGTGAAAGATTTTTGAGACTTTTTCTCATTCATTATGATCGCTTGGTATTAAAATTTTAAACATACTTACATACACTAGTTTGTCAATAATTCACTTCAACATTTTTCGTTTTAGGGCTTAGCACGATAATATTTTAGTTATTTTAGTTATATTGTATTATCCTGCAAAGGTATTTATCAAAACTGAATTAAAGAAACTTGAATCTGACTCGACTGGATAGATACTAATTAGAAGATAAAACATCATAAGCGTAGACTAAACGACATGGGGAATATAAAGTTGGTAGAGGGGGAAATGTCTTACAATCGTCAATATTTCCATCAAAAACGTATCCCGATCTAACAACCACGCTAATAAAGCTTTGTAGTTTGTGAAATCTCCAGTTTGTACCTGCTGGCGACCAGAAAAATCCAGTTTGAACTAGTTACAACTGGCTCGAAACAATTTCCGTTTGCAGTTTGTTGAAATTTACCTTCATAGCTTTAAGTGCATGGTGATGCACGACGAGGCGATTAATGCGAGATGTTCTAAACTAAGCCATTTTGAAAATAGCTACAGATAGTAGTTATTTAAATGTTTACTATTTTCATGTGATAAAAATGTAACGATAATTACCAGATTGTCAGGGAAACATAATTGAATTTAAACTTTCAAAATTAACAGACATTATAAGGCTATTTATACTATGGACTAGCGTAAGCATAATTTGCATATTAAAAAGCATAATTTTGCATTAAAAAATCAAAATTCACATCAAAAGTAAGATAAGAACTGAACTCCACTTTATTAATTAAAAAGTCACATCTAAACAAATTCAGCAAACGAGGCTATAACGAATGCGTAATTGATTAAAGCGTTCCGGGCGGGCGGCGAACGGCGCGGGGCGCGGGCGTGGCGGGGGAACCTACACGCGGCAACTTCTAATGAAGAACAGCCTCTTGTTTACTGCAGGAGCGGTTACAGCTCGCCAACTGTTTGACTTTCTGCTTCTGTGGAAAACAATACGATTTAATGAATACGCGATTAGGTTTGTGTAAGAAAATGTTGAATTCAGATACTGATGATGTAGGAAATACGTTCGATAAATTGAAATATAAAAATTTTATTCTTAATTTATTGATATTTGACTTATAAAAATGATATTTGACTTCGATGCGCTACACAATCTTGAGTCATAACCAAGTCACTAGAAACTTACTTGTACATCATCATCATACATAACTCGTGTACTCCGTGAGAAACTCTTGGTCCATTACATCCTCTGCTTTCTCTTTCACCGTGAGTAGGAACCTTGTGTATTTCGTCGTCGTTAGAAAAAGGTATAAATAATGGTTGTTTGAAACAAAGCCTGAATGCAGGGCTGTCAGGCCGCGAGCGCTTCATAAAAGTGGTTTTTGTCTTGCTGCGACCTCCACTCCACAGGGGCTTTGGAATCCATCTATCTTAGTGGCTTATCTGTTCGAGTACTTCCATGAAAAAAGTTGGTTTTTACTTTGCAGACTGTCAAAAACTTGACAACAAAAGCCTACAATATCTTATTCAAATTCAAAACATTCATTCTAAAAATAACTACAACACAATAGATAAAAACTAAACACTTAGAGATTAGCAATAATAAAAATACGCAAGCAAAGAAACAAATAATAACTATTATCAAACACAGCCAAAAAGTATACATTACAAAAGACAAAACAAAAAAAATTTTGAAACGTGTACACAGTTATAAGCAATATATTAAAAAGAAAAACAAAGAGTATCAAAATATTAAAACGGAAAATAACAAACAAATATTTTTACGAAAAAGGACCAATGTGTTTTGCTATAGTATTTTTGTCAAAAGGGACAGGACGCAGCTGGTGTTCAGATGTGTCCTCACATCTATACAAAACAGTGACTATATTTTTAATGAGTTATACTCCTTCCTAGCGCGGGACACATTGAAGGACCTTTTGTTAATTTTGAACCTTATTGTGACAATTAAAAATCTTTAAAATTGAAGAACTCTTTTTTATAAATAATATAATTAAAATGACATAAATTATTATGTAAAAAGATGACAACTTTAAACATTCGGAGCTTTTCAAATCTTTTTGAATCTAACAAAATATCAAGAAAATTATCAACATTTTCAAATTATCAAAAGTTCATATTTTTAACTTTATTTGTTTTATACTTGGGACAAAAAGTTTTGAGAAAAAATATTTCTCCACCAGCGTCTATACTATACAAACGTGCCAAATCAGGGTAAGGTGGACGATCCATAAGTTTTACCGGTGTGGTGTTTAGGAAGTCCCTCATTTGCTTCGCGGAGTTCGCGCGTTGTCGTGGTGCAAAGGCCGCGGAGTCCCGTGTTCGAAAATCTTTTGGCAAGCATTTGGTAGTGTACCACTCTGCATTGATGCTACTTGGTTTCTTTAGGAATTGATACTAAATACAGTATTTTTTCCTTAACTGGGGAGAAAAAACTTGTGATAAAAAAATTTCCATCACTTCTCTCGATCTCTTCTTTGATCGTTTCACTTTCGTAGGCGTTGTTTAGTTTTGACAGCCATACCGTTGACACGCGCTTTATTTGTGGATCATATTATGATATCTATCTACCTGTTATGATATCGCAAACACGGCTGGAAGAACCTGCTTCGAATTTATCAATCATATTGGTGAGGTTGCGCGAAACAATCCTCCTTACTGAAAGGTAGAATATTCTGAACACTTCCCGATCTGATTATAAATAAACTAGACTAAATAATCTAGTTTTGTTGAATCAAATTTTGCCTTGTAGCAACAAGCAATTCTTATCTACAAAGTTTCGCTGCCTTTATGTTGTATCTTCGGGTCCACAACAAACCTTTTTTTGAAGGAATCTGTTTTTATTTGTTGGAAGCTTTTGTAGCGACTTTCAAAGCTATCACCGGGAGCTACGACGCCCCTCTTCAAAGAGAAGCGAACGTTGGGTGGTGCTAGTAATGAGTCATTGATTGGTTTGCTTGCATGTTCTTTTGCTAGTTGTAGTTTTTGCGAGGTTGTTGTTCTATGCTTTTTGACTGAAAGATAAGTCTTGACACGACAAACGTATTCCCGCCGGACTCTTCCGGAACAACGTCGTGTCGAGCAATCTGTAAGATTCTAAGATCTTATTACCTACTTTATACAAATCTGTTGCATAATCCAATATAGTTCAACTTTCCCAAATAGATTCCATGTGATGTTATTAAAATCAGCTGATGATGATATAATAATAAATTGTTTTTATTATTTTTTAATAAGTCTTATTTTATATTTTAAACCAAAATTTGCAACTATACTAGCATAGGACAGGAATATAAATGACGTATCAGAAGGAGGTCACTGTGTTTTGTAGAATAACATAACATACCTGCACACATGTCAAACTGAACTCACACACACTGTGGACTATTAACAATTTGAGACAAACAGATTCAAATATCATTAAAAATAGATTATAATTTGAAAATTGATTCTTTGAACTGGAATTATAATGAGGAAGTTCTTTTTAATCCGCATCATTTCCACTTTTCATAATTTTGAGATATTCGAGAAAAACATCTAATAGATTGGCCTTAAATTTTTTCTGCTGAATTTTTTCATATTTTGTCATATTACTTTCCAGCTCTTGGTTTGTCCAATATTAAGATTTTTTTTTTATTAAGAACTTCAAGTAAAAACAAAACGAAAATGATGCATTTTGTTTGAAAGTGGTGGAAATGATTCAGTTTGAAACAAATATTTTTGGAAAAGATTTAATTAGAAACTGATTACTTAGTTGGAAATTATATAATATGTAATAAAATATGATTTGTAGCAAAATGAACTAATTTAATGTGTCCAATTCTGAGACCACAATCAAATTCCAAACAGTCACATTGATCTAAATCTTCTTCATAATCTCCTTCAATTTCACTCACATCATTTAGTAAGTACTCTTATGTACTTCTGTAACTCGTCCATGTTTTCTCAATCGTCTCCAAACTGCTTTTGTAATAGTTTAGTTATGTCCTTTTTCTTTGCATTTTTTATTGCATTTCCCAAAGCTTTCAGTTGCAAAATGCACGACTTTAGAGCGTTAGATTACACAAGATTTTTCTTGGCCAGTTTCGAAACGAAAATTATCGTAAAGTTTAGTTTGCTTTTAATTTTATTTTTGTTTGCTTTTTTTTCTTTAAAATTTGAATTCGTTTAAGACTCTGTATATGATCCACATTTTTGTAACAAAGAGCTCAGACCTTTGACATCATACAGAAACCAATAATTTCAAAGTTCATTAACAGCTCCATTTTCGTGATTTCAAAATAACCTTCTGGTAGGGTTATAAGAGGATTGAGTTTCAGATGTTTTTCTAATCGACCAAATACCCTGTCCGCTGGCAAGAAGCTGTGGGCCCAGACAGGATAAGTGACCCATATTTCTTGAACATTTAGAGGCGAGTTGTTTTCCAATTAGTACATTAAAGTGTGAATAACATATGAATTTTTATTCTGTTCTCCACACCCATCGCAGAATAACTGTTTTGTGTTTATGTTGGTTGGGATATGGAGGTCTTTTTAATAAGTATATAAAGCCAAACTAATTTCAGTAGAACCTAGGCGGCTTGATGTTCCACCAGCAAAAACAAATTGGTGACTTTGATTGCATGTGCACTAAACAAAAATGATAAAGGCTCAACTGACGCAGGTAGAAAGCGTCTTCGGCAAGGGTTGCACCTGTAGCAGAAGCAGAAGGCTGAAGCAAAAACTTAGAGTATCATCTTCATTTTGTCTAGTCATTTTATGAAATTCGTATTTCATATCGTATTCAAATAAAAATAATGACTGTTTACGAGAAAGACCGATTTCATCAACTGAATGGATTTTTAATGGAAATGTTATAGTTTGTTTCAAAATATGTAGATATTCAGAAATAAAACTTAGAGGAAATGATACGGTTTGTAAGAAAATGAATATCGCCGTGTCTGCAAGTGTCAAGACGGATTGGAAATGATACAAATTGATCCAAATCACTCTATTTAATGGCGATTTTAATCAGTAATTGTTTTGGTTTGAAAAAAATACTTTGTTTTAGACTATATAATTTAGTATTAAGAATCAGATGTTGCAATAAAATGAAAAATCTCAAAAGTTGGAAATGATACGGTTTGTAAATAATTTCCTTAAATGGCGCTTTCAATAAAGTTAAGGATCAACTAGCTATTCCATTAACTAGCTATCCGATTAATGAATTAGTTACCCAATTAAATCTGGTTGGTAATTTGAATTTCAGGGAGACAAATATTAAATAAGCATTTAATAAATTTAGGAATTGGACGAACAATTTATGTAAATCGATTCAGAATTGAAATGTGTTCTTACTCCCTGAATTGTTAATATTAATATTAAGAACGAAACGATAATCAATGAGCGGTGCCGTCGCGTCCTATAAAAAACTAACATAGATATAAAATCATAATTCCTGTTGGATGATTCTTTTTTCTCACCATTTAGTACAGTCGGGGTGTTGGTGCAGACTCAGGTGCGCATTCAAACCCCTACAGTGCTGTCGTCCCCTAGTACGCAGGGCGCCTGCAGAGCGAACGACACGCCAGCGATGCTCGCCTTAGCCTGGAGCTCCACGGCCTGCACCGACTGTTTTTAACGAGTTTTAACAAACTCAAGATAGGATGATGTATTTCCACCGTGTGTGTTTGGAATCGACTCGAATAACATGAATTATAAAAATTTTTTAAATTATTTTTTGATGAAACGGATTTCATGTCTTGCATATATAGTGAATAAGTTGAATCCAAGTTTAACGCTGTAAACTTCAGACAACAGCGGCTGGTAAACTTATCAAAACACATATTATAATTTTATTAATAAATTCTTGAAGGACCTTGTTGTCGGCTATCTTTGTGAACTTAATAATTCTATAATGAAACTTGAAGAGACAAAACTAGTCAAATTTAAAGTGAGTTTTACGAAGTCAGTAATAGAGTTCGCTGTACTATGACTAACAGATTAAGTTAAGGTTTAAGGTTATTAGTCCTAAGGATGAGTTTTCATGTTACTCAAAACCCATGTAGGTAAATTTTAATATAAATATATGATTAATTACTTATGTTTATTATTATTATACGTATTTTTTATTATTTCTTATTTTTATTTTGCAAAACCACTAAATATACTATTTCTATTATATATGTTACGAATAATTATCTTTAAAAGTTTATATAATTGTTGAGTAAATTACACATATCTATATGAATATATCAAAAACAAGAAAATAAAAGCCAAAATGGCGTTCGTCGTTGAGTATATGTGTGAAGTCACGGAGGCAAATGTCATTTCGGTGTTCTCATTTGACATACCCTAATAACATTTTAAGCTCTGACTTAAACAGAGGTCTGCTAAATGTTTTTTTGTTTGTTTTTATGACATTTATCTTGAGTTAGCATAGCCAGTTTAAGTTATCGGGCGTTTTTATTTATTTATTTATTTTACGATGAACAAAACAGGTTATAATCAAACAATTACAAAATCAATACAATTTTTCATCGGTGTTGGACTAGATTACAACCGTTGAATATGTCCATACAAATAATTAAAGCCTTTACAACAATTAACAATTTAGTCAAGATAACTAATTTTATAAGTTTCTATGGATTAAATGCATTATCAATTTAAACAAGTGTGAATAACAAAGACAAAAAAAAATGATAATCAAATACAATCAACATTTCAATATTAAAATTATGTCAGTACTAATAAAAATAAATTAACGTGTCCAAATTATGAGTAATGTCAAAAATAACAATGTTAAGAATAATCACAAAGAAAAGTTTTTAAGGCAAAGGAATTATAATCATTAATCATATACAATCATATAAATCATTTACATATATATATATATAAATCCACAAATTCAATAAATTATCGAGCCTGACATGGGCACGAGGATGTCTGGAAAATACTCTTTAATTTACTTTTAAACCTGTGGGTATTATTATTAAAAATGTCAATGTCAGAATGAATGAGAGTGAGTTCATTATATAAACAGCACATTCCGGCAATGGGTTGGTTGTACCCAATATTCTTTTTATACTGGGGAGCAACGAAAACGGGTTTAGGTCTGCGAGGATTAAAATTGAAGTTAAAATTCACTAAGTTCAGTAGTATAGGACTTTCAATATTACCATGGATTAATTTGCAAAGGGTAGACAGCTGCAATAGTTTTTGGCAACAGTGTAGTGATAGATAATTGAAAGTATTTAATCTATCGTGGTACGATGTCCTGTTATTGGATTTGTTACAACGGTAGACAGGGGCATTTCAAAAGTTTTACAAGGTCATTGATAAAAACCAAGAATAATAAAGGACCAAGGTGGGATCCCTGTGGGACGCCGGACGTTATTTTGACTGGATTTGAGAAGTAACCCATCACCGAGACTAGCTGGCTTCTATTCTCAAGATACGACTTAAGCCACCGAAGCAAACTACCATGGATGCCATGTGCCTCTAATTTACACCCGAGAATATAGTGATCCACTTTGTCAAATGCTTTACGAAAGTCGGTGTAGATAGAATCTACTTGGTTTCCCTGCTCAATTGCTTCACATAAATACATTTTATACTCCAGCAGGTTAGACATAGTGGATTTACCTTTGACGAATCCGCGTTTGTTTGGGGATATGAGAGACTTGAAATGGTAGTTTAGATGCTCTACAATAACGGGTTCGAAAAGCTAGGCCATAGCGGAAAGTTCGCTAATTGGTCTATAATTTTCGCGCAAACTTGAGTTGCCTGACTTGAAAATAGGAATGACATGGGCCTTTTTCCAAATCGAGGGGAATATACCGCTACTGAGTGACCTATTAAAAATTAGATGGAGAGAGAGACTCAATTCCGACGCACATTCCTTCAAGAACTTCGGCGGGATTTCATCAGGGCCTGCGCTTCTATTTGGATCAAGTTTTATTAATTTTCTGAGAATTACGAGATTATATATAGCAATACGAGAGAGAGAATGATATTGGCAAGAGACCTGGAGGAAAAGCTAGATTCTACGTTATAAGCTTTGAAATCGTGTTTTTCAAAGACAGAACTGCAGTAATCGGAAAAAGCGCACTGATGTCATCACTGTTGTTTGTGGTTTCATTATCATATGTGGTGACGTTTGGAATGCCTTGGTTACCACCTCTACTACTATTGATAAATGACCAAAAGGCTCTTGGGTTTTTGGTGATAAGTTTTTCAGTAGCTGCAACGTACGACTTGTAGCATTTTTTCAGTAATTTTTTGCACCTTGAGTCGATTTGATTAATGTCAGATTTGACTGATTCATAGTCACATGTATAAAAGTTGAGATGATCCCTGGTGTCTGGCTAAAGCTGCCTAAATGTTTCCTTTAACTCAGATGTCTCTATCAGCAGTGGTGGATGGTGCTTGTCTTTTTTTTTGAGATTCCATTTTCACAACTCACTCGAACAGAAAGACGTGTCTATAACATATATCCAGCAAACGATTTTTTGCGTTAGTGACGCGATTGAATTGGTTTAGGGCGCATAGTTCCAAAGTATCTAGGAGAAGATTGTATTTACATTCACTTTTTGTACAGGTTGGATTGACGTTTCCTGTTACAGATATTTTATATAGTTTTATAGTTTTGAATTTATTGTAAAATCTGTCATATGACAGAACCCGTAGTGAGTGAACCACACCCTCAACGCAGTGGCCTCTAATCATGCTCCGTGCGAGAGCAGAATACGTTAGAACTTCATAATTTCCCGCCAAAACTTAAATTAGCCACCTGCATCTGTGATTACAGCTTTCAACTTACACCGTACTTTATCATAAGCTTACCTAGGAATGAGTTCGTCGTCTTTTGGTTCAAGTTTAATTTGAGTGCTTTGTAACTTAGTCAAACAAGAGGTCCATCAATTTTGAACAGTATGTGTATTATATTATTGGAATCTTTAATAGTATCTAGAGTAACTATTGTCAGAACTCTAGGAGTACGGTTACAACACCTAACATTATTTATTGAAACGAAATACTTAGGGTTGATTGTTCAATGCTGCAGATAACTTTTATCAGTTTAATAATTCTTAGTATTTGACATAATTTCTATAAGTCTTATCAAATGTTAAGATAAAAGTTATCTGAGCATTGAACAAACAGCCCTAAGTATAATAAATTTTAAAGAAATTATATTCCGTAGTTTTCAATAAAAAAAAAAAAAAAAAAAAAAAAAATTATCAAAATTGTCAGGTATAGCATATTTATTTTGTATATTTATAATATATTTACAAAAGCAATAAAATAAGATATGAACACAATTTGCTTTGTTATAAAAATGTTTACTGTTATAAGTCCGTACAAGTTCCTTCGCTTTATATAGAATACTTTATAGATTTTTGTTATATTTTTAGAAACTAGCACTAGGGCGTCCGCAGAAAACCAGCGTCGTGGCTCCTGCCGCGACATAAAGCTGAGCGGAGACCATTTTGATGACCATATTGAGCTTATATGTATGTTACGAAATAAGTAAACAAATTATTATTGTTAAACTTAGAAACTATTTTAGTTTTAAGGTTAAATTGTGTATGGTATCAAATAAACATTTTTCTTTCTTTCTTTCTTTCTTTCTTTCAATATATGACAAAGCCATTGTCATATTAACCATGACAAAGCCTTGTTGAAACAGTTCAAGATATTGCAATATGGATTTTATATCGCATTCATTTGAACGCTCGAACACTTTGTTTGTGGAATTTGATTTGAAGCGGTGTCGAACGCGAATCACAAATAGTTTGCAATCAAAGTCACTAAAGCAAATACATCGCGGGAAATCAGTAAATTTCATAAAAAGAAATAATGCTCTAAAAAGGAAGGTAAAATTGTCAGTTAGAATCCAAATGCAAAAATGATGCACATCTTGCACAAAGTTTTTTTCATTAAGATATTTACATTTATATTTTGAACCAAAAATGTTGTTGTAATTTATCGGGTTTATATTGAACTATTTGTTTTTAAGTAATTGTATTGTTACGAAGAAAACCCAGTTGTTTGTCCAGACAAACAATAAATTGAAAGGAACTTCGCAGCCAAGTACCAGCAACATTATCTAGCCAAGTCTTTTCCCTGCCCTCACTATCTTGTCTGGAACTTGATAAATAACTGCTTAATTAGGGGCTATTAACGTAGCTCCGTGGTTCTGTATGAAATCATATTTTTCTGTCAAAGTATTCACAATGGCCGATTCTCCGTGAAGTACCGAGCTCATTTATTTATAGAAGATTTGTTAGTCTCATTGTATTCGAGTAAAGCAACTAAGAAGCAGAAATCTCATTTTTCGGGCGGTTATTCCAAAGATTGATTGTGGGGTAGCGATCGCTTCAGCGTGATTCTTTTTTGTTGAGTCAGTATTGAAGAGAATGGAATTAATAAACAACTGTTGTGCAAACAGATTATACTTTAAGAGTTTGTACAACTTGTTGAAGCTTCCAGCTTTGGTCTAATCTGTCAAAATTGGAGTGACAGACTTTCACCGTCTTAAAAACGGCGTCTTAGAAAATATTTGTTGGGACTACAGAGGAGACTACTCCAAATCCAAACTTCTGTAGTCAATCAATAACCATACTATTCTGGATATTTGTATTCATACAATCGGTATCTTTAATTTGTGTATGACGGTTGTATAGAATGTCAAACCTATATGTATTCAGCTTGGATTGCAAGGGTAATAAACCTAATCCTTAAGTGAAAAGTAAAAAAAGTACACTTTTCAATAAATCATATTTTTAAGAAAAACTACTACGGCGCCAAGTTTCTGTTTGAAAAATAATGACATATTTAACGTGATATCATTTATTTAAAGAATACTGCAATACCAAAGATTTTTATTGTATTTATAGATTAGATACTAACTCACATATTTTTCCTCTTCAAGCAAGACCCCGAAATATAACAGTCACAGTATAGGTGTACACGTACTACGTAAGTTCACACTCCACGTTTCTAAACAGGCGTCCTGACGCGCAAGCCGAAGAACACGAGGAAAAACTGAAAGAGTTATCGAGCGAATGAACGAGTGGGTGAATGATAATTATGTGTACAAAGCGAACCCGCTGACCCATGAAAAGATGTAGGTGGTTTCACTGGGATAAGGAAAATGTGCAGGAAAAGAGTTTTTTTAATAATTTATAGATTTTTGCTTACTCTTAATTAAATTTCCTGTATGTTCAAATTAATTGCAGTATTTTGTAGGATAAGATATGAGCATTGTTTTTTAAAGAAAATGGCAATTAATTTGCCTACCAGGAAGTTGCAAAACTAAATGCTGCAGGTATTATAATTACATAACATCGTCGGACAAACACTCAAACTGCAAGGTGCTAGAGTCGAAAAGCTAATAACTAACTATAACATTAACTGGGTAAGCTCAAAACAAACAAACATAAATTTATAAAAAATTATCAGAAATAAAGCATTGGTTTTCATCGTTAAATACCTTTGCCACGGGAGGCGGGGCTACTCACTAACCAAATCAAAGTTAACGTAATTACCACTGGCGACCATGACTACGGCAAATTACATATACGAACCTCCTCACTTACTGTGTTTCTACCATAAAATTGAATTTGCAACGGCCACGATAAAACTAACATAATATATTTCACAACGTTGTTAGCGTCACACTGAAAAATAAAAAAAAATATTAATAGAAATACACAGAAAAAGTCTCAGCTAGTTGCTTGGTAATTTGTAAAATAAACAGGAAACAAAAAACATTCGTAGCTTGTTGAAACGACTTAGCTTCCCAAAGCCACACACTTAAACGAATGCTATCTTAATCCGAGCGCGGGTTCATTCCTACCGCCTCGTAGTTAGCTCGCTTTATATCTGGTTGCCGCCAACAGTTGCTTTGAACTTTTATACCGCCATTTGTACTGGCTCAAAACCGGTTCAAACTAGCTCAAACCGGTTACTAACCGGTTCAGATCGCACTCGAGATGAAACCACATAATGTGCTGTGTAAATTCAAAGAAAAATCTTGCTAACTTTAAAAAGAACCTTATTTTTTTGAAGTGAAAGTTGATTTTAGAATCTAAGAGGATTTTTGAATGCTTCCTAGGAACTTTATTTGAAGTTTGAATTGCAGTTTATATTTGTAAGGTAATAGGTTGGAGTCTTAGGACTCTTTTCAAATTAGTTTCTTTGTGTGTGAAGGTTTCGTACTATCATATTCAAAAACTATTACTTTCTATTATTTTCTATTGCAATTTTCATTTTTTTTATTCTATCTTGTAATAATCGAATCTATGATTTTGGGAAAGAACGCTATTAAGGTTGGGTTTGTGTTGGAGTTTGAACTTTTGCATTAAAATATTTTCATATATGTGATCAGATATTAAGCATAGTAACGATTTTCTAGGTACAGTCATATAAAAAAATATTGTGTTGAATGTCTGAAATTCAAAGACTTTTCAGATTGTAATTTCCGTCGTTATATATATAATGTTTTCCATTAAATATCTAACACGTTTGTTTCTTTTATGTAACCATCTACTTCCCTCACTGCCCTCAGTCACTTCCCTCTAATATGGTTGAGGAGGGAAATGGCTGGATCCCGCGTTAACTCGTGAATGGGTGCCGTTTGAGGGTGTTCGTCTTTTGGATACTTGGGGGGAGGGAGACTTGCCGAGCTAACAGATGCAGATAAGAATAATTTTGTATAGACATAAAGAGACTGTAAATTTATTTTGAAAAAAATATACCCGTGAAGTTTCTTGCCAGTTCTTCTTCACGAAGGTTTTTTCGAACTGGTGGTAGAATCATGTTTTATTTGACGTCAATAAGAACAAGTAATTGTCAATGTTGAGAAAATAAATATTTCATTTCATTTGAACCAATTTGTAAATGCCTGTTTCTCTTTTTATGGAGTTACTCCAAAATATTGTTTTTATCGATGTACATTTATCTCGACTTAACAACATGTTTACTTTCAGAAGGAGGTTTTCATTGCAGTCTCATTATCACAGTCGTTCGATAACCTGTATACAAATAGTAACTGCCTCTCCATGTGCACACGTGACAAAAATAACAACTTTAAAGATATTTTTTCTTGTATTTAGATGGATTCCGCCCTATTTTATGATCAAAATTCCCAAAATTGAATCTACAATATTCCATAGGTCATTCCATTTCAACCTTATAATTTGCATACAATCTAAACGTATTCATCGTATACGATAAACTTTTCCCTAATGCAAATGACTCCTTTTACTTCATTTACATAAATATTTACTGGCCACAAGCAAATTACATACATTGGGTTTGGGACTCAGTTTAGTCCAATTATATATAATACGTTCCATTAGGAATTACTGCCTGGAAAATCATAATAAGAGTTTGGGGAGAAAGCTATTGAGTATGAAATGTGGAAGTGCCTGTAAGCTCGAGCGTTAGAACGAGAAAAAGTAAATTAACAGTGCTGTGGAAACCTCGCAGTAAAACTTCAGATAAACCTTACACTTTTGAAACGTTTGGTCCAAGTGGTCCTGACGGCCTAAAATGATTTCATAATTCTGAGGAACTTGGTATAAATTACCTTCTCTATTTATTATTATAATATGTAATATTATTAACAAAACGCTACAAAAAAGATACACCTTAATGTAACATGTATGTGCTGTTATTATATAAATACTTAGGTGTATATAAGAAACACAACCTTATTGCTCATTCCGAGCTAAGCTTACAAAGTTCCAGATAAAGTAGAGCAAAACTAACCGGAGCTTGGTACGCTGGCGTCGCCATGGCAACCTCGCCGGATCCCGCAGTACGGGCCAGATATTAATTACAATAATTAAATTGTTGCACGAGACAATGGCTGTTGTAACAGCGTCGACGGAATGTCAATTTAATCGATTCTACGAGGGTTCCATTGATTTTGGTTCTTGGAACTAGAGTGATTCCTACGTTTAATGTTGAGTGCGAGACGACTCAAGGCCGTACTCTTTTCCTTTCTATTAAAACCATGCTTCATAAAATGTTTTGTAAGAATAGTTATGTTCCACGTAAAAAGAGTAATGAGCCAGCAAAAGCTGTGACGTCACAGAAGAAGCCAAGGTTTTTACATGGAATTGTTTTATTATCGGAACTAAACTAAGCTAAAAATGAACTACGTAAGTGACGATTGGTAAATAAAAATAATAATAATAATAATAACTTTTTTAGTAACTCAGAAAAGGTTACAAGCTTATGTGAAGTCTCTGACCCCTAAACTAAACACAGTTTGTATTTTAGGGGTCAACGCCCTCTCCTATTTTGATTTTTTAAAAGTATGTACAGTTGTAATTCAAAAATACATTACAATTCACTGTGTAAATAAAAGTGAGATTATTAAGAATATATGTATGTGTGGAGTGTGTGTTGTATTAATAAATATGTGTGTACCTATACTATTTCCATTTTTTATTTTCTCGATGACAGCTCCTATAAAAACTTGTGCGAGCGTTTTTTTTTAATTATGTATGCATTATTTTATAAAAATATGACGTTTACAGAGTTGGAGAAACTGATAGGGATGGAGCTATGTCGATAAACGTAACACGATAACAGACCCGACATTTTTTTACAAAATGTAAGAAACTAAACTACTGCCGGATACTTTAGTACAAATCTATTAACTAATGTTATATTTAATTACAAGATGTTACACTTATTAATTCTTGATTGATAATGCCAACTTCTTTAAAATTTGCGAAGCTGTTGTAAAATAAGTAGGTGTAGGTAGGTACTCGACAATGAAAAGAAATAATTATAACGACAGGTAATTTTTATTTATTTATTTTAATCAAAATCTGATGAATCGTCACTGTCACTCAATGAGCTCTCCCCAACATTTATTTTAAGTTCCTGTACTTGTATATTATCGAATGCCACACACGGCGGAAGTCAACGAACCCAATGACCACATTCGGCAGCTAGTTCGTCGATAACATATCTTTTAGGGAGGCTTTTTTTCGATTTTAAAATATTCACTAATTGTACTTTAAATGAAGTACTATCCACATTTTTGCCATGACGTTGGAGCCAGTCACTTATCTTTTGTTTTTTATTGGCCTGCGTCGGCATTTTATCAATTTGTCTGGAGTGATATGTAGCGTTGTCCATAATAATTATGGACGGTTCTTCCAGAGATTGCACCATTTCTTTAAACCATCCTTCGTAAATCTCCGCGTTCTTTTCTTCGTGGTAGTCCACTGTTTTCTTGGATTTAAAGGCCAGTAAAGCATCTGACACAAATCCTTTCGTAGACCCTGCATGGCATATGATAAGACGTTCACCTTTTCCCATTGGCACTGATCTAGTGGAAGTGGCGGTGTCGTCAATCCAGTTCTTAGATACTGTGTGGTTTGCATTTAACCAAGTCTCGTCAGTGAAAATAACATTTGACCAATCTGATATCTTTTTGGCTTCGCTCAAAAATTCGCAGCGAGCCATAGCAACGTCGTGACGCTCCATCGATATTTTACGTTTGTCCGATTTTATATAAGAAAATAAAATTTCTTTCCAAACTAAGCTTAATGACGATTTTTGGCCATGGAACAAACCACATTCACGTTAAGAAACAACAAGTTTTTTAAGTGTTGGAATTTCTTTGCGCAAGTAATAGTCATATATATGACGGCGGTTAGCATTAGCGTTGAAATTGTCAACCGATGTCACACGACGTGGCTGGCGTTTTTTCTTCGGCGTACGAAGCTTATTTTCCTGCTTGCCGCTTGTACCGTAAGCTTCGTTGGTAATTTTTGAAACAGTAAGTCCACTAATTCCTAATGCGGCCGCAACACGCTCTCGCACTTGCGACAGTGGTAATAGCGGGCCACCATTTTGATACTCTGCTTCAAAGTAATTACGAACCTTGATCACCAGTTCTCTCGCCTGCCTTTTCAGAACAGATGCTTTCGGCATTTTGATATTTGACAGCTCTGGGCAGCAATCAACACGGAGGAACACAAAATACACAACGTAACGTATGGATAATGTGAAAAAACTCAGCGAACAGAAATGTAGTGACTAGCACGACCGTCTTGTTGCGAGTGACAGATTAAAACAAACACAAAATGGCGGTGGGCTATTGAGTGTTCCCACCTTGAAAAAATATATTTGAATGTTTTTGTTGTATTCGTCTTTGTTCAAAATATAATAAATATATGCGATCGATATCATTACTTATTTGATCACAACACTAAATTATATCAAATTAGAACTGTCATCGAGAAAATAAAGAAATGGAAATAGTATAGAATAATGAAGAATTTGTAAATATAAATTATATATATATGTGTATTAATTTATAAATTTTTGATATTGTAAGATATGAAAGTTTACATGAAGAAATCCATTACATTTAGTTTCCAGCATTTAGGTTTGGTAGGTAAATAATTTTTCAGTTTGAAAATAGTCCATAGATAATAACCAGACCCTAACTTTTTTTTACGTTCATATACAGTTTGGGGGAAGAAGTTTAAAATTTTATTTATTTTATTGTAGAGGTGCACAGAGAGGAAAGCGTATTGCCTATTAGCGAAAGTAGTGCGACAATTGATTGTGTTTGTAATATTAGGAATCCTACGCTAATTACGAAAAATGTAAAATAAAAGTAAATTATTATTATTATTAGTGATGTTTTCCATAAAGTATTATGGCAGTATTTCTTCCTTGCAACAAGTGGGCTGCCGGTAGTGATTCAAAACTAAAAAAAATAGTAGTACAAGCGACTAGTGATGAGAATATGCTATCGCTTCATATTGAACTTAAAGGTTGGGGATATAAAGTTGTAAAGAAAACAGAAATTTTTAGAGCATTTTACAGTAACCAGTTTTGAACAGTTCGTTTTTAGCAGCGTTTTTTTTTTTCTAGTACACAAGTCAAAGGAATCAAAGTCAAGTGTGAAATAGATGTAATAATAAAAAGGATTTACTAAATAGGATGAGGCGAATACGTCAGCGTTACCGTTCCTTAAAGTATAAGATATAAAAAATATGGCTACCAACTTATAATATATTTTTATTTTACCTTTACTTTGAGATTCATCACTTCCTTTGACATCCCTTTTAGCTGTGTATTTGAAACTCCCTCCATTTTTAGTTTTTTAAATATTTTAAAGTTATAGGACTGCCTTAAAATACTTTAAATAAAAATAAAAAAGACTACAAGCTTCATATTTGTCAATTGGACCATGAAAAAGGAACCTCAAAGTTAAATATTTCCATCCTTCGGCATGTGGTAACTTATCATAAAGCTAATAAATTTGCAGATCGAATATCTAGAAACATATCGAGAAAAGCAATCATTGCCGAAGGAAAGTAAGTTGGTTTTCATGTAACTGCGCCCTGAAGAACATATCCAACCCATTTCTTTCCCTTGATGTATTAGTGTAGCGGCCAGTACCGGCCGGGGCTTCGGCTAACTCAGGTTCTGTTGATGTGCTTTCGGTGTAATTATTTATTAATATAGACAGCAATCTTGACCTTTTTATATCCTCCATTATATTAAGTTTTATTTATCAAATGAATCTCCTGAGGAGTGACTTAATCTATTTTCCTACTTTAAAACAATAACTAACAAATAAAAAGAAATTTTCTGTCCATTAACAATTACTCATTATCTCCTTCGCTCCCTCACTCACCACTTGCACACTACCTCACGTACCTTCTCATGAACATCACGATTGTATGATCCTCTCGTTCATACCGATTCACTCACTCGCTCACGCACACGTCTTATATAATGTAAATGTTTAACTTTATAAAAATTCCTGAATATCGAATATTATAACTGACAGCTCGTCTTGTATTTAATGCCAAGTGACCACTGATTCTCATCACACAAGTTGTTACTTAGCGTGGAAATCAGGGTCACAATGATTACCGCTACAATTATAGCCATACTTGTATGTATGTATAAAACCAATGTATTGTATAACTTTATTAATCTACTGATGCGTGTATGCCTCGCTACGAATATATACATTGTTATTGTTATTATAACTTTTTAGATATTGACTTACCTAATCTTGCATTGAAAATCTTGTTAGACCTAACAATAAAATTGAATATTTATTAATCATGAAATTGAAACACTTTTATCTATTCTTATCTATAGGTACAGTCTCTATGGGAACAAAATATTATTCCACATTCTATTCTGGAGTTAGTCCTCATCGATAATTGCTGATAAAGTCCGTGACCCTCCTTTACCCTGTGTGGTACTTTGGAAGCCCACAGCGGGATTACGTTTAGACCATAAATAAAAATAGTATCATATTTGTAAATAACATTAATTGTTAAATAAAATTGTTAAAAAAAAAATTACTATTTTCATAAATTGGTCGGTACAAAAATTAACAAATTTTCAACCAACCGAAAAAACCGTAGTAGCACATCACTATTACCCTGCCTAAAGCTAGGATCTCAGCGGCGTATCACTTGGGTTCCACATCATATATTCGGCAGTTGAACGGAGTGCGCGGCTCTACTGGGAAATATACGTCGGAAGCGCGGCTTGACGTGGGTCCGGCAAGTGGAAGCATTACAACAGTATTCAAGTAAAGCTTGTGATTTGACTACTTTCAGAGATATTTTAGGAAAGGTTCTATTGATTCTATTAATTAATAGTTGTTATTTTTTGGTTGTGTAAGAATATCTTCCGGATCATATCAGTAGCAGTTGACTACATTTTCAAAGATAGGTTTAAGTAAAAGTAAGAATAAGTGTCGCCATACTTTATTTACAAATCATGAAAAATACTTAATTTACATGTCATAGAATATACAACATTTACAAGTCGTACAACATACTAAATTTACAAGTCATCCTGCATCCTCTTAAGTGCTAAATCAACTTATTTTGCATTCTAAAAAAACAACAAATACGTTATTATTATTTATTATTAAATTGACAATATATTTTATAGTTAAGCAAAAGTTACCAAAAGAAAAATGCTATAGTGTTGTAATTGTACCAGTATTCTTTATGGATTTAATAAAATATATTTCTCATAATTGATTTATTGTAATAAGATGTATGAATTAGTTGTGAGTTAATGTAATTTATTTTGACAACTAACGAGAAATTGAAGCGTAAGCCTCAATGCTCCGCTGCATATAAAACCGAGCCTACTTTTATGTGGTAGCTAACATTTTACAAAGAAACCAAAAATTACATATACTCACCACATATAATTTTCACGTCGTCCTTAACCGTATAACAGCGCTGCAGCTAAGCGCCTAAAAAAGCATTGGAAAACTCGCTCATTAAAAATTACATAACAGTTCGCTGAAGCAAGCGTGGTTAACATACCGTGACCACGTGGCCGCCCCATTCTGCCTGAACACTTCACAACCAAAGCAAACAGTCCCTTGGAAGTGCTAAGTTAAACAGCGCGCCTGATGTTTGCATATGTACCGACTTAAGTACAATTAACAACATTCGCTGATCGTTGAATGTAAGTTTAAATTGACATGGGACATTACGCTGGATACTGTTTTTGTACAGCGCAGAACGCTTAGGAGCGTGAATGTGTGGGAATGTGTAAAGCTTTGTAGTTATACTTGGTTCTCTCCGGCGGCAGCGGCCTCCTGGTAGCGAGTTGGTCGAGGTTGCTATTGTTAAGATTTAAACCATATTGATTTCTAGTTTTTGAAAGATTGCTGATAGATCGGAGATCCAAAAATTTTTTTAAATATTGTTTTGAATACCATGTACCTACATATACATCAATTTATTTTAATGTCTTCAAATAAACAGACTGTTGAAAAATTCCAACGAGTTATTATATAAATAGTAGGTAAACATATATTTATAAACATAATAATATATATCTAGGTGATGATTAAAAGAATTTTGTTTATGTAAGCCGTACCTTCCAACTGTTACGTTTAACGTTGTCTGTATAGCCTTGGTAGTGTGGAAGAGATCGCGGTTTAGCGATAAGACCGCCAATTTTTTATGTTGATTCTTCGATTGTATAACCACTGATTTATTTTTGTGAATGGCATGCAATAAAAAGTATATATATATAAAATAAAAAAATAAACAAGGCCAGCTATGTCAAATTACCGAGTACAACGAAAATTATATGTAAAAAATATTGAAAACAATAGCTTAATAGTTGTACATGGTACATTCAATTTCATTAGGAAACTACATCCAAGCACAACTAACTCCACAATAGACATACACTACGCACATAAAATCAAACGTTCCTTTACAAAATCGACGTAACTTTTCGAAACGCCGACATTACTCTACATAAAACCTTAATAAAATATCGAGAGGCACGAGAATAGATCCCAGAGGAGCCCGGCCTATGTTGGCAGCGGAGCATTCTTGAACGACGAGGGTTTCGCATTCCCTAGTTTGGCAATTCAGTATTTCAGTGCTTAACAACCCGCTCCCCCCTAGCGGGACATGAGTGCTAAGTGGTACAACTATATTTTGCACTATGAGGACAAGAAATGTAAGATTCTTGTGCCTACCTTTTTATGTATTAAATTAAAGTTCAATTCAGTTTCTATTTGTAATTTTTTAATTATTGTGACTGTCAAGTTTACGATAATTTGAAAGCTTACCTTATTACGAATTGTACTGAGTTTATTGAAAATATAAATTGCTTATTTATACGTAAATGCTTCAAAATGCATGACATGGCTTATAATAAACAAACCAAAATAATGCAAACCAATCAAACAAAACTGAACTTTGTAAATAACATGAACTAACAAAATGGCGTCCTATTCCAGCCAGGGTTTCCAGGGCTGCCTCCTGGAGACTGCCGGCCTCCTCACGCCGACAGATTCAATTATTCCATCTAAAATATAAACGTCCGGAACGTGACTATCACTATTTGCCGACTAAAATGAAAACCGCCAATCAGTTTGGAAAAGATTTACCGCTCCGAAAAGATTTAAATTTCGAATAGAATTTTACTTTGATATTGTGTCTAGGGAAACTTTGTTTTTTTTTTTTATTTTTTTTTATTTTGCATGAATTAAATGCTGTTCTTCTTGGAAACGTTTTAGTTTTTGTACTTTTACTTTTACGCTTTTACTTACTGAAAATATATCTTTTGAATCAATTTCGTGTGAAAGCTTTTTGATTTAGATAACAAACTGCAAACAACTTTATTGCAACGATAACCAAGTACTTCATTTCAAACTTTCTCGCTCGTTTTCGCTCTGCTTGTAGCTAACAAGCTATTTAAAGTATTGATTTTTTTTCACTCTCATCTGCTTTTTACAGGTCGTTACATCCAAGTCGAGAAGTTTCACAAGCTTAAGTTTTGAAACTTTGTCGATATTTTAGGTAACAAGCTACGTGCTCGCTTTTTAAGTCTACAGTTATTTGAAAGGCTTCCTTTATAAGCCTTGATGCACTTTTTAAAAGTAAAATTTTGGAGCCTTATTTTTTTTAATAATACTCAGATACTAGCACCCCGCCCATCTTCGCACGGGTAGATACATAGAACGATAAATAAGTATTTTAAATAAGTATTTTTTTAAGTTTGTCTTATAAGTCATGAAAATTTTTGTTTCATACCTCTGTTATAAATATGTTACTTTTGGTTAGAATTGTTCTGTATATTTTTAATTAACGGCAATAAATATATTTCCTTCTTTATCAGGACAAACTGAAGAGAACAACACTTCCTTACACTGAAGCCTCTCTTTTTTTATAGTGATCACCCCACCGGCGGCTCTAAACAATTAAAAAAAGCGGTTTTCGTGGCTTATTCTATAATCAGACATGTAATCTAACAGATCTTTTGTGGATAATGATGAGTACTATAAACATGTACCATTAATAGTTTTCGCAGCACGCGCCAAACTTTGAAACTTTGTAAGCAAATTTTTGATACAATATTGTAATTTTCACAGGGATCTCTAATTCTTCTGAGAATTAAGTTTAGTACCGGTGATGTTACTCGCTGCTAATGTAGCATTCTACACGTGATAGAATATCTAAAATCAGTTTAGTAGTTTTTGATTTTATCCGTTTCAAACAAAATTAAATATTTCCTCTTTATAATATTAGTATAGAAGTAAAGATATAGACAACATACCAGATAAAGATAGAATGTAGTCATAAAACTATCATAAAATCTATTCGAAATTTGTATTCATAGCTGAAGTTCTCTAAAATTAACATGCTACTGACATTGATTTCTTACAAACCCTACTTAATTGTAATTTTTTGTCAATGACTAAAACAATCAAATGATAAGATGTATTTGAGAATGGTACATTCTTATTTGTGGATATTTAGCCAAGAGTCAAATATAAACCAGCTATGTAACATGTACAAAAAACAAAATATAATCTACAAAGCACCTAAGTTATAGATAAATTTGTAAAATGTTCTAATATCGAATTTTGTACATTTAACATTCTTTAGACTGTTTGGCGGGGATTGGACGAAGTAAGTTGTGCTGATTTATCTTTTTTCTATGCCCAATTTAGTGTTTATTGTATAGTAATGATAGTGTACTGCGCAATGAATACTTTGCATGTGCATAAAATAGAAGGCATAATGAGGAATGTAGACAGTATTTTACGTTTCGTTCCAAAAAGTCCGTTTATTGATAGTTCTAAATAGTGATACTTTAATTTGGACTCTCACCTTCATCGTCTTTATTATCATTCATAGTACCATCATCATCATAATAAAGGAAAAAGAAATGTTTATGACAGCCTGTGTGACGTAGTTCTTTTGCCTTTGTTATAAAATAAACATAATCCCCAAAAAAAATTAAGATTCTTGATTGTGTTATTACGTTTCCTTTAATTTTATAAATTCTGAGTGTGACGGGTAGTAGCACTGCTATAGAGGTCCTCGGTATTGAATCGCAATAACTTTAAATAATTCAAAGCCCTACACTTCGTAATTTTACTTTCATACACTCCATTAAATTAAAGTTTGAACAGACTATTTCAATATCCTACATCAAGACAATCAGATATCTGCAGCGATATGCGACTCGAGTCAAATCTAGCGAGAGACTATATTCGGTTCTGCATGGCCAGTGACATTGTGCGAACGTACTCGCCAGTGCTCGGCTGAGCTCAGATATGCTTATCGATGTGTGATCTGGGTTAGTGGCCGGAAACTAGAGGGATCCTGAACTTAATTTAGAGTTCTTTAATTCCCTAATAAATCTGGTGGATCTGAAATGGTTTTGATTAAAATTATAAAACTGCAATTGACTTATATTTGTAGTTAAATGGGGCACACCATCACATTGGTACTTTGACAATGTTCCTGATCATATCAAATCTACCAGTTAATATATACTCGTGATGTTTGCAGATAACTACTGGTTTATACTAAATTTAATTAATTTCGGGTCCACGTTTATACTTATGTAAATATATATTTATATATATATATACAAAGTGTCCGGTTATGAACTGGCGATATTCTAGGTACGTTTAATACCACTATTTTTATACACAAATACACTACTAGGTGGGGCCCAACCCCCTCCCCCTCTAAGCGGGAGCCGTTTTGTATGTAAAAAATTGTTTCTGCGTGTACCAAAAACGACATATCTCTCATAATGTTGGTCTCACTGAGATAAAAATAGACTTATTCAAAGGGCAATAATATGTTCTGTCGCTTAACGTATAAAAAAAAAGTTTAACTTTAACGAAACTGTATGAAAAAATAAATATATCTCTAAAAATGCTCCAAAAAAATTGCAATTTAGTAAATTATAGTATACATATATATATATATATATATATATATATATATATATATATATATTTTATTGAAAAAGAATTAGACGTTTGTCTTCTATCTCACCTGATGGAAAGTGACGATGAAGACGAAGGTGTTACACGTCTATTCACGAGATACCTATTCACCCGACGCTTGAAAGAACTAGGAATATAATTTTCTGGAAAAACAGACGCAGGCAGTTCTTTCCACACCTTGGCGACCCGCACCAAAAAGGAACTATCGAAGCGTTTGGTTCGACTTCTTGGGACATCCACCATAAAGGGATGGAAGGCTTGTCTGCGTCTAGTAGTCCAATGTAAGAAGGGTGTGGGTCCAACCTGATCAAAAAGAGCATTCGCACACTCTCCAAAATGTAATCTGTAGAAGACTGCTAAACTGGCAACTTTCCGACGATGGTCGAGGCTTTGCAGTTTTTTGGTGGTGAGGTCAAAGTTGTTAATAATTTTTCGGGCTCTTCGGTCAACTGCGTCCATCGCTTCAAGTTGGTACTTTGTAGAACCATTCCAAAGGTGGCTACAGTACTCCATACAAGACCGAACTTGAGCTGTGTACAAATTAAGTAGCTGTTCAGGGCTGAAGTACCGTTGGACCTTCGAGATGATTCCCTACTTCTTTGAAGCAGTTTGAGCCATGGACAAAATTTGTTGCCCGAAGTTTAGTTGGGACGATTTAGTTACGCCCAGAAGCACTAGGTGGTCAGTTCAGGATACAGAAACATTTTGAAAAGTGGGCGTAAGGTTGAAACTGCTCTTTTTCGCGGAGAATAAACATGCCTGTGTTTTTGACGGGTTAAATTTGACCAAGTTGGCCCAAATCGGACACTGTCTTTAAGGCCAAATCCACTCAATCATGGACTCTCTCAAAGCCCGGATTTCTTGAGGACTCGCTCGCGCAATGGACATGTATCTCTCTACAACGGTGCTGTCATCAGCGTAACCAATAATGCCTGGGGTTAGCAGCCTGCCAGACCCTATCAAAAGCATTGGAAATGTCTAAGGATACAGCTATAGCTTCACCGTGACCTTCCAAGGCTTCGCTCCATAAGTGAGTGGCATACACAAGAAGATCTCTAGTCGAGCGTCCACTGCAAAAACCATATTGGTTATCACTAAGGAGCTCGTTGGAACTAGGTATGCCAGGAGACGATTGTTCAATACACGCTCCATAACTTTGCAAAGTAAGGAGGTGATTGCAATAGGTCGGTAGTTGATAGGATCTACACGGCTTCCCTTCTTTGGTACTGGTTGCACGTTAGCCATCTTCCAGGATTTAGGGACCTTTCCGGATTCCAAAGAGAGTCGATACAGGCACGTTAGTATGGGAGACAACTCGGCTGCGCAGTGTTTTAACACAACTGCAGGTATGCCATCGGGGCCGCTGGCCTTATTCACGTCTAAATTCTGCAAGCATTTAAGAACCTCATTTTGGCGAATATGAACGGTACCCATTTTGGGTCCGAACTGAGGTAACTGGGGTGGGACTTTACCTTGACTATTTAGACGTGAATAGTCTACAAAAAGATTAACAAAAAGGTCCGCTTTCTCTTTTGCGGTGTGGGCCAGTGAACCGTCAGGCTTCCTCAGAGGTCGCAGAAGTTCGACTCAACCGACTTGGCCAGAGACCAGAAAGCTTTGCTTCCTGAAGGATATGGCGCTATCTTGTCTCCGATGTGGCCAATGTGGTTAAAGCGAGCTTTCCTGATCTCCTTTTTGCAAGACTTGGCCGCAGCATTGTATCTTTTCTTCAGTTCATGCGAATCCATGGCTTTGCTTCTGCGAGCATCAGCCCAGGCTTTGTACGCTTCTTGCTTAAGATTTTCAGCTGTGAGGCAAGCAGCATTAAAACATGGGCGACCTTTGGTTTCAAGGGATGGGTCAGCGTAAGGGATGAAATACTCCATTACTTGGCCTATCACACCTGATACAGCATCAGCGCAGAGCGATGGATCGGTTGATGTAAAACAAGTCTGCCGCCAAGCATAAGACGCGAAAAAATACCGCATCTCATCCCAATCTGCTGACTTGTATCGCCATACTCACCTAGCGCATTTTGGGCAATTGGCAGGCGGTGAGTACTGTGAGTACTTTCATCACGCAGTGGTCGAATATTCCTAAAGGTGCAGTTACGGACACCGAGCACCTGTCAGGATCAGTTGTCAGCAGAAGGTCTAAGTAATATGCAGTGTGGCAAGCAACAATGGGGATGCGCGTGGGCTCGTGCACAAGCTGTGAGAAGCCTTGAGTCACCGAAAACTAAAAACCTCTCTTCCAGCGTGGTCAGTGTCCTGATACGGGTATAGCCATTGTCCGTGATGAGCGTTAAAATCCCCCAAGAACACCAACTGCGCTGAGGGAAAACGTTGCCGAAACTTATCTGCTGCATCGCTGAGATACTCCTTGAGCCTCGTTGTCTCCCGATCTCCGCTATGTGACCGGTATATACTGGCGAAGATCAGTTGGTCAAGGCCGGTATCAATGTGATCCCACATGACGGAAAAGTCCAGATCTTCCAAGTAACGGAGACGCTGCCAACAGATCTCGTCATTGATATTTGAGTGCATTCCTCTGATGTTGCAGAAGTGCACTTTAAGAGAGGAGAAGTGCAACCGCTGTAGAACCTTACTCTTCATATGACTTTTTATATTAGTTGTGTGAGTGAATAGGGAGGAGGACAGAAGTTGAGTGAAGCGCTGCAAATGGAACCAAGCAGCTCGCAATGAACAACGCACCGATGGGGAACTGGCTTGAAGACTGCGGGGACGCCCGAACCCCCCCCCCCGGGGATTGATATATAGTAATTTTTCTGTTTTCTGGGGTTTTCTGGAGTTCTAAGGGTGTCATCTTGGTTGATTACTTAGAAAGAGGTCAAACTATAAATTCTACATACTACTGCACACTTTTACGTCATTTACGCGAAGAAATAAGTCTAAAAGACCAGGATTGTTGATCAAGAAAGTTTTGTTTCATCAGGACAATGCTCGTGTTCACACATCTGCAGAATCGATGGCTCAAATAGTGAATTGTGGTTTCGAATTGCTTCCTCATCCCCCTTATTCACCTGACTTGGCACCTTTTGACTTCCACCTATTTCCAAAACTAAAAAAACACTTAGGTGGAATGAAATCTACGAATAATGAGGAGGTCAAAGTGGCCGTAGATGCCTTTTTTGAAGACCTTGACGAGACCTTCTATTTAAATGGGATCAAGGCTTTGGAGGACCGCTGGACTAAGTGCTGTGCCTTAGAATAGTATGTAGAAAAATAAATATAAAAAATTGCTTTATTTCTATGTTTTGTTATTTAGGCCGCGAATTTTTCAATCCACCCTCGTATATCAACTTGCATAAATCATCATAAAGAATGTATCCTAAAACAAATCATCAAATAGCAACTCAAAATTAAATTTCCAACGCGATCATTGGCCATTACTTTCGCAACAAACGTTTACATTTCATTACTATGACGTTATCATCTTAGCAAGCTCTTGGTTGTGAATTACAGCCGTTTAATTCTCAAAACAATTATTTACAAGCAATCACCAGCCAGGTAATTACTTTAAAAACAGAATGCATCCAAAACCTTCCCACATTTGTCCTTTCTGTCGGTAAAGGTTGACCCTAACGCGGTTCACTCTTTACCTGCGTACCCTTTTTAGGTTTCTAGGTAGCGGCCTTCGGCGTACTACGGTTAGTTTTAAGTTATTCTCCCCAGCCCCCCTACCGCTGGTAGGGAGGTTAGCCGCTAGGGTTCACTAGGTTTTTATTAAGGAACTCTAGGCATTGTTATATAATTACACATACTATCCTAGTCCCAACCCCTTCGCAAATGGATAAGCAAATCGTCATTAACATTGAGAAAGGCGTTCGCCCAAGCACTCGCCGCGTCGGGTGTTTCAATTTCTGACGACATATTTACGCAAGCTGTACTAGCGCTTAACGCGTCCCCGGCCCCTCAGGCCCCAATCCCAGCCTCTCAGGCCTCTAACGTCCAGACCCCTCAGGTCTATAGCTCTCCCGCGTCTCCCGTTCCATCCGATATGGACTGCGCGTCGGTCTCATCCTCGCGCTCATCTCGTAGGAAGCGTACCGCTTCCGGGAGCGATTCAGACTCCGCCGCGTCCGAAGCTTCGTCGGTCGCCGCCACCTTAACCGGCTCTCCTGAGCCCGAGTTCCAATTAGTTGCCAAACGCTCTAAGAAGCGTTCGAAAAAAGCCGCGGTGTCCTCAACACCCGAGCCAACCCCGGTGTCTTCTACACCCGCCCCTGCGCTGCTCATGTCACTCGAAGTGACCGCGTCTCCGTCGGTCCCATCTAAGCCAGCGACGCGCTGCGCTCCCGTCCCATCGAAGCCTCAGCTTCCTCCGCCCGTCTTCCTCCGCGAAAAAGCGCGCTGGACCGCGGTTTCTAACCTGTGCAGAGAGCACAAAATCAATTATCTAAAAGCAACCAACGCAGGCGACACAATTAAAATTCAGGTCGCGACCATCGCCGACTTCCGCGTGTTCACCAGGTTACTTTCTCTAAGACAAATCGCTTACCATACCTACGCCCTCCCGGAGGAGCGTAAGATCCGCGCAGTACTACGGGGCGTCCCGTTCGAGCTCGCGAACGAAGATATCCTCGAGGACCTTAAGTTTCCAGGGTTTCCCGGCCGTGGCAGTGCACAAGATGCACTCCAACCGCGGTAGGCGGTTTCCGTTAGCGCTAGTAATCCTGTCCAATACTCCCAACTCGAAGGAGATATTCAGAGAGGCTCGCACAATTTGCGGACTCTCAAACATCTCCGTCGAGCGTCCCAACCCCCGTGGTCACCCTGGGCAGTGCCACCGCTGCCAGCTCTATGGCCACGCAGCGGCTAACTGCTCAGCTCCCCCCAGGTGCGTTAAGTGCCTGGATCCGCACATAACGAAGGAGTGCACTCGCACTCCCGAATCCACTTCCCCCCCTTGCCTGTGTGCTGTGCGATCAGTCCGGCCACACAGCTAACTACAGGGGTTGCCCGCGCGCTCCGCGCTCCACCGCTAAGAGAGCCGCGCCTAAACCGGCGCCGCCGCTCACTCCCGCTAACTTCCCGCCGCTGCGCAACCGGGGTCCCCCGGAAGCAAAGCCCGTTCAGCCGACGCCTATTCAGGCTCTGTCTTGGAGGCAGCGTCCGGCCGTTCCGCCTGCACCTTCCCGACCCATCCCAGCTCCCGTAGCTTCCGTAGGGCCGCGTCCTGCTCCGTCATCCGCACCTCAGACGTCGTTGGCTGAGGACATGAAGACCGTGTTCGACGTTATTCAAAACGTCGATATCAACGAAATATCCGTGCTCGCACGCAAACTGCGAGCCGCCCGCTCTCCTCAAGAGCTTTAATTTGCGTTAGCCGAGCATCACTCGCTTCTAAGTTCGTTATAAATTTATTTTTTATTTTTGTATAAAATCGTAAATAAGTAAATTATAATGTCTAGACCCGCGAATCCCGCGTCCAGTCGTATTAAACCCAAGGGCTTATCCCTAGTATCTTTTAACGCTCGTAGCCTTAACACCAACCTTCCCGAGATTAAACTGTTCCTTCAGAACAAAGAACCTGACTTATTCCTTCTCCAGGAGACATGGCTTACTCCAAACCGCTCCAGGAGATTCGCAATACCTAAGTACGCGTTTATTCGTAACGATAGGCCCAACTCCGACGGTTTCGGCGGCACCGCTATATATTACAAAAGAGGCTTCCATTGCTGTCCTCTCCCTACCCCTCCTCTCCTCAACATGGAAGCCACTGTGTGTAGATTGGCTATAACTGGTCATCCGACCATCATCATAGCTTCAATCTACATACCTAGTGGTACCAGACCAATCTGCAGCGACTTTGAGGCCATTCTCGCCCTCGGCCATTCAGTCATTATGTTCAGAGACTTTAACTCCAAACATACTGACTGGACGTGCCTATCAACCAACACCAGCGGTATCGCTCTCCTCGACATCACAAATTCACTTGACTTAGATGTCATCTCCCCCATCACTCCCACCCACTATCCCGACAACCCGAACCACTCTCCTGATATCCTCGATTTTGCAATAGCCAAGCGAATCAACCTCGACCTCAGGTCTATCGAACCTCTCGATGACCTAGGCTCCGACCATCGCCTCGTCTCCCTCGTGCTAGGACCGCCGAACGATAACGTCTCATCTCCTAAGACCTTTACCAACTGGAAAGGCTTTAAAAATACGTTAGTTTCAGCCTTAGAGGCTCCGAACTCTCCACTCGCGATCTCTCCCGAACAATTAGATAGCCCGGATAAAATTGATTCATTAGTAAATTCTCTCACTGATGTTATCAACTCAGCCATCAGTGACAACGAAAAGGTTGCTAAGCAAGGCAAACCCACGCTCCCCTTAGCCGTCAGCAATCTTATTAAAGCTAAGAACGCGGCTCTCCGGAGAGCCTAGAAATATCCCACGCCCGCCTATAGAACAGCTGCGAATCAGCTTCAACGTAAAGTTAGGTCTTGCCTCGCGGAACTCCGAGACGCTCAGATGAACGATCTCATGGCGAATATCTCTCCGTCCCACAGTCTGTCAATGACAGTCATAGGCATTCCCAAGCCAGGCAAACCTCTGAACGTCCCAGCTAATCACAGACCCATCAGCCTCCTCAAGGCAATGTCTAAACTTCTCGAGAGAGTCATACTCTCTCGAATGCGGAACCATCTGTTTCCAACGGATGGCGACCCTCTCATTATTCCCCATCAGTTCGGCTTTCGCGCTAAACACTCCTGCCCTCAGCAAGTCCATCGAATCGTTGAGTATATACTTGACGGTTTCTATCCACGTCGTTATAAAACAGTCGCGGTTTTCTTTGACGTAGCCAAGGCTTTCGATAAAGTCTGGCACAGCGGTCTCGTTTATAAACTCTACAAGATAGGCTTACCGGATCGCCTAGTCAGGTTAATAGCGTCGTTTCTCAAAGACCGTACGTTTCGATTTAAACACGAAGGCACGCTTTCTGCGCCTCGTCCCATAAAGGCTGGAGTCCCTCAAGGCTCAGACCTCGCCCCTCTGCTGTACACCGTGTACACCAACGACATTCCCATCCCGCCGAAAGGCGTCGAACTCGCCCTCTTTGCCGACGACACCGCACTCTATACCAAAGGCCACAGTGTTCGGCACCTTGTAACCAGACTCCAAAAGGCCGTAAACGCCCTTGGTGTATGGTTTCAAAAATGGCGCATCGATGTGAACCCTGAAAAGAGTTCTGCGATGCGCTTCGACCACAAACGCCGTCGTCCCGCTGGCGATCCCCACGTTCGAATGTTAGGCATTCCCATCCCCTGGAAGCGCAGTACTAAATACTTAGGCGTCACATTAGATCCGACGCTTTCTTTCAAGCCACATGTCGAAAGAGTTTCGAAACTCGCTCGTCACTACTTAGGCTGCCTAAATAGCATCTTAGGTAGAAAAAGTAAAATGTCTTTCAGAAACAAACGTACACTTTACAAGGTCTGCGTTAGACCCGTCATGACGTATGCCTCGCCAATCTTTGCCCACGCCAAACCCTCCCTCCTGCACAAACTGCAGGTAGTTCAAAACCTCTTTTGCCGCAGGGCCACAAACGCACCGTGGTACGTGCGTAACGCGGACTTGCATAGAGATCTTGAACTGCCTACAGTACAACAACATCTCAAAACACTCTCTGAAGCGTTTTTCAAACGCTCCGAAACCCATCCCAATCCTCTTGTTCGTGATTCAGTCTCATATACTACTCCTGTCTTAGATTCGAAGTTCAAAGTCGCTAGGCCTAGGAATGCGCAAGCGTACTCATCCACCAGACTGTCAGCCGATCTCGAAGCCCTTCTGGCCGCAAATTCTAATTCTAACGTAAATTCTAATTCTAACGTAATTCCTAATTCTAACGTAAATGCGAATTAATTCAATTTTATTTTGCAATTTTCAATTATTATTATTTTTTAATTATTTGATTTTCATTTTGAGCACCTTCAGTGCTATGTATTCACCTTCAGCGCGTTGAGCACCTTCAGTGCTATGTAATCCCAGCGGGTGACCCCTTCTGGGCCCCGCTAGCGCGGCCTGTTTCTCCAATTGGCCGTCGCTCAGATGAAGGCTGAGTGGCAAAAATGCACGAGCCGACAGGGGGTTTTTAGTGGGTATGGTTCTGGTAGGCGTCGGGACGAGTCCCACATAACTCTGGAATCGCGCCAGAGTATGCGTCAGGGCATTTTTATCCTCCTGCCCTTCCCGCGGAGGGGAACAAAAAAAAAACCTTCCCATGCTGCACGGTTTTGTGTTCGGTCAGTATTTAGCGGCTCCACAATAAGGCTCCCTCCACACACTTTCGACCGAGTAACACTTTTGTAGAACGCATAATACGAATACTTTGCCCGTAATATCTCGCAGTGTTGTAGATTAGCCGCTGTGATGCAAAGTTATTGCCTGCTGTGAAAACCCCGAGCGAGCACAAATCTATTGTTCTTATTTTGAATAGTGTTTAAAACTGCAATTTTTAATTTCTAAGCGTGGTCGTTTCAAGCGTTTTGCTTTTGGTGAAAGTGGGGCATGAAAAATTGCAAGTTTCATTTATTGTTTAAGCTGTAAGTATATATTATCTTAATAAAAGTACACTGTACAAGTAAGACTGTGTTTTAATTAGATATTTTCTTAAAGACATGAGTGTGCTTTAAAGGCGATTAAAAAATATAGGTACTTAAAAATGTCAAAACAAATGCAAATTTATTTATTTATTTATTAGACATCCAACAGCTTAATTATACAGTTATGATTTAAAACTAATGTTACAATATATCTTAGCCAAAATAAAGGATAATAAAAATAAATAAATACCAAAATAAAATACATATAATTGTTCAAATACATTTCGATGTTATATTCGAAACTGCGAATCTTGTTTTCATGTTTTAATATTATTAAGCTTTCAAATCAAAAGCTATTTGCATTTGTTTGACCAAACCGTAATATAAAATATGGTGCGGTATTCATATTTTAATAATTAAAAAATATATATGTCCTGAAGCCAATGCTCGTCCGCGGCAAGAGTAGCCGCTTATTTTGCGTTCGTTTACCATAAATTGACACTGATTGAAAAAATGATTATGAAAAAACAAGCACTTTTAAAATCAGCGGAAAATAGGTATTACTAAAGTCAAGCCATTTTAATAGGTAACATTTGACAATTCATCAGAATTCAACAACGTAACCTTCTAACGGCGGGCATAAAATAATATAATAATAATAATAAATCCCCAGACAAACACACCGACTGTATGGCCCCAAGTAAGCTGAGCTTACTATATTTTTTCGTTTTGTTAGAACTACACAATTGCTTAACTTTTTGAAATTACGATTACATATTTAATGTAATAATGACTGATACGAATAATTTTACGGTTTGCTTTTACATAACATAATAAACAATAAAGAACTGAACGTCGTTACAATGTTGCGTCAGTTAACCCTTTTTGTTTTTAAACACTAGGGATGTTACTTTAAAAATCTAAAACTGATAAGTTGAATCGAATGCAATGATTACTTGTGAAGAAATATCACCATAAATTAATAACCATGTTGTGATTATAATAAAACATAATTATATTTATTATTCTTTTAACTAACTATAAAAATATAAAAAATAAATAAATAGAAAAAGCATTAATGTTAGGTACAATTTAGGTGGGATGATGCTGGCAACACCAGTGCCTGTCAATGACGCCATGTCTATTCGCCATTACATGACGCAATCTTTTGTCGTTGTGCGAAGTGACTGTACGTTTTTGGTGTGCTCTCTGTTATTTTCTTCTGATCCGGCTTTTCTATTGGACTGATCTTACTGACTACGTTTAACTGGCTATAAATTGGACTCCGATTGCTTAACGATTAGTAAACCAGATAAACATTACAGTCTTACCATGTCGAAACGGGGGAAAACGCTAAACAGTCAATCTCGCGAACTAGTGGTGAAATTGTACATTTATTTTGAACGTGAATCAGTTAACGATGGGCCTTTTTTACCATTGAAACAAGCGAGAGAACGCGTTGCCAAAGCATTCGGAATAGGGAAGAGGACAGTAACTCAAATTCTGAAAGAGAAATACGGACCATCAGGCTCAGAAGATAATACTTTACGTACACCGAAAAAGAGAAAGAGGGGCAAGAAAATTGTTGGCGTTGATCATTTTGATGCTGCTGCAATTCGCAACTTGATTTATGGATATTACTCGAGAAAAGAATATCCTACACGAGAAAAGGTAATGAGTTCGTTAAAAGACGCAGGCTTATTTTTTGCGGTAAATCGTCTCTATCAAAAGTTTTGAAATCGATTGGCTTTAGATTTAATAAATCTGAGAAGCGGATAATCCTGCTAGAACGCAACGCTATTATTTTGAAGGGAGTAACATTCTTACGTCAAGTAAAGAAAATTACAGATTGGGACAATGTCGTGTTTATTGACGAAACATGGTTGAATGCGAACCATACGGTTTCGCGGACATGGACCGATGATACGGTGGCCTTCACCTCAAAAGTTCCATCGGGAAAAGGAGCCCGACTTAATATGTCACGCGTATCAGCTTCTCAAGGTTTTGTTCCAGACTGCCTCCTCGCATTCGCCTCTAAAACTACAAGTGATTACCATGAGGAAATGAACTTTCAGATTTCTAAAGAGTGGTTTGAAAAGCTTAGAAAACCCATCGAAAATTATAATGGACAATGCACCGTATCATTCTGTACAAGTTGATAAACCACCAACTCAAGCAAATAAAAAGCAAGAAATTTTATCGTGGCTGGTAAGAAATGGTGAGATGCAAGTCCAACTTTATTAAAGTTGAGTTGTTAAATCTGGTAAAAGCAACTAAGCCGTCCAAGCTCCGCTATGTAATCGATGAACTAGCCCGAGAGCATGGACACGAAGTTATTCGACTGCTCCCTACCATTGCCAGTATAAAGCCATCGAGCTATTTGGGCACCAATAAAGGGTCATGCAGCGCAGAACAACTCTGAACCACCCTTCAGTACACCTAAAATGATGACTGCTACAAACTGCGTGTGCAGAAGTCACTACTGAAAATGAATTAATAATATCTCTGAGTGCTGACAGCAGTGATGAAGACATAATAACAAACTAATAACAGTTCTGATAGTTCAACTGAATAAATGCAATTTTTTTGTTATACTATGTACTTGTGTTATTTTGCTCCTGAAATTTACGAAAGAAAAAATAATAATGGGACAGGGATTCGCCTGATGATTTTTAAAATTCACATATGTTTCAAGTCCGTTTCGATTCATTCACTTTAATCGATGTTTTTAAGCAGGTCACCTCACTATGAAGATAAAACTGACAGACGTCAAATGTTACTTATTAAAATGGCCTGACTATAAGTTCAGGTAACCTAGAGCAGTTTTGCAAATTTTAAACAATTTCTTGTGCATCGTAATTTTTCATTATCCAACTTTCCTTTTCTGCGGTTTAATGTCACACAACTTATATAAAAAAACACATCATCATTATTATTAACGCAATCACTTAGAGCAAACCGCATGTATATATTTTATCTTATATTAACCAACACTTTATTGGTTTCTACTATATGTATGTGATAAACAAATATAACAATAACTTTTACATTTATTTTAATTATAAATTAACGGCTGTAATTTAAGGAGTTGATTTAATATTCTTTTGTTTCGTTAAACGCTCACATTAACTGCGGTTTCCCGGGAAACTTTTTTACTTGTTTGACTTAAACAGTGCTTATATTTGCAAGACGTTCACTCGTTTTTGAAAACATTATCGCTATAAGTACCAGAATAAAGTTTCTGAACCATATCCTTGCTTATGAACAAGCTAGCATCAGAAGATATTCCATAGCCATAGCAACAATGTTGTGTTTACAATCTATCGTATAGCTCACTGTGATAATCGCTTTGAGTTAGTTCCCACTGCCCTCGTGGAACTTGCTTCGATCGGGATTTAATATGTCTTTAATTATCATAGCTTTAGTCGGTAGTATGATGATTTGGAAATGGCTTCGCAACTTTGCCATTTGTAAATATTACATTTGCAAATAGTTCAGTCGTTGTATAAGTGTTTTACTACTCAAAGTACCACACCTTTCTACATTTTGTATTGAATTGTACCTGTATTGTAACATCTGTATAGCGACACAGATGCTTTTTCCCAACTCGTGAGCGAATTTTATCAATTTAAAACTTCATATTTAGAAGTGTATTTACATGCAACGTAATGTTCTTATTAACTTAGGCATATCATATGTAGAAGTAGTTTAAGTTCCGGCTAAGCGGCGTCAGCGCTAAGCTACAAAGTCCGGTGAAATTTAAAGGGCCATAAATAAAAATGTTGTGATTAAGTTTATGTAGTATTTGAAATAAAATTTTTATTAAATCAGTTTTAGGTGAGGTGGGGGTTAATTCTTGAAAGCTTGTAAGTAGCTTAGAATACATTTTCAAATCTACTGAAGTTCGAGGGGACTTGACATTTTGGAGGGAAATTCTTTTCATGAAATTAATGTATACCTTACATTCTACGTAAATGTATATACACAATGTATACATAGATTTAAAAACTTAGAGAGCTATCCGCTTTTATGAATAACGACGGAAAATCCATTAACAGCCTATTATTTCCGGCTCTCTCGTCCTGTATTTATAACCACTGAAAGTTGGAAAAGAGAAGTTTGACAAAAATTGTGAGTTTAAATTCTTTTTTATTTATACCTTATAATAATATAATATAATAAACGTGGCATTCGATATAATAAGTTAATACATATTTTTGGTACAGTTTGAACTTAAAACGTCGCTATTGAAAGAAAGTGATAACTTAAGAGTAAATTCTTAAAACATGCATCATGTTTATTATTAAGACACTTTTTTTTTAAAACACGACATAAACAAACTAAGGCGCATAATCCTTGCTAACTTTTTACGCGTGTACAATGACCAATAGATGTGGGCACGCATCGGCTTACGTCGCTTAGCGTCGCGTCGCGTCGGGTCGCAACAAAGCTCGCGTCCTGAGTACAATGGAAATAGTTCCTCGGATTACCCGCACTATTTACGAGCTAGTGCTAAAAGCATTAATCTCCTGCAGGATTATGAGGACTCCAGGATATCGCCTTGACCCGTATGAGACACCCTAAAACGACTAGGGTTGCTTGTACTGTGTACATCATAAAATGTGTTCCGTTAGATACAAGTGTCTATTATTATTCCTCTTAAAGTATGTTTAACAATATTTATTTATTTATTTACCTTGATAAAAACAGTGCCTTTTCTTTTCAAATTCCAATTCCAAATTCCAATCTGCTTTGTTTAATACTAAAAAAAGTTTAACGTAAGCTTCTTCAAGGAATACACTTTCATCAGTATCTAAAAAAATCTTTGTAAATGTAAATTAAAATTTACAACTGCTAATTAGTTCCATAACTTTACAACAAAACAACCAAACTCTTGAATAACATACTTTTATTGGCGTTAAACCGAACATTTCCTTTCTAATCGTCAATTACAGCTACAGTTGAACAACTGACAGCAGAGGGCGCTTGTGCTCCGCGCGCTTATTAGTGCGAGGGCTCGCTTACAACTGCTGTTAAGAGTGTTTTGGGATGTCGTTTCAAGTAATATACGGCCTTTATTGATATGTTCAAAGTCCCTTACAACTATTAAGGTCGGTTTAGCCACTTATGTTTTAGGTGAGCTTGTTAATATGATGTGTAGTCCAGACTTACAATATGACCTTTTGGGGCAGGATAACCTTTTTTAACATTATTTAAAACAGCTAATTTTTACAAACCAATGTCAATATTATATTCACATATTACAACATACCGCAAGTCATTCGCCGCCCATACACGTACCAACATTACCTCAGGAATATGTTACAGAAAAAAAAAACCTTTTCAATCATAGTCGTCGGTATCGGCCAGTACTCTATCATTTTTACTTACAACTCTCGCATTTCAGAAGATGGATGTAATCCCAAAATGTTTATTGCTGGACCTTCGTTCCCAATTTCTCTAACGAATTTGGACCTTACCCCATTGGGTAAAGGGCCACGGGGGGCATCCAGGTGCGTACATGTTTAGCAGGTCGTTACTCTAGATGTGTCGCAGAAGAAGGACAGTGTGGATTTATTTTATTAGCTGGCAGCGGCGTGTTGTGGCGATATTTCCCAGGAAGACATTTAAGAATTGGGTCAGACACTGGTTTCGGTTGTTATACGGGCTACAATGTGATATACAGCTCTTAGCATCACTGTGGATTTATTGATATCACGTTTGTTGTTTTGTAAGTTCACGGCTTGTTCATGTACATCCAAAATCTTAGCAGATTTTTTTCAATGCCTTATGTATCAAGCCCAAAACTTACAATTGATTATTCCATATGTTATAATTTTAGGTAGGTATTACAAGTAAATATGTTATCAATCATGTGTGAACAATGTATACAAAGCAATCCTAATTCTTGACTCAAACTATGCAATTTATCACTGAGTAGTCTCTCGAAATAGAATTCCTCTAGCTATGAAGGATACAATTCCTATTAATTTAATGTTTACGCATGTTTATTAAGAAGGGTGTTACGCCTCTCTCTCTCTCGTGGGGAGGGGACTGTAATCTTCTATTTTACATGTGATGTGAAAACTTACATATATCGATCTTGCCAGACAATCTGGAAGGAGAACTAAAATTAACGTTGGCAAAATTACAGATGCTTTTTTTAAATACTAGACGTCAAAAACTTCATTGCCCGAACCTCTTTTCAAAAATTTTACTTTAATTTCCATCAAAACGTTCTAACCAAATAGACTCCAACCTTCAATTGCAACCTCTTCTTCCAGTATCAGAGCAAGGTCCGCACGAGAAAAGGTTGTTGAATGCGCTACTGGCATCGTACAACACGCTGGAGCGGCCCGTCGCCAACGAAAGCGAGCCGCTCGAGGTTAAGTTCGGCCTCACGCTGCAGCAGATCATTGACGTGGTATGTGCAAGTATTGAACTGTGATGATAGTTTATGGTTTTTGCAAGATGGTTTTACAAATTGAAATTTAAAATTATGGTGCAGGTGTTAAGGAGCCGGCTTCTTAATCTTAATGTCCCGGGTTCGATCGCAGTGACTGCCTGAGTTTCTACAACTGTGAAGGAAAACATTCTGAGAAAATCCACATACCTAAAAAATTAAGTTAATTACCTATTGCGAAGGTTCGTGTAGTCTGCCAACCCGCATAGGCCAGCGTGGTGGACTATAAGGAGCCTGACACCACTGCTTTGCTGGGTGAGGTGCCTGCACTGGGATCATTAAGGATGTCGTGGCGGATCAGAAATGCGAAAAGTTTTTTGGATATTTGATTGTTTTTTTTTAAATATGATTAACTTACATGATTTCTGATTGCTTCCGGGACCACCTTTGCCTTTATACCTTTTTGTAAAGCCATGTTGGAGTACGAATCCACTGAATGACGAAAGAGCTATTTTTTTCGTTAAATAGATTAAGATACTGTTCAGAAACTAGAGTTAAATTTGGGTTAATAAACTTATTATACAATCATAAACAGGTTTAGCCTATCAATTCAAAAACCCATAGTTTCCTGAGCATTGGTTTCTTAATTAAATTAATATTAAACGAGAAAACTGATTCCTACTCTGCTAGTTTGTCGACTGATTGATCCAGATTTTTATTATCTACCTCCCGAAAAACCGAATTCATTTCGAACAAGTGGTCCCATACGAGTTTTTATGTACAATTGTTATACTTGCTCAGGAAACTAGATTACAGTGTTGCCAATTAAAAGTATCTTCATTATAAGTCTAAACTCCAAAAATTTTAACATTGTTACATACATTTTTCAGTGGCGTATTGTCAAAAGAAGTATTAAATTTTGTCATAAAATCGTGAAAAAGATATGAAACGTGAATTAGCAGTGCTGATGAATTCTATTCTTTGTTTTACTTGGTAATAATAGTTTCGTAGCTTCTTAAATTGTTCCATTGTTATTACCTTTAACCTCTCCAGAATAAAAAGGATAATATTTGGGAACACCTTTTAAAAAAGAATTCACTTATTAAATATTAAATGAGAACACTTTGTAAATTGCAATTCTGTATACTGAAATAAAATGAAACCGATGCAAAGAGTTGATTGGAGGATTAACTATCCAAACCTATAAAAGCGGAATGGAAGTAAGCTATCCGACTAATAAACTCTGTCTGCGACTCCACGACTTCGTTTAAGCGGATTTTTTCACTTAACAGAATTATTTTTTCCATTTAATCAAACAGAAAACAACTTCGAAAGTTGTTCTTCAATTTGCCTCGATTTTCGCAATTCCGTTGAAAAAATACCTGGATTTGGCCGAGTTGAGTTAGTAGTTATGCAGGAACACTAAGAATTAGAACGGTTCGAATTGAGAATTGCCAGTAACAGGCCTAGTTTGCAACTAACTTTAGTACATTAAAATTTACTTCGGTTTGTATAATTGCGAGCGAGCACGAAGTTTCGACATAAATTAGGGTGGTTATTGAAATGAAGCAGCCGGGACAACACAATTGTGGATTTCTGTAATTCTAATAATGTATTACAATATTTACGGTGTCCTACTATTCAAGTGGTTTCAGGTTACTTTGTTTATAATTTAAATTACTCTGTTGCTATTATTAGATTTAATAAAGGTTTCATTCTGCGAATATTTTAAACTCCATACTTAGCAGTTTTTGAATTATATTTATTGAATAGTGAGCATATTATTATATTACAAACAGCAAGATATTAAATATTCAGTTAATTGTACTCAGTAATAACGATTAGCGCATACGATAAAGCCATCTTACCGAAGTAAGATTTACACGAGCAGGATTTGATCGCTACGCGGCTGCGAATTGAATAGTTCCATCTGAAAATCCCGGTTAGCGTTTTAGTCCGACCTTTTTTAAAAATGGAACAAAGTTGAAAAACGAACTAGCTAAAACAAAAGTAGGAAACATTTTTTATGTGTTCCATTTTTCGAAACATTATTTTTATCTTTAATTATCTGCTGGGTAAGTGCTTTTTTAAAGTGAAAAAAGAACTTCTGAAGTGAACCAATAGAATTATAAATCGGTTATGTAATTGTTTAAGTATTTAATTAAAATGCAATTACTTTTAGTGTGCACCGGTTACAGACCTTGGATTGAGTCAAATGACATAATTGTTACCAAAAAATTCATTTTGAAATTAAATTATTGATGCAGAATTTTTCTTAGTAGAAAAATTTATTTTTGTGTTTTTATTTTAAATAAAAATCCTTACTCCCATTATCTCCTTCGTGGTACTCAGAAAATATTTTTGTATAATTCTTGTATAATTTTGAAAAGAAAAAGGAATCTCCAGGACTGGCTTTCCAGGCGCAAATCTTTTTATATTAAAGATACACAGAGTGTTCTAAAGGCTAAACGCACGTTCAAAGTTCAGATAATTGAATGGATTATTCCTAAGTTCTTGGGAAACAGCGGCTTTGTACTCGGCAACACTGCAGCATCGCTTCCAACAATCACATTACGCTTACTTGAACACACAATTTAAAATAATACCACTTTTGTCTTACTCGAGCTTCAGATTATTGATAAGTTTTCTTTAGTAACTTGTCTTGAAGGATTTTAAACGAGTTATGAAGGACTTTGTTTCTTACTTGGCAACACTGTGATCTGTTTATGAATGATTTGAGTTGTTTAATGCAAAAAATATGCCTCGAATAGACTTTAAGTAAGAGAGAATAATATCTCACAAAAATAAAGGATATTGATAGTAAATAATATTAAATATTTCCGTATCACCAACGTTACTGACGCTGGTAAGTAATGTGATAGGAACTTAAGCGCAACAAGAGATTGAGCAAGCACCAAGTAGTATAGGTTCTGATCTGCATTATTGTGTTTCCATTCCTCTCTCGCGTCGGCGTTCATTTAACAAAATAAGGATGAGAAAAATCAAATCCTGACAACGAACGTCTGGCTCAACTTGGTAAGTGGTAGGTGGAGCTCGCGCCGCCGCCCGCCGCCCGCTAACACTTTTTCTACGACCTCACTCCAACGGAATCACACTTTTAATGTCTCACGCTAAGTGCACAGTAAAGTTGAGGCACTTTTGTATTACACAGTATTCGAAGTCGAGCACCGTTTTAAAAGTGGCGCTTCCAGGTGGCGGGCGCCCCGGCTCGCCCTCGCGGCGGTCTGTCGCATGGACCTCGATGTTAAGTTGGTGTACAGACTCGCATAATGTGTTAGATGCGGGCGAGGTGCGCGCGAGGCCTGTAGCCGGTAACCCGGTGCGCCGCTCGCGCGTGCCTCCCCGCCAGTATCGTGTACCCACAAGGCATCGCCACATTGTCTAGATATGATACTGACTGCGCCCTTTCTTTCTGTTTTTGTTGACATCGTCTAACCCAATAGGACGAGAAGAATCAACTCCTTATTACCAATATATGGCTGTCATTGGTAAGTGTGAATAAAACACAAATCTAAATTGACACTCGATAAAATTTCCTGTTTATTTCCTTTCTTCTCTGTTTTGTTTGTCGTTCCTCCTGTTTTCTCTGTCTTGTTGTTCCGTTCTTCTTCTCTATGACTGTTTGTTAAAGGACTTGCATAGCGTTGTGGATTATGCGGCAGTTTCTATTATATTTCGATAACTTACTTCCTGGTCACCCTGGTCATCAGACTGCTGTAGAGTAGACCCTTGGCTTGTTATCATTATCATTGATTTAGTCTGTATTACAAGTAGGTAAAGTATGTCCATGCAGATGCATTTCAAATTATGTACTATGAATGAAAATTTAACTAGTTTTTATTTAACAAAATAATATTCTTTTCAATTAGTTTATAGCTTAATTTTAAGTGCGAAATTGGATATTTTTCTCCTGACGTTATATTCTAGAAAATAATTCGTGGCAACTACTAACTGCCGTATAAGCCGCAATGCATAATAAATAATTATGCTCTAATAGTTGACTGTACGACTACAATAACTATTTAACATTAAAGTATGTACAAGTAATTTTAATGTAAATTATAAAAAGTTGTCAAAAAAAAGAGAATAAATTTAATCATGCCCTACTCGAAATGATAAGCGGAATGCGTTTCAGTAAACCTTTTTTAATTGCAACTTTGTTAAGGTTTTGCAAATAATTGCTAAACAATTTTAATATCATAGATTGCAGTTATGAAAGGTAAGCAGGAACGCAAAATATTAATTTTAGCAGAGTTGAAATTGTAAGAAAGTCGACGTTACTGAGTAAGGTGGTTGCTGTGAAAGTTAAAGTCATTATGACCTGGAATGGACTGTGTCTGCACTGCACATGGCAAGTGGCGTGGAATGCACTCCCTCGTCCCGCTGTTCTGTATCGAGCGTAGACATTTTAACTCTTTGCATGGCCATGGAATGAAACTACTGTTGTATCTACCTGGTGGAAACAACTATGAAGGCATTCGAAAATAACATGTATAAACGTTAACATTTTTAACAGAAGTTATTTTATAAATTTCGTTTTAAGAAACTTTAATTGATCGTTTACTTTATGGTTATTTAAAAAAAGACATAGAGAAAAATTTGAAGAAGAATATGTGTTTGTATAGTTTTATTGAAATTGGTAGTTTATTTAGGTTTATTTTGATGAATATTATTTCTTCTTAAATTTATTTTCATTCTTTAAATTAAATAATAAAGTTAATAGAATGCTTAATGTACATACTTTTGAATGTCTCGTGTACATATGTTAATAAGTTCGCTCGCAGTTTTCTCTTGAGATTGAGTATGTCGGCCATTTCATTTTATTTGTATGCAAAGGTATGTTAATTAAGCCGTTTTAAACTAAAATGAAATTTAGCATTTACCAATACAGCTTAGAATCCCCTAGCAACCCCGTCCTTATCGTTGGAGAAGATGTCACAAGTTCGAAAGGCTTCTAGAAATGTTTTAGAGGAAATGGCTTCCGTACTGTGTATGTGAACATCGGGCTTCATGTCACACTGCCGCATGTCAGTGTCGCCAGCATGCTCCGTAGTCTGTAACTAGTCTGTATCGTTATTTATTTTTCATAATTTCATTACTTATCTTAATTATTTTTTAATTAAGCAATGCTTTTCAAGTCTTTCCCTAGATATTTTGATCTTGTTTGTCACACGAGCGATTTTGTTAACACAATTTTAATAAAAAGGACGTTTACAATGTTTATAAAAACGATCGTGTGAGTTGTTTTGGGTTCGAATCCCATTCATATTACTAGTGCAATATTATAAACACACCTTACATAATCATATATTAATAAAAATTATTACAACCTGCAATCTTACTTAGTAAAAAAGTACAGTAAAAGTAAGATAAAAAAGTAAGATGTCTTTGTTACAGTTTATCAGTGTTTAAATGAAAATCAGCAAAATTATATCTGTCCCTTTCTCACATAAAGTACCACGACATCAGCAAACAATTGAACTCATTCCAGTACATGTATGTTATTGGTTCGGCATGTACAATGTATGGTCCGCAAAAAAATTAAAACCTATTTTTTTCATAATTTACAGACTGTTTTCATTTGTTCAGACGATCGTAACGAGAATGGTTTTATATCTATTTGGCCCCTGTCATAAATTTAAACAAAAATATGAAAGGTATCATTAATTCTGCCTGAAGCTTTATAATTGCCCGGATAATGGCCTTATCATGAAACACATTACTTATCCTGAATTCCATAAACGGAGTAAAGCTATTTTAGCGACAGGGATTTAATTAAATTATGCCTCTACCTAATGGATTTTACGTACAATAAATATGCATCATTTGGAGCGACACACTTAGGTAATACTGCTGGTTTAGTCCGAATGGAGTAACTGGATTCCAACAAGTACTTTAATTTCACATCAGTTACATACTTATTAATGCTTTATTTTCAAGGGTGTCCATAAGACAACTGTAGAACCAACCAATTACTGTTCCACGTTAATTCAAATATCATTGACTATACAGATTAATTTGATCTTGTTATACAAAGATCACGAAACCCACTAGTCATCCTTATTGAACAATACTCTTGACGACGTCTTCAGCAAGACAAACTCCTCCCCGTTCATTTTGTGGACCGTACACAATCTTAGTACTTGTTTTGATACAAATGCTGAGAAGAGTAACTTTCGTCATATTAGCGAGGGTTCGAAGTTTGGAGCACTTTGCTGTTAGATGTAGAGCTCCTCCTGGGCGATGACCTGCTTTGTTTGCTGGTGCCGGGTGGGAAACAGGTTTTAAGCAGAATTAATCAGAAATAATAAAACCGGGGGAATTAATTAAGATTACCGTTATAAATTCTGCTAAAGCATTGAAATGACCACCCATATTCTTACAGAAAAGAGATGGTCTTCTAACAAAAATTACAAATAACTTTTTCATATCATCAGAGAAAAATAAAAAGGCTAGATTTTGAAAGCAGAACATTGATAAAATGTATTTAAAACAATGAGATAAAATAAACTTCTGCTTAGAAACTGTTTTCATTAATCACTTTAAATCCAATTTGAGTATCTGCACAACTAACAACAGCATTAAATCGTTAGTTCTCGGAGAACAACACAACCGTGCTTTGTTGGAACTCACTCATTTGTCATAAAGTTTTACTGCAGCAATTTCACTAACAGACGTATCCGCCTCAGGCTGACCATTATAATATGACGAGCTCCCAGTTCCAACTCCTGTGTGTAATGTTTTTGTTTGCGCGTGACAGGAATGGAACGACTACAACCTGAGGTGGAACGACAGTGAGTACGGAGGAGTGAAGGACCTCAGGATCACACCGAACAAACTCTGGAAACCAGACGTCCTCATGTACAATAGGTGAGGCTGCATGCTCGTCACAGTGGGATCTTGATACTTGCAAATAATTACACTTTTTTCTGAGTCTTACAGATTTGAGGCTCTACGGAAAGTTTTGGTATGTATTTATTCTTGCTTCTATTTATATGACAGTCTGTAAACTTTGATATTAAATGGCGAAATGCACGTTTGCAACCGCGTGTATACTCATTATATAAATGCATTTGGCGTAACTTTGTGTTTTTGTCATCCAATAATGTCATCAAAATAATAAATAAAATCATTTAGTATTTGTATAGTCAGTGGAACATGACATCAATGGTATATAGACATATATTTTTACAGTAGTTTATAATTTAACTTATAATATTATTTTATTTTATTAATTTAATAACTTTAAAATATATCTAATGCCTAACAATAAGAAAAACATTCACATCCAGTTACCATGGCACAGATACGATTATTAATTAACTAACATCAGTACGAAAAGTTCAAATAATTGAGCAAGTTGTTCGTGCCGTGTGTGGCTTAACGAGTTGCCTCAAAACTAATTACAGGTGGATACATGGCCGCGCTCTGACGCTTTAATTCTGTTAAACAAATTGCGTTTTATAAATCATTCGCTGATTAATTAAAATTCTGCTCCACCTAGTGTCTGTCTGAGGCTCGGGGGCGTAATCTATGCTTATTTTACCTCGAGTGCTTTGATTGTTTATTTGAAAATTTTAGAATCGAAACATAAAAATGAATCGTCTTAATAACAAAAACTGATATACATGTTGATGGCCTGGGGACGAGCACGGTCGAGTAGCCTTTTTCAAGACATCAATGGGTTCCGTTCTGGATAGCCGATAGGGCATGAATAGGCAATGAAAATATTTTTTACAATTGTTCAAACATCGTTTTAACAGCGTCATCGGAGGCTCCAATCGACCTATAACGTTATCGTATTTCTGTCATTTTAATCTATACTAAGTTATAATGCAACAATAAAAAATAGATACCATATGACTATAATAACGATCAGTTGGTAAAGGATAAAAACCAATTCATGTTCTTACACAACAAGTGGAAAAAAGCAACATTTTCCATTATAATAAAAGAAGATAAAGCACCAACGTGCAATTTTACCTCACACATATATATTACGAGCGTGCTGTTCTTCTGTTCGCCCAGCAACACATTCCGTGTAACAATGCGTGCCCACCGAGTAGACAGCCAATATTGGCACGAGGAAAATTGAAACAGTGATCCAGTCGAGTTAAATTAGAAAAGCATTGCGTATAGAATAACTACCGCACGGTTTGCGTGTCTACAGCATGTTTGTGACTTGCAGCTTATTTGTGTTAGAACATAAGAAAACTGCGCAAAAAATCTGAATAGTATTTCATCAAGACTACCGTGTAAATCCCGTATTTCGAGTTGCCATCCTGACAGTGCCCTCGATATACACATTAAGCTGTTAATTCTAATCAAACAGAAAATGTCATACACTAGCAACAACACAAACTACGTTAAATTAGAAGTGCCAACAATAAATTGTCAACAACAATTGTTGTCAAGTTATGATTAAACGGTTGAAGTAACTTTGTACGAGCTCTTTGGTATTGTTTATCTAATTTGTATTTAATCTTAGTTTTCACCACGTTACAACCACCTAACATGCTACAATCACCTAAAACGTACACGCATGATTTGTTGACTCAAAATAAAACTTATAATCAAAATCGGTACTCTGATTGAATCACTGCAATGTGACATACTTACGCGCCGTTTCAAGAAACATTAAAAGGTAAGCGTACGATGTCTAGCTGGCTTAGCTTGCAAAGCGACTGTGACAAGTCATTATACCCACTCATTCCATGTTCATTTAACGTAGTAACACTTAATTGTACTCAGAAATAGGTATATTTTACTTACCTCTTATATCAGTAATTATCGTAACAGCAGTTTCATGTAAACTAACATTTCTGTACAAAGTTCTATGTTAAGTATGAAACTGAAAACTGAATCGTAAACTTCTTGTTCTACCTTGTTTTTAAACATTGACTTCAACATCACTTAAGACATGCAAGTTGATAGCTCGCTAAAATGTTGTAATGGTAGAGTTATTTAAAAGACGCTTAAAGTTGGTTATTATGGTCGTAATAACGTTGAACTAAGCGTTCATGCTACCGTTATCTTAAATTTACTAAACTTATGGCAATTTTAATATGTTTCTAGAGTATCTAAAGCAAAGGGCAGATATGTACATGATACATGTTGAAAATAAATAGACAGTAATTCATGCACACCGATCGCTGTCTCAAGTGCCAGAGGGACAATATTGCAACGGTTAAGTGAATTTGCTACGATATTTTTAGCAGTCTCTTTCAGTATTCATCACACGTTCTGCACGCTTTGAAACTTTGTTTACACAGGGTGTACTAAAATCTAACGTGATTTACTGGTGGAGCATCCTGTGTCAGTACCTGATTCTCTGGCCACCCGCCAGGTGGCGCCAGCGCGCGCCATTGCGACGGCATCTTTAAAATATTGCTTAAATTATATCTATAAAATGTAGCGTAAAACGTTTAGGTAACACGTTTTTGTTATACGAGTATAGATCTCATTTTAATGGTTCATGAAATAATTAAAGTTTAGGTATATAATTTATCTAGGTTTTATGTAGTACATATTGAAGAGAGGACGTTTTTTAAATGGCCTGCGTCGTAACCACTTTAAGTATTGAGATAAAAGATTTGAATAGCCTTTAAATCAAATTTAAATTTATGATAAATTGCACTAAGAAATGGGGATAAAGTCGAAAGAAGACGAAACGACACGTATTATTAGTCATACAAGAACCGTTTTGCTAAAGAACTCATCATATACTCGTACTACATATTAAGAAAATATTAATTTTATTTGTACTAAGTTTTAATTGAAATACGAAAAACAGACACAAAATGGTAATCAAGCGGCTTTTTAAATGAACAGTTGATTACTGGTTAACTTTAACAAGAAGCTGTTATAAATAGATTATTTATACCTTTTCGTTTCAGTAACAGAACCAAATCAAGAAGGTAAATTTTTATTTGCGATAAAATGTGTTAAAATGAAACAATCCCTAAACAAACACATACTACATTTTCTGAAAGTTTATCTTCCATGTACTACATAAAAAGTAATATACATTCCATTTCTTTCTATTCCAAAGGATTGTTTATTTCACCCGAAATCCGCAGAAGCACCTACATGTTGACTCCGGCGACGCCGACGGGGGTAAATCTCCAGTTTACGGCCACCTCGCGCGGTTCAACGGCCGCGCCGAGCCGTAGCGCGCACCGCGCACCGCTGCTCACCCACCAGATACTTTGAATACCTTATTTAATATTATAGTGTCTAGATTTTTTATTCGTCTTAGGTTTTACTACGAAGCTCGGGCACTGAATCTCGAAGTAGAGTTTGGCTTTTATTTACGTGTAGTAAAAGTACTTGGACAGAAATAGTGTTGAAAATTCAGGCGATCTCAGAAGTGTACGTTCGAATGCGTAAGATTTAGCTAATAATGAAAATTATCAATTAACGCGTAACATAATGGACACTATGCGTCTAATGAAGAACAAACGGTAATAAGTTTTTACATTATTTTTAAATTCAAATTCAAAGTACAAAATATTTTATCTCATCATGGGCGAACATCTGACACTTGTTGAAAGTCTTCTTTTACTTCATCTTCGTCGAGATTGCGTAAATACTTATACTACTTAGTATACTTTACTTCGGCTTTTTATTCGTAAGTATTATGACCGAGAGCAAAAAAACTACAGCGGAAAAACCTCTCGGCGCTCTTTTATAAAAAAAAACTTTTATAAAATACTTGGGGTCGAAGGTATACAATTTGACGACGACATGAAAGAAATACACATGCCAGCTAATTGTGCTTGCTAATGAAATGCCACATCGAAGCTGTTTACATAATATGTATATTTTATTTTTCACAAACAGCGTCAGAAATAGCCTGTGGGGACTTCAATCCCACCCCCTTTTGATATTATAGTAAACTTTTTGGCATAGTGTTTCCTTAATAGTTTTCTTGAACTTATTGATCGACAGAAATTGAACTGATTTCAGTATCTTATTGTAACTACTTATTGACATAGCAATAAATTATACTTTCAGCCAGCCTAAATTTTGGAAACGCTATCCCACGTTTGTTCCTAGTTCTTACAAACTAATCATTGTCATGGTTATCTTTCTTAGTTTTAAATTTATTAATATTTTTGTGAAAGTACTAAATTTTTTCGATGAGACAAAAGAATGAAAAGTAAGTCAAGGGAACTAAAACATTCTCCCAAAATATTAGCCGCTTTTTACTCTTTTCACTCGTATAATATTATTATTACATAAATTCTACGAAACCAATAACGTGATGTGTTCAACCAATTACTTCGCCCCTCATTACGAGCGGCTTTCGTTTCAATAACCGAAGATATTATTTCTTGGAAATGAACTCCCGTGATAAACCTTTGCAAGATCTCGTTTGTACGCAGATTAATAGATAAATATCTCGTTTCATTTCACTTCACAGAGTTTGAATTAAAAAGAAACTTCACTATACGATTCAAAAAGTCCTCTCTGGAAAGTAGAGTAGATTCACGTGGGCAATCGTTATTTTCATCCTTACCACAGTTAAGTGAGACGGAAAATAAAAGCGAATTCAATATGGGTGTTAATTAAACAGACTAATATCTAAAGCGTCATTGTCACTAAAGTACGTCTTCTTATGGTAGCGTCGGATGACGGGTCGCTCACTTCCCTCTAATATGGTTGAGGAGGGCGATGGCTGGATCCCGCGTTAACTCGTGAATGGGTGCCGTTTGAGGGTGTTCGTCGTTTGGATACTTGGGGGGAGGGAGAATTGCCGAGCTAACAGATGCAGAAAAGAATAATTTTGTAAAGACATAAAGAGACTCTCTAAATTTATTTTGAAAAAAATATACCCGTGAAGTTTCTTGCCAGTTCTTCTTCACGAAGGTTTTTTTCGAACTGGTGGTAGAGTCATGTTTTATTTGACGTCAATAAGAACAATTAATTGTCAATGATGAGAAATAAATATTTCATTTCACTTCATTTCATTTCAGACTTCTTTTTAATAGCACTATTTGCCTCTAAAAATCTACATTGCCTTCTAAATTACTAAGTCAGCCACAATTTGCGAGCGTCTGAACGATAACATCTTAGCCACTAAAAATATGTTGTTGCATGATGTTTTTGCTATAAAATTTTGAATTATCATTCAATTTCGACTATGGCGCGCGCATGCGATAATTACAGCCTAACATTAACCTACCCCAAATTTAACTTCTACGCTTTCTATAGAATATTTAGTAGGCGTTGCAAATAAGATGAATTAGTTTATTAGAGGCCATCTCATTTTCCCATGGCTTAGTTATAAAATTAGAAGTTTGATCACGTGTCCAGTAAAGAAATTTGTGACCTTCCATTCCCCATTCAACATTTAATTTAACAATAAGCAATGACCAATTTTAATTCGAAAACCCAAAAATCGATACTAGAATTAAACGAGGCCCGTACACGCCTTTTTTGAAATGTATTATATACATTTCAAAATGTATATAATAGTGGCTATCTTCGAAAATGTTAATGTTTCAATATACAGAATACATTTTCAACACAGATTTACCGGCACAGCACCGAATTTATTAAACTGCAGAGGAAGCACCGTGAAATCTTTATTCCTAAAAGTTTACTTTTCCATTTTCACGATTGGTTTAAATTTTCTTACCCGTCTTAGGGTCTCGTAAACAATGCCGCAATCACACCCCGACGTGATTTGTACAATTTTGGGTGCACTGGACCAGTGCCAGTCGGAGCCATTTGTTTCACAAGTTAACACAATTTGGATAAAACTGTTTTGAATAAAGTAGAAACCATTCACCATTTGCAATTTGTCAGCAAGAAACTGTCGCCTGGCGGATGTGTTGCGAAGTGGAATTGTTATCGAGATCACGTTTTAATACATAATTTATAATTATATTGTTATACACTGTTTTTATTTAAAAGCAAGAAAATCTAAAAGTTTACGACTGGAAAAGGAACAAACGCCTAAACAACTTTGAACGTGGGACAGAGTGGCCGAAAGACTGCCCACGTTACCACGTTGAACTTGAACGCATTATGTAACTTAAATAATTGCCACTGCGTCTGGACATTATATACGTACGCTATTAACTAGTTGACTTTATACCTGAAATGAAATGAAATATTTATTTCTCAACATTGACAATTACTTGTTGTCAAATAAAACATGGCTCTACCACCAGTTCGGTAAAACCTTCGTGAAGAAGACTAGCAAGCAACTTGACGGGTATATTTTTTTCAAAATAAATTTACAAGTATCCAAACGACGACACCCTCAAACGGCATCCGATCACGAGTTAACGCGGGATCCAGCCATCGAAACATGAAAACAAATATTCGAAGTAAACTGCAAAACTACAATAGAACTATATACGAGTGCACGATGTACCGTGCCACTAAATTATCCAATCTATTATCAATTAATATTTCGTTAAAAATTTATAAAAGGACTTTTCCTCAAAGACTCTAAAAAGTAATTAGCGGTAACACATTGATTTATAAAACTACGTTATGTTTATAGTCGTTCAATTAAAATTAGTACTAATTTTATACGTGGTACAATCAGAAAGTTTCGAGAAAAAATAAAATGATCAATAGATCACTGTATTCATAAAAAAAGATATTTTTTATTACATATTTTCAAAGAACTCTCCACCAGCGTGAATACATTTTCATGCGCCTGAACCAAAGCACATTTTCCAGTCTACAACAGGTACTTCCTTAACGGCCTTCTCAAATGCAGTGAACGCATCTTCTATCGATGAAAACTGTATCCCCTTGAACTGGTTTTTAATTTTAGGGAACCCACACGGTGATAAATCAGGGTTGTAAGGCGGATGACCCAAAAGTTTTACCGGTATGACGTTTAGGAAGTCACTCGTCTTGATCGCAGAGTGCGCGGGAGAGTAGTCGAGGTGGAGCAAAAAGTCTCGGAGCCCGTGTTCGGTCGCTTGTTGCTCGCAGCAGCCAAAACTTCTAGCAAGCATTTGGTAGTGACTCTGCATTGATGCTGCTTTGGTTTTTTAAGGGATTTTATACAAAATACCTCGTTCAGCGAAGTTTTGCCAGCGCTTCTCGATAGTTTCACTTTCGTAGACGCTGGTCCGTTTTGAAACAGCCATTGTTGTCTAGCGCTTTGTTTCAGGATCATATTGATAAATCTAAGATTCTTCATCTGTTATGGTATCGGAAGCACGCCGGGAAGAACCTGCTTTAAATTTATCAATCATATCATGGCACCATTCCTTGCTCACATGCATCTTATCATCGGTAAGGTTGTGGGGTACCCAGCGCGAAACAATCTTCCTTACTCAAAGCGGTCAAACTAATTTGCAGATTGTGCAGAATCTCCTTGTATGTGATTCATCGGTTTTGTTGAATTAAATCTTTCATTTGTAGCACGTTGTCTTCCGTAACAGCATTCTAAGGACGACCACTTTATTCTTCATCCTTTAAACTGAAGCGACCGCAGTTAAATTCGTTATACCAGCGGTACACTCCCATTATGGCACTCGGCCGCCATCGTAAATACACTCAGTTTATCACTATTAAATTTTTATACAGCAGCTTACCCATATTATTCTACTTCCTGAAGGTTGGCTGCTAGAAAATGCCTTAAGGCATGAAATATGTGAGAAGTTTTCAAATAAATAAATAACTACCTCGTAATACAAGCACTGAAGATTCCAAATTTGAAAACTATATCGCTGCAAATTTCATTCAACAATAAATCCCTAGTACAACACTAGAGCAAGCCTTCGATAATTGTTTATTTTACAATTTAGAAATTGCCGAGCGTCGGCGATCTTTCCGCGCATGGCGGCGTGCCAACGAGACCTGCTCTACAGTACATTTGATTACAAAAGCTTTTAAATCACTAACAGGTTGCCGAGAACTCCGTCTCTACTGTCTCGCGTGTGTTTACTGCTAGGGGTTATAGGCTGTGGCATCTTGCTACACCGAGTATTACTTTGGGAAGTATTTTATTTGTTTATTGATGTCATATCGTTATTGATAGGATTACTAAATAGCAAGACTCTACCCAAATCGACTTCGAGCATTCACCTTCGTTGATTGGTTTACAGTTTTCACCAGCAAAATAACCAAACAATAAGGTATTTAAATCAGATGAGACATTTGTGTTCACATTTCTACGCAACAAAGTCTTCCCTACCTGTGCATTAATTATCAAGAAATAATATCTTCGGTTATTGAAACGAAAGCGGCTCGTAATGAGCGTCGAAGTAATTGGTTGAACACATCACATTATTAGTTAATGAAATTACTTTCATGATATTAGAATATCGAGGAGTAAGAAGCGAAATCATGTTTTAGAGGAATATTTATGGTTCCCTAATTTTCTATTTATAATAAGTTAATAACTTAAAATTAAGGTTTGTGCAAGTTTGCTTTTATAAATAAATAAATATAGGTGGTAACGCCATCTAGTTATCTATTTAGAAAACAAATTTTTTGTATGCTACTTCACCTTCCACCCCCCTTCCCTCGCCTTGCATTACATTTCGACTATGTCGAACGTTTGACAATAAGTCAGTCTCTCGAAGATTCTTCCTCTGATCGCTGCGACTACCGTTCCTGTCGTTCCAAGCGTACCGCCGGGTGCTGATTTCAGCACCTCGTCTCCCGCGCCGGTATTCTTACAAAATATCGGATACACATTAAGCAAACTAGATATTTGGACAAAACCAAATCAACGCGGAAAGGCGAAGCAACCTGGATAACGTGGCGCCACGGTCAAAGTCCACCAACCACCCCAGGATAAGCCGACCATCTGAGCTGTGTTCCAGGACCGACCAGCAGAAGACAGGTTAGTGCAAGGCTTCCTTTTCTCTCTTCCTTATTTGCTCCTTTATTTTACGGAATCCAAATTTTGCATTTGGCGTGTCCAATAGGTATAAATATTAAAATAGGTAAATATTTTAAATTCACAAAATGTTCATTAAAAAAATGAATCACTTAATTAAAATTTTGAAAGGAATCATTTGATACTTGTTCAAAAACCTTTAACAAGACAAGATGGCCAGCCTTATCAAACACGAAACAAATAAAGAAATAATTGAGCAAGTCAGTTTGTTTTTCTCAATATAAGTTACTTAATTTAGAAAAATCTGAACGTTTGAAACCTACTTACGAATATTTTAGCGATTAGAAAAGGGTTGCTAATAAAGGGTTTACTTTATCTCTTTTTAATTACAATTTACGTTTTACTATCAATTATATTACCTTTGTAGAAAAAAACAGCAAAAATATGTATAGTTGTTTCCATTTCCATGAGTGACAAGGCCCGCGTCGCAGCTGGCAACTCTCCAACCATCTCGAGCGGGTCCGAGTACCAACACACGTCGATGTCACACTCACATTGAGGACCCTTAAAAGATATTGTACTACATGATTGAATCGAATACGAATCTTATCTCATAAATCGTGGTTTAAACTTTTTGAACGAAGAATATCTGTAGATTTCTATTATAGATGCATAGTTTCTGATGCTTTTTTGTTATTTTTCTATGCTTAGCAATATGAATACTTGCTTAACGTTCTTTAAGAGAGTATGTCGTCAGAACCGAAGTCTTTGAGCGCTCTACTGCGCTGAAATAAACACGTATAAATATTACCAACATCACAAAACCGTATTTGACCAAAACTGAACCAAATAATTCATCTATTAAATTCAAACGGTTCAAAGCACTTTGCCGAGGGCTGCTGTTGAACTCACGTGGCCGTGACCGGACCGACGACTTGACGAACGCATTTTATTTAAACAACGGATGTTGACGTCGTGTTTTAAACTTTTGAAATATTTCAATTTAATATCAAATTAAACTTTACACCATAATATTATTATATTCCAAATGAGAACACATCACCACAAAAACAAATTCAATAACCGTTTCTGGTAATGTGCGGTGTTGCCATAAATAGGCAAATGGGGGAAATTTCCACCAAATGCGGGAGAACCATAACAATAACTATTTAGTACTGAGATCACGTTTCCGCATATACGGTATTACTCTTGTCTTTTTACGGTTTTATCTTTCATAGGCAAATATTATGATACAAGTACGACAGTAGTTACTAAAGTGTGACTCAGAAATTTTTATTTATCTTTCTTTAATTAGTCTATACAGAACAAACAGAACTAAAGAACTATCTAACTAATCCGTACAAAATTGTTCAAGTTACATCAAATAATATTTTAAAATAAAAACAAGACGGACTAAGAATTAAAAGCAGAATAAGTAAATCAGTTGTAAGTACCCACAGAAACGTGAATATTTCCACCGTTTCCAGTTGAACTCTGTTTATGAGGACATTTAAAATAATATTTAAGTTACAGAAGTTGAAAGTCTTTGCTCCGAGCGATAAGGCGGGTGACGCTGCAAAATTATTGCAACTCTGGGAGTTGGTAGCTTTCGTGCTTTTTATTACACCTGCTTTTATTAAGATAAGAATGTTTTATGTCCGAATATTCTATTTTAGTTACATAATAATATTACTGCGTTGTTTATTATGCCGATCATAACACTAAAATATGTCAAACACAATTTAAAAAGACTATAAAGATAACATTTCAATTAACATACGTCTGCTGCGAAATTGTTTCTCAGCTTGCTGGATTTATTTTAAAACCAAAGCAATGCAGTCCCGAGATATAATCTAATGCAGACAAATAAAAGATTTAATGTCCGTAGTTACGATTTAGTACACCGTCCTGATGAAGCACGTTCCACTGATGGCACAATAAAACAACTCGGATCACATGCTCCTTTCTTTGTAGAAGAGTTGATGGATCTAATTTTGTTTACGAGACTAGTCCATGCATTTGCGTCCATTTTACATTAAACTGAGCAAACGAATACAGTTTTGATTTATGTTCCAGCTGTTAATTACTTTTTTATTTTGTTTAGGTAAATAAAAATCTATTTAATGCTGATTCTGCATAATAAGTTAAGCGTAACCTTATTTACTTAACAACCTCATTCATTATCACCCCTCTTCCTTTCTTGTCAGTTTCTCTTAAAATCCTTTCACAAAATTTCTTTGTAAAACGACCCTAAAAATTTTCTTGTTTCAATAATCATTAACTTTAAACCTCATAAAATAAGCTAATCATCCTTTTTTTCTTATTTCTTTAAAGCAATAATTTTCAGAACTTCGTGACAGCAAAGTAGGAGACAGGCCCGAGTGTGACGCTTGGTGCTCCGCTGATGCGAGCAACGAGCGTTCGCGAGGTGATGCGTCTCCTACTCAGTGCTGCCACTGCTAAACATATAACTAAACGTACAAGGCACTCTGGTCGCTGATTTGAAACACCACGGTCGTCATTCCGCTCGTGTCCGTAATTTCCTTTTAGTTATAAAACCAGCCGTTGTTTGTACACTTCTACAGACACAATGCAGCGATTGTTGATTACAACTGACGCGACGGGCGGAACGATGACTCGCACGCCGCCGGTGACAAATGACACAACCATTTGTTCACCGGCGGCGTCTAACTTTGTGTGGTCCCGGGTTTAAATGAAGCACTATATTAAATTTCTGATAAATCTGTATATAAATTATCTGCTTTAATAAATCTTCTAAACGCTTTATTGCCTAATAATGCTACCTATGATACACAACTTCATTTTCTGGCTTCCACTTTGTTGGTACACAACTTTATTTCAACGGGCAGTTTGATTCAAATAAAGTAATATATTTCTGAAATTGTAAATATGATCAGATTCAAAACATTCAGAGGTTTTTTTAATCAGATAACTAAGTTTTTATTAATGTAATATGAAAATTAATTTGGTTTTCAGTCACACATCTATTTAATATCACTAAATCCTTTTATGGAACGAAATTTAAGAGTTTAGTTTAATGACTTGCTTTGGTGACTAATGGAGCGAGACCGAGGCGAGACCGTCTCGTGGTCTTAGGATCCTGTGGGCAATCACAGTTTTCTTGTTATTAGTGCTGACGAAGGTTTTGACGGGACGTACCAGACCAACGTGGTGGTCAGAAACAACGGCAGTTGCCTGTACGTGCCTCCTGGCATTTTCAAGAGCACATGCAAGATAGACATCACGTGGTTCCCCTTCGATGACCAACACTGTGACATGAAGTTCGGTAGCTGGACCTACGATGGCAACCAGGTATAGCCCATCGATGTTGTTGTAAGGAACTAGATTATTAGGTCTCGAGCTTAGTTTCACAATAAGTTCGATATAATTTTGATAGTCAATTTAAAATATATTCAAATAACTTGGAAACAAGTTTTTCAGATGTAATAGAATAAAAATGAGAATAAAGATTCTAAGTCCATTAAGATTAAGTCGATATTAAGAATACATCGAAGTTAGCGTTAGTAGCACTTAGATTAGGTTAGGTGCAGATGAGGGAACCATGTGAGAAACCAGATGGATATGTTTATATCCGAAACGTTTTGTATGTACTATTTTGCATGGTGCAGAATAAAGAGATCTTCGCAGAGCACAGTCTGTTGATTAAATAAATAAATTGCCAGTGTGAGGTGGTTCTCACTTCTAGAACTTGCCACCATACGAGTAAAGGTTAAACCGCTTTGTTGATGATTGCATGCTTTATGATATTGGATTTTTATCACAATTTGTCGTTTTGTTATTATGCATGTGATTTATTTTCATTGAGAAAATAAATTCTGAGAGTAAATCTCACTTAAGTAACAGTATAAGAAAAAAATTAAAAGCTTTTAAAGTTAATACGGAAATTTAATATTTTTGGTTAGAAAATTTAATAAAAACATAATAGAACTGCTTAGTACAAATTAGAAAATCGATAGGTACCTAAAATATGCATGTCGTAATTGCATCGCAAATTTTGTACAACTCGTATGGTGGTCTCGAAAATAATTCAAAAGCATGATCTGCATCCCATAGTTGCACCTCTACCAGGTTCTCACGTTTCCTACCGTTGACAGTCATGCCTTGCTGGATTGTTGAACAGTTTATTATTGTACTGGAGAACCGTTCTGAGGTTATCTCTTGCATGGTTTACCCCTGACTGACTACTTCTATCCATTATGATATAAAGGCATCGAGACCAGTGTTCAACTTAGAACAATAAACAGTATAGATGAAAATCAGTTCTGACCTGGTCTTGCCTGTGCCTTTATAGATTCACACTTGTATTTGAACTACCTGGAACTAATATTTATTATGACAGTTGGATCTGGTGCTGAAAGATGAGGCAGGTGGTGATCTGTCCGATTTCATCACGAACGGAGAATGGTACCTCATAGGTAAGCCTATCAGTTCATCCATTTTATTTGGCGACAGGTTTATCACATTGGTAATGTGATTAACCTGCGAGCGAGCGCTGAAACTGTCAATTGCATTTGATTCACGACCAGTGTAAATCGGGGATCTCTATAATATCCATCAAATTGATTTACAATCGGATTTGCATACAACTGAGAACTCGCTCCGGAATTCGTTTATAGCTGACAGGTCGAGTGGACGTTTTAGGTTGCCCGTTTCGGTGTTGGTTAATGCGAGATGCGTTTATTAGGTATGCCGGGGAAAAAGAACACGATAACGTACGCGTGTTGCCCGGAGCCGTACGTTGACGTGACATTCACGATCATGATCCGGCGGCGGACGCTCTACTACTTCTTCAATCTCATCGTGCCGTGCGTACTCATCTCGTCCATGGCACTGCTGGGCTTCACGCTGCCGCCAGACTCGGGGGAGAAACTTACTTTAGGTCAGTGTACCAAGTTCTTTTTATCATACAATAGTTCTTATAACACGTTTATCTAATGTGAAATAATGTTTATCTAAATTAGGTATGCTCACTTTCATTGCTGTGTTATAATGTTGGTTAATTTAAAAGGAGCCAATAGCCACTCCACATTGGGATCCGTCTACCGTGAAAAATCGTGTCGCTGAAAATGGCTGTTAAACCTGTATATAAGTAAAAGTTTAGTTCATTAGAACTTTTGTAAAGGAGTCTAAAAATGTAACTTATTTGTTTTAAAAATGGAAAAATACGCTTTCACTTGCGCTGAGATAGAAATTTACAAATGTTTTGGCTGATATCAACAGGTGTGACAATATTATTGTCGTTGACCGTGTTTCTGAACCTGGTCGCCGAAAAGATGCCTTCCACCTCGGACGCTGTGCCGCTCATAGGTATCCGCTCCCCTAGGTCCACCTACCTTGCGATGTACATGCTCAAAGCCTTTCTGTTGACTTTAACTATTACTGCTGGCTTCTAAAAAAATCCAAACTAAGTTCATACCTGCTTTCGACAAGCAATTGATTAAGACGTGGAGAGGTTTGGAGCATTTCTTGAAGGAGTGGTAACTCCTGTGATTGATGTGAATGAACCGTGTGTCGTGTTAGATGATAACAATGCTTGCCCAGGTAAGTATGTGGTGGAGTAGCGAGCGAATCATTCCCAACTTCATTATCATCATTTCACAAATCCGTGGGACCAAAGCATCTGGAAAGTTGTCTAGTAAGAAGGCCTTATTTATAGGGATGAACTTAGGGATATTTGGGGTGATAACTGTATGTTTGGTTGCAGGAGTGACTATTCTTCTTTCGCTGACGGTGTTCCTCAACCTGGTAGCAGAAACTCTGCCGCAGGTGTCCGATGCAATCCCCCTGTTAGGTACACTGCCCACACCTTACTCCGATGTTTTGTATTCATCCTGCTATTCCCATCTCCCTTTAGTTCTCTTTTTTTTATTTCTTTTTATCATTATTTCATTTTTCCATTTCATTTTCTGTTTCAATTTCATTATTTTGTTTTAAAAGGAAATTTAAATTATGAATCATTTTAAAACATTACGAGGAGTAAATTACGTACCGTTAAATTAGATGTCTTAAATACTTATATACTTAGTACTCTATACTATAATACTTAGTACTCATAATCACTTTGAAGCGATTCACGTTTGTTGATAATTGCGAGATTTTATCAAATAATTTAGATTGGCTAGATTAATACTATATTTTTATTGTAAAATACTGAAAGCTTTTTTCAACAAAATTTAGGTAAAAAATTTCCATTATCCCTTCTGAATACAATTTACCGAAACTTACTCTTTATTAAATCGACTGTACAAATGATTTTCGCAACTGGGTACGTCTAAGAAATCTTGGAATCGATTTCGTTGTGTTTTGCTGTGCTTTACTGATATATTTATTTTATGAATAGGTTTCTTTACGTTGTATTCTGCATCGTGGTCTTGGAGCAAAGCATGTATATTTCTTATCCAATTTTGTATAAACAGCTAAATATTTTCTTCGCAACAGCAAGGTAAGTTATACAATATAAATGTTTTGTATGCTACTTACTTCGATTGATGTCTGTTTACATCGTCCAAAGCGTAATCGATTCCATGTAAAGCTGTTTCAATGTTTTATTATAATTGTATTGTAACAAACGCGCAAACGCCGTAACGTAGTTCTCAGCGAACGCTGTGACCCACAGATACTTGGAGGATGGCATGAATCAATGTTATTATATACTCTGAATGTCTGTAGCCCCATAACAAAAATCTGTTAAAAATAATAAATAAAACATGTACTCTTAAATTGTATTTAATATTGCATGAGAACTCTGTTTATTTTAATTTAGTTTTTGTTTTACTTGAGCCCCTTAAACCAACTCAGCACACGAACAGGAATTAAGGTTTCAAGTCACATGGGAAGTGAATTAGAAGCATAATTATAATAGGCTTTAACGCTGGTAGAGGCGGTGGTGAACACTTCTAGAGAGCGTTTGTTTCACATGGAATGTTAATCTTTGCAGGTGTGACAATTCTTCTGTCGCAAACTGTATTCTCTCTATTGGTGGGGCACGTTATCACAAAAACCTCTGAGGCGATCCCCCTAATAGGTGAGAAAAGCGCGATTTATTTCTAAATTTTTCTCATAAAGTTTCAATTAAACAATGACTTTAACGAATGTGCTTTGAGGAATATTTATTAATCTTAAAAAATCAAAACTATACATAATTAAAATTAAAACAACAAACACAAAATATTCCTCTGCTCATTCATTCATTTAAATAAACAAACCGGCTAAATAGTTTGCAAATCTCTCGCTTGACTTATACTGAATTTCAAGCAAGTGCATAGAATGTCCACTACTTCTCGTGGTCAACTTGCGTGGCATCGGTCTCCTTTGCGAGTTTTCCTTAACCCTTGATATAGAAATGCACACTTCGCGAGGCGGTAGCTAGACAAACAACCCTTGCCTTTAAATATCTACCTAAATAACTGGAAATAAATCTTTTTGTAATGTTTTAAATAGAATCACAATTTATTTTTCTTTGTTTCACTAAAAATACTTACTTTAATTATGAACTTTTTTATATTTCTTTTCTGGGCATAAAATCTTTCATCTTCTAAACATTTTAAAGCGGCATGATAACGATACAGCTAAACGAGCGTGACAAACTAAACAAAGCACAACCCTCCTTTAAAGGGGGTGTATGAACACTGGCATATAAATTATAAAGCTTGGTCTGCTTGTAGTTGTTCCTAAGCTGAGTTAGCGAGTTGGCGGCGGTGAGTGGATGCGGGTCAAGGGTCAGCCTCCAAGTATCAAACTTCGCCTCTCAACTTTGCCTGGTCTGTCTCTGTCGTCATTCCTCTATTTAACTAATCAAACTGTCCAAATTACAATAGACTGATACAAAAGCAAAGTTCATAATCCGGGTCACTTCTAACTTTATATCTAATACAAGATCTGTTCCAACAGAGGAACAGAATTTTATGCAGTTCTAATTTTATGAACTTTATTTTTAATAAATAAATCTTGTATAAGCTTCCAATATAAACAGTTCCATAACTCATTCTGCATGAGGCTCAACGCATGATTGTCGCTTTCGGTGTCAATGTTAGAATAAACAAATGTATCATAAAAGCTGATGATATTCACAATTAAAAAGTACATAATTTGCTCCTTAACAGTTTTATCTCCCAATTTATTTTAAACCCTGTCCTTAGCTCTAGATGTGTGTAATTGTGTAAATAGACTATTTGACTAGTTTTCAAAAACCATCTCACATTATTTAGCGGTGAATAAGTGCGTCCGAAATATATTTTTATTTTTTTTTATTTTTTATTATTCATTTAAAAAAGCCCATTACAAAGTTTACTGGTTATATAATCTGTCAAAACACTTGCCCCAGTAACATAGCGCAGAGAATGTGACGCTATACGGAGGCATCAAGACACGCCAAGCATTAATAGATACAAGATTTTAACTGATGTTTAAATGGTTAGTTAAGGTTAAAATGTGATGTTTAATGTCTTTATGTTCCAACTAAAAATAGATAAACGTATTTTCTTTTTTTTGGGAAAATATTGATTATCGATTATGGCTAGTAACTGCGAACTGATTTTAAAATACATCTATGCGGATGGGAATAAATATTTCATATTTTTTTATATTGTCAAATACCCTATTTACAAATAATTGCATAATAATATATTTTTTACTCTTTTGATTAAAATAAATTTTTCATTAGAATATTTGTGAGAGGTGGATAAAGCTTAACTCTGATAGTACATGAACTCGGTTACTGAATGCATGGGTACAGTGGTGTTGTGATCGCAGGGACGTACTTCAACTGCATCATGTTCATGGTGGCGTCGTCGGTGGTGCTCACCGTGGTGGTGCTTAACTACCACCACCGCACCGCCGACATCCACGAGATGCCGCAATGGGTGAGTTCCATTTAGATACATTACAGACTATACATTACTTACAAAACAAGAAGTGAAATAGCATAGTTACTTTTATACTACCATCGATAGTATTTTTAATTAAAGTGGTTAAAAGAATTCGCTAACTGAGTGATGTGCCTACAGCCGGGATGGTATATTTTAGTTATTTTTATATAATGTCTTGCGATATCATACGATGTCACTCGTTAGAAAAGGGCCATTCATGGAAAATATAAACTTGGAAATAGAGAATCTCTAAAAGAAAAGTATAAAGACATTGGTACATTAAACCTTGCTTCACAGTATATTTAAGAATATATTTTGTATAATCACAAGAATATTAATAAATTTAAAACTAAGATAGATAACCATGATAATGATTACTCTGTAAGGACTAGGAATAAGTTAGCGTTTTCAAAATTAAGGCTGACTAAAAGCAGCAAATAATTTATCAGAACGTTGTTATAATAAAATTGCAAAATTAGTTCAAACTTGCTCCATAACAAATTCAAGAAAACCATTAAGGAAACTTTATGTCAAAAAGCTAATTATTAAATCAATGATTATTTGGATGACAAAAGGGCGTGGGGTTGAATTCTCCCCAGGCTGTTTCTGTTTCTGTATCTGAATAATAAATATAAAAGATCTGTAATGTTTCTTGTTCTTTGAGTTTCTCGTGCCAATTAATGTCTAAAGCTTCATTTTTACTACAGTACGTCCTCTTACGGTAGCGTCGGGTGACGGGTCGCTCACTTCCCTCTAATACTCGTAAGGTTGAGGCGGGCGATGGCTATGGATCCCGCGTTAACCTAGTGAACGGGTGTCGTTTGAGGGTGTTCGTCGATTGGGTAGTTTATAGGGAGGGAAAATTGCCGAGCTAACAGATGCATACAAGAATTATATTGTAAGGTCATATAATAGATATATATAAAATTGATGCCCATGAAGATTCTTGCCAGTTCTTCTTCACGAAGGTTTTTCCAAACTGGTGGTAGAGTCATGCTTTATATAAGTTCAAAAAGAACACATAATTGTTAAAATTGAGAAATAAATAATTAAATTTGAATTTCTGTTGATGACTAGTAGTGTTATTACAGACGACACCTTCGTGATTTCATCAACAGATTTTTTAAACGTGTAAGACGTTACTTGGCTCTTTAAAAAAAAATCGAACATTATGCAAACGTAGACAATTTCTGGTAAAATTTCAGCATAAAATCAGTTTGAAAATCATATCATAATTAGAACAGATGAATTTTTTACAAAATTTTAACATAATTACCTACCTTTTAATATTTTATAGGTAAGCTTTGTACATATTCTTGTATTTATCCTGTGATTGCACAGAGCACTCATAACATCTTATTTGAAAAATTGGGGTAGAGTATTTACAAAATTCATAGACTATTTCACGAACACAAGTTAAACCAAAAAAGCCTTCAGTGGTGAAAGCCGACTGCTCTGACTCTGCAGGAAAACGTCGTTAGGAAACCCAAATTGAGAATCTTATCTCAAACAACCTCTTAGCTAAGTGAGGCTGATGCCCTAATACCCGTACTTGATCTGTCTATATGTATGTACTAAACCCCACAGGTGAAGACAGTGTTCCTCCAATGGCTGCCGTGGATCTTGCGCATGTCACGTCCCGGTAAGAAGATCACGCGCAAGACCATCATGATGTCGAACCGCATGCGCGAGCTGGAGCTGAAGGAGCGCTCGTCCAAGTCGCTGCTGGCCAACGTGCTGGACATCGACGACGACTTCCGACACGCGCCGCCGCCGCCCAACAATACTGCTTCCACGGGGAACTTGGGACCAGGGTAACTGTTCTACTTCTTTACGTCCTTAAATGTACGCTCTTGATAAGTTATAGATATTACTTCGCTATGTATTTTTAATATTCATGTGATATAAGCTTCTATTGGATCCTTTGTACTGAATTTCTAAACGCTAAACTAAAACACAACGATCTTACAGTAACAGTCTCTCTATTTGGTGGTTTTAACTTCTTAAGGACACTATTCTACAAACAGTTACATGAATAGTCTAATTGAAATTGTGTTAGAATTAAAAAGTACCCACACTTACGGAAATAAACGTTAAAGTATTTCCGGGGCTTTTTAGCTCAAAAGAATTTCAATTAAATCTTTGCCATTTCTAAGGTGTGTTTTAAACAGTATAAGTATTTTTACTTTAAAATTGTTTGGTAATTAGCAAAGTTTATTTTGTTAAATCTCGTCTGAAACGACTGCAGCAGTCCTTCCTATTTTTTTTTCCGGTAACAGGGAAGGAACCGCCAGTGAAGTTATTGGAACAAAAAAAAATTTCAACTGAAGCGATGGTCGGCAACGCATCATTAGCCGATATAATAATGACTACGATGCATCTTTCGATAGAGAAAGACTTCCAAAATCGATCTATCGTGTAATCAATGCACAAAACTTCAACAAATAAACAAATACATAAACTGTATCCAAGTGTATCGTGTAATATATACAACTGAACCCATCCCAGCTGTTCAATATTCCGCACGGACTTCCGGCGCTCGTTCGTGCGCCCCTCCACCATGGAGGACGTGGGTGGTGGACTCAGCAGCCACCACCGGGAGCTCCACCTCATCCTGCGCGAGCTGCAGTTCATCACCGCGCGGATGAAGAAGGCGGACGAGGAGGCCGAGCTCATTAGCGACTGGAAGTTCGCGGCCATGGTTGTTGATAGGTATGCAAGATAGTTTACAGATAGGTGATTAGAGTTTCTCAAAAATCAAAGTATCCAAAATATTGACTCCATTTCTTTTTGGTTTCTGGATTTACTTGAAAATATCAAATTAAATTGCATAAAATTAATAAAGTAGTAAATTTTTCGAGAAGATAGTTTTTCGATACTTTATTAAATATGTCTATTTATTAACCTAATAACTTTGTAAAACGTTTGCAGTTTTACAAAGTTATTTGTTATTTTTGAACATTCAAAATGAATGAAGATCAACAATGCTTTAAGAGCTGAACCACATTTATTTCAAAATTAAGTTTATTTCCTACAAAGATTATGTAAATAAATTATATTTGAAAATTCGCATCTCAAAATGACGCTCCATTGCATTATCTGAAGGCCTACCATCAACTTTTAGTTTGCCATTCAATTCCGATGCAATCCAGTTTAGGTACCTAAACTGAATCGCTAAGATTCGTACCATGAAGTGCCTTTAGCTAACTGGCGTTTGAATCGCTCACGGAGGAATGAAAGATCGAAATTTGTCTGTGGTCCGCGTGTGAGAAAGAGATGACGCTGTATACTCGTTGCATAAGTCTGTCTCTTTTACTCGAACCATATGCGTTGCGTTTCGAAATCTAGTTGATATGATTTTAGCGGTGTTTTTTGTGTAAATAACAACAAATATATTTTAAAATTGCGCTTTTTGGTGTCAAATTATATACCATAAGCCCGTTTTAGTACTCATTAAATAATAGAAATTTATATAATTCTTTAAATTACAAATAATTAAAGGTTTCCTTAGTGTTGTCGTAAAAATAAATTGACTATGACGAGTTTAGAACGCACCCAATTTGATTTTTCAACAATGGGCTCAGCTCATCACACATTTCTTATACCAATCGTTTAGACAACCGATATGCTTTTATATATTCCTCATCTTCCAAATAAAAGGGGTCCGATTGATTCCATGTTTTGTTTATTTCATCATCACTTTCCAAGAAAATAAAATGGACGAATTCGTCAGACATCTACAATAAAAAATAGCTCTAGAAATCACTTTTTCACATTAACACATAAGAAACACTAAATATTCAACTGAAATATCTTAAATTACTATATTTTCAACAATTTTTTTAAAGATAAACCGAAACGATTCACTTTACGCCAAGAAAGTAGCAACTTTTTTTGAATCGCTTACTTTGACATTTAAGTCATCCAATATAGTTTGAAATATCACCTCATGGTACAAAAATGAACGAACTAAAACAGTTTGCGATCCAATTGCCGACTTGATTTGGCGTCAACCTAAACTGGATCGCTTTAATGACGTCGTGGTATGAAATAGCAAAGCAGTTTATTTTAGGTCGTCAATTGAATCGCAATAATAGTTCATAGTAGGCCTTCTGGAGTCTAAGCACATGGGCCGAAAACTCACAGTTTACAAGGCCGTGCAACAGGTACCATTTGACGTTGGGGCTGTATTAACAAACAATGGACTTGGCTCCTTGCTCGCGTGGCTTATTGCCAACATTCACGAGACCCTCGAACACGTGTACCGTGATACCGGGATACCGAATAGTTGGTAGGATAATATCCGCTTAAATATTATAATCTGTGTAAATTGATGAAATTTAATAATATTATGCAGTTTAAGTGGCGCGGATACGTTTTTATTCAATTGGAGTGAAATTACCGTTATTACATTGTAGTGAAGTCTTTTTAGTTTCTCCTACCGACTTACAGCTTAAATGCTTTGACAAGGCCGCAAGCTATGGTGCAACAAGGGTTTGTAAGATTTTTGAATCTCTATGCACTTTCTTTATAAAAATACTACGATCAATTAGGTGAAAAGACAAAAACACCTACGAGTAGTTTATACGAGAATAGCGAATCTTCTGAAGACAGTTACTTTGCACAGAACACAAAAATGATTGTATAGTAGAGCATCCGATTACTAAAATAGTAGTAAATGAACTAGACATAGAATCCATATTGAATTTCTATCGGCACGACCATAACGTGTCCACATGCACATTTCAAACCTGCATTATAACGTATCTTTAAGTTAAGTCGTATCTTGTTCTACTGACGAGGCTCCAACCATAAAATTTTATTTCCCTTTGGAGATAGCTTCGGAAAAAAAGTCGTAACTGGTGCCTTTAAGGTTGATATTTCGATATGTAGGCTTGTTTCAATACGGAAGTCCATAAAAACAAATTTGCGACAGATTTAAGTGAAATGGTGTATGTGATTGTGAGAGTGTACGTACAGTAGTCGTTGTTTAACTTTTGAATGAAAATATTTCCTGAAATTTTGATACGTGTTAACAGACATACTGTGATTACCTTTTTTGCCACATTATTAGTCACTGTTATGTAAAAAAATACAATTAGTGTTACATACATGGGCATAATTTAAAATCAACCATTTAAAACATATAATTATATAAGGAAGGCTGCCGAAATTGTAACCTTTTGTTATAAACTAAAATGTATCAAAATATCCAGGACTTTTTTTCCATTGTCTGATCATATTGTTCTTTTACATATCATTCACAGGTTGATGATTATTTATTACGTGTTGTACAAAAAACGTACCTCGAAATGAAATAACCTATAGTTATGTTTAAAATGTCGTAACTTGGGTTTACAACTTCGTTTACAACTTGGGTTTACAGGACATAAATTGAATTTCTACTTTAAATAAAACGATCAATCAATTAATAGGGCACATCCATATATATCTTTTACTGAGTTTTTGTATCCTCCCTTATTCTTTCGTTTTACTTAGCACTACTTTAAATCAAGTTTTAGGTACAAAAAAGTTCGTGAGATTTTAATACAAATATGTTATTACAGACCCATGCAATTTCTTTCTTACATATTATCATCAAATGGGTACGAATGCAGTCATAGCAGGTCAAGGTTAAGATTCAAATTTATTCCTCGATTTTGTAACGAAATATCACACTTTCGGCATTGTTCATTGATCTTGTAACAAGTCCTTTTATTTTCCATTGATTGTACAAACGATTCTCCTCGTTGATTGTACTACTTTAAGTTATTTCAACATTATACTAACTTGCATATTAACCCTAGACGATCTTCCGCAGGTTCTGCCTGTTCGTGTTCACCCTGTTCACCATCATCGCGACCGTGGCGGTGCTGCTGTCGGCGCCACACATCATCGTGCAATGATCAGAGAGAGAACTGTCTACTGTAATATTATATCTATTAGTGTAATGTATCGCGATTAAACGCACATGTCTTAGCTGGTAACGGACGGTTATAGCGCTGCTATTGCCGTATTGGGCTAGTGGTACTTTGACGTTTTACTTCAATTTAATAACAAATGGCGTTTTAAATGAAGGTTTGCCTTCTTAGCTAACGCATTGACATCAGACTGAGGACGAAGTGTCCTCAATGAAACTATAGAGAATGCGTTACAGGTCAAGAAATGCATGGGTTATGCTAAGAGGATAAATAAACTAATTTAACTTGGGAGAAATAAATAAACATGTCATTAAACCAATTGCTTTAAAAAAATTGATAAAACATTGAAGCGCCACTCCCTTGTCCGGCAAGTCTAGATAGCAACAAGTCCTGCATATTGTAAAGAGATTGTGATGTTGACTACACTGTTATACATTTTAATGTTAATGAGCATAATTTGTTAAAACATAATTATAATGAATACGGTAAAACCACTAATATAAAAGTTTAGTTAAAGGAACGTTGGGAAGCTTCGGCGGAATAATAAAAGTATTTTGGTTATTCCAACAAAGATGTTGTTTATAATAAATTTATATTCGATTCAAAGTTAATTGATTGTTGGGATTGTTTAAAGATGATTTTCTTAAGCTTTAGATTAAACTAACTTAGAGTTGGTTGCCAGGTTCGCGGTCTCTTGCGACGTAACCGAGGGATCACGTCGTCACATACTCTAGAGTTTAAGCAATTGTACATACATTTGATATCGGATCATTACATTAGGCTCGAGTCAATACATCTATTGAGATTGTTTTCAATCACTTTGGTTCGTTTCATTTTCAATTAATATTGGCGCTAGATTTTAATAAAGTTAAATTTATTTCCGACGTTGTTATTGAAATAAAGGGTTTACTCAGGAATTGTTACAGAGATCAGTGAGGAATTGAAGTAAATCAACAATTAAATGGAACCAAGGGACGGGAGCGTCTCGTAGGTATTAAAGAGAAAACATAAAATAATGTTAAATGAACTCATTTTCATGTAGCAATTAACGCGAAATTAGAAGTATATTTAGGCGAGTTATAGTAAAAAATTCGATTTAGTATTTTTAATGAAATCCTTGCAAAGATATATCGATGTTCACTGTAGGTATATAAATACCATGTATATACTTATATTGCTGTAAGGCAACTTGTACATAAATCAAAAGAAAGCGTGAAAGGACTAAATTCTTCAAGTTAGTGCGCAGCCCGCGGCGCGACGCCCGGCTGTCTCCAATGTTACATTCGTCTCTATTTTAGGGTATATTATATCGAACATACGCTAATGTTAACACTACTAGAAATACATCGCGAATCACTGCTATATCCCAAATCTAATATTTCAACTTTAGAACGCTTCTCAATCGCAGGCTCCAGTTTTGTGACGGCTTACATCAAAAAGCAATATTTTTTATCAGAATGAATCTTAGCACAGATAAATTTAAGAAATGAATGTAATATAAATCACATATAGCGAGAATGTTGTCGAACTATGTTACCTTTTAAAATAGTCCCAAACACAGTAACGAGACATGAGCCTGTTCTGAAACGGTTGTCCCTAACTAAGGTTAAAAATCATGTCGTGACAGAATCCTTCATTCATCATGCATGACATTTGACCAAGTTGCACAAAAAGTGTAGCCCATTCAGATCACCTTTTTACTGAAATAAAATCCAAAAACCCCTGCAACCCACGTAAAATAGAATCCCACTTGTATTAGCAAACTTATAGTAAATAGAAATATTATTTAATAATATTAACGTTATAATTAATACAACTCTTTTATCTATGTCCGTTCCTCAATTTCACTCTTATAGGTGTCGTGATAGCATAGTGCATGTCGTGTCTCCTCGAACATACTAAACTAAGTATACCTATTATTAAAATTATTAATAATAATTAATAAGACAGCTCACTTATTATTAGATATAACGTTAAAAAATATCTCGGTGTGTTCTTTCTAATAATTTTTAGATTAGGTATCTGTTTTTTACAAAAATACCTTGCTAATGTGTGGTCATAATGCTGGTTGATTTTCTTTTCTATGGGTGTTCGTGTAGTGGTTGTTCAAATGACCTTTTGAGATTTGCTATTAATTTACTTTACATAAATTAATTAATATCATAAATGTTTGGATTGCGAAATGAAGTTATAAATGACTGTCAGGATGTTGTTCAAATTACCGTATTAGTAGGTATTCGAGAATTTACGATACAATATTATTGCAGTTCTGACATAACTGTGTGTTTGCAATGAAAATGTGCTGATCGTGAACCGTACTGCAGAACTTATCAACATGGTTTGTTTCGACATTGACAGTAACGTTTACATGTCATTCTCGACTAATGGCAGAGTTTGAATCAAGTTATGCGGTATTAGTTCACTGTTGCAAGGATTTTCACGAAATATGGTTCCACAATTATACTGACGACAAATCTTTATCAAATGTATCAGTCTTGTTAGCTTTTGGATGAAGCAATTCAATCGTTTTATTTGTATTCAAAGCGTTAACTCTAATTTAAAATATTTATCTTATTAATTATTTTAGTGCCAAAAATAGTTATTATAAATATTATTACTATTTAAGTTCATTAGGTATATAAATAAAAGATAAAGTTGAGAATTTTATTGTATAAATAAAATAAACGAATTAGGTCTTTGTTAACTTAATGCTGTAAAGTTATAATGCTGGCAACGGCCGGTGGGCGGGAGTTAATCAGCCAATTTTAAATCTTTTTTATTTAAAAATTAAATAAATTAATAAAAAGGTTGTGAAACGATTTTTAATTCTCCCAGTCACTGTCCGTTGCCTTAGACTAAAATATACAAATAAAACAAGTAGATATATCTACAGATAAAATAAATGATTTATATGGAACGCCTGCAGAGTCCAGGTGGTAAACAAACTGGATCTAGATAAAATGGACGCCGGCGCAGCAGCTACACTTCTACACGGTATTTTCATAAACATAAAAAACTACACAATTGTCACACTTAAGACAACTGGACTTTCATTTGAATCTCATCAACTTCATCAGTTTCTAATGTTTACAAGAACAAAGCGAGCTTTCTTACGTAGTGCTTAGAGATGCAACACAATATACTAAAACAAACCTACTGTACAGTCGAATAAGAAAATACAATGAAACAGAGACAATCATTATTGATTTATTTAAATATTTATATATTTTTCATGGCTTTCCCAATAATAAGAACTATGTAATTATGAAGTATATGCAATATTTGTTTTTATACGCGTTGCATGTAGATTCTGTTTTTACGGTATTTATATATGAAGTTGATCCTTTGCAGAAAAAAATTAATGTTTACTTTTTTAATTAATTACGATTTCAAATTAGTATTTGATTTTTTTCGAAGCAATTCCGGATTTTTTAAACAATATATTACGCGGTTAGGAGTTATACAGTTCGGAATATAACTTGTTACGGATGTCATGCGCACAGAGTATCACTCACTGCACCACAGAAACAAAATGCTTTAATCGAAAAACAGGTATTTTGGACTTTCATGTACTATTACTTATAACTATTGCCACTTTAGGGTAAGACTCGAAATGTTCTCTTCTACTCTTAAATTTACTCTTCAAATAATTACATCTTCAAATTATATAATTTTTACATTTTATTATATACGAACTATATTTACGTATGATTATTTTGTTAAACCTTTATTATATATTCTATTTATCCAGTACCTACTATTTATAAAAACTTTCAATAATTCGTTTTGCTCAAAAATGAATGAGACGTAAAAGGATGACGGTACCATGTAATTTGTTTATGAATTTCTATTGCACGTTGCACATCCCTCATTTAGATTTCAACGGTATCAAACAATTCTTAAAGAACCACAGATAAAGGCTTTGTAGGGCACATTACAGAAACTGTCACATTACACGACCGTGTATAGCTTGCATGTCGAACTTCAGTCGCTCATCTTACACAACCTCTGTAGACCACACTCCATGGATGATACTCACTGTTAGTTGCTAAATAAATTCTTATAATGCTTGGGAGACTGTGACGCGACTCGTGCGCACCACAACGCCCAGCAGTCGACCAATCACAGATCGCAACCGGCTATCATATCGCACTAATTCAATTACATTAAATTGTTATTAGAAAAGCTGCTTAGAATCTTTATGGTATACATCACTCCACATTGTGTTCCAGTGGCTTAACCATAGAAAGATAATATTAAAATATGAATATAATAATACGACTGCAGTAACTCGATGACGTACATCCGCGTGTAATGTAAGTTTGTAATAAAAGGCCCCTATGGAGGTTATTATAATAGACAAATTAAATAATACAAAGGTAAATTTGTAAAAATAAAAACTCAACGGGTAAAATTATTATTCGTTAAATTGACTATGGTAAGTAGTATTCGATTTGTATAAAAATGAAATAAATTAAAGCAATCTGATTTATACTAACTTAGTTGTTTCATTTTGTTACAATTTCCCTAATTTTAAAAAATATTGAATATGTATTGTCAAGAATAAAAAAGTATGTTTGTTTCTCCACCATTTCGAAGTAGAAATGAACTAAGTAAATTTCATTAAAAATCAATTTTAGAAATAAGGCTTGGACTGCTAGGTGTGCACCAATCACAAAACACGTGTGATCGGCAATGAACCAAAGAATGTCAAGCCACACGCATATACTTTCGGAAAACTTGAAGGGTGAATGTATTTGGATAGACAAGTAGCAATACCTATGTCAACATTGTAACTTTGTATTAAGGAGGTCGCCACCGGGGTGGCGGATGGCACTAAGTGTTATCTGCCGCCCCGGTGGTAATTGACACTATTTAGTTTCATTTTTCCCTTTCATTTATAGTAAAGTGGTTGGTTATCATTAGGTCTGCAAGTAATTGTTAAAAATTGTAATGAAACCTCACTAGATAGTAATATTAGGTCATTACATAATATGAAATTGCCGTTTTGTAAGGGAGGAACATAGAGACAATTAAAAAAAAATATAATATATTTATTTAATAAAAGTATGTATCATCACTATCTATGCACTTTACCATCTCATAGGTAGTTAATTGATCCCTTTACTAAAAAACCCATTCGGACAGTAAACAATAAAATTTTTGAAGGCGCTTTGGACTGCCCCATCGGAGTTGAATGTTTTCCCTTGCAAGAAATATCCAAATTTCGAAAATAATGGTAATCTGTTGGAGCTAGGTCCGGAGAGTACGGTGGATGTCTTAGGCATTCCAATTGCAGCTGTGTGTGGTCTAGCGTTGTCCTGAAGCAGCAATTGTCTTTAGCGATTGACCAGCGTCGGATGTTTAGCAGCTAGCTTTTCCATCATGGTTTGCAGTTGCTGACAATAGACATCTGCCGTAATCGTCTGGCCAGATTTAAGAAAGCTGTAGTGAACAAACCGGCGCTAGTCCACCAAACGCTCACAAGTAACGCTAACAAGGGCAGGATTTGGCTGGTTCGCTAGAGTTCAACTATTGCGATGAGCGTTTCTGATTGTCGTACAGGATCCACTTTTCATCACAGGTAACAATAATAATAATCCCCAGACAAACACACCAACTGTATGGCCCCAAAGTAAGCAGAGCTTGTGTTATGGGCACCCAGAATAAACATACAGGAGAGTATATAAATATCAACAACCATGTCCCGAGAACAAACATCTGTGTCATCACACAAATGAATACCCCGGCCAGGACTCGAACCTAGGACCTCCGGCGTATGAGACAGGGCTACTGACCACTACGCTACTCGGCCGTCGATTGATCTAATGATTCGATTTAAAATCCTTTCATTATTGTGCCGGTTGAGTAATGTAACGCAGCAGTCGCGTGCGTTTGTCGGTTTGCTGCACTCTGTGATTGGCTGTGATTTCACTAGTTGTTCCTCTGGTTTAATCGAAACATAACCACGTTAAAAAGATTGTTTTGAGAGACAAAAAAGAAAATTTGTGGTACCACCCCAGACGAAATCTTATTAAAAAACTCTACTACCACTAAACAATAAACTACAATGTACAAGGTTAGCTCATCACTGTGGATTCTCCCTCTCCATTGTTTCTGGTTCTTAACTATCATGTTTTATTACCTGAAGGCTGCGTTTGGTATTTAATTCACCGCTGAATGCACCCGGTACCGCCTGTTACTTGTGGGTTCACGAGAATATAGAGATAATCTGATCTAGACATGTAATAAAACAGTAACGAAACCGAGTCTGTACATAAAATATTTTTGATTTTTTTGTGGGATTGTACTTAGTAATCCTCATGGATACCAAAACGCCATTTTTTTAATTCTTGTTTGTCTGTATGTATGTGTGAACGTCTTCGTGCGCATCACGGAAAATCTTCTGGACCGATCTGCTTCAAATTTGGCATGAGCATATTTTACGTACCCGAGTAACATCTTAAATGTACAAAAAAAATAATTTTTTTTTAAATGAAAAGCCAATAAACGTCATACCTATATACAGGGTGATCAGAAAAGTGACGTCCGTGCCTCTTGTTGAGAGGTTCCTGAATCACCCCTTTATATGTTATATGATTTTTCATAGTTTTCAAGTTACGATTATTTTTATGAATTTTCGCAAAATTGAGACCGAATCAGTTTCAACAAATTCTAAAAAAAAGTAGGTTTCTTCGGATTTCTATTTTTGCTACACAATTTTTATGAACTGTGTGTTTATGCATAAAATAAACAGCCTCATAACTTTAATAAAAACACTGAAAAAATTACCTAAAGTTGAGAATTTATGATGAGTGAGTTATCATTTAAATTTTCAGCTTAAAATTTAAAATCTAAACTGGTAGTTTCTTCATTTGTGAGTAGCTTCAGAGCATGCGTTAGACTCTAAGATTTAATAATATAAATAATAAAGTAGTACTTCATATTCGCTGAAACCAGCCATTAAAGACAGCGAGGTGGAAATTTTGATAAAAGAAATTTATTTATCATTTGTAAGATTGATTAATTTGGTTACTAACCAAAAATAACTGTAGAAAAGTTAAAATCTAACATAATTCAAGAGTTTATTGAATTTTAAGTTTACCCGATCCGTATCATTAAACGCTTTAGCCGCGATCAATCTTGGCAAACTCCCTTCTCTAAAGAACTTTAAGTTGGGTTATACGTTTATTTTTATACAAAACTCATCCTATCCTAACGAAATCTCCTTTACAACATGAGATAGAAGTCTAAAATTTTTCATGCCAGTTCCTTTTATGAAGTCGATATCCACTAAGATCGCATTCGCGTTTCGCGGGCCCAAACTTTATTAATGTTCAAATTCAAATTCACACATTTATTTAACACACAACACAAACAAGACAGACAAATTTAAAAAAAAATTAAACACAAGATAAAGAAAGGCACAGATAATTCACAAAACTATACAAAAATAAACAAATTTTTTTTTGTGTTCAAGTACTTTAGAAAGCAGAATAGTTCTGCATTCTTTATGCATTTGCAATGGAATTTTTTCACATAACTGCAATATTTGTAATTTCAATCAAAACTACTTATGAACTTATGAATATTTTGTATTTTCTCGTTAAATATTTGGTTCACTTTAGAATTTATCGCGTTAACTCATGAACAGGTGCCGGTTAAGGGGGGGTTCGTCGTTTGGATGCAGGTAAGAAAAATTTTGTACAGACATAAAGAGACAATGTCAATTTATTTTGAAAAAATTATACCCGCGAAGATTCTTGCCAGTTCTTCTTCACGAAGGTTTTTCCGAACTGGTGTGATAGATTCATACTGATTTGACGTTAATAAGAACAAGTAATTGTCAATGTTGAGAAATAAAAATTTGAATTTGAATTTTATGTGTAATAATAACCCAAAAATCTATACCAACTTTCAGCTCTATAGGATTTATTGAAAATTAAAAAAAGAGATCTCAAACTGCTGGCAGAATAATCTAATTACATGTAAAAATATACTTGAACTTAAACTTACAATACACTGTATTTGTCTTTAAACTCTTATTAAACTAAGCATTCATTAAACAGCTCCTCGATATACATTATACTGTCCGTATAAGCCCTGTTGATGAAAACAGCTTGGGGTGTTAGCTGTTTAGTAGACATAAGTAACACAATCCTCAGTGAATTCCAATAATTAATATTACTGCCAATACCTAGATATGCGCAAATTTAAAGATATTTTAACTTTATTTTTTGTAAGCTATTCTTAAAAGATTTAGGTTATACAACAGATTAACCATTTTTGTATCTATAACATTTAATTAATGTGCATTAAATATCCGTAACACAACTTACTCTTGAGAAGATAATTGTGTGACCTGGAGTGACTCTCAAATTGCTTCTTGATATCTGTGCAATAAATGAACATTATATATAAATAATCAACATAACGTATAAATCGTTGTTGTTTAGTAGTCTGTGAACGACAAAAACTTTTCCATTGGAAAAAATTATCCATCCAAAGAATTTTCCATTGGACAGTATTTTTTCCCGTAGAGAATTATCTAAATAAATAATACACAGTCTATAAGTTGCTTCAAGTTTACCGTAGGTCATCCAACAATGACAACTGCTTTCAGAAGTCCGAACGACCCGGGATTAGTGTTCCTATGTACAAACAAACTGACAAATATTCCTATTTTTAATCGTTTTGGGTTATGTTACGTTCTAAGAGTATGCACTTAAGGTTTTTTCGAAAAATTTTTAAGTGTAGTTTTCGGTCAATTAAAGTTTGATGTTTACAAACAGTGTAGTTAAAAAGATTGCATCACTGTTGTAATGCGAATGAAGCCGCGGGCACAATCGGAAGTCACAACTGGACATCTCACTAGGCACCCCTTGACAAATAGGAAGCCTTACAACGAAAATTTACAGCAATGTTTTATTATATAAAATGAATAATGGACATTCTGCGCCTCAACACTGAGCTACATTAATACACTGGTGAGTGAGTTATTATTAGTTTGAGTCTCTTTTACCTATTGGTTGACATGCATTCAGTTTTCTTAACTATATCAACAATGTTATTAGAATGACCTTTTAGATATTCGGCACGCTGTGGAGCCCTCGACACAAATCAAAGTATTTTTTTTTTATCTATTTAAAAGTTAATCATTTCGAATAAAAATACCACCGCAAGATCTCAGAACAATAATAAACTAAAACAAACCTTAAAAGAGGCTTCTTTATAATACTTTAATCGACTGATGTCCTACGCAAGAAGTTGAACTTGTCCGGGTATATATTTTTTAATACATGTGGTTTGTATAATGCGGCGGATTTCTTATACCTTCCTAAATCTCTTTCATAGAGTGCGCCTTAAAACGGTTCCAACGTCGTCGATGTTCGTAGTTGGATAAATCGCCACGAATTCTTTTTTACTACCAGGACCTTTCGAAGACCCTAATTTTCAATGAATGGCCAACCATTCAGTGATCATACCTTCCATTTATAACGTTCAACTGATCCTCGATATAAGGAAGAAAAAGCCGATGGCGTAAATAGTGTTACCGCATTGTTCTCTGGATTCAGTTCCCTGACATTTGTATGATGACACAGATTTTGATCATAAGATGTGGAAGTTTTAATGATTAAATTTGCTTATATTTGATATTTAAGGAAAATATTATGCAGGTTTATCTTTCTTTTAAGTTTATTCTAAACCACCTGCGTGCAATATATAAACAAATGTTTTTAAAGAACTATGTAGTGCAAACTTGAAAAAGAAATATATCACTGCCCCTCCCAGAGAGTGCTTTCCACCTTTTCTTATCAAAAGAAAGTCTTTTTATGGGTCGTTTCGCAGAATATAGTTAGCTATATAGAAAAGAGATAGGGTCTGACAGTGTGTACGTAGCCCTGGGAGCGTTGTTGGGTGCATCATTGTAATTTATGGCTTTTAGGAAATCTTCAGCTGAATAAAGGATATTTAAAGACTCAGATTCTTGCCTTTGTATATAAGTTCTGGCTATTGTTACTTTAGAATGGTGAAATACTCGTAATTAATAAATCTTCGTTGAAAGTTTTAGAGTTTCCTTTATGCCATTTTCTTTTGGTGAAGTAAGGTTTATTAAGCAAATTAAACATTCCGTGTGATACTTTAACAAAGAAGTTGAAATTGGCTTTTTATGAAAATTTTGGAAAAAAATCAATTTTAAACGTTTATAAAAACGTTTATACGAAATGCAGCTTTGCGCAGAAGTCATTCGTCTGCTTCTGTATTTGTACAATAGCTTTATAATCCCTTTGCAGGCAGTCAGCCTTCCCCAACTAATGCATTGTTTTCAGGCAATTTACACTCTACGATGCTTACCAACTGTGTATTTAAATTGCAAAAATAACAAAGAACAAGGATGTGCAAGTAGGTACCCATCTGAATCGTAGATGCGTTGTTTGTTCAACTAAGTAGAAGGAGGCAGTTGGGTACCTAAATAGCTGGTATAAGAATCTTCAACTAAGTACGTAGTTGATACCTGTAAATGTCTTAATAATGTATGTATGAATCTTATTTTCTTATTTATGACTACCACTAACCGATTGACTAAATACTAAACGTTCATTTTATCATCTTAACATCTTAAACAAAAACAATACAAAAATTATCCAAGCCATATTGAGCAACACTCAAAACCAAAACACAATGGCTTCCAAACTCGCAAATTAAAATCGACCCCATCTCTAATACCCACTTCTGAGCGAGGTACAACCGCGCGTCGCCGCTGCGTTCAATATCGACAGGTTTCAAAGAGATTCGTGTTCGTTTAATTTGGTAGATTTCTATCGGGAGAAAGTTGCAGCCAGGTGGCGCGGCGGGCGGCGCGGCGCGGGTCGATCGCCGATACCCACCTGCGTCGAACGGATCGAGTAGCTATCCGATAATGAATGAAGTGACAACACCCTATCCTGTGTGTTTGGTGTCATGTTATACCTATAAGCAAGATTTCATATTTATAATGAAGCAAGATTTCATAATTCTGTTAAAGAAACACGGCTACTAATACCTAATTTTCTTATTTAAAAATAATTTTAAAAGTCGGTAATTGGTCTAGGTGAAATGAAATGAAATGAAATATTTATTTCTCACCATTGCAATTACTTGTTCTTATTGACGTCAAATAAATAATGATTCTACCACCAGTTCGAAAAAACCTTCGTGAAGAAGAACTGGCAAGAAACTTCACGGGTATATTTTTTTTTTAAATAAATTTACAGAGTATCTTTATGTCTATACAAAATTATTCTTTTCTGCATCTGTTAGCTCAGCAAGTCTCCCTCCCCCAAGTATCCAAACGACGAACACCCTCAAACGGCACCCGTTCACGAGTTAACGCGGGATCCAGCCATCGCCCTCCTCAACCATATTAAAAGGAAGTGAGCGACCCGGGTTTTTTATGACTCCATATTTAAGGTTCAGACATTGTTCGTAATATGTTTATAAGATATATTTCATAAACATACTCATTAGTAAAACAAAAGAAAGACAAAAGAAAAAAATCCTTTACATTATTGCAAAACAACAACAATGTTCAGTTTACTCCATCACCCGCAGCTCCGCGTGGATATTACCCAATCCCGGCGCCTTGCCCGCCAATTTCTTCTGACAGCTGTCATTGAGTTAAAACGTCAAAAGTAAGGAGGGTTTGACATTGATTAAAAAACGAGTACCACTTCCCGTGGACGCGGCGCCTGCCAGCCGACAGCGGCTCGCGGACACTTTCCAATCTAAAGCGCTTTTTGCATCGTACAAGTTGTTCAGATACTTCAATAAAAGTACAATTGTTGTACTAATGTGCTATCTGCAGACTTAACCTGTTGAAAAGGATCACAACAGAGTTTCTAGACTTATAGGCTGTCAAAAAGTGTAATCCTGGGTTAACATGCCACTCCATCGGTGCCAGTTTCTATTACTTAATATTATTCGTCCTGTCTACTATGATGCAATGATAAAATCATTGTTCTGTAATAGTGCGTTGGCGAGTTTGCAATCACACTAAAAACTATTACGACAAATTAGTTTGGGACTAACAAATATTTATTTAAATATTTTCTAGATAATCGTTGATAGTATTATCTTAGGATTTATAATAATTATTAAATCTGGCAATCTCAACTACCTGACAATTATATCTAAGCCATAGCTGATATGTATACGTACGAGTCATAAATGAAATTGTTGTTCAATTTTCGATTACAATTTTTATAAAACATTTTATAAAAAGGTATGAATTACATCAAATGTTTAAACTTATGTTTAAGAAAACCATGCTCCTTGAATTTTAAAACTACAAAAAGAAAGAGAACCTATATTTGTAATTTGATAATATTTTTATCTCTCTTATCGCTTTTCCAAATACTTAAACCTAATCGATATAAAAAATGAGTACTTACTTTGTGCCTTGGGGCGACTATGGCCGACTTGTCACAGTTACAAACTTACAACTTCAGTAACTTACCCACTCTACCCGTGCCGCAGCTCCCGCCACAGGCCACCAACAGCTGAGGGAAGTTTTAATATCCAAAGGTTTTACATCCCGTGGAGGTACACTCGCTTAATTACCTAACTGTTTCTCATTCTGAAACGAGCTCACAAATTTAAGGTCGCGACGTTTCCCAACTTTGTTCAATGTTAATTAGAGTTTGCTTACTGATCGAATGAACAGGTAGCTGAAAACTTAATTTGTATAACTGTACAGTTACATTCAGTTCGTTAATAATAATTAGTTAATAGATATTCGTACACTGGCTACTGACAATAGACAATAGTAGTAACTATCCCAATATTTAACTTAGACCAACACATTTCATTCGAAGTGCCCATTCTTTGAGGTTACTTATCCCACTAAACTCCAAAGATATCAAATCTTCTACCATCAACTTGATTTTCATATAAAATGTAGCTTAAAGGACTAACAAGCGCCGCGCCGCTCCACCGTGGACTACAGAGAATATCTCGGAAAGGTTCGCCGCCCGCCGCCGTCGTCGCTTGCAATAACCTATAGAAAAATGCCGGTCACTAGATAAAACTAAGTTGGACGATAGATATTTGGGTTTTTGAGGCCTTTTTGTGGGAAACAAGTACAGCTTTCGAACATTTATATTTATAGAATGTGAGGCGTGCAGGGCTAAGTAAATGGACAATTCGATTGAGGTAAGTGTTATGTTAGTATAAGTGGATGATTTTATTACTTAATATTAGACTGATTAACAATTGAGATATTTAAGTTTTGAGTAAGCTGCTTACATAGTTAGCGACAGAAATAAAACGGCGCTATGAAAAAATTATCGATATTTTTCTATCTTATGATTCACATAAAATACTGTTTCCAATATAAACATTCAGTCTATTGATCGGTTACTTATCCCACTTCTGTTTAGAAAACTATCTTACTTAAAGCAACCCGTAAGTTTCTACATGTACGAAAATGCAACAAAAAATATAATAATTATAGTACCTACAATCAAACCGACCTAGTTACGAGTTTGCCCAGTTCTTGCTTCAAACAATTCGTATGCAAATGTATGGATCGCAGCAAAAAGCGACTTAAATCAGCCGCCGCACCCACAGCGAGCACCTAGATCCTAGAGCGGCAGTAGCTCATGGCCGCCACTGACCGAGATATCCGACATGGCAGATTTAAATAAAGGTATTCGTTCGTTACATTACGCGGGCCTTCTTTCTGCCAACGTAAACCTTCTTTGTAGTTGATCCGCTTCATTGACCGCCATTTTTGATTGTTTTAATCGTGGACTCAGAGAGTCAGAATCAAAAAACGATGTGGTCAGATGTTTTATAGTTATATTTATTGTATTTGAACTACAATAAAACCAAAGTATGACGAGTATTTTTTTATTTTATTTTATTTAGAAAACTTAACACTAACTTTAACAGTAAAAGCGTGATCATTCTCACTAGTACCAGTGGATATTTGTCCCATGGAACCACTGATACTTTTTATTCTCAATAGTTCCATTGGACTTGGCTATGGAACTAGTGAGAACGAATATTTTCTCTAGTTAAAATACGTTAAAAACCACAAAAATGAAAACAATCATTTATTAATTGGAAAATCAAATAAGGTATTATCTATACCTTATTAGGTATATAAATCTTATATAAATTGAGAATAAAAAGTATCAGTAGTTCCATGGGACAAATATCCACTGGAACTAGTGAGGATGATCCAAGTAATAGGATCATTCTCACTAGTTAAGTAATGTCTAAGGTTAGATCTAATTTATTTATTTATGTCACTTTGTTCTTCTTGTTTATGTTTGGTAATCATTATCAGAAGGCCAACGTATACCGCTAGAGTTTGTGTGATCGTTGGGTATGGATAATCAGTGCAGTAAACTCACTATGAATATTTCTAAGATTTTAATGAATGAATCAGATTTTTATCTGATGGAAAGTGAAGACGAAGACAAGAACGGCATTCATGAAGTCACTACGCTTGAAAGCTCCATTATTGTTGGAAAACGGTCGCAGGTGGGTCATTTGCGAATCAAATAAAATAATCGAAATATCAAATTCTGTATTGGTAATCTTCGGCCGAAGCAGGCGAGATCGAAGCAATGGGGGTTCAGGCCATGGGGGATCAGATCTGGAGAATGTTAACACGAGAGAAAAAAGTAAGGTGGCAGTTCATAATAGCAGGCTTCATAAAGTCACTAACTTATGCATGGGTCAATTTAGACGCTTTTATAATAAGGTTCCTGAGGATATTCAAGGTCTTCCTACTGACAAATTCAAAGAAACTATAAAGCAAAAGTTGTGAGCTAAAGCTTATTTAAACTGTCCGATTATTTGGACGATAAAAGCCCTCGGGTATCCCTCATTTACAAATTTTTTAAAAGTAACCTTGCACGTATTTATAGACTATACTACTTAAGCCATTTATAAATACTTGAGCTAATTGTATATTATCTATACCAGATTTTTAAAAAAAATATTTGTAAACAATGAAACGTCAATGACCCTTTGGCATTTTAGTGATGTTACCCATACTGTTTATTGAAATATTAAACCTAATCGCTTTGGCAAAGCGGTAATCAACATCAACAAATCAACACAATTATTTTCTTATCAAAAATATAATTTATTCTTATTAATGTAATAGAAGTAACAATCAATCAGTCTTCTTTATATATTTAACATAGTAGAATCAGACTAAACAAAAATTAACGAAATTTTATGTTTAATTTTCAATTACACAATCAAAACAAAAAAAAAACAAATTAAATACACCTCTAAAATTAATATATATTTTTTATTCATATTATATAAGAGTTAATCTTTAATTAGTCTTTGTATTACTCAGTATCAGTCACATTCACTACATAATTAGTATGACATTCCTCAAAACGAGCAGGACAGAGACGCTTTTTGCAAATCTTATACGTAAACCTCGTTTCCTTGCGCTTTTTCTTTTTGCTACACAGAAAGCAATTAAGGTACTTAATGTTCTTCTTTGAATTTTCTGTTGTCAAAATGTCTTCAGGCCAGTGACCATTGTAAACTCTCTTTGCTGGCTGTGCCTTGACTCTGGCCTTTCGATTGTAGCACTATTATTTGTTTCGTCTACTGGAATAAATACTTCCTGTTCTGATAACATCTTTACCCTGTAAGTTGCAATCGACTTTAGTCATCTGCATAATTAGCTTATCCCGATAGCTCTAAAAGTTTGCCCTTCTAAGTAGTTTGCAATCAGGCAATAAAGCTGACCCCCCTGTGAATGAGGGGTATGCGTACGCGCTACGCATTTGAAGTTGCCACATAAAAAAAGCGTGCTAATTAAACGGACTTCTTTTAATAGCATTATACGCTACAAAAAATCTATATTGCCATCTAAATTAATAACCAGCCACAACCGACGAGCGTCTAAATAATATCTTAGCCACTAAAAATATAAAACACTTTTTACCGGATATTATCGCGTATATTTTAGTTAATTTTAAAATTATTTCGACGTTTCGGCATCTTTGCAGTTGCCGTGGTCACGATAGACTAAGGTGTTGTTCATCTATTGCCAGTAATAAAAACTACATGATTGTCAATACATATTAACGCCATCTGTTTCTCAGTCTTCTCGCATAACGTCCCGGATTGACACAAAAGGCACTGACTGTGTCCTGAGTTTGCAGTCTAACAGTTTGCTGGTTTTTCATTTTGATGTTTTTAAGTATTGGATCCCATGTTGATGAAAGTTTCCAACCATCTTCTCTATTGAAATTTGGATGTTTTTTAATTTCAATAGTTTCTCTGACCATCCTAGGTATAAAATGTTTCTCTTTTGCTAGGATCTTCACGGTATCAAATCTTAAATAATGGTTGGGCTTGTCTATGGAATGTTCACAAACTGCAGATTTTGAGGTTCGTTTATTTTTAACATCAGAGATGTGTTCTTTAATGCGAGTTGACACATTTCGTTTGGTTTGACCGATATAAGAGAGCCCGCAGTCACAGTCGATTTTATAAACGCCTGGATCTTGTAAAGGGATGCTTGATTTTATTGGACGAAGATGCTGGCTTATCTTTGAGTGCGGCTTGTAGATAGTTTTGATTGAAGCTCGCCGAAGAATGCCTCCTATCTTGTCAGTAACACCCTTTATATAAGGCAGGAATGCTGGTCTTCGTTCAACTGTGAGTGGCTTTACGCGGTTTCTGCGACGGCGACGCGGTGTTTTTAAATCGTTATCCCGCAGCACTTTAACCAGGTGGTTGAGTTCCTCATTAATGTGTTGGGGATCGCAGATTCCATGTGCTCTCTGAAACAAAGAGTTGCCTACGGCAGATAATTGGCTCGGGTGGTGATGGGATTTCCCATTTAGATATCGGTCAGTGTGGGTGGGTTTCCTATAAACAGTATGGCTAAGTGTACCATCAGGATTTCTTTGTATTAAGACATCTAAGAAAGCTAATTTGTTCTCCTGCTCCAATTCCATAGTGAATTTAATTTTAGAATTAAGGGAATTGAGGTGGTTTAGGAATGCAGTCACTTCATGCTTAGGTAATATAGTGTAGGTGTCGTCAACGTACCTCTTGTATATCTTCGGCACAACAGGTGCCATTCGGAGCGCTTGTTCCTCGAAGTTCTCCATGTAAATGTCAGCTACAACAGGTGACACCGGAGACCCCATGGCAACACCATCAATTTGAATGTAGTAATTGTTATTCCACATGAAGTAGCCAGATGTTAAACATAGCTCTAATAGTTCTGCATATTCCTCGGGCAAGTTTGACTCACTTAGCTTCCTTTTTACTATATCAATGCAGTCTCTAACAGGTAGTGAGGTGAATAGAGACGACACATCAAAGCTAACCATAGTTTCATTGTTAGTTAACTTGAGATTTTTAAGGTCACTAACAAAATGGTAAGAATCCTTTACATATGCACTTGTCTTTCCTCGCAGTTGTGAGAGCACAATTGCTAAGTGCTGGGCCAGCTTGTAAGTTGGTGTGTCTAGCTGGCTCACAATAGGTCTCAAAGGTACTTTAGCTTTGTGTATTTTTGGTAACCCATACAATTTTGGTGGTTTTGCACTTGCTGGTGTTAACTTTTTCACATCTAAATGTAACAAATCTTTGTCTTGGAGTTGTTAGCGGATGAAAACACATACAAAATGGTGAATTACGACCCCACCAACAGGATTATGAAGAAAACATCCACTTTAATACAAAAACACAAAGATTTGTTACATTTAGATGTGAAAAAGTTAACACCAGCAAGTGCAAAACCACCAAAATTGTATGGGTTACCAAAAATACACAAAGCTAAAGTACCTTTGAGACCTATTGTGAGCCAGCTTGACACACCAACTTACAAGCTGGCCCAGCACTTAGCAATTGTGCTCTCACAACTGCGAGGAAAGACAAGTGCATATGTAAAGGATTCTTACCATTTTGTTAGTGACCTTAAAAATCTCAAGTTAACTAACAATGAAACTATGGTTAGCTTTGATGTGTCGTCTCTATTCACCTCACTACCTGTTAGAGACTGCATTGATATAGTAAAAAGGAAGCTAAGTGAGTCAAACTTGCCCGAGGAATATGCAGAACTATTAGAGCTATGTTTAACATCTGGCTACTTCATGTGGAATAACAATTACTACATTCAAATTGATGGTGTTGCCATGGGGTCTCCGGTGTCACCTGTTGTAGCTGACATTTACATGGAGAACTTCGAGGAACAAGCGCTCCGAATGGCACCTGTTGTGCCGAAGATATACAAGAGGTACGTTGACGACACCTACACTATATTACCTAAGCATGAAGTGACTGCATTCCTAAACCACCTCAATTCCCTTAATTCTAAAATTAAATTCACTATGGAATTGGAGCAGGAGAACAAATTAGCTTTCTTAAATGTCTTAATACAAAGAAATCCTGATGGTACACTTAGCCATACTGTTTATAGGAAACCCACCCACACTGACCGATATCTAAATGGGAAATCCCATCACCACCCGAGCCAATTATCTGCCGTAGGCAACTCTTTGTTTCAGAGAGCACATGGAATCTGCGATCCCCAACACATTAATGAGGAACTCAACCACCTGGTTAAAGTGCTGCGGGACAACTCCGTCTAGAATACCGGTAGAAGACATAATCTGTCGCGTAGAAGACTGTCTTTTCACAAACAAACTTTCAAAGGAAGATTCTGAAAGTATACGGCAAGATATCTCCGGCGTATTAAGACGCAATAGTCTACCGAAATCGAATCTTTCCAGAGAAGAACGCCTTGCATTGAAGACCTTACGCAATAATGACAAGTTAACAGTTCTCCGTGCAGATAAAGGAAATGCTACCGTAGTGATGGATACATCTGAATATAACGAAAAAATCTTGGAGTTGTTAGCGGATGAAAACACATACAAAATGGTGAATTACGACCCCACCAACAGGATTATGAAGAAAACATCCACTTTAATACAAAAACACAAAGATTTGTTACATTTAGATGTGAAAAAGTTAACACCAGCAAGTGCAAAACCACCAAAATTGTATGGGTTACCAAAAATACACAAAGCTAAAGTACCTTTGAGACCTATTGTGAGCCAGCTAGACACACCAACTTACAAGCTGGCCCAGCACTTAGCAATTGTGCTCTCACAACTGCGAGGAAAGACAAGTGCATATGTAAAGGATTCTTACCATTTTGTTAGTGACCTTAAAAATCTCAAGTTAACTAACAATGAAACTATGGTTAGCTTTGATGTGTCGTCTCTATTCACCTCACTACCTGTTAGAGACTGCATTGATATAGTAAAAAGGAAGCTAAGTGAGTCAAACTTGCCCGAGGAATATGCAGAACTATTAGAGCTATGTTTAACATCTGGCTACTTCATGTGGAATAACAATTACTACATTCAAATTGATGGTGTTGCCATGGGGTCTCCGGTGTCACCTGTTGTAGCTGACATTTACATGGAGAACTTCGAGGAACAAGCGCTCCGAATGGCACCTGTTGTGCCGAAGATATACAAGAGGTACGTTGACGACACCTACACTATATTACCTAAGCATGAAGTGACTGCATTCCTAAACCACCTCAATTCCCTTAATTCTAAAATTAAATTCACTATGGAATTGGAGCAGGAGAACAAATTAGCTTTCTTAGATGTCTTAATACAAAAAATCCTGATGGTACACTTAGCCATACTGTTTATAGGAAACCCACCCACACTGACCGATATCTAAATGGGAAATCCCATCACCACCCGAGCCAATAATCTGCCGTAGGCAACTCTTTGTTTCAGAGAGTACATGGAATCTGCGATCCCCAACACATTAATGAGGAACTCAACCACCTGGTTAAAGTGCTGCGGGATAACGATTTAAAAACACCGCGTCGCCGTCGCAGAAACCGCGTAAAGCCACTCACAGTTGAACGAAGACCAGCATTCCTGCCTTATATAAAGTGTGTTACTGACAAGATAGGAGGCATTCTTCGGCGAGCTTCAATCAAAACTATCTACAAGCCGCACTCAAAGATAAGCCAGCATCTTCGTCCAATAAAATCAAGCATCCCTTTACAAGATCCAGGCGTTTATAAAATCGACTGTGACTGCGGGCTCTCTTATATCGGTCAAACCAAACGAAATGTGTCAACTCGCATTAAAGAACACATCTCTGATGTTAAAAATAAACGAACCTCAAAATCTGCAGTTTGTGAACATTCCATAGACAAGCCCAACCATTATTTAAGATTTGATACCGTGAAGATCCTAGCAAAAGAGAAACATTTTATACCTAGGATGGTCAGAGAAACTATTGAAATTAAAAAACATCCAAATTTCAATAGAGAAGATGGTTGGAAACTTTCATCAACATGGGATCCAATACTTAAAAACATCAAAATGAAAAACCAGCAAACTGTTAGACTGCAAACTCAGGACACAGTCAGTGCCTTTTGTGTCAATCCGGGACGTTATGCGAGAAGACTGAGAAACAGATGGCGTTAATATGTATTGACAATCATGTAGTTTTTATTACTGGCAATAGATGAACAACACCTTAGTCTATCGTGACCACGGCAACTGCAAAGATGCCGAAACGTCGAAATAATTTTAAAATTAACTAAAATATACGCGATAATATCCGGTAAAAAGTGTTTTATTTAAAGTATGTATCGTGAAAACTTAAGAAAAGTATCACTAAAAATATGTTGTACGCATGATGTTTTTGCTGTAAAATTTTTAAATATCATCCAATTTCGAATATCGGGTGCTGCCCCACCCCGCTCGCCTCGCTCGCTCGGTTCGCGCATGCAATAAATAAAGCCTAACATAACCTAACCCAAATTTAATTACTACGCTTTCAATAGAATTGTTAGTCGGCGTTGCAAAGAAGACGAATTAGTTTATTAGAAGCTATCTCATTTTCCCGTGGCTAATGAAAAAATCTGCGGCTTGACTTATAATTTTCCATAAAAAAATAACATTTGAAATTAATATTTATGAATTTGAATAAAAATATAAAAGTAAACTTTAATTTAAAAAAGGATACTTTTTTTTCCAAATTGGACTTATTGTACCAAAAAACGACACATTTATTCACGGAAATAAGCAGAACGAATTAAGCTCAAAATACCTAATAAAAGATTCAGTAACAACCGCAATATTTTTCCAACGGCAAAAAGTCTTTAAAAACTATAATTTTACTACATTATACTGATGCAGACACTGTGCCGGACGATAAGTATACTTAATAAAGAAACATTCATTATTTCATAAACATATTTATCAGAGCGATTTAGTCTTATCGGATCTTTTTGTATCGATACATCAAAATGTCGATACGAATCGGGAATCAATACCTGTCATTCATTCATTTTCATACAACGTCGCTGGCTATCCCTAATTTCTTTCCCTAAGTATTTTAAGCATTAGAAAAAAAAGAAATAACCTCAACTTTTTTATCTAAGTGTCTTTTTTTTTTATTTTTGCAAGTTTTAGCTCCAGTTACTACTTAAAAGTTATTTAATAAAAGGGCGGCAGTGTATTCTGAGTTACTGGTGTGCAATTTTAGTGTCTTGGAAGTGAAAAATGTACTACGCATATGCTTAATCATGGTTTAGCTACGGTATTTTGTTGTAGGGAAACAGCACTGATTTTAATACATTATTTCTATCTCAAAAAAAACTAATTAGAATTATAGTAAACGTTAAAAATAGACAAACCTGCAAACCGTATTTTCAAAGCTTAAAAATATTAACTCTACCATGTATATATATATTGGAAATAAGCAAGTATGTCCGTTTATACCCAGAACTCTACGAAGGAAGAGAAGACATCCAATCAAAATACACATTAAGACACAAAAATAAAATACAACTGCCATACTCAAAACTAGAGTTGCACTCGGCCAGTCCCCTAGCAATGTCAGCAAGAATATACAATAAAATACCGAAACACATACAAAAAATAACTAACACTAAACAATTTTTAGAGACATTGAAAAAACTTTTAATAACTAAATGTTACTACACTGTAAAAGAGTACCTAAATGATAAACTTCTGAATTAGTCTGAAATCACATATCTCCTTTTATAAATCGTTAATTTAAATTATGTCTTGTCATGTTTATTCCTCCTCTCTCCCGAATTGCAGCGCCTCACAAGGCCCTTATTTGTCATCTCATTAATTTGTTTGTACCAAATTATGTAAATGATGTAAGGAAGCAATAAAGTATTGAGTATTGAGTATTGAAATTCTTGATGAAATTGACGAATTTATATCCGGCATTGGTTTGTTTACAAAGATTTTTTTTGAGTCTGGTATAGATTATAGTTTCTTGAATGAAAGACAAAGTGAATTTTATATTCACTTTTTTACGCGACGTATATACTTACCAACTTCAACTCCATGACACGACCCACTAAGCATTCGGCGTTCTCCTCCACTGCTTATTAAAAAATTCTGCAATACCAAATGTACCATCTATATACGTAACCATCTATATACGTACCAAATTTTCCATCTAAATAGGTAACAAAATCACTGTCTCAAATATTATTTATCTAAGAATAATCTGCTACCATAATCTAACCTGAATCATGCAATCACATCCCATTACACACGTTCGTTAACGAAGTCCATTACCTCCGCGACCCAGCCACAGATCGATCCAGAGATAACAATACAATTCGCAAAAATACACATAGATTGAGAGTATATGTCAGAATGTATCAGCCAGCAGATCTCGGCGGCGGCGGCGGAGGTTGAACAGTGGACCAACCTTAATTAACCTGCATGGTGTCTTGCTGCGAACAACAAATAAATAAATAAACATGGAAAAACTACGTCAACGTGTAAGCTGCAACTTTACAAGTCATGCAGTCGAGGGGGTTTACTTCCGTGCATGGACACTCGAATATTATACTGGAGATTAATAGATATCCACCACGGCAACTATATTATTATTCTATAACTAATAAATTAGCTGTTTTTTTAAAGACGGGCGGGAAAGGCGGGCGGCCTCCTGATTTTAATCGCCAGGCGACATCGAAAACAAACGCTTAAACAATGCACAGTGAAATGATTAAACCAATAAGTAAAAATATCATTGAAGAATATAGCAGCAGCCAGGGTACCCGCTGAAACAGCAATAACTCAGGCGGGATGTAGAGGTATAATTTTTCAGACACTTGGAAATAGTTGCGGCGCTTGTTCGTCCATGTAGTGCGAGAGTATACAACACGGAGGCAGAAGGACTGGAGCGACTTTCAAAGAATTGGGGATTTGTAGGTTCAAAGAAGAAATACAAATACAAACATGAAACCTAGAATGGCTGATAAAACAAAAATGCTTTTTTATTCTTTTATTTATAATTTATTACGACTCGCTGTTAAAATACAGTACCAAGTTCAATCCACAAGACCCTCGTTACAAGACCAAGTTTACTTATTTATGGGGCAGATTCAATTCCACAGCTTAAAAGCCCAAGGTCACAGTTCGCAAGTTGAAGTAGCCGTCGGCGACACAACTCCCACCGAGAGTGCAATATATCATAATCAGGCATAAACAACGGCACAAGTTTACGAGCCAACAAAAGATTGTCGCAGATTAAATCCCCCGCCGCGAAACTTTGCCAAAGCCCAAATTAGGGAGTTAATTATTTAAACGAAATCTGCAAGGTGAAGGCAATAACTCGGCCGAGTGACAAAAGCAAACCATTAAATTTAATATTTAACGGAGTGCCACGGAGTTTGAATCCATCTATTTAAAAAATAATTTATAGTAAATATGGTATATTTTTGAAAAGCTTTCACACTGTCATAGTGATTAAAAAACGGTGATTTAATACGCCAATAACCTGCTTTACAAACGTGAATACCATCTTTCAATTCTGTTGGATTATAAAATCAAACGTCCGCTGGATCATAAAGTATTAAATTCACTTTAACGGGAACCAATTTGAAAGTTATTCTCCCTCTGTGCGTCGTTACCGCCGTCATACACGAAGACATGAATAGGTTCATTTGATAACTGTTTCAAGGTGGGGGTTTCAGTTCTATAACTTTTTTAGCAAAGGATGTACCGTATCCGTGTGTGTACCGATGATTGTAGTTTTTGGGACTAAATTTTAATATAAGTCATGATGGACTGATTTACAATCAAATAATAATTCTATTCTGGATTAAATTTGAATAACAAGTTGGGATGATGACATAGAAAGTTACAACAAATTCACTAAGAACATAAACCTACAAATCGTCACATGTTGGCAACAAATAACACGCTAGTATATCGAACCCTGCCTTCCTGATTCTAATATTAGGAATATTATAAAAATAAATGACGACCGAGTAGTAGTTAGTAGCCCTGCCTCATACGCTGAACGTCCCAGGTTCGAGTCCTGGCCGGGGCATTCGTTTGTGTGATGAACATAAATGTTTGTTGTCGGGTCATGGTTGTTGATATTTATATATTTATGTTTATTCTGGGTTCCCCCCAGTTCGCTGTATGGTCATCCATAACACAAGCTCTGCTTACTTTGGGGCCGTACAGTTGGTGTGATTGTCTGGGGATTTGTAATTATTATTTTTAAATGAGAAAGTGAGTTTAATTGTTATACGCCCACGTATAAACTTTGCAACCGATGACCATGAAATCCTGCACACACGTTGTCAGGGAGCAGAAAAAGACATAGTGTACCTTTGCACTGATTCCGAGAAATAGGCGAGTGAGGCCGCGGGTCGAAAATAGACTTAAATTTATTTCATCCTTTTTTAGAAATAACCTCTTTATTTTTCTACATGGGTTACTTATCATGGCCCCTTCATAGATCAGAACAATAAGGTTCAATAAAAAGTTCAAACAATGTGGAGCTCGTTGCCACTTTAGTAACATATACGAGTAAAATATTTCCACAGAAAAAGAAAAATGAATTAAAATAAACTAAAACAAAACATGCTTTCTTAAAATGACACACGTTACTACGCTTATTACTATGTCGAATACATAAGTGGCATATACTAAATACCAATAGCAGAACGCTATGTAATGAGAAAGAAAGCTGAGCTATCTTTTTGTATAAACATGTCTCTTTCTAACTGAATAATTTGAAATCTTGATGAAGGTTGGATTGGTGTCCGTGGTGAGAGGACTCGCAATAATTGTGCTCTCAACAAAGACTCCCAGCCACGGCAGAATGTTGGAACAGAAAGCACATTTATAATTATGAAAAGATGTTTAGAAAATGCCGTAGATTTCAATAAAAAAACTGGAAAATATGGGTTAGTCTCAAGTTACTTCAGTTCTATTATGTTATGTATCATACAATGAAATTATTTTGAAACTGTATCTATTTATGTTGTCTGGCTGCACTTTGACTCAAATAATATTTACAAACAGATAAAAGAACAAAAAAATGAAAAAATCCCTACTTCTTTTTAATATATTTTAAAGTAAACTAATATATTTTAAAACGAATCCACACAGTTTGATCTCCGTAATCCTGCCGTTTAACAAATGGATCGTTCACGGGCTTAGCAATTGATTTGCAAACTCCAAATATCGATAACGAGATTCATTTTCAACAAGGTAAGTACACTGTGATTGAAAAATGCTTAAAATGCTCAAAAGACGGCTAAGCTTTGCATCCAATTAGCTTAATGCCCAATATTTTAGAGCACTCGCCAACACCAGCTTCTGCTTAATGTGTATACTATGATTAAACTGGTGCGCCAAAATGTCTGCCGCTTTGAACAAAGCCTCATGATTTAGATGGTTACAGTAGTAAGTTAGTAATACTCAGACGGTATTCATGTCATTATCGTAATGTTTGACCTCCATACACAGGACATATTATGGTATAGAGTGCTATTCTTAAAAAAGGGAAGATCTACCGTAGGTGAGTAAAAAGTTATGTGCCAAGGAAATTTTTTAATGGTGGTGCACAGTAAAGTCCTGGCGCCGAGCCACTGTATCCAATTATACATAAAGCTCTATTCACATTTCTTCATAATGAAAACAGCCGCTCCAACGAGGGCAGAAAGTATAAGTTGCTTTAAACACGTAGCCTTTCGATACTTGATCTCGGCTGTTCGAAAACGAATAATACAGCGTTTCGAGAAAATAAACTTAATACAATTCTCAACAAAGGAGCAATATTTTTATCATTTGTTTAGCATAATATTTTATTTGAATATTTACTCAGCGAAGACGTAATGAAATGCGAAACTTCGCGAAAAGGAATATATTTATATTAAGAATACCAGCAAACAGTATTTGGTTAATATCGCAAGGAAATATTTTGCTGCTCTTCTTTAATAATTTTGAGTCGTATTTTTGAGAAGGTAAGGTTAAAAATAAAATATATTTCTTTGAAGAGGTTTATTTAAGTAAGGCAGAATCCTGTTTACTGTGGCAGCTGAGTATGCTGGTGTGTTATAGTATATTTTTAAACAGATTTTTCATGAAGCTCGAGGAACTTGTTGAAACATGCTAGCCTGAGAATCAATGTCGCAATATGCGTATTTACTACCCGACTGGCGGACCCGGCAGACGCTCTTTCTCTTTAAACATTTTGTGACTACATAGTTATCGTTATTTCAATACATTAAGTCACCGTTTATGTTTTACTTTGTTTATCTATTTATTTTTTATTACTTATTATTTTCTGATCTACATATTTAGGTGCATAGAGAAGTGGTGAAAATGTTCAGTATCTATGGCTAAGGAAAAAACTTTGAGAGTAAGGAGGTAATGCCACTGCTGTTGTTCCTGTACAGCCACCGTGACTTGCGTTCTTAATAAAGGAAAAGGTGACGCAGTCAGTGAAAAAATTACTACTTACCTATGTTTACCGCTTTATGTATTGCTAGTACTTGGTACGAACTCTATACGGTACGAGGTCGATATTTTTTAAGACATACTAAATCTGCGAAGTTGAAAGACAACACACCTAATTTTGTTTCTTTGGTCGTCTTTGGAAGTAGTTTGCAAAACGTGCCCTCGTGGATAGCAATGGAGACCCACAGGATCATTGCACATACTCTTACGTTGATACCAAATAGTACAGTCATAGTAACAGATATTCGTTAACATATTACCATTAGTTGACAAATGCGTGTTCTTGTTGAAGTTACATAAAGCATGACTCTACCTCTAATTCCGAAAAACTTCGCGAAGAAGAACTAGCAAGAAGCTTCAATCGACTATCAATTGTTTTAAAATTAATTTGCAATAGCTCTTACGTCCATACAAAATATTTCTTATATGCATCTGTTAGCCCGGCGAATCTCCCTCTCCAAAAAAGAACTTTGAAGAACTCCACGAACAAATGGACACAATACAGATGTTCTTTTATTTGTTATTCAGATACAGAAACAGGAACAGCCTGGGGAGAATTCAACCCCACGCCCTTTTGTCATCCAAATAATCATTGATTTTATAATAAGCTTTTTGACATAAAGTTTACTTGATGGTTTTCTTGAACTTATTTCGGAAATTTTATTATAACAACGTAGGTATTAATATTCTGATAAATTATTTTTTAGCCGTCCTACATTTTGGAAACGCTAACTTATGGTCGTTCTTAGTCCTTAGCAATCATTATTGTGGTTACCTTTCATAGTTTTAAAAGACAATGTGTAGTCAGCCTAAGTATAAGTATAGTAACTCAAAGAATAACTAATAAGAATTTTATGAATTTACGGGATTCTTACCACGACTTTCGATTTTTATTTCGCGCGTCCGATATTTCGATGCTGTTGCAAGCACCATGATCGCGGACTGGCAGATGTAGGTAGGTGGCGATGACAGTTAGAGGCAGATAATTCGATCTACCCTCCTTCTCGTTTGTTTTGATCTGCTACTACTGGAACTCACATTTTTGACCGAACACACCACGGTTGTTGTTTTTTCGTTTCGTGAATGTCCTTACCACTGGGTTCCACGTACTAGATAATTTAAAACCGTATTCTCGATTAAAGTTATTTTCGCACTTTTTTATTTCTAAGGCTTCTTTAACGGCTCTTATATGGTTGAGGAGGGCGATGGCTTGATCCCGCGTTAACTCGTGAACGGGTGCCGTTTTGAGGGTGTTCGTCGTTTGCATACTTGGGGGGAGGGAGACTTGCCGAGCTAACAGATGCAGAAAAGAATAATTTTGTATAGACATAAAGAGACTCTGTAAATTTATTTAGAAAAAAATATACCCGTGAAGTTTCTTGCCAGTTCTTCTTCACGAAGGTTTTTTCGAACTGGTGGTAGAATCATGTTTTATTTGACGTCAATAAGAACAAGTAATTGTCAATGTTGAGAAATAAATATTTCATTTCATTCATTTCAACGAGTCGCGGTATGTAGTGTCGTTCCGTAGATACAATCCGAGTATTATAGAACTCAATCCAATGGTTAGGGCCTGATTGATGATTAGGCCTACGGTAAAGCAAATGTTCGGCGATGGCTGACTTGTTTGTGTCTGACTTTTTTATGGCTTTTGTATGTTCCTTAAGACGGCAAGAAATGGTTCTTTTCGTCTGGCCATGTAGGAGCTGCCACAGCTGCAGTCAATTTTATAAACACCCGGTGAGCGCAGACACTGATTGATTTTCTTATAAGGAGTGAAAATCGTGTCAACAGAATATTTATTTAATATTCTTCCTATTTTATCTGTTATTCCTTTTAAGTATGGCAAAAAGGAGGGCCGACGCTTCACCTTGGGTGTATTTGGTTTGGTTCTCGTGTTGCGTTTTACATTTGACACCTTCACGTTGTAGCCATTTGTAAATAAAACTTGTTGTACATGCTGTAGTTCGCCCTGAACATGATCCTTATCGCAAAGATCGTCAGCGCGATTGGTGAGTGACGAGACTACTGCATTGAGATGACGGGGGTGGTGATGAGAGGATGCGTGAAGGTATCTGTCAGTGTGTGTTGGTTTTCTGTATACTGAGTAGTTTAAATAGCCATCACTCTTGATCGTTAGCTTTATATCCAAGAACGCCAAAAATCTTTTATTTTCAAGTTCTACAGTAAAGCGCATTTTATGGTTTACACTATTGATGTGGTTCAAGAACAACTCAACTTCTTGTGGCCCACCTTCCAAAATGCAAAAAACGTCATCAACATACCTTCCCCACAAGCTGACACAAACTGGAGATGTACTTGCAGTACTGCAGGTCCTTGCAACAGCATCGATATATCGGACGCGCGAAATAAAAATCGAAAATCGTGGTAAGAATCCCGTAAATTCGTTAAATTATATTGAAAATACGGTAAAAATACGATAACTGTGCAGTCCATTTAGCAAACGAATCTTGCAACATTGGACTGTCATTGCGATTAGTGACACTGTTTTACCTTTGTGTCACTTGATCTTGATTCGGTAACGTTTCTGTAGTCACTGTGGTTTGTTTTATAGACGATGTGTTACTGCCTCTTCCCCAGTGGAAGCTGGCAAGCGCGTGCGCACTAGCGTACTGCTAGTGTGAGGTGGCATCAAAAACCATGTAGTAACGTGTGCTGCTACTACAGCGGCCGCCTCGACTGCCGAGACTGTGCATTTCATAACCTCAAAATACCAAACAATTTTCTCCTTATCTTTGTCCAATAAAGTGTCCGTTCTAAAGCAAATATTTTGTACAGGTAACTAATATTTTCAGAGGCCACTAAGGCAACTTTCGTACCAAAAAGTTCTTAGGAACAATGGAACCTTTAATATATTGTGAGGAAATGGTTAATATACCAATATCTTTAAACTTTTATTTTAGAGATTCTCTATTAAAAAAGGGGTTCGAAGATTTTTGCATGGGGTTTTGTATCATCTCCGATCGTTTTACTTCAAAATCTTGGCGCATGTTAAAATGTATGTATATTTATTGGGAACACAAAAATATGATTCACCGTGCTCTAAATTGTCACATCTCTGAGTAATGCGTCAAAAATTGTTATAATAGAAAAATCAATATAGTCCTATAGAAATAAACTTTATGGCCTTTGTACGAACTTTTTGGCTTGATTAGACATTTAACTGTTAAATTATTTAACACTTTTACTATATTTTAAACTAACTTTTATTACAAGACAACATTGCAAACATTTGTGCAGAAAAAAAAATTAATTTTATTATTATTAAATGCTAGAATAATACAATGCGTCATTATTAAAGGCCGCGTGCTACTTATTAACAATTGCAGGCACTTTTGTGTATCACCACGGTAGCTCAGGACGGCTCTATACAGTGCATAGAACTACCCTTGTAGAGCTCTCCCGTCTCTCGCTCCACCTACCTAAGATCCTTTCATCGACTCCATACCTTCTTACACTTCAGTATGCAACATTTTTAATTCTGCTACAATACACAAATATAAACTAGTTCTTATAAAGTCATAGCTAAAGATATGTCACCAAAAAAAAACTTTAATAAAATAATCACGCTTTGAAATGCAGGTCGAAATAAAAGCCATATTGAAAAAACATGCGCATTTACAACGCCACCCAGAAAGATTTGCAAAAAAAGATTTTATGTATGGAATACTGGCAGGTTTTTTTTGAAAATTGATTATGAAAATTCGATTATTAAAAAGAAAAAATATACTTGGTCCAAATTAGAGATTGCAATCCGGCGTCATTTACAATCGTCATAAATCCAACCGGATCCGGATTAATCCGGATTAATATACCTAGAATAACTGCTTTTATTCCAACATAGACCGTTAATAAGGTGTAAAATAATCTGTTAAATTCTCATCGTCAAAACAAAAACTAGAACTAAAACTTAAGGTAATTAAAATGTCAAAAAATAAAAATGTCATTATCTTTATTAACCACGTAACGTAGGTGGTAGATCTGTCTTCTTAATTAAGTTTTAAAGATTAATCATAAATCATATTAATTATCAACATCATTAAACTAAACATAACTTAAATATTAATCTTAGCTGAGATCAAAAATTCACCACTACGTCATTGTTAAAAAATATCCTGAGTTTTATACAAAACGCGAAGAAGTAGCTGGTAAATAAGTGCTTAGACCCTCCCGGAAAAATATCTTAATACAACCTACGTCCCACCTAAAGAATCACTCATCTGGTCCTCAGGCTATGACAATCAAATTATATAATCATTTACCGAATATATCAAACATGAAACGTTCTTGCTAAAACAACTCCTATTAAAAATGTTATTACACGACTTACGAATACTTAATTGATAAATTTTTAATGAATTAGACACAAACAGGTATAACGAATATTATCCAAATAATTTATTTAATTTAAAATGACCACAAAATGTCCTCTCCTGCATTGCAATACTTAAACTAGGTGTGTAATTTTACTTTTTATTGTATAAATTCTATATTATTTTTAAAACTACCACCTGTAAAATTATGATAGCAATAAATGATTGATTATTGAGTATAGGAAATGTATTAAAAAAATAAGTTATTTTGCCAAAATATTAAAACAACCGACAACGGATCCGGTGTCCGGATCCAGTGGACGTATATTTTTCCGGACTGCAATCCCTAGTCCAACTTTACATTTCCTTCAATTTTTTTTTAACCAGCATTATGCAACTATTGTGTGTCATAGAGAAATGGATCTGCATCGGGAACATTTTTGGGCAATGATTATTAACGACTTCAAAACCAACATGAAACCTGATAAATCATTTAAACGACTTCAATTAGCTTTTATGAACGAGACGCCTTCTAAAGCAACTTTGTACCGCTGGTACATCGAGTATAATTGCGGTTGCTTCAATTGAAGGATGAAGAAAGAAATGGTCGTCCTTTGACTGCTGTTACGGAAGAAAACGTGCTAAAAGTAAAAAATAATATTTAACAAAACCAGCGAATCAAATACGAGGAGTTTCAGCACAAGCTGCATATTGGATCGGGAAGTGTTCATGATATTCTTCACAGCCACCTTTGCGTAAGGAGCATTTTTTCGCGCTGAGTGCCCCACAAACTCACCGATACTTCAAAACAGGCACGCGTGGAATGGTGCCATGATATGCTTGATACTTTCAGTGCAGGTGCTTCCCGATATCTTAACAGGTGACGAATTTTGGATTTATCTATATGATTCAGAAACAAAGCCCCAGTCATTAATATGGCGGTTTCAGAACGAACCAACGCCTACGAAAGTTAAACGATCGAGATATGCTGGACAAATTTGGATAGCAAGTTTTTTTATCCTGAACGGGGTAATTTGTATCAAATCCCTTAAGAAACTAAAGTAGAATTAATGCAGTGAGGTACACAACCAAATGCTGCGAGCAACACACGACCGAACTTGGGACTCCGAGGCCTTTTGCTCCACAACTACAACGCACCCGCTCACTCCGCGATGTAGACAGGGGACTTCCTAAACACCACACTGGTAAAACTTTTGGGTCATCCGCCTTATAGCCCTGATTTGGCACCGTGTGAATTCTTAAATAAGTTACCTTAAATTAAAAATCAGCTCAAGAGTTTTCATCGTCAGAAGATGCGTTCACTGCACAGGAAGTACCTGTAGCAGACTGGAAAATGTGCTTTTAAAGTTGGTTCACACAGAAAAAAATAACCTATAGAACGTTATTATTTTTTTTCTCAAACCTATCTGAGTGTCCCACGTAGAAGGCCATTACATGGTACGTGGTTTGAAATTTCCTTTCGATCAAAAAATTATCCTAAGTCATATAGAGTCTAGATCTCCACATTGTGTAACTCACCGAAACCTTACCGAATGGTGCAGAGGTTGACAAACATGATGAGCTGTGGCTAAGTTGCGAGAGCTCAGGGATTTAATCAGCATAGGTTTTGTCTGGGCTGTTTATGATCATTAATTATAAAAAGGGCTTAAATGCATGGTTACAAAACTAGTAATTATCATGCTATGGAAATATCCTATTGATCTTTTTGTCTGGAGATATCATAAAATACTTCCACCATCCCTCTGATGGTAATCCTATCCACGCACATCGATAGTTTTAATCGGAAGTGTTGTTTATCAATTATATTGTATTGTATACACCAATCATCTATACGTTACCAACTGTGCGCTTCATTTAGGATTGCCTTTGGTCCTGCTATTTCATTTGCTGCTTCCCGTTGAAATGAACGAAACCGCGTTGACAAGGTTATTATGGTGGTTGTACTAACACGAACACGACATTTACAGCCAAAATTTAAAATCGAAGTTTCTTTGACTTCAGAGAAAACGAAGGCGTTTCATATTCGTCGATGCAAATATATGAGATTTCCGCAGAAACGCAACGGTGACTGCACAGCAAAGTGCAATATATATTAGGGTATCCACACCTACGTGGCGTATCCTGACGCAGCCGCTACGACAAGGCTCATATTAGATGTATATTATGAGTTTTAAAATGAAAAGGTTCTCATCGCTCAAGCTTTATTCAATTGATCGGTATGTTGCATCCAGGCTCATGGATATCATTAGTTGTTGGTGTTATGGATACATTGTACAATTCTACTTCCACTTTGCCGAGAACTTTCTGTTTTTACCGTGAAGTTATTTTTTACAAATAAAGGACGACGAACGTGCACCCGATCTCAATGAACGGCTTTAGTGATAGACAATATTGGCACTTTTATACTTCCTACTTAAACTAATTGTTGTATACAATCAATATGAAAAAGACGCCTTACTGGGAAACCTGTTGATAACAAGAAATCAATCAAATTACAAATTCCCGCCGGATCTACTCGATATTCTGAATAATTTCCATATGAAAACGCGTGATACGCTTTCATTATTGAAATTTGGACGTCTTGAGAGATTTGCCATAATCCTGGTTGAAATTTATTCAATAAAGGATTGTATTAATATCTATTACAACATGCAAATCTAACAAGATAACAATATCATGTAAACGAGTGTTAGTCTTACTTTATAAGTAATCACCCCCACACACACATAATAGAACTAAACAAGAACAAAAGACATCATGGAAATACTGTTGTGTTATTTAAATGCATATGTTACTATAATTTTGATGTCCAAATAATTAGCTTTAATTTAATAATACTAGTCCAAATTCAAAATTCAAAATTCAAAATTTCTTTATTAGGTAAAGTTCAGTAACAAATGTTGAAGGACACTCCTTTTAGGTACGCAGACCTGTGTTAGGAGTGAACACTCTTCCTGTATTACACAATATTTTACCTAGTACATAATATTGTAAAAAATATTTTTGTATTTATAAAGTAACAAACAATTTAAAGTAGGTAGGCAGAAATACATAAAAACAAAAACGTTTACTCATTAAAAATGCAAGAAGGGTATTCGCAAATATGTTTTATAAAAGTTAGTCTGACATCACAAAGATGTTCAAAGATGAAAGTCATAAGCTTATAGCGTTTATTATAATAATTTTGAATTAGTTTAAACTTGAAACATATATTGCTGAAATAGTTATAGTATATTAGATATATAAACATTTTAACACATTTTTTTAGTAGGTAATCATATAAGATACACAGTACACTACAAGATAAAATTTATTAGGACAATTATTAAGTAAGCACATTTTTTTTCCTTCTCCTTTTTTTTTACATTTCTTTAAGTTCTATGTTTTGTAGGTTAATTTCAATTAGTAGAATTCTGTTAATCATTATTATTTAAATAATGTTAAATTCGTACATTATTACTTATTATAATAATTTTTATTATATTTGAATACGGAATTTGTGTTGAAGTCCTAGAGTTTATTTGTTTATAAATATGTAAACGAATTAAATATAAATATATATTAAGTATATTTCTAATTAACACAATATTATATACAATTTACATTTCTTTCAGTTACATTTCTTTAGTTGTTATTTTCAATTTTTTTATATAAATATTATAAGAACCAATAAATTTATACATTTATATATTCAATGCAAACTTATATGTAGATTTTTCCTTTTTGACTAAGTAATGAAAATGTAATTGTCAAATGACTGATTTTAGTAGATTTTCAGTTTGTTCATAATTTTGTGTTTTGAGCCATTTAGTCACAGTCATTTTACATTTTTTCAAGGTCAAAGAATAAATTTTGAGATTTCTATTAATTACATTATACAATCTAGCAGATTGTGCGTAGAACTGTTTAGAGGCGAATTCCGTGTTTACTTTATTTATTTTAATGACAGAGTAGGGATTTCGTTTATTTACCAATTCTTTTTCTAACACATTCTGTTTGTGAATTTTTAAGATACATTTTAGTATATACAATTGTCTTACCGTTAAAAGATCTGTATCTTGATATAGCTGAGTTGTTCCATAGGATTTATTTTTAAAGGACATTATTTTAAGAATTTTCCGTTGTGCTCGTTCGATGCTGATAAATCGTGACTTAAAAGTTCCACCCCAAATATTAATACAGTATAGAAGAATAGATTGAACTAAAGCGATATATATATATCTAATAAGATTATCATCACAGACATGTCGTAACCTTTTGAATATATAAATCATTTTTCTAGCTCTAGAAGCAACAGTCTCTAATTGAGGATACCAAGACAATTGATAATCAATAATGACCCCTAGGTATTTAATTTTATTTACTCTTTCGATTCGTGTACATGAGCAGCCAGCCGATAGGAGCATATCACATGAATGAGCTTTAATTGTACAGTTTAAGGAGGGCTGAGTAGAATTACGAATCGAAAAAGTGACATAGTTGGTTTTATTTAAATTAAGAGATAATTGGTTTATATTTAGCCATTTCATGACCTTTTGAAATCCAATCTCAGCACTAGTAAACACAGATTCCCAACTGTTGCCATGAAATAGCAAGGCAGTGTCATCCGCATACGAGAATACTTGACCCTTGTCGAGATGTATAGATGTCAGGTCATTAATAAAAATCAAAAAGAGTGTTGGGCCAAGTACACTGCCTTGAGGTATACCGTAGTTAGTGCAGAACGTGTCTCTACTGAGTGTATAATTTATTTTGACACTTTGAATGCGGTTATTCAAATAGTCTGATATAAGACGTAAGAATGTACCCCTGATTCCTATTTTTTCAAGCTTGCGAACGAGGGAGGGAACAGAGATCGTATCGAACGCTTTTTTTATGTCTAGGAATATACACAAGGGTTTCATTTTAGTATCTAAAAGTTCAGTTATTTTGCTTGTTAAATCATGAACAGCGTCTTCAGTACTAATTTTTTCACGAAATCCATACTGAGATTTTGATAATAGGTTATACGAATTCAAATAATTTAGTAAACGATAATTTATAGCTTTTTCTAATATTTTTGATAAGACTGTTAGTACTGATATTGGTCGATAGTTGTTGATATCGTTTCTGTTCCCGCCCTTGTGGACAGGATGTATTATGGACCGCTTTAGTACTCGAGGGAAAATGCCTTGTCGGAATGATAAAGTACATATTTTTGTAATTATAGGTACAATAGATGTTTTAGCCATTTTGATAAATTTTGTTGTTATATTGTCATAACCCGGAGCTGACTCTAGTTTTAAATTATTTATTATATTCTCTATTTCTTTGTCATCTGGTTCTACCACACCTATGGAGTTTGGTTGAATCGGAAGTTCGTTGATATAATTTTGAACTGATTGGCAATCTATACGTATGTCATCCGCCAAAACCTTTCCCACATTATTAAAGTATTCATTAATATAGTCTACAGATTCAGCAGGTGAAGATTTTAGGTTCAGTAGTTCCAGATTGCTATTTTTCGTTGTTTTTGAATTGGCTATCGATTTTATACAGTTCCATAGTGATTTATTATTAGATTTTGAACTATTTAGCAAATGCCTTTCATACTGGTGTTTTAAGTTTTTAATGAGTTGGTTACAATAATTACGATAGCGACGGTAAGTGATTTTGAGAATAACATTTGTCTCATCGTGTTTGCTTTTTTTTTGGAGGTGATTTCTGTTTTTAATACATTTAAGGATACCTGGTGTCATCCAGGGTTTGATAAGCCTTTTATTGCATGGAATTTTAATAGTTTTTGTATTAACTTTTATAGCATTTGTAATTAAACTTATAAGTTCGCTTGTAAGATCGTTAGGGTCCACATTAGAAAGTAAGTCGGGATTTAAATTTTTATTCAGTGTTTTGAGTGCTTCGTCGTAGTTAGTTTTTAACTTTGTCTTAGGTGCTGAGTGCTGTTTATCTGTATTAAATAAGCTTATAACTGTCATTTTATGATCGGTGATTGAAGTATCCAGTACGGATATCGTAGCTGAGCACCGTGAATAATCTAAATTGGTCATGATGTGGTCTAAGCAGCTGTTTATTCTTGTATTAAATTTATGACCTGGAAGAATCATATGAGATGCTAACATATCCAGATAAGCATCAGAGTAGTTATCATGATTTCCTATCAAAATATTTATATTAATGTCACCTGTTAAAATTACATTTTTTTTAAGGTGTGGTTCTTTAAGATATATTCTTAACGACTCTATAAAATGACCAGCAGTTGATCTCGAAGGAGGTCGATAGATACAAATTAAGGTATATACCTCAGAATTGTATGAGACGGTTATTTCAAGACACGAGGCACCCTCCAAAAATACTTCCTTTACAGAATGTTTAATAAACTCATTAACAAAGACTACAACACCATCATTTTGGTTGACTTTTTTAGATGAGCTATAGGTTTGATAATTAGTTTTTAATGGAAGAGACTTACAAGGATCTATTCTACATTCAGTCAACACTATTACGTCTATATCAATATTAAGTGCAGCGATATTTATATCTAGGTCATCGATATTAGAGTTTTTATGAACACTTCTGATATTTTGAGTAACTATGGTCGAGACCGGGGTTTTCGTTGTTAAATTTTTAGTAAAAAAGTCTATGTCACATTGCTGGGCAGTAACATTATTAAAAGTATCCAATTCATTCAAAATTAGTATGTCACTATCCATTAATATATATTATATAAAAATACATTGGTATAGATAGTTTGCATAGATTTTTGTTACGATAATTATAGAAATTAACAAGTGTTAAATTGTATTTAATGTCATGATAATAATTGTAAAAATAATATTCATTGTGTGGGTAAAAATACATGTTTATAAATTCCGGGTACTGTATTATTTTGACTACAGTAGATAAACAATATTTTAGGTAGTTAATTAATATTAAAAAAATAAGGCTAGGGGCTGTTAAATTTTGTAAATCTAGTCATTCATTAAGTATCTTTTGAATTTGACTTTCATTTCTTACCATGATTATCGGGGAGTTATCTTCTTTTCTAATGTAAACCCGACCAAACGAAGTCCAACAGTATTTGTAATTCTTCGAACGTTTCAAGTCTCTGGCCAAGAAATAAAGTCTAGAAGATTTTGGCGTTAGGTATTCTGAAATAAAAATTGGCTCATCTATGTTCTTTTTTATTCCGAGGTTTTTCACTTTTAGTTTATTGTTATTGTTTCTCCGGTTGTACATTTTAGCACTTTTCAGGAAAGTTTCTTTAGTTAAGGTCGACTGGAAATTTACTATTATTGACTTTCTGTCACTGTTAGATTTAGATTTAAATATGTCGTTTATATGTGATTTATTAATGTCCAATCCAATGTCCTTCGCTAGATTTTCGACCATTACTATAATCCCTTCTTTTGACTCCTTAGGTTCTAAAGGTACATTCTTTATTTCTAGGCTGTTAATTCGGTATCCCCTTTGGATATCTTCCAATTTGTCTTCCAGAATCACAATATGCTCATCTTTCTTTATCATCTCTAACTCCAAGGCAGCAACTTTCTTATGTAGGTCTTCGTTCTGCTGAGTGAGAAAGGCAACAGATCCTTCAATATTTGAGTTGCTAGCTTGAATCCCTTGTAGAATAGGATACAGTTTTTGCATTTGGGAGTCATTTTTACGCGCCCACTCTTCAAACAATTCCTTCATTTCACATTTAAAGTCAGATAATTCTTCGCTTGTAGTTTTTTCCATTCTTTTTCTTTTTAATCTTAAAGATACGTTAGTAGTTTCTTCAATCCCTGCGATTGTTAAGTCGGGAGAAGAGTTTGATTTTTCTGGAGAGAGCACCATTTTTGTTTTATAATATTAAAATCGCTTCCTCTTATGACTTGTGGCAATTGGCAAGTACGATGTTACTCTGCAGGTAGTTTTAAATTACGTTGCGGCTTTGTTACACTTCTGTGAATTTATGCGCGCCTAGTACTTTTGACAAATTTACTTGCGTCGATTTAATTAAAAATACTTTGTTAATTTTTACTAGAATCACGAGTACACGTCTAAACGCTTTCGCGGTCCGGAAGGAAGAGGAACTAGTAAGTAAAAGTTTTGGTTTTAAGCCTAAAAAGTAAAAGTTAAAGCATTTTGTTATTGAGCGTTTCGTGCAGATTGCATTAAAACTTATGTATGTCAAAATTGTTATTAAATATTTTTATAAAATTCGAATAAATAATGAAATCAACTAAAATTTGCGTTTTTTTATTAAATTTCTTTTTTTTTATTAAGTTGACATAAGTAGTTTATTTCAATATCTCAGTATATACTTAATTTTCTGTGGAAATCCCATGCAATGTAATAAATTAATTGCCACGTGGTATATAGCTAGAGAGAAGAGAAGCGGTTTACACGCGTTAAGTGGTTAAGTTGGTAACTAAATTTTAACTAAATTTTAAGTTAAAAGTTGCGTGTAAACAGTCAATTAAGTGACAAGTGGTAACTTAAAATTTAGTACGCAAGTTATTAAGTAGATTAGGATTCGTTCTATTTTTCGTATAAGTAGGTGGGCGGGGCTTCTCACTTAATACGTTTGGACGTGATTTTTTTAGTTAAGTACATAAGTTGACAAAGTGGGTGGCGGCAAGAGCTCATATTTATGTCGCATTTTTTTTTTTAAATGTCGGAGTGGAGTTTAGTTTTAACTTTAAAATTTGTGGAGAATACAACAGTCGATGTCGCAGCAGCCGTGATGGCCTATAATTGTCTGACACCACCCCTGAGTTGGTAAGTCTGCCAACCCGCAGTTGGCGTGATGGCCTACAATTGTCCGACACCACCCCTGAGTTGGTAAGTCTCCCAACCCGCAGTTGGCGTGATGGCCTACAATTGTCTGACACCACCCCTGAGTTGGGAGATGCTGATATCCCTCCAGTGATTATTAAGGGTACCTAATTAGTAAAGGTACCACACCAATCGATCGTCCGTCGATCGACGTCGACCCGTCGACGTAGAAAATTTAGAAAAATACATAATCTTGCAAAGATTTTAATTTCCGCATCAAATTCTTCTCTGAATTTGTCCAAAATCACGTTTACCACATAATATGTCAATTCTGTACTTAGATATTATCTACTATTATCTAAGTACAGCATTGACGAATTCCTTGGCATTCATCACTGCTCATCTTCATTGAACTTATGAACTTAACTACTTAATCCGTTTGAACACACAAGTGACTTGTAGTAACTTAAAATTTAGTTACCAACTTAACTACTTAATACATGTAAACCACACATAAGCGCTAAATCGGACCGCTGCAGTCTGTTAAATGTGCCAATACGTATTTACAACTTTTTACAAGTACATAAAAAGCCGACGGCTCTAACAGTGAATAAAATATCTTGAGGTAATCACGAAGATAAGTAAGAGGAAACTAAGAAATAATTTCGAAAGTATGTGTACATAAGCCTGCCAACCCGCAGTAGGCAAGCACAACAGACCCGATCTGCTTCCGGATTCGTTCGGACGTGTTGAAGGTCACTCCCGGCTGCCGAGTCACGATTGTGACAACTCGTAGCAATACTCATACGCTGAGAGTCGTACAAATCTCACTTCGTCCTCGACGACTTGAGATAAGCCTCTGTAGGACTTACGCTGCGGCCGTTTTCAATCGGCTGCAACTAAGTCGGTCTCGCAGCAACAACAGAGCTTACTACGGTCGATTAAATTCGATAGTAGTTCGCAAGGCTCGGGCTGATTTTCTGGCTACGTACTTGACGCTGGGCGCTTGTTGCGTTAGTTAGAGATTCGCTCTGCGGCCGGTTTCGGCCGGTCGTAACGTAGTCAATTCCGCACTCTGTGCACCCCTTGAATTGATACCTCACCTCGGTGGGAGCAGCAACAACAGAGTTGAGCTTACTACGGTCGATTAAATTCGATAGTAGTTCGCAAGGCTCGGGCTGATTTTCTGGCTGCGTACTTGACGCTTGGCGCCTGTTACGTAGTCAGAGACTCGCTTTGCGGCCGGCCCCGGCCGGTCGTCACGTAGTCAATCCCGCACTTCTGTGCAACCCAACCTCGTCAGGTCTACGGCCGGTTTTTGTTGTCAAATTATTGGCAACACACTCCGTAGTAGACTGGCGTTTGATCAGGTGGATACTTAACGGTGACAACTAAGCCTGATAGCGTTGCCCCGGTGCGCTTCCAAGGCCCTTCAGGCCAAGGAGAAACCGGCTGACCCGATCCCATTGCACTTGGGCCTTTCCCAGGGTGACGGTACAGTGCTGTCCGAATTAGGGGCACCACATCGCGTTGTCCCCAGCCCCCCTACCGCGGGTAGGGAGGTTTAGGTACTAGGTTTGCTAGGGAACCTAGGCATTATTATATATATATATATATATATATATATATATATTAGACATTGTAGTACCAAGCCCTCCAATGGACCAGCAAAGCTTGGTAAACTTTGCTAGGTTGTTCGCCCAGGCGCTCGTTGCGGCCGGCGTCGTTTTTTCCGATGACGTACTAACGCAGGCCTTACAGGCAACTATCGCGTCCCCGGCCCCTCAGGCCTCCAACCTCCAGACCCCTCAGGTGTACAGCTCTCCCGCGTCTCCCGTCCCGTCCAAGATGGACTGTGAATCGGTCACATCCTCTGAAGCGTCGCGTCACAAGCGTACCGCTCCCGGGAGCGACTCCGAACCCACGTCTGATGCGTCGTCAGATGCTGTCACCTTAACCGGCTCTCCTGAGCCCACGTTCCAGTTAGTCGCCAAACGCTCCAAGAAGCGTTCGAAGAAAGCCTCGGTATCCTCAATACCCGAGCCCTCCCCGGTGTCTTCTACACCCGCCCCCGTGCCATTGACGTCACTCGAAGTAACCGCGTCTCCGTCGGTCCCATCGAAGCCAGCGAAAGCCTCAGCTCCCTCCGCCCGTCTTGCTCCGCGAAAAAGCGCGATGGACCGCGGTATCTAATCTTTGCAAAGAGCAAAAAATTAACTATCTCAAAGCAACCAACGCAGGCGATTCAATTAAAATCCAGGTCGCGACCATCGACGACTTTCGCGCGTTCACCAGGTTACTTTCACTAAAACAAATCGCATATCACACCTACGCCCTCCCGGAGGAACGTAAGATCCGCGCAGTACTACGGGGCGTCCCGTTCGAGCTCGCGAACGATGAAATCCTCGAGGACCTTAAGTCCCAGGGTTTCCCGGCCGAAGCAGTGCACAAGATGCACTCCAACCGCGGTAGGCGTTTTCCTTTAGCATTAGTTATCCTATTCAATACTCCCAACTCGAAGGAGATCTTCAGAGAGGCTCTAACAATTTGCGGACTCTCGAATATCTCCGTCGAGCGTCCCAACCCCCGCGGTCACCCTGGGCAGTGCCACCGCTGCCAGCTCTATGGCCACGCAGCGGCTAACTGCTTAGCTCCCCCCAGGTGCGTTAAGTGCCTGGACCCACATATTACCAAGGAGTGCACTCGCACTCGCACTCCCGAATCCATTTCCCCCCCTGCCTGTGTACTGTGCGGCCAGTCCGGCCACACAGCAAACTACAGGGGCTGTCCGCGCCCCGCGCCCCGCGCCCGCGCAACCGGGGTCCCTCGGAAGCAAAGACCGTTCAGCCGACGCCTACTCCGGCTCTGTCCTAGAGGCAGCGTCCGGCCGCTCCACCTGCACCTTCCCGTCCTATCCCAGCTCCCGTAGCTCCCGTAGGCCCGCGCCCCGCTCCGTCATCTTCACCTCAGTCGTCGTTGACTGAGGACATGAAGACCGTGTTCGACGTCATTCAAAACGTCGAATTTAAGGAAATTTCCTCAAGAGCGTTTATTTGCGTTAGCCGAGCATCACTCGCTTCTAAGTTCGTTATAAATTTTATTTTATATAAATTCGTAAATATAACGCCTTAAATCCCGCGTCCGTTAGATTGGAAATGAAAATCGCTAGACCGAGAAACGCGCACACTGGCGAACCTACGCAATTAACTTTAGATCTCGAAGCCCTTCAGGCCGCAAATTCTAATTCTAACCTAAACTCTAATTCTAACGTAAATCCGAATTATGCAATTTTATTTTTAAATTTTTAATGTTTTCAATTATTTACTTTTCGTTTTGAGCACCTTCAGTGTTATGTATTCACCTTCAGTGCTTTGAGCACCTTCAGTGCTATGAAAATACCAGTGGGTGACCCCTTATGGGCCACGCTAGCGCGGCCTCTTTGTCCAATTGGCCGTCGCTCAGATGAAGGCTGTGTGGCAAAAAAATTGCACGAGCCGACGGGGGGTTTTTTAGTGGGTAGGGGTTCTGGTAGGCGACGGGACGAGTCCCACATAACTCTGGATCGCGCGCGCCAGAGTATGCGTCAGAGCATTTTTTATCCTCCTGGCCTTCCCGTGGAGGGGAACAAAAAAAAAAGTAGGCAAGCACGGTGAACTATACATTGCCGGAAACCACACCCTTAGAAGGGTAATGCTGCTGTCCTGCAGTGGGATAGTAAGGGCTGTTGCGTGTGTGATTGTGAGTGCTTTTCCATAAAGTTGAGGCAACGCTGCAATAAAAGGCGGGAAGAGATTACGTTTAGAAATAAGCAGTACTTTTGTACATTGTTCACTTATACGCTTAACTGCAGCATTGCTCAAGCATGATCAAACATATTGTACTTTTTTTATTTAAATCAGAGTTTTACTTTATATAAAAGCAATGAAGTGATATTGTTGGAAATATATGTAACATAAAATACCAGACACTTAAAATACGAACTGAACTTTTTATTTAATTTTAAATTATAATTTCATTTAAATTTTTGTCAAATTCGATCATTCGACAAATGAAAATAGAATAATGTAACATGCACGCCGAGTCGCCGAAATATCAGGCATTGTAAGTGTTGGGGTGACATACGTGGCAGTAACAAAAGCGCGGGGCGCGGGGGCGGGTCGAGGGCTTAATTCAATGAGGCCTCGCCACTGACAGGCTACTGCAAACATGACCGCTCACTTGTGCCAGCTATGACATTGAAACTGGTGTGCATTCGAAATAGAGATGGAAAGTAAGTGAACTGAAATTATAAATACAATAATATCTTATTTGCTGGACAGCAAGCGGTATGATTGATGTTAACGTACCAACAAGTTTAGTGGTGAAAACCGCATAAACTATTTTTTGGATAAGAGTACTAACACGAAAGCATAAAAAAATTAAATAGAACAAGTAGGCTCGAAGGCGTTATTTCCAAGATGGTTGTGATCCTGGCAGTCAGGTACTCAAAATGCATGCAGTGTTCGAAACGACACCACTCCTGTATCACGAAGCCCGCCCGCTGCACCTGGGGACCGGCCTTGCAAGTAGAGCCAGCCCGCACACAGCCCACACGCGCTGGCAGCGTTCCAGCAGCAACAAGTCACTGCAATATATTTACCCGACCGTCGGCGCGACCACGACGCCTGCCGCATTAGATTCCTTAATGTTTGACAGCTGCCGGCGCTGCTTGTTGGCACTGTTACTGAATTTCGAACGTGCTTTAGTCCTGCTGCATCAGTTCATTCCGTGGGAACAGGTAGCTGCTCACAGATTTCAGTTTGTCACAGCGAGTGGTGCAGTTTAAGCAACTCTCACCTGATTAAGAAGTAAGAGTTCTTTTTTTACACCCTTTATATGCATATCTGATAAGCTTAACATGATTTAACAATTAATTTGTCCCTAGTGGTCTCACACCCGACGATCAACATCAACGTTAATTGTCTCTGGTTGCAAAATAAAGACAGTTTGGTTTTCCCCGAAATCTTTTCCATGTGATTGTCGGTTAAATCTGGCCTATTAATAACAAATATCACAAACGATAACATCAAGGATTAGGACTGGTGGCTTTTTTGTTTTTAGTCACTTACCTGTAGGTCTTTCTTGCAGTTTAGATGTTCATGTCGAGATCAGCCTGCGTGGTTGTGCAAAAATAATTTAACCTTTCAAATCAAGAGACATCAAACTTTAAAATCTCTGTTGTTGTTCGACCCGGAAATCTCTGTAAGTGGGCAGTATTTCATTTTATTATTGTTTCAGTTTTTAAGAATAATTTCATTTAAATCCATTCACCCGACCCGAAGCAGCTGCCACCCGGGCGCCGGTCGCCGGTCGGTGGTCGCCGGGCGCCGGCTGTTCACACGGGAACTAATTAAAATAATTGGACTAAAATTAAAAAAACGGGAATAATTGAAATAAAAAAATATTTTTGCATCTATTGCAATATCTTTAATCTTTAATCAATTTATTATAACAAATACTTATTTCTATGCTTAAAAAACAATGTAACATAAACTTAATAAAGTTTTATCGTACATCACTTATAAACGAACATCGTCGGTAGATAATTGTTTTATAAAAAACATACTTAATATCTTGAACAAACAAGTTCACGAGTCTTACTAAATATTTTTATACAAGTCAAAAACTGGTTTTGTGCAATTGTGATCGAGTTTCTGTGTATTTGCACGCGTGTGCGTAGGTCAAACTTGTTTTTTAGCTATCTATAAAGGGTGTTGAATGTATTGTAACGCTTGTAGAATTGCTACGCTTTTTTTTTTTCAATTATTATATTTTTTTATTATATTTTTTTTTTTTTTTTTTTTTGTTTATCTGTGTTATTTGTTTGGTTTGTTTTATACATGTTATGAAGATGTATTTAATACTCAAGTTTATTAAAAAAATGTATTTTCAATTTATCCTTAATATTTTTAGGTATTAAATTTATTTTCACTTCTTTGGGCAAATTATTGATTAAATAAGGAATTTTATACCCAAGAGTGTTTTTACCGTAGAGATTGTTAAATTTTGGAATTGCTAATTTGTTGTTTGTGGTGCTGCGAGTTCGCCCGTCTTTGTTATACGGTATTTGTATATTTTTATTAAAATAATTTTCGACGAGTAAAGTGTATTTGATTTTATCATGAATGGGTAAAACATTGCAGTATTGAAACAATCTGCTGTAGTCATCTTTGAACTTGAACTTGATTTTTTGTGGTACTATCTTTTTCAATATTCTAAGCTGTAGTTCATAGATCATATTCAGATGGGTCTTAAAGGTAAGACCATAGCTGCTCAATCCATATGCGATTATAGATTCTCCTAGTGACTTATACAGTTGTATTAATATCGAAGTTGGTATTTTATGTTTCAAAATACTAAATTTGGCAAGAATGGCTTTTAATTTGTCACAAACATAGTTAATATGTTCTGTCCACTTGAGGCGACTATCTATAATTAACCCGAGATATTTGTGTTTATCGACCAGTTCAATTGAAGGACATCCGCAGTTATTTATACTTATGTTTTTATTCTGATGCATGCAGGCATGTGAATGAGCTATCAATTGTACCTGGTGTTTTTTTCTGTTGGTACTAGAACTTATGTACATTATTTTAGTTTTATCCGTGTTAATGACTAGACCAGCGTCGTGTGACCATTGCGTGAGTTTGTCAAAATCCTTTTGTAGATTTTCAAGAGCATCCGAAATGTTATCGTGGGAAGCTAATAGACATGTGTCGTCAGCGAACTGATAAATCTGACATGTTTTTATAATATTCATGACATTGTTGACGTACACCAGGTAGTGCAACGGCCCGAGGACGGATCCCTGCGCAGTGCCCTCACGTACCGGAGTTTTCTTACTTATAGCGTTTCCGACTTTGACACAGAATGCGCGATCGTTCAAGTAGTCAGAACACCAGCGCAAGAGTGGACCTCTTATCCCGCATTCGTTTAGCCTTTCCAAAAGTGTAGAATGTCTGAGTGTGTCAAAGGCTTTACTATAGTCTATAAATACAATTAGTACATGTTTTTTATTATTAAGGTGTTCATTAATCTGGTCGGTAAAGGCAGATAAAAGTTGTGTGGTGTTTTTTTTAGGTTGAAAACCATATTGTATTTGACTCAAGATACAATTTTTATCTAAAAATGAATGCATTTGTTTGCTCACGTATTTCTCAACAACTTTGTCAACTGTCGATAGTATAGTTATTGGCCTAAAGTTTTCATATTTTGTTCTTTTACCATTTTTAAAGATAGGTCTTACTATTCCTATTTTTAGCTGTGAAGGATACCTACCAGTTTTCATACTTGTATTTATTAATTGGGCAATAAGAAAAGAAATTTTATTGCATACATATTTAATGTCAATAGTGCGAATACCATCTACACCAGGTGCTTTTTTGTGCTCGAGATTATTTATAATTTTATTTATCGTTGTACTGTTTGCTTCCTGAAAGTGCATGGAAACGTTACAACTTTTTTGATATGATTTTGGATCGAGAAGATTTACATTGCATTTAGGTATAATGGCTTTGACACTGTCAATAAATGTTTTAGCAAAACCATTTGCGATGTCTATTGGCTTTGTGTGCTGGTTTTCAAAAGCATCGAGAATGACTTTATCGATTGATGGTTTAACTCTACCCGTGAGTGTATTCAACAAGGACCACAAGTTCTTGGGGTTGTTTTTGTTGTTATTTATTTCATTTAGAGTGTAGTTGTTTTTGGCCCTTTGTATTATTTTATTAGCGTAGTTACGAGCTTTGTTGTACTTTTGTTTTATTATGTTATTACTAGTGTCTTTTACCCATTGGCTAAAAAGATAATCTCTATATTGGCATGCATTATTAATTTTTTTATTCATCCATTTGTTGATGTTTCTCTTATTATTCAATGTTTTTATTTTTATTTCGGCATTTTTGTAACATTTATTTAACATATTTTTTTATAAATTTGTATATTTTTAGTGGACATTGAACATTATCAACTTGACCCCAATTAATTTCATTCAACTCTTTTTTAAGTATGGTAGGGTCATAACCCAGCCTAAAGCTTGGAGCATCCTTTATATGATTTTGCGTTCGGTCTTCAATGCACGCGACAGCAACGGCTCGGTGATCAGCCAGAACAGTGCCTAGTGCCGCGGTGAAAAGGTGTTGTGTGCGGGACCTTGCGTATATATGATCAATACAACTTTTGGTAATTCTGTTCTTAATCAACTGAATTCGTGTGTATTCTGTTATCCCGCACGCAAGACCTAGACCGTATAACATGCAATTATATTTATGTTTTATAGGAGTGTCCTTCAAAAGATCTATATTTGTGTCTCCTAATACATATAAATCGTTTTTTGAACTTACGTTTCGCAGAAGGTCGTGTAATTCTTTTATAAATAAGTGTTTACTCGTATCCGGGGGGCGATAGACAGCACAAAACGTAGCGGAGTAGCCGTAATGTGTTTTAATTTGAAATAATAAGGATTCATAGTGTAACGTGTTTCAAATAACAGAACATCCATTCATCCACACTCAAACTCTGGCTACCGAACGGAGATACACCTCGTATCTCAGCAGCTAGCGTCTCTTGCCTCGATATTTATACTTAACCAAACAATTTAACAAACATCATAGAAAAAATTAGAACATAACCACTCTCACGTCCGTGAATACTAAAGTATCCAAAAAATTATACCGTCATCCGTCTCGGACACTATACTATCCAAACGCCAGGTTGCAAGTATTACCGTCTATAGTAAAAAAAGCTGAACTATTTCAACGTTTTTCTTGTAAAATATGGTAGTCTATGAAGTTTTTCATTAGAAAAATCTATAAACGGCAGCATAAAGTAATTAAGTGCGAAAAAAAAAATCTAAACTTCAGTCTATGCGTTCTTGTGTTTTTTGTATAAGTGTGTCGGATAACAGCAATTATGTCCTAATTATTTCATGTTTTTAAATACATTTCTTAGATTATTATACATTAAAATGATCCGTAGGAAATTTACTTTGTAATTATATAAAAGGAATAAAGTTTCACATATAATATCGACTCTAATTTGGGTTTCAAAATATAACTGTTAAGTAAAAAGCCAACTTTATAATTTACTGTCATTTCCCGTCTTGTTTACGACTGATTTACATTCTATTTAGTGTTATTTAAATCATTATGTTTCTAATTCACATACTTGCACAACTATTTAATACAAATTCATTAACATTATAGAGGATTAAAGCATGAGTAAGTGTCTGTGGGTGTGTGTGTGTGTGTGTTGGTTTGAATGTATATGTATGTCAGTATGTGTCATTGGAAAATGAGCACTATCATTTAAATATAATATTGTGCCTCAATAATAAAAACAATTTGAGTTTTTAATCTAAATTATTAGTTAGGACGATACTACAGTCAATTCTATATTGATCATAAAAGATTTATTTTTACGATACAGATCTACAGGGACAGCAACAACCCACACACGTTGTTCGTAGGGCCGCGGTGAAGTAGCCTTCTCTGCGGCGGCGGTAAGTACCGACACGTGCCGCGGTGAATTTATACTAAAAAGCCGAAGAAAATACTAATTTGTTTGTACTATGAAATCTACAACATAACAAGTAACAACAAATGTTTACTCTCCCCGTAAGCCATTACATTTTTTTTCATAGTTATTGGTCCTTACATAATTGAGTCTATTTACTACGGCAAAGAAAAAATTAACACTAAATATTTTTGAATAATTGAAATAATTAACCGAGCTAGTTAATAAGTAGACAATATATTTAAGGCAATTAATTTGATGACGTAAATATTCTAAAGCTGAGGCCAGCTTATCCGAACGGCCCCATTGTATTTCAGTGGATTCAATATTTTAATAGATATCGTAAAGTATAATGCGAAGTTTATTTCTGAGAGCACCTGGTGCCGCGCGGCAACGTGTCCCTGCCTATACCTATAACCTAACTCGGTGTTCATTGTAATGTTGAGCACTTTTGTTTGCCAAAGAAAGAAAAGAACTACGCGTTGTAGATAAAAAAAAAATATTTGTAAATTTACATTTAACTTAAAACAAAGTTTTAAAGGTATGTAATTGCACCTGTAACTGAGAAAAATAAATATTTATGTATGTATAAGAAATGACTTTAATAAAAAAAACATATTTGGTGTCTGGCCCAAACCAAGAGAAGCTTATTCTGATGAATGACTAATGCCAGAACAAGCAATATCTGCCGTTCACCAGATCCAATACAAAACGCCTTCAATAAACAATGGGAAGTTGCGCAAGTTGACCGCACAGTTACGTGAAATATAGAAATTTCTGGATAGAAAAATTGTGGGAAAAGAATTTTAAATCCAGATATTTTTTCGATATTTTCCGCCATGTTCAAACCGGGCCGTGGTCACGGCTTTCTTCCGATTAATTTAAAATGTCTGTGAAATATTGCCGACCTGGTTGTTCGCAGAGTTGCGTCTCAAGCGTTCATTCAAAGAATCATTTTCTAATCTTTCCGTCTTTCGACTCAGAACTTTTCACTGAAATGAATCGATTACGAAAGTATTTATTTATTTTACGATCCTCGCAATCGTTGAAAATACAATAGCAATAACATATACATTACTTATATTGGAGCCAAAAAGATTTTCTCTTTAAACTTTATTTAAAACTAGACAAAGAACAAGAAAAAGTTTCAAAACTTGGAAGGCGGATTATTAACTTCACAACCACATGAAAATTATCTACATAGCATTTACTACAAACATAACCTGAGAACAAATCTATTGTACGACAGTTTTTCTCGCAGCAATACGAAAGTTGTTCCAATAAAGTAGCAGAATCTAAAATAACTGAATCGATGTAATTGCGACGCCTTTAACCCTGTTTCTGATGGATGAAGATTTATAGTCATTATAAGAATTACCAGTATGATAATTAAGAGCCTTCACGATTTATTTCTGTAACCTTTTAATTCTTCGTTTGTGTACATTATAATATCCACCACATATACACTTCAGGCGAGCTCCAGGTGCATGACAGTTTGCAGGTACAGGCATCTTTAAATGGTTTTTCTAGTCGCAAAATGAAGCCAAGCTGCTAATATGCTAATATAAATATATAATTTAGTACTTGTTTCAAATGTGGTATAAAAATTGATTTTTAAACAATAATGACGCCAAGGTCCCTGACTCGGGTCACCCTTCCTAAGGCATGGTTACTTAGACTATATGTAGGGTAAGGTTCGCTTAAGTCGTACCACGTCTGATAGTTATAAATTGCACCATCTATTGTCGTCAATCTGAAGTATTTAGTCGAGCGAGCAAACGTATACAAGTGGACGGCTGGCCGGCGTTGTGAAGCAAAAACAATAAAAAAGTAAGTTTTTATTAAAATAATTGACTCATTTGTAAGCTTTTTATGGCAGGAATGAAATCCTTACCTTTTTTCTTTTTTTAACGTCTGTCTGTAATACCTATCTGACAATCATTTACGAATACTTAAACGGTAGATTATTTTAGAATATGTCAGTGGTTTTAGTTTTAAAGTTGGAAGACACCGCTGCTGAAGTCGTACCTGTGCTAAATCCCTTACTCGTACTGATACGATTTAAGTATTAAGAAAATTGTTTAATATTTTACTTAACTTTTATCAGGTAATATCTAAATATGGCGAAAAGGAAGTATTACACTTGGAAGCAGGAGGATATGGACACAGCTTTAGAGAAACATCAGAATAGAGAAATAGGATTTAATGAAGCTTGTAGAAGGTTTAATATACAAAGCCTACACTGCGACAACATTTGAAAGGTTTGAATAAAAGAACAAAAGTTGGAAGACCTGATGATATGGCACCAGACATGGAAAGATATTAGCACAGCATTTGATGAATTTAGAAAGTAAAATAAAGAAATATATTTGTGATATCTGAGTTCAATCTCAATACTTTTCTAAGCTTTGTATTTTTTACTATCTTATTAACTTTTAAATTAGGTTTGACCTTGTAACTAATAACAAAAAATGTTTTAGGCTAATCTGTATGGAGGTAAGTTGCCTTGCCTTCCATGTCAGAGGTCCCGGGTTCGAATCCTGGTAGGGGCAGATATTTTATCATATTTGCTTTCTAGTCATGGATTTGTATGTATGTTTATTTAAGTTTAATTCTAATATTTATATTTAAAATAAAATTTATGTTTGCTTATATATTTCTTAAGTTTATTTATCCGTTATCTAGTATCCATAACACAAGTTCTTTATGATACTTAACTCGGGCTAGATAATGTGATGTGATTGTTAGAAATATTATTTATTTATTTATCTCAGGCTGAATTGTTTATAATTTTTCATGGTTCATGTGTTCTCTGGTTTTTAAGTACTCTTCTATATTGTTTATTATATTATTATAGACTTAGGCTATAGGTGGTACGAATTAGGCGACTAGGCGCATTAGTCGTACCGTTTCTATGATTGTTGATTACAAGCCAACTAAATAAAGATTCAATTTATGCAGAAGATTTTGTTTTACTTCAATTGCACTGAATATGAAAGCATTATTTCCTTAGGGGGTACGAGTTAAGCAACCTTACCCTAACTGGGGCTTTGCTGACTTGACATTTATCAGAATTTAACTACAGTGAGTTTTGATTGCGGAAAATTTCAAAATTGACAAGAATACGTTTAACAAAATAAGTTCGGATGAAATATTCAGTAAATCCTTCTTGATTCTGAACCTCTTTATGATACGAACTCTCTATGAAAATATCCGTGCATAGATTCGCGTAATAACTTGCAAATCTGTTCTAGTTCGGCACATGATGAACCCCGTGACGCTAGCTTGGCGGTGTTAAAATGCGGCTTTTATCATAGAAAATTACAAACATGAGTCTGTATTCAAATAAAATAAAACTTAAATGAGTATGTAAGCCATGCAGGTAAGTAGGTATCCAGATTTTGCTTTTTAAAGGGAGCCGCCCACGTTATGGCAAACCTTTGTAATAAGTACATTTTTGAAATAATTCAAGCGACAAAACCGTGGTACTAAAGTCTAAACGAAGGAGCAAACTTTCTCTAAGGGATAAATTATATTCGCGGCCCTTGCCATAATTACGCCATTACGTGAAAGGAGCCCTCCAGAGAAATATATGAGGACTAAATGAAAACACAGCGGGAATGCGGGGTGCTCTACTAAACAGCTTTGAAATGCGCTTGACGAGTTTTTTCAAGGTCGAATTTAGAACTTTTTTTTTGTTTTTATAGAATTGTAAAGCTTTTTTGCTTAATAAGAGGTAAAAACCGTCTGAATGTTAATGTCTATGAAATCTGTACGAGCTTAAATTAGTAAGCAAAATTAAGAAAATTAAGCTTCTACTTAATAAGCAGTTGTCCGAATTCCTGATATGTAGCACGATGTCAGGTTTCAAGGTCTGAGGTCAACTGTAATTATAGGACTGTTCATTTAATACATAAATACATATTTCTAACAATCACACCACATTATCTAGCCCAAATTAAGTATCATTAAGAACTTGTGTTATGGATACTAGATAAATAAACTTAAGAAATATATAAGCACATATAGATATTTTTTTCATGTATAAATATTAGAAATAAACTTAAATAAACATACATACACATCAATGACTAGAAAGCAAATATAATAAAATATCTGCCTCTACCAGGATTCGAACCCGGGACCTCTGGCATGGAAGGCAAGGGTACTTACCTCCACACCAAGCAGGCCGTTTCTACTTAATATACCATTATATTATGTATATTACTACTATTTTAGACACATAATTTTTGCCTTTAAACAGAAACTAGACTTTTCTTTTTATTATTTGCATCCAAATCAAATTAAATATAAAATCCCAACCTAACGTAAGTCCAAATCTCTGCAAGGCCTTCAATCCAATACACATTTTCAGTATTCCACAACATTGTTCTCTAATTTTTTCTTCAAAGTTTAAAGAAAGAACTTCCGGAATTAGCTATTGATTTTCCGCCGGATATTCGAAGTCCATTCCCGTCACGTCGCCGACCGGATGTAACGTTGTTAAATGGAGCTTATTCTTTTTTGAAGATTTAAAAGGCTCTTCAACTCTTTCGTTTTAATTGAGATTGCTTTGTAATTTAGTTGCTTATGAAAAGGCCGTTACTCTAGGTTTTTCTTTATCCTTTGAACTCGCTTTTGTTTTTAATTCAGTTTGTAAGAGAGAGGTACAAATAAATTTAAATATGAAAACTGCTTAAAGTATTTCTTAAACAAATTGTTAATACGAATAGAGACCCAAAATACCACTTAACGGTAGCGCCCAATCGGCTAAGGCAAAGGCTTAACAATCGGGTCTATAATGCCCTGCAAAAGAATTTTTTAATTCTTGAACAACATTTATAAAAATTGTCAATTTTGGAAAACTAATTTGTTAAGCTTCATATTAAGACGCACAGAGCCGTCATATTAAGGCGCTCCTTCCTAAAGATTAAATAGTGACGTCTGTGAATGCGGCCGTTAGTGCATATCTGGGAATAGGGCCCTCTTTCTATTTCCATATCGCTTAGAGTAAAGTAATGGTACACATTGAATGTCTACCTTTCATATACTTTAATCTATACTTACAGTTAAGAAGTCTACCCAAGTTTTGTACTCAGAGTCATCCACCCTCGAACGACGGCCTCGTGATACGAGAAAGCTTCAGCCCCGGGTCTAACGTCAGACTGCCGGCTCGTGATCTCTTGTACAAATCATGAATGTATTCCTTATCGTGAGTAAATGGAGTCAGTTAAAAAGCAATAAACGCGGTTTAATATAAAAGAATGCCGCAAGAAACTGCCACAAAAGACGTAATTTTCCTTTTCATCCGCAATCCAGTTCGTGCGTTTGTTCGTATCATTTATATTCCACTACAGTAATATTAATGTTAACTGAATGTTGTGATAAATTATTCAATCAAGATCAACCAGATTCCATCATTATCTCGGAATGATCGTCAAACTTGATTAGGTACATGTTAAAGTCCAAATAAAGACTTATCTGTGTGCAACAATTAACAGCGTACGTTCAGTTCGCTTGCTTAACTTTTTCTTACTTATTTGAAGGAAACGGTTTTTGACAGATAGGCTTTGCAAACTCAAGTACCCACAGGCACTTTCCCTAAACAGATCGATGTCTTGCCTCTACACTCTACAACGATTATATCTGTTGGTATACTCGTAGTATTGCTGAGACTCGCTGTTGGAGGCCGAAGTACGAAGTTCACCTGGCAATTCAATAGCTAATAAAGTCGTTCGTAACAAAAGAAAGAAAGATTTACCTTCAAAAATAAACAAAATAGGTTTATCAAGCCTTTTCATTATTTAGACGTAAGATCGAAGAAATAAAAAGAAGATTATTTTCGATGTTTTTTTTTTGTTGTTTCAACAGTTGAAAATAAACAATTAACTTGTTACGAATATCTTCCTTTTAGTAACCTCGAAGTCCATCTATCTAAGTTTTAAACAGCGTGATGAGCGGTAAGACACAGGTAACTGTTTTTATTGAAAAAAACTAAGTATTATTGTATTAATAATAAAGCAATATTTTGAAAATGATCAGTTGGCAAAATAAGTCCGTCCATAAATAACATGCGGGAAGTTAGAACCACTGCTCGTGTAAATGAAAACAAACCTAAGTTGGAACTGTTCCTAGTTCAGCGCTTCCATCCAGTGCCCACGTTACTAGAACTCATTTTAAAACTTTAATTATCTGATGCTTTAGTAGGAAACTCTAGAGTAAGGATGTAACTTGTGCAATGAACGGATATTAAAAACGATTATCTGAATTTTGTATTGTAGAAAGTGATTATCCGGTACTTTAAATCTTCTTTGTCCAAGTGATGTGCAAGTATTAAGTCGTGACTTAGTTGCAACGGATGTCACATCTTGATGATGTGATTGAAGATCGAACCAAATAAAGGCCAATATAAAACCACAACGTACAATAACATATTGAAGACTGAAGAAATAATTTAAAGCTCAATAAATTTTTTTGCGTACAGGACACTTAGGTTCTTTTGGTTTTAATTTATGCTTACCAACCGGTAACCACGAAATACTCACAAGGTTTATTATTAATTATTTATAATACTTATATTTGTATTCAATGTTGTTCACTAATGAAATAAAATCCTTGATATGAACTAAGTGATAGGAAATGAAAATCTGCAAATTCAGTAGAAACATTTTCTTTTTTTTTGGTCTCCTCCACGGGAAGGGCAGGAGGATAAAAAATGCTCTGACGCATACTCTGGCGCGCACGATCCAGGTTATGTGGGACTCTTCCCGACGCCTACCAGAACCACTAACCACTAAAAAACCCCCTGTCGGCTCGTGCAATTTTTTGCCACTCAGCCTTCATCTGAGCGACGGCCAATTGGACAAAGAGGCCGCGCTAGCGGGGCCAAGAAGGGGCACCCGCTGGGATTTACATAGCACTTAAGGTGCTCAAAGCACTGAAGGTTAATACATAGCACTGAAGGTGCTTAAAATGAAAAGTAAATAATTAAAAACATTAAAAATTGAAAAATAAAATTGCATTAATTCGGATTTACGTTAGAATTAGAATTACCGTTAGAATTAGAATTTGCGGCCTGAAGGGCTTCGAGAGCTAAAGTTAACTGCGTGGGTTCGCCAGTGTACGCGTTTCTCGGTCTAGCGACTTTGAATTTCGAATCTAACACAGGAGCAGTATATGAGACTGAATCTCGAACAAGATGATTGGGGTGGGTTTCGGCGCGTTTGAAGAACGATTCTGAGTGTTTTGAGGTGCTGTTGAACTGTAGGTAGTTCAAGATCTCTGTGCAGGTCCGCGTTACGCACGTACCAAGGTGCGTTTGTGGCCCTGCGGCAGAAGAGATTTTGAACTACCTGCAGTTTATACAGGACGGAGGGTTGGGCGTGGGCAAAGACTGGCGAGGCATATGACATGACGGGTCTAACGCAGACCTTATAAAGCGTACGTTTATTTCTGAAAGACATTTCACTTTTTCTACCTAACATACTATATAGGCGGCTTAAGTAAAAACGCGCGAGTTTCGTTACTCTATCGACGTGTGGCTTGAAAGAAAGCATCTGATCTAAAGCGACGCCTAAGTATTTAATACTGCGCTTCCAGGGGATGGCAATGCCTAACAGTCGAATGTGGGGATCGTTGTAGCGATTACGGAGTTTGTAGTCGAATTGAATAGCAGAACTCTTTTCTGGGTTGACATCGATACGCCATTTTTGAAACCAAACACCGAGGGCGTTTATGGCATTTTGGAGTCTGTTGATGTTATTCGGGACCACGTGGCCTTTAGTGTAAAGGGCGGTGTCGTCTGCAAAGAGGGCGAGTTCTACGCCTTTCGGCGGGATGGGGATGTCGTTAGTGTACACGGTGTACAGCAGAGGGGCGAGGATCAGTCCTTGCGGGACTCCAGCCTTTATGGGACGAGGCGCGGAGAGCGTGCCTTCATATTTAAATCGAAACGTACGGTATTTGAGAAACGACGCGATTAATCTGACTAGGCGATCCGGTCAGCCTATTTTGTAGAGTTTATAAACGAGACCGCTGTGCCAGACTTTGTCGAAAGCCTTGGCTACGTCAAAGAAAACCGCGACTGTTTTATTACGACGCGGATAGAAGCCTTCGAGTATGTACTCGACGATTCGATGGACTTGCTGAGGGCAGGAGTGCTTAGCGCGAAAGCCGAACTGGTGGGGAATAATGAGAGGATCGCCATCCGTTGGAAACAGATGGTTCCGCATTCGAGAGAGTATGGCTCTCTCGACAAATTTAGGCATTGCCTTAAGGAGGCTGATGGGTATGTGATTAGCCGGGACATTCAGAGGTTTACCCGGCTTGGGAATGCCTATGACTGTCGTTTCTTTCCAAGCTTTGGGAAAGTAGCTAAGGTCAAAGCAGGCATTGAATATAACAGCTAACAAGGTAAGCACCTGTTGAGGTAGGTGCTTAAGTGCGTGGTTGGAAATACCATCCGCACCCGGAGCCTTTTTGGACTTTTGATTTCTAATGAGAAGCAAGATTTCATCGTTAGAGACTTTAACAGGGTCAGTGGTGATGGGGAGAGAGTCCCTGCGGAGAACTTCGTCCTCCACCGCTTTGATGTGAGAGGAATTCGCAGGTTGCGTGCTGGGCGAGCATTGAGAAGCAACGCTGTCAGCGAAGCATTCGGCTTTCTCTTCGACTTCGAAGGCAGTAGTGAGAGGGACGAGTGAGAGGAGGAACGTGAGAGGCAGTGTCTAAGCGTAAGGCTCGGGCCATTCGATAATACGCTTGGTGGGACGGGGAGATATTCGCCATGAGATCGTTCATCTGAGCGTCTCGGAGTTCTGCGAGGCAAGTCCTAACTTTACGTTGAAGCTGATTCGTAGCTGTTCTGTAGGCGGGGTAGAAACATTATCTAGTTAGGTTTTTTATGCATAAGATGGTATCGACACTGGTGGACAGTGAAACTGTTGCGTGAATGAAATAACGCCGTAATACTGCCGACCGAGCACACACTTCACAGGCCCTGCCCAGCCGCGGGTGGCTCAGTAGAAATGCTGATTTATTCTCTCATTATGATAACAACTGCAGTTACATAACACCAATTTGCAACTTGTTGTAGATAGCTGACATCTGCATGCTGTCTTTCATTCAGTATGAGTTATCCGAAACGTAGATCCGGATAACCGTGTGTAATTGACAGCGCCACGCGCGTTGAACTCGGCGAGCAAACATCTGTGCGAGCGTATCGCGGATCCTTTGTTTTTCTTTCATTTTAGTTTACTACAAAAGTTACTAGTTAGTAGTTAGATTTTAACTGTTTTTAATTAGATCTAGATAAGGCCACATTGAGTAGGCAGGTATATAATTTAAGAAACTTTTGAAACGTCTACTGAATAAAAAAACTTCGACAAAGGAATAACAAAAAAAATTTTTTTGTTTCTGATACAAAATAAACTTACTAGCAGCGGCTATTTAGATAATAAGTAGTAATTTATTATTATTTAGTTGCCAGTTTTATCTAAAAAAGTAAACAAACTCGAGCATAACTACTTCTGAAGAACCTAATATTTTTGTAACAGGTTTTTGTAATAGGAATTTCCATCACATATCACACTCATGACCTGTACATTAGTACTTTAAAATATTTGTTATAGGTACCTTAAACTTTACCTTAAACTGCACTCGCGTGCAGCAAAATCGACTCAGTTTACAAAATGGAATAAAAGTCTGTTTATTTTACACTGACTTAAATTATTAAAATATAAAATATATTTTTGAAAGTCTATTTCATAAGCTTTAAAATGATACCCTAATTTTAAGAATCTGCTGTAGAATTTCAGAATTAATCAAATTTGAATGAACCAAAAATTTAATTGATGAAAATAACCATAGCCATAATTGAAATTAAATAAAAATAAAATGTTATGAAAATTAAAAAATATATGTATTTAATCAATATTTAGTGTTGCCCCGTGGCCCTAATAACAGCTCGAAGGCGTGTTCTCATCGACCTGATAAGCTTCTTTGTGGGAGGGCTTCCCACTCGTCTTCCAGCGCTGTCTTCAGCTCCGTGAGGCTTGCAGGCGCTGGATTTCTTGCCCGTACCCTTCGTTTCAGCGCATCCAATACGTGTTCTATCTGAGCTAAGTGGTGGCCAGTCCATGGTCTGAATACCAACTTCGTCCAGGAACTAACTAGTGACTCGTGCTGTATGACACCGGGCATTGTCGTGCATTAGGAGGAAATCATGCTTTATTAAGCCTTCATAAGGTACGACATAATCCAGAAGAATGTCTTCCACGTATCGATCGGCAGTCGGGCCACCTCCACGGCCTCCGCCAGGGAAAACAAGGTCTGTGTCTCCTTCCATTGAAATGCCTGCCGACGTCATACTCGAACCACCATCATAGGACACTGTTTCAGCGAAACAGCATTGCAAAAATCGCTAGCCCGGAGGCCTGTAGACTCGTGCTCTTCTGTCACTGTCATGTAGACAAACTCTGGACTCGTCGGTAAACAGAACCGATCGCCATTGCTCAGCGCTGCAACGCTGCAACGTGTTCGCGAGCAAATGCAAGGCGAGCCTGTCAGTGACCTGTGGTCAATTTGGGACCTCTGGCAGGTCGTTTTGGAGTCAGGTTAGCATCTCTTATGTATCTTCTAACCGTCCCTTGACTAACAGCTACTTCTCGTACTCTCTCAGCCACTGCTGGACTGCTACACCGATGAGGTGGCGATTTCTGAGACTTGTAAGACGATAAAACAATCGGCTGTCTCAGAAGTATGCTGGCGCCGACTGGATCTTGGCCTCCTTGAGTATGAACTGGTCTCTTGGAATCTTCTGTATACCTTGGATACAGCAGATTGGCTCATATTTACCTGACGAGCGATTTCTCGCTGGCTACAGCTCTGTTGCAGCAAAAGTACAACTTGAGCTGGTTCTTGTGGTCTTGTGTCCATAGTAGATGTAAATTGGCGATCGTACCTTGCGGAGATGTGTACAGGTCAACTTTTGATAAGCGACTGATAAGGGTGCATTTTTTTTGTTCCCCTCCACGGGAAGGGCAGGTTTACCCACTTAAAAAACCCTCTGTCGGCTCGTGCAATTTTTTACCACTCAGCCTTCATCTGAGCGACGGCCAATTGGAGAAAGAGGCCGCGCTAGCGGGACCCAGAAGGGGTCACCCACTGGGATTTACATAGCACTGAAGGTGAATTCATAGCACTGAAGGTGCTCAAAATTGCAAAGAGAAGTTGAATTACATTACATCAAAAGAAGTTAAGTTAATTCGGATTTACGTTAGAATTAGAATTTACGTTAGAATTAGAATTTGCGGCCAAAAGGGCTTCGAGATCGGCTAACAGTCTGGTGGAAGAGTACGCTTGCGCATTCCTAGGCCTAGCGACTTTGAACTTCGAATCTAAGACAGGAGTAGTATATGAGACTGAATCTCGAACTAGAGGATTGGGATGGGTTTCGGAGCGTTTGAAGAACGCTTCAGAGAGTGTTTTGAGGTGTTGTTGTACTGTGGGCAGTTCAAGATCTCTGTGCAAGTCCGCGTTACGCACGTACCATGGTGCGTTTGTGGCCCTGCGGCATAAGAGATTTTGAACCACCTGCAGTTGGAGCAGGAGGGAGGGTTTGGCGTTGGCAAAAATTGGCAAGGCATATGTCATGACGGGTCTAACGCAGACCTTATAAAGTGTACGTTTGTTGCTAAAAGACATTTTACTTCTCCTACCATGCACCTAACATGCTCTTGAGGCTGCCTAAGTAGTGACGGGCGAGTTTCGAAACTCTTTCGACGTGTGGCTTGAAAGAGAGCGTCGGATCTAAGGTGACGCCTAAGTATTTAGTACTGCGCGTCCAGGGGATGGGAATGACTAACATTCGAACGTGGGGATCGCCAGCGGGACGACGGCGTTTGTGGTCGAAGAGCATCGCAGAACTCTTTTCAGGGTTCACATCGATGCGCCATTTTTGAAACCATAGACCGAGGGCATTTACGGCCTTTTAGAGTCTGGTGACGAGCTGCGGAATACTGCGACCTTTGGTGTAAAGTGCGGTGTCGTCGGCAAAGAGGGCGAGTTCGACTTTCGGCGGGATGGGAATGTCGTTGGTGTACACGGTGTACAACAGAGGGGCGAGGACTGAGCCTTGAGGGACTCTAGCCTTTATGGGACGAGGCGCAGAAAGCGTGCCTTCATGTTTAAATCGAAACGTACGGTCTTTGAGAAACGACGCGCTTAACCTGACTAGGCGATCCAGTAAGCCTATTTTGTAGTGTTTATAAACGAGACCGCTGTGCCAGACTTTATCGAAAGCCTTGGCTACGTCAAAGAAAACCGTGACTGTTTTATAATGACGCGGATAGAAAGTATGTACTCGACGATTCGATGGGCTTGCTGAGTGCAGGAGTGCTCAGCGCGAAAGCTGAACTGATCGGGAATAATAAGGGGATCGCCATCCGTTGGAAACAGATGGTTGTGAGGCTGATGGGTCTGTGATTAGCCGGGATATTCAGAGGTTTACCCGGCTTGGGAATGCCTATGACTGTCGCTTCTTTCCAAGCTTTTGGAAAGTAGCTATGGTCGAAGCAGGCATTGAAAATGATAGCTAACAAGGTAAGATAAGGGTGCAATGCTTCCAATGTTTATATAGGGGGTTGCCAAGCGCAACTCGTGGCCCCTACGTTTATGCCACAATTTTTTAAAAAGGACTGTACATATTAATATGATAAAGATGTTGATTTAAAGCTTATAAAATAGGCTTTCAAAAAATATATATATATTTCGTGTAATTTTTGTAAGTAATGTAAAAAAACACACTTTTAGTCCATTTTGTACACTGAGTCGATTTAGCTGCACGCGAGTGTACTTACCTCAGAGCACCAACAGCCGCCAACCCAACAGATTGAGTGTATTTAACAAATCAAACCAAACCAAAGGGCACAGAATCAACCGGAGTGTAATTTGCGAATTCCCAACTAGCCTGTAACGAGAGCTATAAATTGCTCCGTCAGATCGTTTACACTATTGTTTCAGGAGAACTACAGTTTGATTCTAGCTTTTATTTATGTTGAAGAATGTTCAGGAAATGTTTCGCTACCCCTAACATAGATCAATGAAACATCAAAATGCATTCCGATGGTACTCTGGTATATATTCATGGACATTCTGCCACACGATTACATGACGGCCTCGTGTCGTCTTGGTTTTGAAACTATATATAACAATATATCAATATCTTTGTCATTCTTATTTTCTTAGATTGTTACTATAAATACACACATTCTTGGCAGCACTGAGTATAAACACGACAACCAAATCCAAACCAAGCAAGAAAAACAACAACTGAGAATTAACAAAACATAAAACACTAACAAAACAAATCGTCGCAAAAGGCCGCATATCTCATCTCGCTTAATTTACTTTAATATATTCGATAAAGTATGAATCTTCATTAGCAGCGCTTCGCTATGCAAATTGCGATTTCCTGGGGTCCGCGCCGCGAGGACAGGGACAGCGTCTCGGTGCCTGCTTAGTGCCATACAGAGAGAAGTTTCCGAGATTTAAAAGTTATTTCTTACGTTTTTTTTTATGAAAAAGAGAGAAGATAAGCTTTCGGAGTGGCTACTGTCTAATAACGGTACGTTTAAATCTAGTGTATTACGTTAAAACTTGACACCGCTTGTGTTGAAAATAGATAGGCGTTTTGAGTAGATTAGCCGGTATTGGCATTTAACTAAATTTAATAAATAATTTTAATAAATATCTTTTATAGACTGGTCTATTCTGCCATCAATCGACGTCGACGGGTCGATTGGTGTGGTTATACCCTTAATAATCACTGGAGGTATATCAGCCTCTCCCAACTCAGGGGTGGTGTCAGACAATTGTAGGCCATCACGCCTACTGCGGGTTGGCAGACTACACATACCTTCATATAAATGTATAGGTGTATGGGATTATTTTACTACTATTATAAACTCAGGGGTGACTTCAGACAATTACAGGCCATCACGCTTACTGCGACGTCGACCGGTCGACGTCGCCTGTGCTATTCTGCCGTCGATCGGTCGACGTCGATCGATTGGTGTGGTAGAAACCGTCGATCGACGTCGACTGTTCTATTCTGCCATCGATTGGTGTGGTAATGATAAACCCTTATGATCCTCTAAGATGCAGGTTTATAAATAAATGGAATTCAAAACCAATGTGAACTTGAACTTCGAACGTTATGTTCATACCATATGAGATGTCCCAAACTTCGGAGCCTGGCACGCGTCCGCCACGCAAGCTTCAGTTTCGCTACGACTTTGTAACTTACTTAAGGCGTTCACGTTGTTCATTAACTTACTTAATAAGGAACATACTTAAAATTTCGCTTAAAACTTCATGTCTTGTGCATGTAACTTAGAGTGAATTTATTTTAATACTTGTCTACCTTTAAGATAAGACTCGTTGTAACGTTGTAGAGGTGTTCAGAGTAGCAAAGTTGATTGTTGTGAAAGGCTTTTTTTAAGATCAAACTTGAGTTTTTGAACAAATAAGTCGCGAATAAAGTAAAGTCTTGTTTAGCTTTAGTTTAGGTTTCTTATTCAATTCAGAAGAAGAGCCCAGACTTTAGAGGTCCTGCGTTCAAATCAATTGATCTTTAAAAAAGCCTTTCACGACAATCAACTTTGCTACTCTGAACACCTCTACAACGTTACAACGAGTCTTATCTTAAAGGTAGACAAGTATTAAAATAAATTCACTTTTACAAACTCCGAGGACTTTCAAAAAATACATTTGACACTTATAGTTGTCTGACAAAATAGTTGAAAATATTTCTACTCTTTATAAAGCACTTGCCCTGCCGTCTTCAAGTTTCATATGTTTCATAGTCTTCGTCTCCAACGCTTCTATAGCAGGTTAGCGCAATGTACTCCACAGTACACGGGATTCATTTCATTGACGCAATGAAAGACACATCACAACTCTGCGTCAATTACCTCACGTTTGTTAAATAAATAGCCTGCTATTCCATTGAGCGCCGCCATTGAAGCTTAATTACATCCACGCCACTACTCCGCTAACCCGCTGGAGTTTAAAAGCTTAGTGTGGCAACGAGCGGGCGCGGCCTCCGGATATTACCCACATTTGCATACAAACCTGACTTCGGCCGTACTAATGGACAGTCGCGCGCGTATAGATGCTTGTCAAGAGACGAGGAAGTACAGTCCTGCTAAAAACTTATTTTTGAATGTTAATGTGTGTCCCAATTGGGGCGGTGGAGGTTGGTATGAATATATTTGTTTGAATAGTCATTCATTGACTACTGAATAAATCTTCAAGTGTAACTGTTATTTGCCTCATTTGAACAGTGCAGGCTTTGTCCCCGCATTATGTACTACACAAAGTAGTTAGATCGCCATTCGTGTAAAGCTTTATTATACAAGCTGTAATATTTGCTGTAATTATATCCAAAAACACAAATGTATTAAAGCTGTAGTAAAGCTATATCAAAATATATTTTCTAAAATTATTGCTAGGTTATAGGATATCATCAATCACATAAGTAGTTGTAATTATCACCTTTATGCAGATGATACGCAATTGTATACATCTTTTAAAACTGATAAAGTTAGTGACGCTGTGCATAAAATTAATAATGACTTAAATAAAGTAGCTGATTAGTCAAATCGTAATGGCTTAGTTTTTAATCCTAATAAATAAAAGCTTATGATACTGGGTACTAAGAAACAAATTGTTAAAGTTAGGGCTCAAAATCCATCAGTAAGCTTTGGCGGTCAAACAATTCAATGAAGCGAACAAGAATGAACAATAACTGAAGCGCGTAATTTGGGGATCATGATGGATTGCGGTTTAAAGTTCGAAAAGCATGTTCAAGAAGTAGTAAGATCCGCATTTTTTAGATTGAAGGTCCTTTATAGCATCAGAGAATTAATTTCGACAGTCCTTAGAGTTCTTTTATGCGAAGCTCTTGTGTAATCTAAATTAAATTATTGATCACGTATTGATCTTCATTTTGCTACAATCGCACATCAGGTTGTAACTAAAGAATTACCTAAGTACCTCCGTGATAAGTTGTACTGGTCGGCTAATGACAATAACACTGCATCTGCTTATTTGATTAAAAATCAGCAGCACAGAACTTCCGCGTTTAGAGGTAGTTTCCGCTACTTGACCACAAAGTGCTGGAACAACCTTCCACCACCACTGCGGCATCCATTGTCAAAGGAAGTTTTTAAAAGAAAATATAAAGTTATATTGTTTCATAAACAATTCGAATTTTGTGGTCAAATGGTTGACGCCAGTGCATAGTAAGGTTTAGGTGGGTGCTTAAAGTTATATGTATTTAGTATATAGATTTTTATTTTTTGTTTTTGGTTTAGGTCTTGCCTTTTTTTTTACCTCATACGTGTATTCTATATATTCGCTTATTTATATAATATAAACCTAAAATATAATATTTTAGCATATTTACGGGGTTTTGTTTATTTATTTAGGTATATACAAACACACACACCACACACACACAACCACACCACACACACACATACAAACACACACACACACCACACACACACGCTGTTTACTTTCTTTATGAGTAGAATTTAGGCTACACTGAAAACCAGTGTCTTCATGTCTGGTGTCACCAGGACCTTTACTGAGCTGTGGCCTTTTGTTTGCTGCAGTGCCTGCAAAATTGATTTGGAAGTATTTTTAGAAGTATTGTTAATTTATGTTCGTAATATGTTTAAGATTAGTTTTTCTTTTTTTTTTCCTTCCAAATTTCTGTTTTTGTTTTTTTTATGTTTTTTGTGTTCATAAGTTTATGCACTGTATGTAAATAATAAACTTTTATTCATTTCATTAATTCATTCATTCTATAGATACCTACCCAAGTTGTCATATAACAGCGGAGCATATGACAATCTAAGGTTCTCAAAGAGAGAAACGCGCAAGTGCACCGGCGCATTGTCATGCAAAAGCAGCACACCAGGGCCAGATTTAGAGGTCTGGAGGCCCTCGGGCAACAAGGGAGTGGAGGCCTCTAATTAATTTTCATATAAAATTAAAAAAAGATTTAATACGAAACAAATTAAAATTAGGATAGATAATTTTTATTAAAAAGATTAAAATATAGAATTAACATATATGAATATAGTTATATACGAAAATTATCCGAAATTAAATTATAGCGGTAGCGAATGGAAACTTGCGAGCGTTTTTCGAGGAATAATCGTTGATGACTACACTGAACGCACCTCCGGAGTAGATCGCATTTTATACTGAGTAGGGACATCATCGATAGATGGTTTTGTCCTTTTGTAGTTTGAAACGTATTTATTTTTTATAAACAATCAAAATGAAGTAAAACATTCATGTAATTTCACTGTTTGGTATACGACGAGTACGTAATTTTAATGAGTCTAATAGCTGCATAGCACATTCAAGAAGCATATTTAGATCACGTAATATCTTATTTGTCACAGTGCTCTAAAATGTCGTTTCAAAAGATGGTTAATAGAGTGGTTTCTGGACCCGATAATTCATCTTTTCTAAAAGGTTTTTCTTACAATGCCAAGTAATAATTACAAAACACAATAATAACAAAAAACACTTTTTAGTTAGAGACGAAAAACTAAGATGGAATATTGAAATGTGAATTGTTTTAAATAAAAAGACTTCAAAAAGAATTGTGTTTTGTAATTATTACTTGTGTTCACATTTAGTCGTACGATGCTGCATGTATTCGGTAGTTAAATACACTTAATGAACTTACTAACTTAATGAAAATATGGGAAAACAAGTTATTGTGATAATAACTTATCGCTCATCGAAAAATATTGTCGAGGTTTATTCTGAAATCAAAGAAACTCTTACCAGCATATTATCTTCAGATACGGCATTGTTAGAAAAACCTTTTAGAAAAGATGAATTATCGGGTCCAGAAACCACTCTATTAACCATCTTTTGAAACGACATTTTAGAGCACTGTGACAAATAAGATATTACGTGATCTAAATATGCTTCTGAATCTGCTATGCAGCTATTAGACTCATTAAAATTACGTACTCGTCGTATACCAAACAGTGAAATTACATGAATGTTTTACTTCATTTTGAATGTTTATAAAAAATAAATACGTTTCAAACTACAAAAGGACAAAACCATCTATCGATGATGTCCCTACTCAGTATAAAATGCGATCTACTCCGGAGGTGCGTTCAGTGTAGTCATCAACGATTATTCCTCGAAAAACGCTCGCAAGTTTCCATTCGCTACCGCTATAATTTAATTTCGGATAATTTTCGTATATAACTATATTCATATATGTTAATTCTATATTTTAATCTTTTTAATAAAAATTATCTATTCTAATTTTAATTTGTTTCGTATTAAATCTTTTTTTAATTTTATATGAAAATTAATTAGAGGCCTCCACTCCTTTGTTGCCCGAGGGCCTCCAGACCTCTAAATCTGGCCCTGGTGTGCTGCTTTTGCATGACAATGCGCCGGTGCACTTGCGTCAATGCTGAAAAGAGACGGTTATGTAAATTTACATAGTTGGGAACTAGAAAATCCCCATCTTATGCGTGAAAACAGGTCACAGTACCAATTTAAAATAAATATTTGGACTGAAATTTTAAATGGTATGGTAATTGGCCCATTTGAATTACCGGGGAATTTGACGGGGCAATGTTATTTGGAGTTTCTTCAAAACGATCTCACCAATTTATTACAAGAGGTTCCCCAGGAGCTGGGGCAATCGTATTGGCTGCAAAATGTCGATTGTCCTGCGCATTATGCTGTTCCAGCTCGTGCATATTTAAACAGCAGATACCCAAATAGGTGGATCGGACGTCTTGGGCCAAATTTGTGGCCTCCACGTTCACCGGATCTAAATCCATTGGATTTTTTTACTGGGGCTGCCTCAAAGAGTAAGTATATCGTATACAGGAAGTTAAAGTAATCTTTGGACGAACTTCGCAGTCGTGTCAGAGCAGCCGCATCAAAAATAAGCGAGCGACGGTACACTAGACAGCTCAGAAGAGCATTTATCCGAAGATGTAGGGCATGCATAAGAGTGGGAGGCGAACAATTTGAACATTTACTGTAAATTAATGTAAAATAAATTATTTTAAATATTAAATGTTGTTTTTTATTAATCACCAATGATCAGACACAATTCGAAAAAAAATTCCCATATTACAAATTTGGTTATTTAGTCAAATTTTCTCCTTTTCTACATTAATGGCAATAAGTCACTATTTATGAAAGATACATTTATGAATTGTACCATTATAAAATCTACTTGAAACAGACATTATTTTAAAATTCTTGGCCACCCATGTATTTATAAATTTTTTTCATACCCAAGAGGTTTGAACTTTGCTTAAAAAATATTTTATGCATATTTTTCAAAAATAAATTACTTTGCGTATTTCTTAAAAAAAAACTGCGTAAGCTTTTCATACTATTTACTTTTGATCTATCAGCACAGATAGTCTATAATATTAAAACAACAAAAAAACTAATAGAAATCATTCATTTCTGGTCATAGTTTTTAAGACAGTAAAATAATATTGAAAAAAAAGACTTTTCATTAAAAAAGAAATATCAGAGGTACATACTTATGATAAATTATTTTTCGTACTTTTTTCAGAACGGCCATAAGTTGTACTATTAGACGTTTCAAGGTTATCCATTCATTACCGGACACCCTGTATATGAAACGGAGCATTAGGCAAATAAAATTATTTTGTAAAGCTATTTAAATTTAAATTTATGTTTCTCATATTATAACTTGATTTCAACTCGATTTTTACTTGAATTCGATTCTTGATTTCATCCGAATTACCGTTGACTATAGGCAAATTTTACGGCATTATGAATTTAGGTATTAGTAGGTATGTACCAAACAAAAAAGTTACTCAGACATACGTCTACCCATCTTGGTACACTAATACTTTTATTAAATTAATACGAGAAAAATTAAATACCACAGACTTTGGAAGAAGTATAAAAATCCTTTGGAAAACCCATCTATTGTAAAATTGAGACGTAGAAAATAAAACATTAGAACCTGACTTCTATGCTTCCTATATAAAACATTCAGAAGAAAAAATTAAAAACCTCTCCTAAGCAGTTGTGGTCATACATAAAACCGAAGAGAGGTAACAGTTCAAATTATCCTAATGAAATGCACGATCATGATGTAATTTATTCTAATGAACTTGACATATGCAATGCTTTTAATAATTTCGTTTGTACAAATTTTAATCCTCCAACACACAATAACTTAAGTGTTCAAACTGCTCAACGAACGGTAGCCTTTGATGTGTACCTACTTGATAGGTATTGCAGGGTCAAGTGATCAGGTCTCTTCAATGATATTATTTATTGTTTAAATAATGAATATCTCTTCGTATGAATACGTATCTTTATCATTGAATTACAAGAAAAAATTACAATAGGAACGTGTAGATGTTTAAGTTATTAGAACGAGTGTGTCTTGAAGTTGTTAGGAGCGAAGTTAGCTGCACGTTGCGTCATCGGCTGGTATTCCCCACTCAATGTGATTAAAAACATTATTTTAGGTCCTTACATATGAAATTGGCGTTTTGTCGAACTGGCCACTATGATCTGTATTATCTCCTCTTTGGTTAAGAATTCGAAAACCGTAATTCATTTGTTTTTTCCTCTTTTGGTGTTTTTTTGCGTCACTTAGTTTACAAAATGGGAAACTGAAAATATCACGTTATTTACGAGTACGAGTTCCACCGTGGCACCAGTGCTGCAGAAACGGCTCGAAGTATTAATGCTGTGTATAGCGGCGGTGTCGCAAAAGAAAACACAGTGCGTTTTTGGTTCCAACATTTTCGTTCTGTAAATTTCGACCTGCAAAACAAGCCCCGTGGACGGCCGGAGATCAAAGTTGATAATGAAGACTTGAAGGCTATTGTGGAAGCGGATCCATCGCAAACCACGTCCGAGTTAGCTGTAGGCTGCGGTGTTAGTGACAAAACTGTTTTATCCACTTGAAGCAAATTGGGAAGGTGAAAAAGCTTGAGAGTTGGGTACCTCATAAATCGAGTGCAGCAAACCGACAAACGCTCGTCTACTGCTGCGTTACATTACTCAACCGGCACAATATCGTGGAAAATGGATCCTGTACGACAATTGCAAAACTCATCGCAACAGTTGAACCCTGGCGAACCAGCCAAATGCCGCCCCAAGCGAAAATTGACTCAAAAAAATTACTTGTGAGCGTTTGGTGGACTAGTGCCGGTGTCGTTCACTACAGCTTTCTTAAATCTGGCCAGACGATTACGGCAGATGTCTATTGTCAGCAACTGCAAACCATGATGGAAAAGCTAGCTGCTAAACATCCGAGGCTGGTCAATCGCTCTGGGCCACTGCTGCTTCAGGACAACGCTAGACCACACACTGCACAACAGACGGCTACCAAATTAGAGGAGCTTCAATTGGAATGTCTAAGACATCCACCGTACTCCCCGGACCCACTCCAACAGATTTCCATTTCTTTTCTATTTTTGGATAACTCCTTGCAAGGGAAAATTCCAACTCCGATGGAGCGCCTTCAAAGATTTTTATTTTAGTCCGAATGGTTTTTTTTGTAAAGGGATCAATGAACTACCGATGAGATGGCAAAAGTGCATAGATAGCAATGGTAGATACTTTGATTAAGTAAATATATTATATTTTTTTTAAATTGACTTTATGTTCCTCCCTTACAAAACGCCAATTTCATATGTAATGATCTAATATTACGCCGATTTTCGCAGCGTGCTCGAGTATAGCTGTATCATAAGGAATCCACATTATGTTACTTACGCCCAAGATATATAAAATATTCAATTTGAATGCCTTAAAGCCCTAAACTATCGCACTCAAATGAAAAAAGGCAATTATTAAGTGTTGTGTCGTAATCACAGCATTCAACCATTAAAAGATAAACGAACTCTCCAACAACTCTTATTTCTTCACGATATCTGCAACAACCGTATCGACAGTTCTGAACTACTACCTCGCTTGCCTTGCAATTAAGAACACCTAAAAGGCGCAGGCGACACTTTTCAAATTCCAAATTTCTCTCTGTCTCTATTTCAAATTCCATTCAGCAATAGTAATTATGCAAAAAAATCTGTAATTTCTCCTATACTAAACTGTTATAATAAACAATTTCAATGTCTTGATATTTTCCAATTGTCTAAACAAACAAACAATTATTAATAAGTAAAGTTGTACTCCTTTTTGAAACCAGTTTTAATCTACTCGTAACAGTATAGATAAAAAATTGTGAACCTGTCATTGGCAGTATGTACCTACTCATTTAAATCAATTGTCATATTTCAAAGTGCTGTTGGTTCTGTAATAAATAAATAATAAATTTTTGTTTAAATATTTTACATAAGTAGTGATATTTGATAGGTTGAAACGATTTTTCATGTGACATCATTTACAATTCTTGAACGGCCAAGAAGTTCACCAGACCTTCATCCAATCAATAACGATGTGGGCTATTGTAAAAGTTAAATAGTTACAGACATTACATTGATTGAGGCTGCTATCCTGACGTGGTCTCAAGAGCATAAAGTATCAGAGGATAGGTAAAAAGTTACAAAGCCAAAGAAAGTTGCAATTTCTTCTTGTTTTTTAAAGAAGCCACTGTGGTCCTTTCTCCTTTTTGTCTGCTCTATAAAGCAAAGTTGTTTTCTTTTCCACAGAACTGGCTTGTGTTCATAATCATTCGCAAATTATGTGAGTAGCATTTATTGAGGAACCCTCCAAATAATATAAGGAATATATTCTTGCGAAATTTTAACACGAAACTAAATAGTTGGATTGTTAAAATCATACTCAATACATTATTATATACTGACAAAAGCAAAAAATTTTACAGCCTCTAAAAAATGATACAGGCAAGGATCTAGCCTATAGCCTGTAGTCCTGGAACCTTCAAGAGTAAAGTGAGTAGGTGCCTCTTACGCGCGTATACACGGTTTACATGCGACATCGAGTAAAAACAGGCAAGGATATGTGTGTTGGCGCGCAGGTCGGTGCCTAAACACACTCGAGATAACTATTGCGAACATGGTATTTGTGGTACTATTTATTTATTTATGAAAATGATCTCAGTAATAGTCATTTAGAAATAGAAATGAAACAAGAAATGAAACTTATAAATATTGTTTATTATTGATCCTCCATGAAACTGACAACTCAAAACATACTTCGACACAACCAAAAACTTACGATTAAAAAACCACAAAGTCTATACAATTCGTTAGCTACGGCGCCCAAGTGGAAGCTGCAACAATTCTGTAGCACATTACCGTATAAGTTAAACATATAGAGCGACGTCATTCAAGTACAAAACATACGTAAACCAAGTTATACCGAGAGTGGGACGAGAGGCTCGGTTTCAGTGAAAGATCAAACTTTTCTAGTATCACACGTTAGTGAAACTTTACTCATTGCAGAACACAACTGCGAATAAAACATGAGATAAATTTAAAACTTATGGTACATATTATAAAGTTTACATTCATCCGTAATTTCTCGTCTAGTCTTGTATTCTGCAACCAGAAAAGGTCCAGCTCTCAAGATAAATTAGAGGCCTTTATTTGCTTCTTGTTTGCACAATTAAAGACAATTAACAAGACAAGGTTATATAAACCAATGAGGAGTTAAGATGTTCCTGCGTCCTATTTCTTGTGGGATTGTGTCATTTACACCATGTCATTGGCACTATACAGGCGTTTTCTTTTATGTATACACATAAGTAAATGTTGTTTAAAAATTGATTCGGTCAAGATGGATGATGCCAAATCATTTAATTCAAAATTGTATTCGTAAAGTTGTCGTCGATATTGCGCAGCAGCACGCACAGGACTTTATTTACTAGTATTGATATTTTATAAAAAGCTACGAAGCGTCCATTTACGAGCAGAATCGAGGGTTTCACAAATACAACTTTAATTGATTTTACTAAATTATAGTTATTTTTGTTTGTTAGCGAACTATCGACTTGAGATTGCTATAACTAAATGCAAATGCTTAGTGTAAGGCAAAATAATAAATGTTATATTGTTTTTTTCAATTAGCACCCAGCTAGTGCTAGAATGCAATTATATCGGCGCAGCGGTTAACTATTATATTAATTATGCCCAAGATTACGACCAGTACATTAAAGTGAAAAATACCTTATGCATTCTTAATTAACAAGTTTTTAAGTTTCCTATTAGCTACCCCCGTTCCTAGCAAAAAGAGAGCTGTAATTAATTACATTAGTACGGAATTATCACATTATTGATTAGTTTTACTGAGCAAATGTTAGTTTATAAAAAATCCCGAGCGTTTATACATTTTAGCTATGTTTACCGCCCAATGTGTTCATATATTAAAATAATGAATCCAAAGGATCCATTCAGACGGAGTGAACATATTCAAATAAATATATTAAGGAATAAATAAATGTTACTATGATAAATAAAACTATGATAATCTCTGCGTTTTAAGGCAGCCTACGTAAACAAACCCTTCTCTTAATTTAAAGTGTAGATCCCAGCGAGCATCTCGAGCTACACGCAAGAACGCGTATTCAATGTACTTCTTTTTAGTTTTTAGCATCATAATGTGACTTGATTATAAAAGGGACACATCATTTAATCAAATCGATGGACGTATTTTGATTAATAAATTACTTGCAAATTAGTTTCGAAACGTTCTATTTTGTTTTATAACAACGATCTAAACAACAAGCGCAAGAGCTATTGAAACCTTCTAGATACAATTTTCATTAAAGGAAAAACAATGTACAACTGCATAGCTTTAGACAATGTTCTATTTTAAGATTATAATTTATTAAATTTGATAATATTTAAAATAGAATTGATCGAAATTTTATTTTTTCGACACTAAAAAGATCATGAAAAGAATTATCCAACCACAATTATCCAATGCATTTCCTTACTCAAGATGCTCATCCGTACCTACACTATTTATTGACACGGAAATGAAAGAAATTAAGAACACAAGTATGAACACGTACGAACAAAACGAATGTCTCACAAGTCGATAGTTGGGCAACACAACACGACGCGATCGCGAAGGTCTACGCGACGTAGTTGTATTGGTTGGGGTTGTCCTTGTCGCGCTCCATGTAGTCGCGGTCGATGAGGGACTCGATGCGCTTCTTCAGGTCCGCCGGCTGCCGACGGGGAAACCAAGATGATTAGATGGGCTTTTTGCAAAAAATGCAGGAGCTTTCAAATTACATGGACAAGTTAATCAGGAGACTGAATAAAGCCGGCCCGAGAACATAAACACCTCGCAATTTTGCGTAAAACGTAAAAAACTAGTGTCTCGTTAAAACAACAAAACCAAGTCTTGATTTAAAAAATATGCATTCAAATGCCATCATTGATTGCTGTAAGGTGTAATCGTGGTGAAATTGAATTTGAATTTTACTACTTTACTGAATTTTACAATTTGAATTGAAAGTTACTAGTTTGCATATATAGCTGCACTCGGAAAGTTTTGAGAAAAAAATTATAAATGTTATATTACATCTTTTCAAAGACATCTGCACGTCGTCTATACAATATACGATGACCGGTCGTGGTGGAGCAAAAGGCCTCGGAGTCCCGTGTTCAGTCACTTGTTGCTCGCAGCAGCAAAAACTTCTGGCAAGCATTTGGTGGTGTACCACTTTTCATTTATGCTACTTTGTTTTCTTAAGGGAAATGATACTAAAGGTTAAGGAGAAAAAACTGGCGATCAATATTTCTCCAGCGCTTTACGAGTTTTACTTTCGTAGGCGTTGGTTCGTCCTGAAACAGAAATACTGTTGACTGGCGCTTCGTTTCTGGATCATATTGATAAATCCAAGATTCTGATAGGGAGGGAGCCACTCCACGCGCGGATGCTTCTGAGCATCGGTATGGTTGTGGGGTAACTCAGCGCGAAACAATCTTCGTTACGCAAAGGTGGTTGTGAAGAATATCATGAACACTTCCCGATCCCGAAGGTTCTCTCGAAGGAATAATCACGAAGATTTTTCCGGACTAGTGGTAGAGTCATGTTTTATTTGACGTCAATAAGAACAAGTAATTGTCAATGTTGAGAAATAAATATTTCATTTCGTTTAATTTCATCCAATCTTCAGATTGTGCTGAATCTCTTTGCATGTAATTCGCCGGTTTTATTGTGGTTATAATGTTTCTACTTGTAGCACGTTTTCTTCCCTAACAGCAGTCAAAGGACGAGCACTTCTTTCTTCACCCTTCAAATTGAAGCGACCGCAGTTAAGCTCGTTATACAAGTGGCACTTTGGAACAAATATATTTTTTACTTTTAAATACTTAATCGAATTTTTTGTATGTATATTTCCATACATAAAACATTTTTCTCGCAAAACTTTCTGAGTGGCCTGGCAGTGTGCACAATGAACGTCTGACGGTACAGCGTTGCGATAGAGAAGACAATCGTGGGAGAGTTGTTTTATTTTAATTCTCAGGCTTTACAAAATTCGATCAATCGCCCGATCAACATGCATACCGTACATGTATAAAATATTACATGTAAATTTTGTTGATCTACAAAACTTTAAAAAAATTTGTTAAACAATTTTATTTTCCATTTCAAGTTGTGGTTAATTTGAACTACTTAAATATACTGACGGCTTATGACTCACGTTTAAGCGTAGAAACGGTCCGTCTAGTGGAGCTCACCCCCTGAAGAACAGATCCATAAGGGCTCGAAACTAGTCATCAGTTATACGTGAGTAAATAGCCGTTAGTATATTTATAATTCAAAAAGACTCACAAATCTTTCAAAGAATAATTAATCAATACATAACCGTGGCAAATACAACCAAAGCGCAAAACTTTCACACACCTTAACGGGGAACTTCAATTGGTTGTAAAGCTCGGAGATGAGCAGGTTGTGGGAGAGGCTCTTCCTCATCTTCATGACGCGCACGATAGCCGCGTCGATCTGGTACTGCCGGTCTTGGAACACGCGCTCTTCTGTCGCCTTTTGTTCCTCCGACTGCAACAGTAAGGAAATGTATTGGTAAGGATCTGAATTGGCCTACTTAGCAATTTAATTGTTAATGTTCTTGTTCATTTTTAAATATTTCCTTCAGTGTCGTACCTATACATATTAATAAATATAAAATACAAAGTAAGTCATAAAATTATATATTATAGATTGGTTGAGCCGCATACAAATATAAAATTGATAAATTTATTAATTTACACATTTCATATGTTTGTGGCGAAGTCTAATAATTTTCTTGTCGAATTCACTGATCTGTAAGGACTCAGTTTGCGTTTCGGGACGCTAGATGGCGTTACATGGTTCGCCAGAAGTGCAATCTATGGCTCGTCTTACGCACGCTGCTCTTGTGTGCGTGATTTTATGTGTATGTGAACTTTTTGCGAGTCACGTCTTTGAAGGACAGTCATAATTTGTCCGTGTGGTTGAGCGCTGGTCAAGGACGCCGACCTTCGCCCCCTCACTCCGCTATAATATGTTTCTTGGTTGTGTGAACGATACGTTGTGGCTTAAGATTTAGTATAAACAGTGTACAATAAGTGCAAGGTTTTGGAGAAGCTGTACCCGCAATAGCTGCAGTGACGCCTAGAAAGTTCTGGAAGCCGACCAAACGCATGTCCTTTGAGAGACACCCTGGATCCACCAGGTTAGTGATTAGGCTAAGGGAATGATTCTGACGCCCACAAACATCTAAGCACAACCTTCTGAACATAAATTATTTGTTGACGCCCACGCCCGAGTTACGCGAAACGCGGTGAAGTGGCTATTTACACGCTGCTTCACCATATTATTTGGTCCTTAGGAGTCTGGATATTTGTTCCAGTAGTTTCATAATTAAATTAAAATTGAAATAGTTCCATTTACCCAAAAAATTCGCATTATTTTTGCATATTTTTTCGACTTGTACAACTAGTTATCTTGTCACTTCACCTTCCGCCATATTGTTAGAATATATCGAAATAAATTAAAAATGGCTCGAAATAAAGTATTAATGAATCTTAGTATGTTTGATGCTAAAAAAGAACTAATTTTCGATGATAATGAATGATGATTGATAATGAATCGTATTTATGAGTTGTCAAAGAATATTTCAAATTTTCAGTCTAGAAAGAACGAACAGTTTTTAATTGAGTCTGAAACAATTGACGAACTTCGGTTAGAATTTCAACATTTGGTAGATAAAATCATTGAGATTGAATTAACTATAAAACCAGATGTTCCTCCTAATTTTCAGTGTTTAGAGTCATTTGACGATTTGTATATTCGAGTCAAAAGAATACGTAATAAGATATGTTGTAGTGATAATTCGTGTAATTTGCCGACGAACCCGGCCAGTAGTACAGGTGCAATAATGAAATTACCGCCTATTGAACTTCCTAGCTTCGATGGAAAGACGGAGAATTGGCCTGTCTTTTATGAATCTTTTAAAACTAATATTCACAACAACAACCAACTGTCTGACTCGCAACGTATACAGTATTTAATGCGTAAATTAACCGACTCCGCCTTAAAGTTAACCGCAGGTACTATACCTACTGGAGATACCTACTCCATAATTTGGAATTCACTTGTTAAAAAATACCAAGATAAACGTTCGCTAGGTACCCACTATTTAAATAATGTTTTAGAATTAAAGGGCTGTTCCCATAACGCACATAGCTTAAATTATTTTATTGAAAAATTTTCCGATTCGCTTGCAGCTTTAAATTTACTAGATATTCCAGATTTGACGGATTTTATTTTATTATACTATGCTTTAAGAAAAATAGATGCCCAAACTGCACAATCATTTGAATTGTCAGTTCGCGAAGTTGAAATTCCTTCTTCAAACGATTTTATTAATTTTGTTCAAGACCAAGTTAAAATATTGGAACGCTCAGATAAATTGAATAGTTCGGGTACAGGTATTGGCAAGATTGGGAACAAACCTGCCGCCACTACGTCTCGTGGTCGTACGAGTACCTAGAAGTCGTTCGTCGTGAGCCACCAGTATGTACCCTCGCCCGCTCTGACCTACCCGCCGCCGCATAATAGTTGTGTTTTATGTTTCGATAATAAACACACTAAACTTTATAATTGTTTAAAATTTAAAAACTTGCCGTCTGCAAATGAACGTTATAATTTTATAAAATCTAAACACGGATGCGTAAATTGTTTGGGTGTTATGCATTCTATATCACGCTGTAAGTCGTCATCTGTTTGCGAGTTATGTAAACGGCGACATCATACGCTTTTACATTTTAATAACAATAATAAGAATAAATATAATATGGCGAATGAGCCTACCGCCCCTTGTAGTAATTTAAGTATTCATGAAAATTTATTGGTTCAAAACAATAGGAGTTTATTGCAAGATAGTTCAACGTCGCCCGCTCCTGTCAATAACTTTGCTTCGACCGCTACTGCAGCGCCCCCTGCCGGTATAATTAGGCGTGACTTACACGAATTACGCGATGCACCCTTAGGTATTCAACCGTCGGTGTCATTGACTTCGGAAGGAAATCCGAATTCCACGATTTTATTGTCGACAGCACAAGTACTCGCGAGGTCACAGGGGAGACCGGGGCAAGTTGTGATTGGGTGTTTAATTGATAACGGTTCTCAAAATAATTTAATTACATCTGATTGCTGTCGTAAACTTAATTTACCTATTGTGCCATTACAGAATTCAATTGTTAGAGGTGTTGGTTTTTCATCACGCCCTATTCATGGCTACGTTTATTTAGATATTGAATCTCGCTTATACCCTTGTTATAAATATAAAATACACGCTTTAGTTGTCGATTGTATAACTGATAAGTTAACTTCTCACTTTATTAAAGTAGAGAATGATTTAGTTGGACTTAATAATTTACCGCTCGCCGATTTAAGCTGGAATATTCCAGGTAATATTGATGTCATATTGGGTGCACAATTATTCCCATATATCTATTTTGGGAATAAGATTAATTTAGGACCTCGTGCCCCACCCGCTTTATCAACCGCATTTGGTTATGTTTTAATGGGTGACGACCCTAAATGAGGAATAAATATAAACGCTTCTTTTAAAAATATTAATATCGCTTCTATTAATAATCAAAACGCTATTTTAACTAATGAAAACGCTCCAACAAATTATTGTCCTGATGATGTTACCGCACCATACATTTCTTTTTTGACATGAGGGTAGTTACCAAGTTAGCACTTAATTCATTAGCTCTGCATATTTATTTCTGTTAAATTAGTTAATAACAGATAATTAGTCACTTTTTACATGCAATTATATGAAACCTAAGAAGTACTACTCGCCTGCAGTGAAAATTCTCCTTTGTTTCTTCTCCTTCACCGTGACACAAACATCACAAAATGACCACTGAGCACACAAAGGGTTAAGTCCATTTTAGGCCGTCAGTAAGCTTTTTGTTTCAGCACTTAATGAACGAATGGAATGCACGATAATTCGTATCATTTATGTAAATGATTATTTAAAAAATTATCAAAACTAAAATATTTCCCAATTAAATTATCTCAATTAATAAGAAACTAAACGTGAGGAGTCTCCGTACAATAGCTGCGCAACGTTGGGGTTACCGATTCAATGCAAAAGAAGTTTTGCTGGTGGCTTATTCTAAAGATAAAGGCATAAAGCTTTTCATAAACAGTAAAGTAAACCTATAAAGTATGCATTTAAAACTAAATAAATAAAATCAAAAACATATTACAAACTTAATTCATTGTAAGTGTTAAGTTCATTGTATAATCTTGCAAAGCATTATTTCGATTGAAACTATAACTTTTTGTGAGTTTTGTTTTTTTTTAGTTCGGGATCCCTATTACCAAACTTCAAAATTCAAATACGTCAATCCAATATTCGCTGTTATTTTGCAACAAGTGGATGTGCTCGTTCGGTTTTCCTTTTTTTTTACTTTTTTCTTCCCATGTTATTTCCTTTTTGATTTTCCTTTATATTAGAACTTATTTTATCATAAAATAAACTAAATTATCCAAAAAACTCTCCTGTGTTAGACAATAAGAACTCAAGCTGAAAACAAGCTTCATAAGCGCGAAAGGTTAAACTTGTTTGCGTCTATTGAAGTTGCACGGGGCTAGCATATAATTAGCCGAGAAGGTGTCTAAACGCGACATACACTCGCTTCGGGTCGAGGGATAATGTGGCTCAGTAGCGTCAGTTTCTCGTATTCTGAGACCTCCTCGAATTGTCGCGCGTACAGACCTCTCCCTTCAAAAGCCTTTAGGTTAGTCTAATGTATAAATGTGTTTCCTATCTATATTCTAATTAAGATTTTGGACACGTGACTCTAGTGTTGTACGTAAGATTTCCTTTGACTTCGTTAGTTAATTTAAATACCAAAAACAAAAAAGTTAGTTTAAAAACCTTTTAAATATGGTTTATGACTGTATAGTCAATCTATTAAAAATAATCATGACGGTATTATATGCTGAAACATCATCGGCCGACGGCTCAAACACTATGAACTTAAGCCTTTACAAGAAAGCATCAACGACATGGCCAGGATGTTCGAGGCGAAAATGGCAGAATTCCAGGCTGAGCTGACCCAGGTGGCTTCTTCATCACGTAAGACTCCTACTATTGCCGCACTTAATACCGAATTCCAGTCATTTAAAGTCTTTGTTTGCAATGGTCTCTCTCTGTTGCGCGCCGAGGTCAACGCGTTACGAAATAACATAGATCGTATTGAGATGCACTTCCGAAGCGGAATGCTGCTTGTGCATGGTAATCCCGAAGAAACCGGCGAAGACACATGCAGCAAGGTGATATCCAACTTGTCTGGTAAATGTAAAGTACCGTCTCTCACTGCCAATAGCATCGCCGCAAGTTATCGGTTGGGAAAACTCCTACGCACAAATAGCAAACCGCGGCCAATTGTAGTCAAATTCAACAATTTGCCTGTGCGTACGGCGTTGTGGAAAAATAAGGTCGCACTTAAAGGTACTACAATAACCTTATCCGAGTTTTTAACGAAGCAGCGGCACGAAGTTTTCATGGCGGCTCGTCAAAAGTTTGGAATCACAAACTGCTGGACACAGGATGGCACCATTAACATCAAGACTCCTGACGGTAAAAAGTACAAAGTTGTATCTATGGTTGAACTCTCTGCCGTATCTTCGTAATTTAGTTCACTGAAATGTCTATTAAGTTTAATGTAACCTTTTATTGTGTTTGTTTTTTTTATATAATTTTTCAAGTTTAATAGTGAATCGTCACGCTCCACACGCACGACACCATATTTTGTGTACCGTTATCGAATCTATTTTATTATTTTGTTTAATTAACTAATGCGCAGCGACACTAATCATGCGTCGGCCAGGTGAATTTCGACTAGTTAGTTCCATGCGCAGCGCCCGAACATTCCTGTTTTTTGCTTGTTATTGTTCACCCGTGCATCGGACAATTGTTATGGTTGCCTCCTGACTTTCAAAAGTATTATTAACATTCTATTTAACTTAACCTATATTTTTAAATTGTATTTTTTTAAGTAATTTTTAAATTTTTTTTAATGAGAAATTTTATAGAAAATAATTTAGTCTTGCGAGTATTTTTAATACTAGTACTTCTTGGTTAGTGTATTTCAAGAATTTTAAATGTTTATTGGTTAGTTTTCCGCCGGTTTTTTTTTTCTTTTGTGTTAATGTGATTTATTTTTAATGCGATTTACTTTTTCACTGCTGGCGTGTTGACTACTTGATTATTATTATTTTTATATTTAAGTACATTCATTTTACATTTTTATCTTTTTTTTATTTATCTATTTTAATTTCATAAATTTACTTATATGTTGAAAACGATATACGATGCTGACGATAACTTTTCAGATGATGGCTCTGGATTTTATAGTGCTTCATCCTCATCCAATAGCAGTGATCACAGTACGACCGAGTACTATGCTCGGTCATCCTCAGCTGGAATCAACCTTTTTGTCTTTTCCTAAAAACTAATGCGCAAAGCATTCCCGCGCATTACTCGGATCTTTTAATGACCTTTTCCAACATCGCTTTAACACATGCTATTCTTGTATCGGAGTCATTCTTAAAACCTTGTCTCTCTTCTTCCTCCGTCTCTCTACCCGGATTTCACCTTATTCGTAATGACAGAACTGGCAAGGGCGGCGGTGGAGTTGCCATATACCTTAGAAATAATTTTACTTTTAGAATTATCAGTAGGTACATCCCGTCTCAGTACCCTGAGGCTTCTGAGCACCTTTTTATTGAAATTGTCTTCGGTCATATTAAGGTTCTTCTAGGAGTTTTTTACAGCCCAAACCTCCACATTGATTACTTCAGCTCTTTCGAGTCGGTATTGGAGGCACTGGTTCGAACGGTTGATCATGCCATAATAATGGGTGACTTTAATACGTGCCTCCTTAAAAATGACTATCGCTCCGAAAAACTGCGCTTGATCGTTGAGTCCACGAACCTTAATATTCTGCCACAAACCGAGACACATAATTTTCCAAATTGCCAGCCGTCCTTGTTAGACCTTGCCATCGTATCCTCTGTCGATCATGTTAGTGTCCATGGACAGCTATCCGCTGATGCCTTTTCATACCATGACCTTATCTTCCTTTCCTATAAAATCCGTGTCCCCAAACCTAAGCCCCGAGTAGTCTTACAGCGAAGCTTTAACGGCATTGACAGGCAAAAGTTTCTGACTGACCTTGGCAGTATTAACTGGGATGCAGTGTTTGATGCTCCTACTATTGATTCGAAGCTGGACATTTTCAATAACCTCCTAACCCAACTTTATGATATTCACGCTCCGCTTCGGCCAGTTCGGCTCAAACATCTCCCCGCACCTTGGCTCACTAGTGACATTAACTGCGACTGCGAAGGTGAAATATAAACACTATCCCATGCAAGAAAACCACGACCGTTACAGGAAACTACGTAACCACTGTAGCAGGATGTGTAGAGACGCTCAACGTCGTCCTAAACACAGTTCTGTAGCGAATGGTAACCCTAGCAAAGTGTGGTCGTTCTTGAAAACTTTGGGTATAGGTAAAACTTATATTCATTAACTTCCTGACACCCTTACTCTCTTGTAAATACCATTTGTATGCCGACGACCTGCAAATTTATACCCAAGGCACCGTCAATGAGGTTGATGACCTAATTGGGAGCAATTAACAATGACCTTGCTGTTATCACTAACTGGAGTCTATCCCATGGTCTTACAATTAACCCCGATAAGTCGCAGGCTATCGTTATGGGTGGTGCTAGGCAGGTTGCGTCACTCAAGCAATCGTCAAGTATCGTCAAGAACCTCGGTATCCTCTTTGATGAAACTCTTTCCTGGTCGGCGCACATAGTAGTAGTAGTGAAGTAAGCAGAAAAGTTTTTGCTGCATCGGAATCCCTAAGAAGATGGAGAAACCTGCTTCCTCTCAAGACCAAGGTCGAACTTGCGCAATCACTTCTCCTTCCGATTCTGGACTATGCTGATGTCTGCCTCATTGACCTCAATGAAGATTTGCTCAGCAAACTCCAGCGTATGCAGAACCTTTGCATTCGGTTCATCTTCGGCTTGCGCAAGTTTGATCATGTGTTGCTTCATCACGCAAGCTTAACTGGCTTCCAATTAAGCTGCGTCGCGAGGAACACGTTCTCACTCTTCTTTATAAAATACTCTTTGACCCTCGTACCCCTATTTACCTTAAAGAGCGTTTTAAATTACTTGGCTCAAGCCATAGCCTCTGCCTCCGATCAGGAACAGATAACTTGCTGGAGACTCCTCTGACTCGGTCTGGATACTATCATGAGTCCTTTACTGTAAAACCTTTGGAATCAACTGCCGTCTCATATACGACACTCCAAATCTAATGCCATTTTTAAAGCTAATCTACACAATTACCTTTTGGAAAAATAGTAGTTTGCACGTGTTCATACATAATGTAATTATAATATTAGGTCTTTACCTATGAAATTGCCGTTTTTCACGAAATAAATGAAGCGTAATTTTTTTATATATTTTTTATTTCTATTAATCAAAATAATCACCCATGCAATCAATGCATCTTTGCCAAAGCATTGGTAGCTTATTGATGCCTTTCTTGAAGAAATCAGCTGGTTGGGAGGCAACAAATTCTTCAAAGGCATTTTGTACTGCCTCTCGGGTATTGAATTTTTTTCCCGCCAAGAAGTTATCCAAATTCTGGAAAAAGTAGAAGTCTGTAGGCGCAAGGTCTGGTGAGTACGGCGGATGACGGAGAACTTCCAACCCCAACTCTTGTAGCTTGGAGACCGTCTGCTGTGCAGTATGAGGTCGCGCGTTGTCGTGCAGGAGCAGTGGAGCCGAACGATTGACCAAAGCTGGTTGGAGACGTGCGAGCTTCTCCATCATTGTGTTCAGTTCTTCACAGTACACATCTGCAGTAATGCTTGTCCCGTTTGGCAAGAAGCTGTGATGAATTACACCCGCGTTAGACCACCAAACAGTGACCATCACTTTTCTAGGGGTAAGTTTTCGTTTAGGGCATTGTTTGGGTGCTGAACCAGGGTCTAACCAACTTGCTGAGCGCTTACGATTGTCAAACAGGATCCATTTCTCGTCACAAGTAACAATGCGGTTCAGAATTCCTTCATTTGTATGCCTGCTGAGCAGTGCAAGGCACGTCTCCACGCGTACTTCGCGCTGGCGGTCATTGAGTTCGTGGGGTACCCATTTGTCAAGCTTTTTTACCTTGCCAATTTGACGCAAATGGACCAATATTGTTTTGATGCTAACATCGAAAGCTGCTGCTAATTCAGCCGTGGATTGAGTTTCATCAGCTTCCACAATTGCCTTTAATTCGTCATTGTCGACCAAAGTTTTCGGACGACCACGGGGTTCATTTTTCAGGTCAAAATTACCAGAACGGAAGCGGGTAAACCAATAACGGGTGGTGCGTTCGTTTGTAGTGTTCGCTCCGTAAACGTCGTTGATGTTGCGTGCCGCTTGTGCCGCTTTGCTGCCACGACGGTACTCATACTCCATAATTACTCGAATTTTTAACTTATCCATGATGACGAAAAATGTTCGAATGCGTTGAAAACAAAACACTAACTATAAAACAAATGACAATTTTTGAAAAAGAATTCCATGTTTGTCAAATAAAATTAATTTGAAATTAGAATTATCAGTAAAAAAAAAAATATTTTCATTTGAAATGGCCAGTACGGCAAAACGGCAGTTTCATAGGTAAAGACCTATTATATATGAATATATATAAGTATTTTTTTTATATTCGTATGTATTTTGGTATTTATGCATATTTAAAAAATAAATTATTTAATTTTTTTTCTTATTGGCACACTACCCCCCCCTATTCTTCTTGATTTCCGTCAACACAAAGGTTGTCTGGAAGAGATCGCTGCTAGCGATAAGGCCGCCTTTGCCCACCCTAGTTTAATGTTTATTTTTACAAATTTTACATTCAAGTTTGTGAGCAATAAAGTGTTTTTATTATTATTTTATTATTCTGCCGCCGCCATTTATTGTAATAATAATTTAAATTTGTCATTTTCCGCATTAGTTTTGAATGAGTTAGTTCAAAAATTTTGGCAACTTGAAGAATTACCGCAATCTGAATTTTTATCGCCTGAGGAAACAGAATGTGAGAACTTGTTTGCTTCTTCCGTCACTCGCGATGATTCCGGCCGCTTTACCGTCGCGTTTCCTTTCTGCAAGGACCCGGCCGAGATCGGCAGCTCGCGCTGTGTTGCTCTGCGCCGATTTATGGCGTTAGACAGGAAACTTCTTGCAGATTCTCAGCTGCGGGAGAGTTATAATAGTGATCAAAGACTATATTGATAATGGTCATTTGAGTCCTGTCATGGAACGTGATATTACTTCCGAGGTTTATTATATACCGCATCACGCAGTGGTACGACCTGATAAGCCGATGCCGCGCGTATAGTACATGACGCTAGCGCGAAGACGCATACAGGGCTGTCGTTAAATGACGTTCTTCACGTTGGCCCTAACTTACAGGCCGACTTGTTTCTTCTGCTTTTAGGTTTGAGATTATTTCAAGTTGCTATGAATGCTGACATAAAGCAAATGTACTTGCGTATTGGTGTAATTGAAGAACACCGTAAATACCTTCGATTATTATTCCGCTTTCATGAGAATGAAGATATTCGCACATTTGAATTCCGTCGCGTCCCCTTTGGGCTTAAGTCTTGTCCTTTCTTGGCTATGCGTACAGTGCGCCAGTTGGCACTGGATATGAGTTCCCAGTTTCCCGAGGCCGCTAAGATATCAGAAGGCTCCTTGTATGCAGACGATTTAGTTTATTCCGCCCCTAATGAAGTAACTGCAAGAAATTTGGCGCAAGAACTGAAGAAAGAACTAACACTTGTTTTAAATGAAATCCGCATCATCCAACACCAATTATGGCAGACCTTCCCGCATGTCGTGTCTCTGAGGCAAAGGCATTTGTCCACACCGGTGTCGATTACGCTGGTCCTATCCGTATCTTTCACGTCGTAGGGGTCAGCATGCACAGAAAGCATACATCTGCTTGTTTGTATGTTTAGTGACAAAGGCAATTCATATTGAGTTGGTATCAGATTTGACGTCAGATGCATTCTTGGCTGCTTTTAAACGTTTTATTCCTCGCCGCGGACCTGTGTCTTGTTTATATTCCGATAATGGAACGAATTTCGTTGGCGCTAAGGCACAGTTGGACGAGTTGTACAATTTGCCCATAAAATTCGAATTTAAAACATCGCTTTCTCATGAGCTTACAGCTCACAGAATTGACTGGAAATTGATTCCGCCTAGATCTCCACACTTTGGCGCTATGTGGAAATCTAACATAAAAAGTGTAAATCGCATTTATATCGTGTCATTGGCACACAACTTCTTTCATACGAAGAATTACAAACAGTTTTAACCCAGAGTGTATTTTAAATTCACGCCCGCTTAATGTCAAATAATGTTAAATAATCCTCAGATCCACATCCCGAGATAATCACTCCCGCTCATTTTCTTATGTCAACACCGCTTAAATACTTACCCGCTGCTGATCTTTCCGATCAGCCAAATATTAGTTTAGCTCAACGCAAAAATTTGCTTGATAGTCAATTGCAATCTTTCTGGAAGAAATGGCACCTAGAGTATCTGCATACCTTGCAGGTTAGACAGAAATGGACTACTCCTGATAAACCAGTTCAAATTAGTACTGTCGTGCTTGTTGGACAAGACGATTCTCCGCGTTTGTACTGGCCATTAGGTATTATTACTGAGGTTTTTCCCTGCACTGGCAAGGTAGTTCGTGTTGCAAAGGTTAAAACTAGATTTGGCTCTTTTAAACGCCCCGTAGTAAAACTTTACCCTATTCCAACGCAATAATTCTATAATTATAATATAAATTGAACGCTTAATATTTAGTTTATTGTTTCCGTTTAGTAATAAAACGTACCGCTTAAATGTATAAATAAAATCGCATATTTATTTTATTCAACTCTCTGAGGGAACTATAAGATACTTAGTTGTACTCATTTGAATTAAGTTTGATCTTTTGAAAGATTTCCGACCTTTCAAGGCGGGGAGCATGGTTGAGCCGCATACAAATATAAAATTGATAAATTTATTAACACATTTCATATGTTTGTGGCGCCGTCTAATTATTTTCTTGCCGAATTCACTGATCTGTAAGGACTCAGTTTGCGTTTCGGGACGCTAGATGGCGTTATATGGTTCGCTAGAAGTGCAACTTATGGTTCGTCTTACGCACGCTGCTCTTGTGTGCGTGATTTTATGTGTGTGTGAACTTTTTGCGAGTCGCATCTTTGAAGGACAGTCATAATTTGTCCGTGTGGTTGAGCGCTGGTCAAGGACGCCGACCTTCGCCCCCTCACTCCGCTATAATATGTTTCTTGGTTGTGTGAACGATACATTGTGGCTTAAGATTTAGTATAAACAGTGTACAATAAGTGCAAGGTTTTGGAGATGCTGTACCCGCAATAGCTGCAGTGACGCCTAGAAAGTTCTGGAAGCCGACCAAACGCATGTCCTTTGAGAGACACCCTGGATCCACCAGGTTAGTGATTAGGCTAAGGGAATGATTCTGACGCCCACAGACATCTAAGCACAACCTTCTGAACATAAATTATTTGTTGCCGCCCACGCCCGAGTTACGCGAAACGCGGTGAAGTGGCTATTTACACGCTGCTTCACCACAGATTTAAAACATCGGTACGTATGTTTGCATTAATATAAATTTAAAATTTATACATATCACACACACGCACATAATCATAGCAGATTTTCTTTTACTAAAGCTAGGTTCATAGCACAAGTGACCTTTAAAAGAATAATAAGTGCCGATCGGCCTGTTGTTATCGATAGGTACATGTTATAAACCGAATATTACATCTTTTACCATTCCTGTAACTTAAAGTTCGTCTTAACTTTAGTTAAAATGTAAATGTTAGTCAGTTAAAATGTCTTATCTAATCACTGTACATTTGTATAACACTGAAATTGACAGCACTATGTTAAACAACTAGCCGACTGCATGAAATGACGCGACAAGCTTACCGTCTCCTTCATCTGGATCTGGTTGATCTTGATGCGGAACAGCTTGTTGGTGAACTCCTGGTTGTAGGTGAAGGCGTCGCCGTCGGCCACCTCGCGGCCGCGCGGCGCCTTTCCCAGCACACGCGCCTTGCCGCACGCCAGCGACTGCAGCGTGCGCCGCAGCTCACCGTCCTGCGTGCGTGCCGGAATTTACGCACCATATTTGTTACATTTTGAGGAGAACTCTTCTTAACTCTTATTATAAATAGAAAGAGTTTAACACATTTTTAACGAGATAACTCAAAAAAAAATTTACAATAACAAAAAGTGTATAATATATCACATTCGTTGCATTTTGATCAATACAAAACCTTATTCAATACAATTTTTATACTCTTTAAAATTTAATAATAAAAAACTTGGATTTAATACGAAAGGATGTCTCCTTTTGTTTTTCACTTAAAACGATTAATTTAACTACAAGTTTTCTGTTACAATTCTTTCAAAAACAATTTCAATAAGATTAGTGAACAATATCTCATTAATACAAAGATGACATAAAACCACATGCTTTTTTCTTCTTCTTTTCACCCGACGAGCGTCCACTGCAAGATCTCCACGCCACTCGATACACCGACAACTCAGTTAGCAACGTCTCGGGTCACAGGCAGTAATATAAGTGAAAGCCTCACCTCGATGTTGGTGGCCGTCTTGATCTCCTCCAGCGCCAGGTTGTCAGCGTCGTTGAACAGCAGCAGCACCAGCGCCTGGAACAGCGACACCTGCAGCTCTTTGTTGCCCTGCGGAGAAGAGCACCAGCGGTTAGAGGAGGGATAGACATATGTATATTATAAAGCTTAGGTAAATCAGTAAATAACTAATACTCAGAATAATCTTAACCTCTTGTTGAGATCAATATACAAGCACTTCACAAATTAAATAAGCGACGTCACAAACGCAGCACGGCGGGAACTTGAGTTGTCGTCATGTTTGTAGTTGTTTTATTGTTACTGGTCTTTGTTCATATTTGTGATTTTATAATATAAAATGTCGTACTCTCCATATTTAATTAGGTTTTGCTTGTCCTCGCGTAAATGCTCGTTACACGCCTACTTACTTTTCATTTATCATTTTCTCTTACTAATTATGCCGCTTACTATTTTAATAATAATTCATGCAAGAAATTCTTAATAACAAACTTAATATTTAAAATCGACATCTTTTATCTACCACTCCCTAAATTGAAATTATTATTGCACGAGTACAATTTAGTTAACCTATCTTTTAATGTAGAGTTAGCTTCTGCCCTCAATTTGTTTTCTATTTTTTTCTGAATTTTATATCGTAGTAATTTAAATTAATGGAGACTTCACTGGTCCTTGTACAATCTTATATGTTTATTGTAAGTAGATTAAGATAACTGTTTGTTTTTCTGATAAATAAATAATGTAAAAATTTATAAATCCCAACAGAAACTATTGAACTTTCTTATATTGTATTTCAAACCAAAAAATTCAAAATCCATTAGACAACACTTCAACATTCTATTAGTGACAACATTTTATTAGTGACTTTTGCGAATTTAAAATAAAGTAATATTAATTTTTATACATGGCAATGCATCCAAACGTTTTCCTTCATCCTTTTTTTAGGGGGGAAGACGGCTTTTGACAGTTCTTGTTCGCTCCACAAAAATTGAACTAGGAGCAGCCGTTCAGTAATAACTTTCGTGCAGTTATGTAAACGTGTAAACTGTCAATGTAAACAATCAAAATATAAAATATTTAGTGCACCTGCACTACCTTCATACTCTGTGTAAGTGATTTAGGCATATTTCTAAACAATAAGTGACAACAATTTTTAAGGTGCCAAATGCAGAGTCTTCGCTCACTTTAACACACAAATACCGTTAGGACTTGCAGACCCCACTGCAAATGCTGAAGCTAAGTTTCATTTACTTACTTCTTATCTATATACTCGAAGTATGACACAACATTAAAGACCGTTAAAACCAGGGGAAACCATGGCTGCTGTCGCGCACAAGCGTACTGCGCTCTGTAGTGTTGCGTCATACAAAAAATTGGAACTGGGCGCACTGTACCATGGGGAAGGAGGCGCGCAGCACGGTGTGGCCGAGGGCCGGCTGCCACTGCAGGCGGCGGCCCGAGTGCTTGGCGAGGTAGAACTTGGCGAAGTGGTCCTGCAGGCGCGCCAGCGGCGGCGGCAGGCGCGCGTCCATAGCGCCGCACGACGGCCAGAACCCAGCGGTGAGCACCTGCACCGACAGCTCCGTGGTCGTCCATTCCCCGGTGCCTACGCAGTGCTGGAATAGACGGAACAACTTGATAGAAACTACTTGGAGCGGTCTCATTTTGGGCAGACAGAGAGCAATGTAGTAACTTTTATTTAGAATTACTTTTAATTTTTGGTAAAATAGGAATATACAAAAAGTTTCTCGTAACGTGTCAAGCCGCTGCCAGGTGATCAGGTGATAGGGGACTACCTATCTTTTGTTCAAGTTTGGGAAGTTTCCGAGATGTAGTTAATTTTCTTTTTTTTTAGGATCGTAGGACGGAATGACATCATTTTTGTTTGGGTGACATATTTCTGCGCTCTTTTCTTTAACTGAGTTACCATGAATTGTAGTTTGAAAACTTTTTATTGAAGCTAAACAATTTAGATTTCAATAGAACTAAATGGAATTTACAATTATAAAATAAAAACTAAAAACTAACGAACAGTCCACTTGGAGTATTTTCAAAGTATTTATTTCCTATCCTGCAAGAATTCAAAAACGTAAAGAATCGCTAAATATTAAAAAACAAATAGCCTTTGAGAAACTTTACTCAATCAAAGGTATGTTCAGAACTATCAATTATAATTTTTAAACCTATCACACTAAAGACTACGTAAAACAAAACCAACTGCAGCCTGCCATAAGAACACCATATAAAAATTATCAAACAAATTGGAATATTTACTTACTGAAGTACCTAATTAAGTACCTCACAACATACATCACTCAAAAATAAAACAAAAACAACAGTACAGCCCTCACGGCGAGTGGCCGCTCGGCTTGTACCGCAACAAGCGAACATAGGTATCTTCTCGCGCGATAGTTTTATTTTTGCTATAACTGCTAAGATATTAATTTAAATTGTTTGGTATAAAAGGCAATTATACTGAGCATAAAATGCTTAAGGTAACTAACACATATTATAAGATAAGCATTAATATCGTATCCGTCTAACTAACTCTCCAATTACCACATTGTGTGTGAGCACTAGGAAGCTTCTCATTAAAGATGACATGCCATCACAGACTTTTCCGCTGAATTTTTTTCCTCAATTATCATCATATTTCCACCAATTTAAATTCACCAAAATGTTTAAAAATATACTCATAAATCTTCCCTCTTGAATCACTCCATCCATTGGAGTGATTCAAGAGATAAAAACCGTATGTAAATCCGTTTGGTATTATTTGAGTTTATTGCGTTCAGACGCGGACGCAGGACTTGTTTATAGTTTCTGCATACTTTTGACTTCCCTTTAATTAATGTTTTAATTCTGTATAGCTTAAATGTAGGTGACTGAGATCGAAAGTAAACTGCAACAGGTTTCATACTACATCTGCTTTTTTATGGATTTAATGCCCTAAGCCAAGCTTAGGTTACTAACGGAAAGTGAGGCAAAGGACTTGTTAAGACAGTGTTTGAAATGACGGAAGTATACAAACCATGGGGTTTTTCTACTTCTTGGATTCCTCAGTTTACTGTATGTTTCATTATTCTTAATTAAATTAATATTTTTGTAAATAACTACAAATTACGACCAACCTGTTTATATGTAATGTTAATATCCTTCGACAGTTCCATATCTTTGAACATGCCTTCTAGTTTACAGGTGAAGCCGCCTCCACACTCCTGCTTCAACTTGCTCAGCATTGACTTCTCCGCATCGATCGAGGCAGACTTGCCAACCAACAGTCTCTTCGCTAAATCTTTCTTATAGAATGCTTCAAAGACATCTTTGCCATGTATGAAACGGAAAAGAACCATGATCTTGTCAAGAAGTCGTTCTAATTCCTCCTCAGTGGCTTCTTTGTTGCCTGCTCTGAGTTTTAGGTCTACAAATTTAGCTGTAATTTAAAATAGAATGATTAACAAACAACAGTCAAAATACATAAATATTTGTAAAGAACAGAAGTGCTTATACATTTTACACTTTCAAAAAAAATTTTTAAATCTATATATTTATATATGTATCGAGTTTACTATTAACTTTTAACTTTTGACTGTGTAAATTAAGTACTATAACATTATTGTTTAAATCAAGTACCTAAAAGATAGAAGTTATTAATGTATCATGTTACAACCTAAAGCACTCAGATTACAAGCCTTATACATAGGAATTAAAACACCATCATTTCAAACCAGCTTAAACAAAAACAGCTTTTGTTTTGTTGTTTGATACTAGAGCTCCGTGCATAGCTTCACAGCGTAGCTGCAAAGCCCAGACACTATGGGATAAAATTGGGTATTTTTAATCCACTCAGTAGTTAAGACAAACTTTAATGGACAAAAAGGTTGTCCGACAGTGTCCCCATGATTAAATACAAATAACAAGACTTTTTTTGTTGGAACTCTTTATGAAAATAAAATTCTTGCTTTATAAAAAACATTGATAAAATATTTTATTACAATTCATACAATTAAATTGTAAAACATGAACTGTTTTTGATTTGATTTTAAATTAATTATATTTATCTAAAACTCGAAATATACTCCACCATATTTTATTCTATTCTGTAAATGCACTAATGATTTTGATGCCTTTTTAAAAATTGTTTCAACTACATTGAATGCTGATTTGGCCAGAGTCTGATGATGTCTCATAGTTGAAAGGTTCCATTTGTTAAAACATTATTATTACAAGCCTCATTTAACATGAAACTAAAACTGTCATGTGATTCAACAAAGCAGTATAAATTTCAATAATATTATGCTAATAATGTGGACTCACCAATAAGTTCAGCCGGCTTATTCTGCCTTTGATTAATAAAGTATTCGAATGCTTCTCTCATGGAATACAGGAACTTCTCGTTTCTCTGGAAGCAACTGTTGACGATGTGATCCAGCTGTTCTTTGAACTCCAGGAGTTCCGCCACCATGGTCTTGTCTCGTTCTGGTTCTATAACTATTGTGCGGCCTTTTTTCTGTAACAAAAGTTTATTTGGGATTACTATTACATAAAATAATATGCATAGCATTGTTGAATATGAATAATTTCGCAAATTTCAAAAAGACCTAATCCCTTTTTTTATTTATTTTCACTAGCATTCATAAACCTTATCAACAAAATTTTTAGGAAAAACAAGAACAGAAGCAAAGTTGACGGCCTGTTTGGTATGGAGGTAAGTAGCCTTGCCTTCCATGCCAGAGGTCCCGGGTTCGAATCCTGGTAGGAGTAGATATTATATTATATTTGCTCTCTAGTCATGGATGTGTATGTATTTTTATTTAAGTTTATTTCTAATATTTATATATTAAAAAAATATATATAAATGTGTGTTTATATATTTCTTAAGTTTATTTATCCGTTATCTAGTATCCATAACACAAGTTCTTAATGATACTTAATTTGGGCTAGATAATGTGGTGTGTCAGTTAGAAATATTTATTTATTATTTATTTTATTTAAAGTTTTTAGTGCAATATAAGTACAGGGTACTGTTTTCAACACTTTGTTATAGAAAGCAACAGTTATGTGTCTATTCAAGTATGAAGTTACCTTAATGTAAGCATTGAAATGGTTACAAAGCTCTACGAGTCCATCTTTGATCCTGCTTAGCAATGTGTACAGCGTTGTGAGGTCATTCAGCCGAGGCCCGTCCATGAGGGCCTCCAGTCCTTTGCTGAGGATACCTGTGAGGTGCTCCGACAGTAACTGTTTCTCTATTGTGTGAATTAGTTGCCATCTGTAATGTATTGCAGAATGTTAAAATATGAAGTTATAATGAAATTTCCTTAAGTTTTCATGATTTGACACACGAAACGAGAGAAAATGCTTACAAGTTACATAAAAACTCGTTTTATTAAATATAAAAAAGTTGGCAAACATAAATATCTACTGTATATTAGCCGCTGTAAAAAACGTGTGTTATAGGTTATCCTACAACTCACTGAAGGCTCACTTGTTAAATTTGATTAAACTTTCAAGAAAAAGATGTTTATGAAGGTTCTTTCTGGGTAGTTCACTCACAGTTGTATTATTTAGCTACAATAGAATTTAAATTTAAATCATTAACCCAAATTAGGAATGGGCAGTAGATATTACTAGATTAATTCGTAACTGTTTTCTCTATGTGGGAATAATTCTTAATAATTAGGACTAAAATTATTATTGGCAAATAATATTCTAGAAGTCAATACTTTGCATTCAAGTATAACAAGATTCAAAACAATTGTTATAATACTTAACAATCTGCTTAATTACAGTATACTATACATGATGCTATTATATAAATTTTTTATTTCCTTTGACTAAAGACAATAAAATATACTCACTTTGTAGAGGGGTCTAAGTAATTGAGCAATCTTTCATTTTCTTCCTTAAGTCTCTTCTCGACATGGGCTAAGTATTGCGGCAAGGCCAGCTCTCGCATCAGATGTTGTCCTTCGGCAGCGTACAGTCTTTCTGTTGCTTGGAGGAATCTGAAATGTTATTTATTTATTTATTTAGTATATATGATTAATTTTGTAGTTTTTCAACATAGAAATAACAAACCAATAGCATAAACTTCTTTTCATATTACTTGTATCACTACATAGTATAAAACAAAGTCTCATCCTGCTGTTTGTCTATCCCTATATATGCTTAGATCTTTAAAAGTATGCAATGGATTTTGATGTGGTGTTTTTGTTAGATAGAGCAATTCAAGAGCAAGGTTTATATGTATAATACATGCATAATATAGTAGTGGAACACTGATAATTTTAGAGGTTACTAATGTGATGTCGTAAATAAACACCTTTTTTTTGCGCTTACATTGCAAACGCTGGTTGAACCATACGAGATAGATCAAAATAATGTACTACAGTATTGTACACCTTAAAAAGGTCTACAAAAATGTCCAGGATGGTATATGTGTATCTCTTAGGGATAACCCACAATAACCATTTCTTATCCTTTACTGTTTACGAGAAATGGCTAATTTACGAAGCGATTTTAAGCAATACAGCATAAATCCTTATCCAATTAATTAATTATTAATATATGTAGATTACAGACTTAAAATGCAGGGACATAGACCCGTGAGAAGCCGGGGCGGGTGGCTAGTATTACATAAAGTTATTTTTGTTTTACAGTAGAATGAAAATCAACAACATGCATGGAGGTCAATAAGAAGCATCTAGATATACATAGAACTGATTATAATGCTTTAAATGATCTGCATGAATTATAACAGCTAGTACCTAGTTGCTCACTTTGTTTTTCAATGCTATTTGCATAGGATAAATTGTATATGGACATCACTACTGAGTCACACTTGTGAATAGCAATAAAATATTGTGGTATTCTATCTATTGTCTGTGGGATAAGCTTGCAACCCTAGAGTGTTGGCAACACTGCATAATAACTTTAGTTATGATCCATGGCGGAATGTGCGTGTGTAAAACAATATTGTGAATCTTCAACAGTAAATAAAAGTGTACTACCATAAAATCACTGGGAGTTTATTTTCAAGTCCTAACAGGTTATGGGCCCAGCTGTCCATAACTCTATTTTAGGTGAAGATCACTGGTATATTGTGGGGTAAAAAAAAAAAATCACCGGGTGTCGGCGTTACGTTGTTGTGAACGCGGCGGCGGCGGCGTGGTCGGAGATAAATAAATAACAACTCCAGCTAGTGAGTTATTATTGGCGGCGTCTGAAGGAGGTCGTGTGGTGGTTATTATCACGGCATCAGGCTGCGGGCTTACACATAAATAACAAAAATGGATCAACACACGATGGCCATGGCGTCCAACTCGGCTATTAAGTTGGAGGGCCATAAGAATTGGAACGTATGGAAGTTCCAAATGGCCGTAACATTAAAAGGAGCTGAGCTATACTCGGTTGTGAGTGGGACGGAGAACAAGCCAAAGAATTGCGAACCCACGGGTAAAGAAATTGCAGCTTGGGTGGCAAAGGATGCCAAGGCGCAAACACTAATTGTCAATAGAGTAAGTGAGGCGGCGATGGTGCACATCCTTACATGCGAAAGTGCAGTTGACATGTGGCGAAAACTGCATAGTGTGTACGAGGCGACGAGCGCAACAGGTACATTGATGCTGCAGCAAAAGTTTTTGCAATACAAATTTGGAGATGGAGACTTGGCAGTACACTTAGCCAAAATACAAGAAATGATTTGTCAATTGAGGCAGGCAGGAGAAAAGATATCGGAACAGTTTATAATGACTAAAGTCTTGTTATCTCTACCAGAGGCATACAGTCATTTCATCTCGGCTTGGGAGTCGGTGGATTCAAGTAAACAGAACTACAATGATCTGGTTTCTCGATTACTCGTAGAAGAAGAGAGGATAAAAGCTAGAAGCAAAGAGAAAGAGAGCATAGCACTGTATTCCAAGCACAAAAGTGTAAAGAAATGTTACAAATGTGGGAAACTTGGACACATTACAAAGGAGTGTAAAAGTGAGAATAAAGAAAAACGTAAATGTTTCTCTTGTGGCAATGTGGGACACTTGAAGGCAAATTGTCCTCAGCGTAAGGGACAAGGACGACAACAATCAAGTGATAAATCCAATGCATTTATAATAGTGACAGGGACGGCAATGACAACTGGGAGTTACATTACTGGGAGTGACAAGAGGTGGTTGATAGATAGTGGGGCTAGTGAACATATGACAAGTCAACGCTCAATGTTTACAAACTATCTGTCACTATCAACATTAAAACGTCATGTTATTGTTGGAGATGGTCGTCAGTTACCTGTTGTTGGAGTTGGTGATGTAGAACTGAGTGTGTTTAACGGAGACTGTTACATAAAATCTACATTGAACAATGTGTTACATGTGCCACAAATGAAGATTAATTTGTTTTCTGTAACTAGTGCTACAAAGAAAGGTTATAAGGTTACATTAACTGATCAGCAGTGTTTGTTTTATAAGGACAATGAACTTTGTGCGATAGGCAATCGTGAAGGGAACTATTACATACTAGAGGTGTCAAGTGGCTACATGCAAGGAAGTGTTGCAGCTGTGGCAACGCTATCGGATTGGCATGAGCGTCTTTGTCACCAGAATGTTGAGTATGTGAAGAATGTGCTCAAGGAAAACAACATTGAGTACACAGGGGACAGTTTCCAATGTGTTTCATGTCTAGAAGGTAAAATGCACAGACTTCCATTTACCAGAAGTGAGCAGCATACCAAAGAATGCCTAGAGTTAGTGCATGCTGACTTGTGTGGGCCAATGGAGGTGGAGAGCATCGGAGGTTCAAAGTATTTCCTGCTAATAAAAGATGATTATAGTAACTACCGGGTAATCTACTTTTTGAAGAAGAAAAGAGAGACGGCTTTGAAGATAAAGCAATTTGTTAATTGGGCTGAGAGACAAACAGGAAATAAAGTGAAAGTCATTCGTACAGATAATGGTGGAGAGTTCGTGAACAAAGATATACAAGAATTTGTACAAGAAAAGGGCATTAAACATCAGACGACGATACCTTTTACCCCCCAGCAGAACGGCAAAGCAGAGAGGGACATGCGTACTGTCGTGGAAGCTGCAAGGTCCATGCTAAAGGGTAAAGGTCTTTCGAAAGAACTGTGGGCTGAAGCAGTTAATACTACCGTGTATGTCTTGAATAGAACGGCAAAGAGTAGAGTGGACAGTCAGACACCCTATGAGACATTTCATAAACGGAGTTTTAATGTGCTGAGCTTACGTGGAGTATTCGGAGAATATGTTTATGTTCATATCCCTAAGGAAAAGAGATTAAAATGGGACATTAAAGGGGAACGAGCAATGTTCGTTGGATATGATGACTCGAAAGGCTACAGAGTGTACTATGAGGACAAAAGGGAAGTTCATACTAAGAGAGACATAGTATTTCTGGATACAACAACACAGAAAGAGGCAGAAATTAAGGAAATACAGAACAATGAAGATGTTATACTACTGGATGTTTCTACAGAGAGAAATACAGAAGAAGAACTACATGATGAAAGTAATGATGAATATTATGACATGGACACAGGACAGGAGCAAGGACATGAGATAGAACAAGGTGTTACACCAGAGACGTCAGAAGTAACCGAAGTAACTGGACAAGAACAGGCAGAAACAGAAGAAAATGAGATTCAAGGAAGAAGAAGTAGAAGAACAAAGGTAAAGCCAAGATATCTAGATGATTATTACCTATATGTTGATGAACCAAGAAGCTATAAGGAAGCTATGATATCTGTAGAGGCTGAAAGCTGGAAGGAGGCTATAAGAAAAGAACTTAATCAACTAAAAGAAAATAATACATGGACAGAGATAGATTCCATACCAGAAGGAAAAGAAGTGATTAGCTCAAAATGGGTTTTAAAGAAGAAAGATAATAGTTATAAGGCTAGATTAGTAGCAAGGGGCTTTGAACAGAATTGTAATGATGATCTGTATGCTCCTGTGGCAAAGCTTAATACGTTTAGAGTCTTTGTATGTGTAGCTACTAAGTTAGGGTTAGAAATAAATCAAATGGATGTATGTGGAGCTTTTTTAAATGCACATCTTGATGAAGAGTTATATTTAATCTTGCCTGAGGGAACTGATACTAAGTATGTAAAACTTAACAAATCTATTTATGGTTTAAAAAGGTCTCCAAAATGTTGGAATAAAACTTTTAGTGATGTCATATTGTCTTTAGGTTATAAGCAATCTGATAAGGATTATTGTTTATATTCTAAATGTGGAGGAGGAAAGAAAACATTTTTGTTATTATATGTCGACGATATATTGTACTTTGGGAATGACAAACAAATGTGTAAATTGAGAAATGTACTATGTAAAACATTTAAAATGAAAGAATTGGGTAATGTTAGTAAATTCCTGGGTATTGATGTTAAACAAGACTTAAATAAGGGGGTTACTGTTATATCACAAAAAGATTACTTGAGAAAATTGTTATCACAGTATAATATGTTGGACTGTAAAACATTGAAGTTACCTATTGATAAAAATTATAATTTTCATATTTTAAAGAGAGATAGTTCAGAGAGTATTGAAATAGAGAGTAAATGTAGAAGGCTAGTAGGGAGCCTGATGTATGCAGCAATGGGCACTAGGCCAGATATTTATGCAGTAATTAATATCTTGAGTCGGTATCAAAGTTGTGCATCTGAACTGTTGTATAAACTTTTGTTGAATGTCTTAAGATATGTAAATGGAACTATTGATTTGTGTTTAGTATACTATAGAGAGTGTAATGAAGATGTTTTATGTTATGTTGATAGTGACTGGGGTGGTGCTGATGATAGAAAGTCTACATCTGGGTGTATTTTTAAAGTGTTTGGCTGTTCAGTAATTTGGTATTCAAGGAAACAAACAACGGTTGCATTGTCTTCAACCGAAGCTGAATATGTTGCTTTGTGTTTAGCTACTAGTGAGGCTTGTTGGTTAAAAGAAATTATGTTAACATTTGGGTTTGAGGTAAATATAATTGTGTATGAAGACAACCAGTCAACTATTAAGATGGCACAGATGGCCACTGGTAATTCTAGAGTAAAACATATGGAGATTAAACAATCATTTATTAAAGAAAAGTTGGAAAATAAAGTTATTGATTTAAAATACATAAATACCAGTGACCAACTAGCAGATATGTTTACTAAGGCATTAGGAGGAATAATGTTTAAGAAACTTAGGGATAAATTGTTCAGTAAGTAATTAAGGGGATGACTATTGTTAAGGGGAGGTCATGTTTAGGGTTAGCTCTGGATTATTTTGTGAAAGAAAAATACTTGTTTTGTTTTCAAATATTTTATTGAGGGGAGGTGTGAATAGCAATAAAATATTGTGGTATTCTATCTATTGTCTGTGGGATAAGCTTGCAACCCTAGAGTGTTGGCAACACTGCATAATAACTTTAGTTATGATCCATGGCGGAATGTGCGTGTGTAAAACAATATTGTGAATCTTCAACAGTAAATAAAAGTGTACTACCATAAAATCACTGGGAGTTTATTTTCAAGTCCTAACAACACTTTCATAAGAAATTAAGAGCATTTTGCTCATCTTTGTCACTTTTTATGTTTCCTTACTTACATTGATAACCTTTATTTGTTATAAGAATATTATCCAACTTTTATTATTTTTATTTTATTTTATTAGGCTCACAAAACAGGTAAGGATTATACTTAAATAAAGTTTCCATTATGATGTATTTAACCCAACCTCAACATGTGTGCACAGCTGCATAAAGAAGGAGATTATATGTTTGGTGTATCATCAGAACTGCTTCAGTAAATTAACAGATTATCAAAATTAAGATGAATGTAATGATAACTCATGTATCATTACATTGAAACATATGAAACGGTTAAGGGCCATGGCCAAGAAATATACCTATACATATACGCTCAAAAACCATAACCCTGCTTCTGAAATCCAGGTGAAAACAAAGTTGACTCTATTGTTTTAGGATGAGGCTTAAATCAATGTAAAGTACAATTGTACCGGGACAATCAGACAGTTTTTCGAAAAAGTTTTTATGTATGGAACACTGGCAAGTTATAATTTACTTTAAAAATTAGATTTTCTAAAAGAAAATAAAATATATTTGGTCCAAATTAAAATTTCCGTAAAAAAATTTTTTATTAGCATTTTGAAACTATTGTGTGTCATAGATAAATGGATCCGCATCAGGAACATTTTCACACAACAATTTTTACCACTTCAAGTCCAATTTGAAACCTGATGAATTGTTTAACCTACTTCAATTAGCTTTTATGAAAAAGGCCTTCTAAATCAACTGTGTACCGCTGGTGTAATGAGTTCACTTGCGGTCACTTAAATTTGAAGGATAATGAAAAAAGTTGTTATCCTTTGACTGCTGTTATGGAAGAAAATGTGTTAAAAGAGAAAAATGTTATTCAACAAAACGGGTGAATCACATACGAAGAGGTTCAGCACAATCTGCAGATTGGATTGGGAAGTGTTCATAATAATATACACAAGCTGTAGAATGTGTGCCCCATGTAAGATCAATAAAGCAAATTCTAAAAAAACCAACTAGTTATAGTTATAGCTTCTTGGCAATATGCATTTTCACATGTATAAATATCCAAAAAGTAATAAACCCCTTAAACACAGTTATGTATATAATATACAACTACTTATCAAAAATAACCATGTTATAGCTTACTTGTGCTCAAATGCATCCTGGTAGATCTGTAGATCTGACAGCATCCTTAGAAGACTCTTGAGCAAAGATATATCTACAGAGTCTCCACCTCTTTCTCTTTCAATTAAAAGTAGCAGGCCGTCCACGGTGCGGGTTTGTACAAGTGTGTTCATTGCTATGTGGTGCCGGAATAAGTCTAAGCCCATATCCCTGGAATAATAAAAAGTTGTTTTGAACAAAACTTACATTTAGATGACCAAACCTGTAATTATTGTAATGCAAAACACTTTGAAGTGCATAGAATGTAAAGAATCATGTGTTACTTTTACTTATATCTTATGAACACTGCATTAGGATATTTGGTTATAAGATTATGATTGTTAGACTAGACAGAAAATCATAGGCTACTTTAATATTAAAACAAAAACATATCTTATACTTTGGACATACTCTTTGGCCTAATGGATAGAGTTTAAAATCAATTAATTTATTATTTTATATTATGATAACTCAGATTGTTTGTTACAGGGTGTTAGCTGTCTGGTACATGTATCATTAATATTTTTAAATCATTACTTACCAAATAGAATGAATACTAGGATTCTGTAATACGTAAGTACGGTCTAGATAAAGGAAAATACTCCTGATCATAATCATCTGGCGGCAGTGCGCACGCCAGCAATCATCCATTCGCTTGAGAAACACTTGCCGGTCCATGCTTTCAGACAAGAACTGGTCAATGTTTGCTTTCACATGAGCTTCCACTAAGTTTGTTAGGTTAACATACAGCTGTGAGGCCATCTAAAGAATTTAAAGAAAACAATTAAAATATCAATGTTTGTGTAATTTAAAAATTCTAATAAGAAAATCCCACTCGAATGAAATGTATGCTTCCATAGTATTTTGGATACCTTGTGGCTACACATGTTTTCGACGGCCTGGTACAATTCCTCGAGTGAGTAGGCAATTGCTTTTGACGTCTGAATAGCCACTACAGCCTCTCGAAGTTTGCTCCATGTTGTCTCTTGATAATTCTCTGGTAAATTGGGCTTACCTACAATTAGAGATTGATCATTTTCATCAAAAATGTTATACAGAGGTTATAATACATTACCAACCCGAGAATTGTAAACACATACTCTTGAAATTTTTTATGATTAGCTTCTTTGTTGTCGCGCCGGGCTTGTTAATTGACGAAGTAGTCAATTTGATAGTCCCATTTGAGTTCGTATTTATGATGGAGAAGTTTGATTTCTTTTCACTAGCACTCATATCGTCTGATCTTAGTTTTTTGATACACTGGTCGTTACTAGGAAGAGAACGTTTCCTACTCTGATTTCCGCCCTCCTCGGCTAAAACTTGCGTTTCAGCTACTTCCGACATAAGAAAGCATGATATGGCCGCAGCCTCAGGAAAGCTAGAAGTTTGTTGGAAAAGTTCTATCTGTGTTTACAAGTAAATTAATATCAATCAGTCTCTATTTTACAAATTATACGAAATCCACCATTACGTCGATGGATGAATGAATGACGGACGCGATGAAAAAGTGTAGGTAGAGGGCAGCACATGGTCATCTGTCAATGTCATTTGGTTTTTTAAATTCAGATGCGATTGTGTGGATCATCTGGATTCAGCCAAGGTTTTACTGATTTATTATGCTGAGCTCCACCTGCTTCATAACGCGTCAATCAAGGCACTAATGTAAATGTTGCAACATTTATCCGCTTTATTTACAAAGGCATTATAGATGGCATTATACTTAAGCCATAATAATAATAAATACTCTAATCCACAGACAATAACACTAACTGTATGACCCCAAAGTAAGCAGAGATTGTGTTATGGTTGACTTTATATGTAGCGAACTGTAAGGAATCCAGAAGAAACATATATACGTATACATATAAACAACCATGACCCGAGAATTATCATCTGTGTTAATCACACAAATGACCCTGCCCCGACTGCAATTTTCGGCATTATTAGAGGTGGTCGTTGAATCAATCAACAGTTTTTTTTAACAGCTTTTCATTCGTCAACGAATTAACTGTTTTTCATTGATGAAATAACAGGTTGAAAATATTAACTGTTAATGTACGTCAACGAACATGACACGCATTAAGTTCAATAGACATTAATTTATTCAATTTCAAAAAAGCGGTTGAAAATATTAACTGTTAATTTCTCAACAGTTTCTGCTCAACGGATAATTTCAATACTTCATTAATTTCTGAGAATCAACTGGTTTCCCAAAATAACACTTTCGAACGAAAAAATGCATAAAAAAGTGAACCATAAAGCGATACAAATAAGAAACACAATGCTATTTATGAAAAAAATACTTAGATCTTCAACATATTTTTTTTACTACAATTTTGCGCCTTATTTATCGCAGAACAACGTTTGATATGATTCAAAATCCTATGCAAGTATTTTCTCTGGCCACCGCGCCTACGACCAGGCACGTGTCGTCCGCGTGGCTTAGTTTCTTGGGATGCGCCGCTAGTCATAAAATATTTGTATAGAAAAGCGCTCCATATGTCAATATAAATAGGAAACACAATCGTAAAAAAAAACATTTTCGCTTACAACCTTCAAAACCTGTTATTAAATTAACAGCTTGTTTAACCTGTTGACCATTGAAGATTAACAGTTAAATTTCATTAATGTAAAAACCGTTAATGACCCATGCCTAGGCATTATGTACCTTAATAGCTAACGCACCTTTTAATGCCTTAATTAACTCGTAGTTGGACATTCATATAAAAATGTTAACGTTAACGCAAGTGGAGTAGTAACAAAATGCCTGGCGAAGCTATTTTTCTCTGCGGTGGCGTGAAGAGGGTAGATGTTGAAACTTAAATTTTAATTTAATTTATTTAAAAAGGTATACCAACAGCATTATACATATTATTGGATAACATTAGTCGTGTACATACTATATTATTCTTATTTATAAGCCTATTATAGTGTAAGGCTTAGTTCAAAAAGGATATAATTTTCCTTTCCCTAATAAATAAAAATAAAGAAGAATGGTTAAAATTGATTGAATGGTTTGAGATCGTTCACTCAATTGGTTTTAGAGAGTGGGGATCATTTTGGAATTCGGCATTCTGACTCGAGGCTAGCTAGCGAAGAGATTAGCTTGAATTATCCTTAAAAGTGTATTCATTCTGTAGTAGATTGTAAGGCGAAAGTCTGCCAATAAATTGTTAAACAGTGCTCTGGAGTTTTAATTTTACAATTCAGAAGTGGTAAGTACACGCAAAATTTTCTTGAATTTTTTTTTTTTTTGGGTTGTTTCTTGAAAACCTGACGTTGCATGATTTATAGTTTAGTTATTATGTGAAGTATTTTATTTTATTCTAGAAAGATTATATTTATTTTGCTTCGAGTAACGTGTTAAGAAACAAAGTTAAAGTTATCTGATGGTGATACTATTATATTTATCTACCCACCAACAGTTTTTAAGTGAAAGTTATGTAACGGTGATACTATGATATGTAACTACCCACAAATTTTTAAATAACTGTTATGTAATGGTGACACTATTATGTATAAAGCTTTTAAGTAAATTGCGAATAATGATCCTTGCAGGGTTTAGTGAACTTAATCCGCTTTAAAATTGTATGAACATACTTTGGTGTCCTTGAAATAGGTCATTAAGGTCATTAATGGGCTCGATATGTACTGTGTATGGGTGATCTATAGGGGGGCATTTTTCCATTATTTTTGAGCTACGACGCACCGTTTACGAGATATTAGTACTCAACGTCTTATTATTGTATTCTAATTTTCTTGTCTACTTACTTGGTTTTATGTAATCTTAGAATTCAGATCAACATACGTTGGTGTACTTGGAATTAGTCATTAAGGTCAGCTATGGGATCCATATATACTGTTTATGGGTGTTCTATAGGGGGGGCATTTTTTCATTATTTTTGAGCTACGGCGCACCGTTTACGAGATAATGGCACTCAAAGTATTCGAGTATAAAGTAGTAGTGCAAAGTAATTATATTTTTTATTTTATCGCCGCATTTGTGTGGACAATATAAGCTACCCTAAGATCTCATTTTAAAATTAATCCTTCTTATTACGAAAATGCACCCTGTCTGGGGCTGTTGATTCATTAATGTCGTGTTTGTGAGTTTCAGAAAAGTAAAATGCCAAATCAAGATAGACGTCTTGAGACCCCTAGACCCGTAAAGTCTCGGTCTCGGCAGCCAACTGGAGATCGCGAGGCTAGGCGCAGTGGCAGCAGAAGTCGCCGCGATAGCAAGGATGTTCGTCACAGCAGACTGCGAGATCGCTCTGGGCCACGTGATCATAGTATGCTTGATACTATGAAGAGAGAACTAGAGCGGGAGAAAGCAAGGTTGCGAGATATGGAGGATTACTTGGAACGTGAACGAGATCGAAGACGGCGTACTGTGAGTAACCAACATTCATTTCATAGCCCACGGGGTTCCGATATGGTTTATGATGGAAATACTCGACGGAGGTCTGCAAGTCCTCAGGTTGATTGCGGGGGTGACGAACCTTCATGCAAAAGACGTTATGTTAGGGGGGAAAGAGCATCACGCAAGTCGTCAAGTCCAGCATTCTCAGCAAATGACGTCTTAACCCTTCTTAATTCGATAAAAACTGTAAAATCACAGCCATCGACGGCCAGCGCTTTAGTGAATAACCGCGATGACAAAAACATATTACCTGATTTTAACCCATCTTCTAAAAACCAGCGAATGGATATTTGGCTAAAAAAGGTGAACGAATGCGCTACCGTCTATGGCTGGGATGAGAAAACGACTACACATTTCGCTATGCAAAAACTCCAGGGTTTGGCCAAAACATGGTACGAGAGCTTGCCTTCTATTCTCTTCGATTGGGGCGAATGGCAAATAAAATTATTAAGTGCATTTCCAAGTGAGCAGAATTATGGCCAAGCCCTGGAGGACATGTTGAGACGAAGGAGTAAATTTAATGAACCGATAGAGGTTTATTACTACGAAAAATTAGCACTTTTGAATCAATGTAACATCTCAGGTAAAAATGCTGTAGACTGTCTCATTCATGGTTTAAATGATAAAACAATTAAATCCGGGGCTGTAACCTTGCGCTGTACTGAACCTGAACAATTATTACAATATTTAATGAGCAGTAAGGACAGTTCGCAACACGCAGATCGCCCCAATATGAAATATAAGCTAGGATCGGAATCTGTGAATTTCGCAAATCATTCCGGCAACTTAAACAGGTATAATTATAAGGGTAGCATTCGTCAAAGTAATAACATATTTTGTTACAATTGTAAGGAAAAGGGTCACCCATTTCTTAAATGTCCCAAACCCATCTTAAAATGCGCTAAATGCAACAATTTAGGACACACGGTCGAAAATTGCTATGCAAAAAGTATATCTGAAAAGGATAAGCAGGGCGACACGATACGTAAAACTCTTTGCATATTAGGGCATTCACCAAATTCTAAATTTTATAAACAAATTTATGTAAATAATGTATTGATAAAGGGCTTTATAGACTTTGGTAGTGAAGTCTCTTTGCTTAAGAAGACACTTGCTGATGATTTGAGACTAAACTACGGTGGCTGCCCTATTGGTGTTAAGGGGTTTGGTAATGAGCTAGTTTATACCTTGGGTGGGACGCACGTAGATCTAAATTTGGATGGAGTGTGTGCAAGAGTGAATTGTCAGGTTGTAGAGGATAAATATTTAGATACTCCCATTTTAATAGGTCAAAGTTTTACTGAACTTCCCCATATTTCCGTTCATAAGTCCGCCACAGAATTAAATTTTTACAACGTTAATAGAGAGATGCCTTTTTTTGAATCAAACGATAATAGCTGTGAGGTTACGTACAACATAGTATGTAATGCCGATGTGCAAATTTTTGGTTTAGCGTGTGTCAAGTCGTTAGTGACCCCAAAGCTGGAGGGTGTGCTATACTTAGATACTAAGGTTATTGGGAAGCCTACTCAACAATTTTTATTACAAGGTGGTTTATATCAGGTGACCAACGGGGTGATTGGCGTGTATGTCTCACCAATATCATCGGGATGTTATATCAGAAAAGGCATGGTTATGGGTCGCGGAGTTCAGGTTAATTTCGTTAATAAAATCACTGGTGTAAATGATGGGGTTAAAAAAAAAAATTATGATGTTAGCCGAGTAGATATGCAACAGGTTCAGATTGGAGAAAATATTGACGAGAATCACAAAATGCAGCTTTTTAATTTACTGAGAAAATATCAACATTGTTTTGCGTCAAACTTGAAGGATTTAGGATGTACTAATGTTACGGAAATGACTATTGAACTTAACAATAAGAAACCTGTTGTATATCGACCTTATAGGCTTTCACATAAAGAACGCGAGGATGTAAGGAATATGATCGGTGAGATGTTAGACGCTGGTGTTATCCGTGAGTCTGTGTCAGAGTACTCTAGCCCTATAATCTTAGTAAAGAAGAAAGACGGAAAGATGAGGATGTGTGTAGACTATAGAATGCTAAATGCAGTCACAGTTAAAGAACGTTATCCAATGCCAAACATTGAAGACGAGATAGCGCGGTTATCTGGGCAAGCATTCTTTATCACCCTGGACCTTACTTCAGGTTACTATCAGGTCCCTATTGCGGAAAAATCGCGGCATTTCACGTCGTTTGTAACGCCAGACGGCCAATATGAATTTAATAGGATGCCGTTTGGCCTGGCAAACGCTCCAGCGGTGTTCCAGAGAATGATGAATAGAGTGTTGGGATCTATGCGGTTTGAGGGAGCAACGGCGTACATTGATGACGTGTTGATAAGTGGTAGGAGTGTTGAAGAATGCTTGACTAGGTTTGAACAAGTTTTAAAATTAATTGAAACTGCTAAACTAACGCTGAATCTCTCTAAATGTGAGTTTCTACTTGATCACATTAATTACTTAGGTTATCAAATCAGCGCAGCTGGAGTGCGTCCTGGCATCAAAAAAATTCAATGCGTAGTAGATTTCCCACGACCTATAGATCAGCATACTGTGCGTCAGTTTCTGGGTTTGGTAGGCTATTTCCGAAAATTTATAGGCAATTTTGCCACCGTTGCACATCCGCTAACAACATTACTCGCTAAAGATGCTAAATGGGCATGGTCTGCAGATCAAGAAAGCGCTTTTCAAACATTGAAGAGTAAGTTGGTAGAACGACCAATATTGGCAATATATGATCCTTCTTCAGAAATCGAGCTGCATACTGATGCAAGCAAAGTTGGCATAGGTGGGGTCTTACTACAGCGCACTTCTAATACAGGACAGTTCAGACCAGTTGCTTTTTATAGCAGAAAAACATCTCCAGAAGAAAAACATTTCCATGCCTATGAGCTGGAGACACTAGCTGTTATAGGATCATTAAAGAAATTTAGAGTTTACTTGTTGGGGCGTACGTTTAAGATAGTTACGGATTGTAGCGCGCTGCGGTCAACATTTTCAAAAAGAGATATCATACCCAGGGTGGCAAGATGGTGGCTTTTAGTTCAAGAATTTAATTGTTCAATAGAATATCGTCCTGGCTCAAAAATGACCCACGTAGACGCACTTTCTCGTAACCCGGTACTAGACGGTAGTGACGAAGCCAGGGCTTTAGAGCAATACCCCTGTGTAATGACTATCAATAATGACGACTGGTTACTAACATTGCAGTTAGGAGATACCGAGCTTTGTAGAATAAGGGATATACTTTCTTCGGCTGTAGACACAGACAAACTAAAATATATACAGGACCACTTTTTAATCAAGGATAATAGGCTTTATAGGTACTTAAAAGGAGATAAATCAGACATTAGGTGGGCTGTGCCAAAGGGTGCAAGATGGCAATTGTGCAAATTAAACCATGATGACATTGGACATTTTGGACCTGAGAAAACATTAGAGCGCGTGAAGAAAACATATTGGTTCCCAAAAATGTCTAAGTTTGTAAAAAAATATGTCAAAGCTTGTATAAAGTGTGCATACGCAAAATCTGGATATAATTCTAAAGAAGGTCTTTTACATCCAATAGAAAAAATTTGTGACCCATTTCATACATTGCACATTGATCACCTTGGGCCCTTTGTCAAATCAAAACGAGGAAACACGCACATTTTAGTTATTGTAGACGGCTTTACAAAATTTGCATTAGTCAAGCCAGTTCGTAATACTAAAACGAAATCTGCGCTAACTATCCTAGAAGATTTATTTTATACCTTTCGAATCCCAAATCGTATCATTAGCGACCGCGGTACATGCTTTACTTCTCATGCTTTCGAGAGATTTTGCCTGGACAAAGGAGTGAAGCATGTTCTGAACGCAGTGGCAAGTCCTAGATCGAATGGACAAGTAGAGCGGTATAATCGCTCTATTTTGGATTCTTTGACCGCTCTGAACCTAAATGGTGATGAAAAGGATTGGGATCTACTAGTAGGACAGGTACAATGGGGTCTAAATAATACGTATCAAAAAACTATAGGTAGGACGCCTGCCGAGGTCATGTTTGGGACAAATATGAATGCAGAGTTGGACCCGCACCTCAACGACCTTCGGCAGGAAACTCAAGAGGAAACAAATTTAGGTACAATTAGAAAGGAAGTTAAAGTTAGAATAGATTCAGAGCAACAAAAGCAAAAGAAAACATATGATAAGGGAAAACGTAATGCTAGACAATACAAGCCAGGTGAATTAGTAAAAATAACTAAAACTGACTTTAAGAATGATGGTAAAAGTAAAAAGCTTCTGCCATCATATATTGGGCCGTACCGTGTTGAGACAGTTCTGGGTAATGACAGATATAGGTTGACAGCTATTCCTGGTTTAACTGGAACTAAAAATAAAAAGCAAACAACTGTTGCTGCCGACAGAATGTTGCCTTGGGTCAATGTGGCCGCATTAGAAGTAAACAGCGCTTCATCCGAATCTGAATCGGAACAATCGGATAGCGAAAACTGATTGTTAATTATGGTTGTATAATTATAGATTTATTATATTCTATATTCATTTATAAAAACAAAAAAATGTATAATGATAATATATATTCAGGCTTTCATTTTGTTTTATATAATATACGATGTGATAGTTTAAGTTACAATATTATTTACTTTCAATTTACATATGTAAAACTCTGAAAACAATACAAAGTAAGTCTAATATGAAATAAACAAAAAAAAATGTAATTATTATGATTAGTATAGTTGTGCTGTATGAAATACAAATTTGTATTTTAAAATTAAAACTATTATGCTATTTTCTGTGATTGGGTTCGGAGTTTAAGGAGCGGAGTTTGAAGTTCGGTGATTTTGTATAAATTTGATGTTCCGTGATTTTGTATAAATACGGAGTTCGGTGATTTTGTATAAATATGGAGTTCGGTGATTTTGTACATATACGGAGTTCAGAGTTCGGTGATTTCGTATAAATACGGAGTTCGGTGATTTTGTATAAATACGGAGTTCGGTGATTTTGTATAACTACGGAGTTCGGTGATTTTGTATAAATACTGAGTTCGGTGATTTTGTATATAGCTTATAAAATGTAAGGAAATAATATTAAGTCATTTGTGTCTAATTTTATATAATGTACAATTTTATGTGTTTTTATTAACATTCGATTCAAAATATATATAAAGATTGTATTAGTGAATTAAGAATGTTGAATGAAAATGAAATATGAAAATATGTCAATAAGTGAGAGAGTGAGATTGCCAATTCTGTAACTTGTAAAACGCTATTTAAATTATTGTGCACGAGGACATGCACAGGGTCAGGATGGGCGAATGTAAGGCTTAGTTCAAAAAGGATATAATTTTCCTTTCCCTAATAAATAAAAATAAAGAAGAATGGTTAAAATTGATTGAATGGTTTGAGATCGTTCACTCAATTGGTTTTAGAGAGTGGGGATCATTTTGGAATTCGGCATTCTGACTCGAGGCTAGCTAGCGAAGAGATTAGCTTGAATTATCCTTAAAAGTGTATTCATTCTGTAGTAGATTGTAAGGCGAAAGTCTGCCAATAAATTGTTAAACAGTGCTCTGGAGTTTTAATTTTACAATAGGTACACACAGCATTGTTGTAAAAACTTAAGCGAGGTAAAGTAATATGGAATAATGTAACTTAATATATATGAAAAACTTAACTATTCAACTAAATAGAGCTGTAGACAACTTTCTTTTGAAAGGATCGAATAAATCGTTAAAAATATCCAGCTCTGGGTATTTAGATGTTATTTGGTTATATTTCGACATAATTCTGGAGAGTGGATCATGTAGGCCCAAGTTAGTACGAGAGAATATGGAATAGTTTGGTTATACGTGATCTGGGGTATTTAAAGGGTACTGATAGACTAACTTTATTTAGAATTGGTGGACATGAAATTTTGCCATTTACAAGTTCATGTAGAAATAAAAGATCAGCTGCAGAACGACGTCTGTTTAAAGGATGCATATTAAAATATTTCAGCCTTAGGTCATATCAGTGTCTATGAGAAATGCCGTGTGAAGTGAAGGCCAGATTCCTTGTAAAAAACACGTTGAATACTTTCTACGCGCTGGGAAGATATGGTATAAACAGGTTCCAAGCAGTAGATGCAAATTCTAGTTAAGAACGGACGAAACTGTTGTAGAGCACCCTTTCGTACTTATTTTTTTGAAACTATGGGTATTTCGCTTCAAAAAGTCTAACATTTGGGCTGCTTTACTAACAATTTTATGTTTGTGTGCCGAAAAATTAAGTTTATTTTATATAATTATACCTAGATCACGGATCTCTTTAACTTGCGCCAGTTCAGCACCGTTAATATGGTACAGTGAAGGAATAACGTTAATTTTTTTCGTAATGGAGGTATGAAAACATTTAGTGGCATTCAGTCCCATACCATTCATACGGCACCAATCATTTACCAATCATTAGGATTATCAATTATTCTATATATTTTAAAGTCGTCGGCAAAGAGTGAGATTTTACTATGTTTTACATGGTTAGCAATGTCATTGATGAAAATTATAAATAGGATTGATCCTAAATGTGAGCCTTGTGGAACTCCAGATTTAGCATAAAAAACATTAGATTGTGAACCATTTACAACAACTTTGCAAAAACTTTCATATTAAACTATTGTTATTCCATTCTAGAATAAAAGTCATTGTTATAGAGTTTGATTTTAGAATGACATAAAAAAAATTATCAACATAACATGCGAAAATAAAACGACGGTTTCATAGATGAATATTTAAAGAACTAATTTTGGTGACTCTTATTTGTTACTATAAGGGGCTGTCCATTAATTACGTGAGGCTTGAAAGGGGGGGAGGGATCCATAAAAATCACGAAATATCACAAGGGGGAGGGGGTTTAGTAATATATCACGTGTATTTATTTTTTCGGCAAACGCGCGATAGTGAACCGAAAGGTGTCGTTACGTGTGAACGTCAAAAAAGTTTTTCGCATTTCTTTCATTATTTTTATGTCAGTCAAAAACAACCTGCAACCTTTCTACCTACCTCTAAACGTTATTATTGTAGTTTTTAATTTTCTATGATAAAATTAGATGATACTTATACCTGTATTTAATAAATATTTTAAAAATAATTAAGATACTTTGTAGGTACTAAAAAATACACGTGATATAGGGGCGGGGGGAGGGGTAGTCTTAAACCTCACCATGTATCACCAAGGGGTCGGAAGGGTTAAAAAGTGCCAAAAAAAATCATTACGTGATTAATGGACGGCCCCTAACTGTATTGATTTTATAAGGAACTAAAAATTTAAGTAAATCTGACCTAATTATAGGTGACACAAGAAAACTACGAACGTGTTAGAGGTGGAAGTACCCCTACATACCCTACGAGTTGTCTTTTAACCCCTTCCTCCCACTTTCACAAAAAAAACAAAGTCCACACCTCGCATTCCAATTAAGTTAATACACCAATTAGTTATGAAATAAGCTTGTTTAAGTCTTGAGGCAAGTCCTGGGTTTATTTCCTAATTATATTTTGTCGCTTCATTTTTCAGATAGTATATAATTAAACAGAAACAACTCATATAATAGTGATATATAAATGACCCGTTCCTCCCGGAACCCATACAAAAATTTGGTTTTGATCTCTAAAATATGAAGTATTACGTAATATTCTATTATTCCTATTAAAATTATTTAAATATAATGTAGAACCCAGTGGACGAATCTCTGGCTAGCAATTTCAGTTACCGCAATACCTGAGCCCTCTAGGTAGACGCTCCCTAATCTGGAACCGTCGAACTCCCAGAATAAACCGGGCCAGTCGGAAGAATTATTTCCGACATTCTAGAGATTCTTTCTGCCCTCGGGGCTTCAGGGGCTCCAGATACAGCTCAGTTACGGAATAACCGCTATAAATAGGTGGATGAACTAACTTCTTGAAAAAGGAGATAATAAAGCGAAAAAAATATTATAATAAAAACTCCTATATAATATATATAGAATAATAAGTACTCCCCAAACATCTAGGCAACCGGTCAACCCAGTCGGGAAACTGGATGGGACCTTCTCGTTACCCGTCAAACAGGGGCGACGTCAATGGAAAATGCCAGTTCCACTTCAGCGTCCACATTTGAATTCGGCGTTCAACGCGAAATTCAACCAGTACGGGACTCGTGCACCAAATCAACCATAATTCAGGTACACGCAGGTCGAATCCGTTACTTTTAAGATTATTGGCGTAAAATAACAAATAATGAAACGATTTTAAAATGAACAAAATTCTGTTTCTCCATTCCATTTCATGATAAAATTACACAAGTATTTACTCCCAAACATATTTTTTGCCTAGTGAAAAACAAAATTAATAAATTGTTAGACTTAGAGGCTATAAAATCTTGTTATACCTCAAGTGACCAGTTTATTTCAAACAAATATAATATATAAATATTTTTAGCGCCTCAACGGCGAAAAACGGTTCGTACCTAGTAAACAAAAACAAAAAAAATTAATTGATAAATAAAATTATATAATTTTGTAGGAAAAGGAAGCTTATAAAACAGCTTCTAAATTAATTCCCCATAATGGTTTCTTAGCTAACATAGATAAGAAAGATCACACCTACTCGAAGCTATATTTGTTAATTACAAAAAATACCTACGTTTTGAATTTCAAGAGAACGATATGTTCGAGCCAATCACGTACGAGTTGACGGTCACGCCGTATGGATTAGCCGCCGCTCCGGGGGTATTTACAAAAAATATGCGCGAAGTTATGCGTCACTTGTGCTGCGTTCCGTTTGCCGATTACAGCACTCACAGCGCTCATATACCCGTTCCGTTTGCCCGTGAGCGCGCTCACAGCGATATCGATACGTCATCAATGACGTCATAAACGCCGCCATCTTACCGCTTACAGTGCCAACGCTACGGAGCATGGTCGCTGTGAACGGCCTGTCAAAACTGACACATGACGTTACTTGTTGATGTTTTTATTAGTCTATTAAAAGGACTGTCAATTTTTCGTTTGCGGTGTATACACGGTTTTCGTTATTTGTCGGTTATTTTGGTGATTTTGTTATCATCATTGAGTTATTTTAAGTGTTTCTGTTTTTCTCTTCCTCGCCTGGTAAGTGGTTGTACGAATTATCTAGCTCTTAATGAGCATGGATTGTGTTCCAATCCCTCCTAAGCCCCCAGACCCAATCCCGTTTTCTGATGTCAACAACTCCCCTGACCCTTTCTCTCAACATGTGCAAACAAGAAAACGTCCAAGTATAAATCGCGATTCCTCCCCTACTCCTAAAAAATCTGTTTCGAATGCTCTTCCATCTCAAACCAATAACCTTATTTACACTCATCCAAGTCTTTTAGAAGAAAAATCTTACCATCCTTCTGACAAATGTCCTTTCATTGTTCATGTGTCCAGGTCAGAAACTCACCCTAAGTCAGGCAGTACATTTAATCATTTAAATTTTGGAAAATTTTTATTTACATCAAACATTAAAAATATTAAAAATGATGGTATAAAGAGTGTTGGCAGAAATCGGGTCTCTGTGGAATTCTCATCTGCATGTGCAGCAAACGAGTTTCTCAGAAACCCGAGTCTTAAATCTCATAACTATATAGCTTTAATTCCTACATATAATATAACAAGAATGGGGCTGATCCTCGGGATCCCAACTTCATGGTCTATGGAGGAAGTTGTATCAACAATCTCCACAAGCCAAGGTGATATAACAATTTTGAAGGCGCGTCGCTTAAACAGAAAAGTGTCCATGGAGTCTGTTTCCACTTGGACCCCCACAGGATCTGTAGTGATCACTTTCTCTGGACAATGCTTACCTGATAAAGTGTTTATTTTTAACTCATCATTAACCGTTGATCCATACATTTTGCCTTCCATACAATGCTTAAACTGTTGTAGATTTGGCCATGTGAAAGCCCAATGCCGATCCAGTGCTCGTTGCTTCAGATGTGCACAAACTCACTCAGGTGAGTCTTGTCCTGCATCCTCTGAAGTTTCCTGCCTGCAATGCTCAGGCCCTCATTTAGCAACTGACAAATCTTGCCCGGAACATTCCCGGCAAAAGAATATTAAAATCACCATGTCCCAAAAGAACATATCATTCAAGGAAGCATCATCCCTCTTCCCTTCAGTTAAAAAATCGTACGCAGATGCTTCTAAAAGTTCTCCTTCACTGAATCTTTCTTACAAAAAAACAATATACAAACCATCAAAACCCAGTCCGTCTTTATCTCCAGGCTATGACAAAATTGCCCATAATGCTATTATTGCTAACCCTCCATCTACTAAATCTGATAATTCCTTCCCCCCTACTTCTTCCTGCTCCCCTAATGACAATTTTTTAGAACTCCTGATTTCCCTAGTTTTGAACATTCTTTCAAAATTTGAAGACATCCCACTACCGTCCTCCGTTGCTAAAAAGTTATCCCCTATTGCTAATCTTCTTCTTAACGATGGCCAGACGCCTTTATAAATTATACTCTTCTATGTTAAAAATATCTGTAAAACTTATTTCATCCCCCTGTTTTTGTATTGTTCAAGGTAACTCAATGCTCGAGATACTGCAAGTTCTACTCAACTGATCGCTACAAAATTATTAACCTCGTGTAGTACGTGTGTATACTAATACTTGAAATTGACAGAAATAGTTATCGTGTCGTAACAACAGCTGATTGCCATAAAACAAAATAATAATAATAATAGTCTATTAAAGATTTTAAAAGCTTGTTTATTAATTTTCTTTTGTAATAATGTTAAAAAATGGCTCCTGCTTCATTCAGGGTCAAAGATCTTAATGAAATTATAACTTCAGACTTAATCGACAAACAATCAGAATGTTAGCGCGCTATTTACCGTTCCGATTGCAATATCACTAATAACACTTTTAGCGCGCTCAAACGAATCGGAACGGTTTTGAGCACTTTTAGCGCTGTGAGCGCTGTAATCGGCAAACGGAACGCAGCATTGTTGTAAATTTGAACAAAAGTCGACTAGTACCGACAAAGTCGGAAAATTTTGAGGCTTTATGCTTAACAACAACGAACACTCTATTTCTTTACATGAAGATAAGCGTTATAATCATAATTAATTGAACTTCAAATATGCTCGATACGACATTTTGCCAAACATATCGGTGTACTGGTCGCAGCCTGTCCAGCTACAAAATAAGGACAAGTATGAGGCAAAAATTAAACTCCCTAAATTGCTGTTAGAAGAGTTAGAAAAGTTAGAGTTAGAGTTAGAGTTAGAGTGCTCCGGACAAAGGGTCAAGACATTATCTTTAATTAAATATAGTTTTTGCATCCGTACACATAATCATGACGGACATTATTAAAACCACAGCCCCAAATCGTGAACAACCTAAGTTATCCTTGCCAATCTTTAAAATAACATAATGATATGTCCTGTATCGGCTCTAAAAGATTATATATTTTGTGACGAAAAATATTATAGCTTCGAACTCTGGGTTCTTGTTTGTAACATGAAAGGCCCTTCACAGAGCCGCGTCGAGTCAGACGCTAAGTCGGTGGATAAAGCAGACGCTAGGTACGAGTGGCGTTGACATGAGTGTGTTCAGCGCACACAGCAAGCGGCACGTGGTCAGTGTAGGTTATCCGAGAAACGGCTGAGCGGACCTAAAACTCTCAGGCCTTTACAAAATTTGACCATAAACCTTTATTAGACCCACTAAACGACTTTGCCTTGTCCATACTCAATAAAGGTACAAACCACGCAATACCTTCCAATAAAGAGATTAATTAAAATTAAATTCTTCTGTTTATTTATTTAATTAATTTGGCAATCACAATCAAGTTTTTATTTCATTTTTTTATTAATAATTAGCAGGCGTTTGTCTTCCATCTCACCTGATGGAAAGTGACGATGAAGACGAGGATCGTACACGCCTGTCTAAGAGATACCTATTCACTCTACACTTGAAAGCTCCAGGGTTATATTTGTCTGGAAAAACAGACGCAGGCAAATCGTTCCACTCTTTGGCAACACGAACCAAAAATGAGCTATCAAACCGTTTAGTTCGGCTCTCCGGTACGCTAACCACAAACGGGTGAAACTTCTGTCTGCGTCTGGTTAGCCGGTGGAGAAAGGGGGAAGGTTCGATCAACTGAAAAAGAGCATTCGCACACTTTCCAAAGTGCAATCTGTAAAAAACCGATAGACAAGCAACTTTTCGACGATGCTCGAGACTTTGCAGTCTCGAAGAAGTAAGTTTTTCGTCACTTATGAGTCTACAGGCCCTTCAGTCGACAGAATCCAACGCTTCAAGATGGTATTTTGCGGAATCATGCCAAAGATGGCTGCAGTACTCCATACAAGATCGAACCTGGGCTGTGTACAGGTCGAGCAGCTGTTCGGAGTTGAAGTACCGCCGGACCTTTGCGATGACTCCCAATTTTTTGGAAGCTGACTGTGTCATGGTTTCAATCTGTTGACCGAAATTAAGTTTCGACGTGATGGTCATGCCTAGAAGCTGTTGGTTTGTGATCGGTACAGATACATTTTGGAAAGTGGGCGTCAAGTTGAATGTGCTCTTTTTAGCGGAGAAGAGACACGCCTGGGTTTTGGAAGGGTTGAATTTGACAAGGTTGGCTTCACCCCAATCGGAAACCCTACATAGTCTCAAATCAACCCGTTCGATCATCGACTCTCTCTGAAATTGGATCTGGTTTGGACTCGCTCGCGCATTGGACACATATCTCTCTACAACAGTGCTGTCATCGGCGTAACCAATAATGCCTTCCGATACAAGAAGGTCATTAATGTGCAGCAGGAATAATGTTGCAGAGAGAACAGATCCCTGAGGTACGCCGGCGTTGATCGCCATTAGGTCCGATGAGAAGCCATCGACGACAACTCGAATTGATTGTTCCCTCAGGAAATCAGAAATCCAGTCGCAGAGTCCAGATGGTATGCCATACGCAGGAAGCTTGCTCAAAAGGGCTTCGTGCCATACCCGGCCAAAGGCCTTGGAGATATCCAAGGATACGGCTATTGCCTCTCCATGCCCTTCCAAGGCCATGCTCCATAGATGCGTGACGTACACTAGAAGGTCTCCTGTTGAGCGTCCCCCGCGGAAACCATATTGGTTGTCACTGAGGAGCTCATTGGTCTCTAGATACGTCAGGAGACGATGGTTCAATGCACGTTCCATAATTTTGCAAATTATGGAAGTGATTGCAATAGGTCTATAGTTGACTGGGTCGGCTCGACTGCCCTTTTTTGGTACGGGCTGTATGTTTGCAAACTTCCATGATTTTGGAACTTTTCCAGTCCTTAGAGAGAGTCGTTATAGGCGTGTCAAAACAGGAGACAACTCGGCTGCACAGTGCTCTAAAACCACTGCGGGAATGCCATCCGGACCACTGGCCTTATTCACGTCTAGATTTTGTAAGCATTTGAGTACCTGTTTCTGGTGAATTTGGACACCCTCCATCTTGGGGCCAAATGGAGGTAACGTGGGTGGGCTTTTACCTTTGGAATCTAGACGTGAACATTCCGCGAAGAGATTTGCGAACAAGTCTGCCTTCTCTTTTGCGCTGTGGGCCAAAGACCCGTCAGGCCTTTGCAGTGGTGGCAGTGATGGGCGACAGAAGTTCATCTCAACCGACTTGGCAAGGTACCAGAAAGCTTTACTCCCCGTGGGATATGATGCTAACTTGTCCTCGATACGGCCAATGTGGTCGAAATGAGCGCTTCTGATCACCTTTTTGCAGGACTTGGCAGTAGCATTGTACGGCTGCTTCTTAGCTGGGAGATCCATAGCTTTGCTTCTGTGAGCGCTAGCCCAGGCTTGGTATGCTACATGCTTTCGCTTTTCAGCTAGGAGGCAATCAGCATTAAACCATGGGCGGGCTTTGGACTCCAGGGATACATCATATAACGGTATAAAGTGTTCCATACCTTGATATATCACACTGGAGACAGCATCAGCACAGCATGATGTATCATCAGAAGTAAAGCAAGCTTGCCGCCAAGGATAAGAGGCGAAAAAGTGACGCATTCATCCCAATCTGCTGACTTGTACCGCCATACTCGCCTTTTGCCTTTTGGGCTGGTATCGGTTGGCGAGTATTGCGACACAGATTTCACCAGACAGTGGTCGGATGTCCCTAATGACGGAGATACGGACACCGAGTATCTGTGTGGATCGGTTGTCAGCAGAAGGTCCAAGCAATACGCAGTATGGTCAACAACGTGAATAGGGGAGAGGAATAGAAGTTGAGTGAAGCGCAACGTTTGAACCAAGCAACTCGACTGGTCAGACCCACTGGTGGGGGACTCGCATGGAGACCGCAGGGACGCCCAAAACCCCCCGGGGATCGCCATCGGGCCCTCTCCATCCGGTCGCCAACCGGCACGATGGAGCAATCCCGGGATTTTACACAGGCGGTGGGGCAGCCTTTCGCGAATGGCTAGAACGCTAGTTGGGCCCCCTACAACCTGCGGTCGGCCAGCGGTGCACCGTTTCTTTGGATCCCGCTGCCCTCCAGAATGAGCCACCCGGTGCATCATAACCCATCGAGTTCAAACGGCTCTCATACGCTGCGCAATTACTCGGACCTATTCTCCTCCAATGGCTACTCAAGACATCATGCCGGAACGTGACTAGGTCACTTGGCGGCATGGCTTTGTCTCGAGGGTGGTTGCAAGCCGCGGTCGAAACCTACCACCTGCAAAATGGTTATCCCGCCATTCAACGGTCGCCAGAGCCTCGTCCGCTGTCCGGCAGGGTGCACCACGGGCAGGTGAGGTTGGCATTTGGAGAGTCTTGATGGTAGGCGACTCCCCTTTACACCCCAAAAAGATATTAGATGCCTATAGGTTACTGGATTCTTAAAGTATGTACTAAAGTAAGGAATTTATTGAATTAACGTATTTAAATAAATTATAATTTGAAAAGACAAAACAAGACAAAACTTAATCTCTAAAAATCTACTTGTTTAATCATATACTATCTGAAGAATGAAATATAATAGATAATCAAACGAACTTACAAGTAAAGTTCTATCGCTATTATATGAGTCGCTTCATTCGAAGACATATAAATGACCCAGCCCTCCCGGAACCCAACAAAATAATTTTTGTTTTGATCTCTAAAAAATGAAGACTTCCCAGGAACGGGCTGGATCAAGTAAACAGACGGCGCCACTGCTGAGTGGACAGTTTTTTGAATAAGTCAAATGACATACTCTAAAACTGTGCGAAGTTAACTAGTACCTTAAAAGAACTACCTGTTTAATTATACACCATCAGAAGAATGAAGCGACGAAATATAATAGCGCTAGAACTTCACTTGGAAGCTTGTTTAATCATCTATAATAGTGTTTCAAATACCTATCTCGATTAAGATATAATGCAGCACTCTGAAAATAAAATATATGCAAAATATTAATATAAAGTAATGTCGTAAGTAAGTACCATCGTCACTAAATTAAAAACTTGCTCGCTTAAGAATTATTATACTGTTCGTTGTGAATAACTAGGAGGTAACACAAACTTACTATATTATATTTGTAACTTTATATTTTTAAGTAGCCGTTTTCGCAATGTTTGTGTTACTCGAAAATTGCAAATTTAATGGCAATAAAAAACTTATGTGCTGTATAATTAAAATCCTAAATTTGAATTCGCCGGAAAACTCACATGCCTACTCTTCTATATGGAACACTGTTCAACTGTGTCCTGCCATCGTACTTAAAAAAAGGCAACTCTTTTTGGAACATGGACCATGAACGTAAATTGCGATATACCAACAACAATCACTTTTTAGTCGTAACCACCAGTCGTAGCTCCCACTTTTACGGACAGGGCAATCCTTTACGGTCAAAGCTATCTCCCCTTGAAACTTCCTCCCCTTGCACATACATCGAGCAAAATAAGTCTTTATCTGGTTTTTAAAAGAATCAATAGATTCTGAAGGTGGATTCTGAAATAGATGTCATTATCGCTTACACTCTTTCGAGAGTTTTTTGAGATGTTGTTGAACTGTAGGTAGTTCAAGATCTCTGTGTAAGTCCACGTTACTTACGTACCAGGGTGCGTTTGCGGCCCTGTGACAGATGGGATTTTGAACCACGTGCAGCTTGTACAGGAGGGAGGGATCGTCGTGGGCAAAGATTGGCGAGGCATAAGTCATGACGGGTCTAATGCAGGTCTTATGGAGCGTTCCTTTGTTCCTAAGAGACATTTCACTGTGTCTACCTGATATACTGTTTAGGCGACCTAGATAGATACGGGAGAGTATTTAGTATTGCACTTCCAGGGGATGGGGATACCTAGCATTCAGATATTGGGGCTTCGAGGTATCCAGAGAGAGACACTTTATATGCTCACGTACTCAGCTACTCACTTCAAATGGAGAGAAATAGAAAGGGTATGCTTGCCGCTAGCGCGAGCGAGGCAAACATAATTCAAATTCAAATTGATGATAAATAATTAGTCTTATAAGCCTCATACTCGATGTATGTGACACAGTCCCATAAACGAACTAGTGATGCTACGCATCTCAGTCCGCATCCGCAACGAATCGTCGTCAAGCCTGCATCGAGGTAAGCGTGTTAAAAATGTTTCAAACTGTCAAAACTTTGCAGGAAAAGGTGATTGTTCTTCTAAAGGAATAACATTTCGCCGGTGATTGAAATAATACAATTAAAAAAATACTTAACTAATAGAAGACGATGTCAACAAAACCAAAAACAGATAGGTACAGAAGTCAATCACATGTACGTACTTCGGGTACACTGCATAAATACGTTAAACTTAATTCCGATAGTGATAATCACAAATTTCAAAATTCCGAATTTTATAACACAGAATGGTTCATAATTCCGAAAATAAAAATTCCGTGTTTCATAATTCCGATTTTTTCTTCTTCGTAACTTCAAAATTCCGAACGTTTATAATTACGAAAATCAATATGCCGAATTTGAAAATACCGAACCATAAAAAATCCGAATTATGAACAATCCGCAATATCATAAATACGAATCCCGAATATCAAAATTCCGAATAATATTAGGTAGTTGCAACCACAAACGCCTTGTTAAACTGCATGAGCACATCAAGTAGTCAGCTAGAAATGAGAAAGTTTATTTTGTATTTTTTACCGAGTTATTTCTTGAGTTATTGCTGCCGCGGCACACTCGCTGCGCTCGCTCGGCTTGCGCGGCATTATCTACATACAGGCTAACTGCTACTCCTCGCTTCGCTCGTCGTCGCGCATAATTTGTATAATTAAAAAATGTGCCTTATTAATTTTAATTTGTGTCACAGGTGATTTATTATTACTTTTAATATATACCCGTTTTAGATACATAATCTGAATGTTAGCATTGAATTTTCGGAAAAATTTAAATTCGGAATACCATGTTTCGCCTACCATCAAGACTCTCCAAATGCCAACCTCACCTGCCCGTGGTGCACCCTGCCGGACAGCGGACGAGGCTCTGACGACCGATGAATGGCGGGATAACCATTTTGCTGGTGGTAGGTTTCGACCGCGGCTTGCAACCACCCTCAAGACAAAGCCATGCCGCCAAGTGACCTAGTCACGTTCCGGCATGATGTCTTGAGTAGCCATTGGAGGAGAATAGGTCCGAGTAATTGCGCAGCGTATGAAAGCCGTTTGAACTCGATGGGTTATGATGCACCGGGTGGCTCGTTCTGGAGGGCAGCGGGATCCAAAGAAACGGTGCACCGCTGGCCGACCGCAGGTTGTAGGGGGCCCAACTAGCGTTCTAGCCATTCGCGAAAGGCTGCCCCACCGCCTGTGTAAAATCCCGGGATTGTTCCATCGTGCCGGTTGGCGACCGGATGGAGAGGGCCCGATGGCGATCCCCGGGGGGTTTTGGGCGTCCCCGCGGTCTCCATGTGAGTCCCCCACCAGTGGGTCTGACCAGTCGAGTTGCTTGGTTCCAAACGTTGCGCTTCACTCAACTTCTATTCCTCTCCCCTATTCACCCTACCAACCACATAATGAAAAAGTCCAAAAAGAAAAATAAGTGCCGACAGGAGATGCACTCCCTCTCCCTAAAAGTACACTTCTCTAAAATCCGAGGAGTGCACTCAAATCTCCACGATATCCACCACCACCTTAAGACAGAGAGGCCGCACTAATTCTTTCTGACAGAGACGCAGATCTGTGATCGTTCGGATCTGGCATACCTGCATTACCCAGGCTATATCCTGGAGACCAAATTTCACCCCAATGCGGGCGTGTGCGTGTATGTCAGAGACGAGATCTGTTGTCGGCGTCTCCGTCTATGTAGATACTGGCCTAGACCGAATTGAATACGCCAGTATTTACCGATCGCACACGGGAGCTCAGGAGACAACTCGACTTATTGAATATCTCAGTAATACTGCAGATAAGGTCCAACGACGCTATCCCTCTGCGCAGTTGGTGTTCCTTGGGGACTTTAATGCCCACCATGGAGAGTGGCTGTACCCGTTCAAGGACACCGACCACGCTGGCAGAGAAACCTATCGGTTCGCAGTAACTCATGGTCTCTCCCAGCTCATCCATGAACCTACGCGCATTCCTGACGTTGTTGACCATACTGCGTATTGCTTGGACCTTCTGCTGACAACCGATCCAGACAGATACTCAGTGTCCGTATCTCCGCCATTAGGGACATCCGACCACTGTCTGGTGAAATCTGTGTCGCAATACTCGCCAACCGATACCAGCCCAAAAGGCAAAAGGCGAGTATGGCGGTACAAGTCAGCAGATTGGGATGAGATGCGTCACTTTTTCGCCTCTTATCCTTGGTGGCAAGCTTGCTTTACTTCTGATGATCCATGATGCTGTGCTGATGCTGTCTCCAGTGCGATATGTCAAGGTATGGAATACTTTATACCGTTCTCTGATGTATCCCTGGAGTCCAAAGCCCGCCTATAGTTTAATGCTGATTGCCTCCTAGCTGAAAAGCGAAAGCATGTAGCATACCAAGCCTGGGCTAGCGCTCGCAGAAGCAAAGCTATGGATCCCCCAGCTAAGAAGCAGGCGTATAATGCTGCTGCCAAGTCCTGCAAAAAGGTGATCAGAAGCGCTCGTTTCGACCACATTGGCCGTATCGGGGACAAGTTAGCATCCTATCCCTCGGGGAGTAAAGCTTACTGGTCCCTTGCCAAGTCGGTTGAAATGAACTTCTGTCGCCCATCACTGCCACCACTGCAAAGGCCTGACGGGTCTTTGGCCCACAGCGCAAAAGAGAAGGCAGACTTGTTCGCAAATCTCTTCGCGGAATGTTCACGTCTAGATTCCAAAGGTAAAAGCCCACCCACGTTACCTCCATTCGGCCCCAAGATGGAGGGTGTCCAAATTCACCAGAAACAGGTTCTCAAATGCTTACAAAATCTAGACGTGAATAAAGCCAGTAGTCCGGATGGCATTCCCGCAGTGGTTTTAAAGCACTGTGCCGCCGAGTTGTCTCCTGTTTTGACACGCCTATATCGACTCTCTCTAAGGACTGGAAAAGTTCCAAAATCATGGAAGTTTGCAAACATACAGCCCGTACCAAAAAAGGGCAGTCGAGCCGACCCAGTCAACTATAGACCTATTGCAATCACTTCCATAATTTGCAAAATTATGGAACGTGTATTGAACCATCGTCTCCTGACGTACCTAGAGACCAGTGAGCTCCTCAGTGACAACCAATATGGTTTCCGCGGGGGACGCTCAACAGGAGACCTTCTAGTGTACGTCACGCATCTATGGAGCATGGCCTTGGAAGGGCATGGAGAGGCAATAGCCGTATCTTTGGATATCTCCAAGGCCTTTGGCCGGGTATGGCACGAAGCCCTTTTGAGCAAGCTTCCTGCGTATGGCATACCATCTGGACTCTGCGACTGGATTTCTGATTTCCTGAGGGAACAATCAATTCGAGTTGTCGTCGATGGCTTCTCATCGGACCTAATGGCGATCAACGCCGGCGTACCTCAGGGATCTGTTCTCTCTGCAACATTATTCCTGCTGCACATTAATGACCTTCTTGTATCGGAAGGCATTATTGGTTACGCCGATGACAGCACTGTTGTAGAGAGATATGTGTCCAATGCGCGAGCGAGTCCAAACCAGATCCAATTTCAGAGAGAGTCGATGATCGAACGGGTTGATTTGAGACTATGTAGGGTTTCCGATTGGGGTGAAGCCAATCTTGTCAAATTCAACCCTTCCAAAACCCAGGCGTGTCTCTTCTCCGCTAAAAAGAGCACATTCAACTTGACGCCCACTTTCCAAAATGTATCTGTACCGATCACAAACCAACTAGGACTTCTAGGCATGACCATTACGTCGAAACTTAATTTCGGCCAACAGATTGAAACCATGGCACTGTCAGCTTCCAAAAAATTGGGAGTCATCGCAAAGGTCCGGCGGTACTTCAACTCCGAACAGCTGCTCAACCTGTACACAGCCCAGGTTCGATCTTGTATGGAGTACTGCAGCCATCTTTGGCATGATTCCGCAAAATACCATCTTGAAGCGTTGGATTCTGTCGACCGAAGGGCCCGTAGACTCATAAGTGACGACAAACTTACTTCTTCGAGACTGCAAAGTCTCGAGCATCGTCGAAAAGTTGCTAGTCTATCGGTTTTTTACAGATTGCACTTTGGAGAGTGTGCGAATGCTCTTTTTCAGTTGATCGAACCTTCCCCCTTTCTCCACCGGTCAACCAGGCGCAGACAGAAGTTTCACCCGTTTGTGGTTAGCGTGCCGATGAGCCGAACTAAACGGTTCGATAGCTCATTTTTGGTTCGTGTTGCCAAAGAGTGGAACGATTTGCCTGCGTCTGTTTTTCCAGACAAATATAACCCTGGAGCTTTCAAGTGTAGAGTGAATAGGTATCTCTTAGACAGGCGTGTACGATCCTCGTCTTCATCGTCACTTTCCATCAGGTGAGATGGAAGACAAACGCCTGGTAACTATTAATAAAAAAAAAATAGTAACACAGCGGGTTTTTAATTCTTCGTACTAATGTAAGTCGGAAAATTAAAATTTCGTATTTATGAATTTCGGTAAACTAAGAATCGTGTTTTTGAATTGTCTCAATTAAGACTTTTTGGGATTGTGAAATTCGGAATTCAAAAAATCGGAATATTCCAATTCAGATATACATAAGTAATTCGGAATTTTTGGGTGCTCCCACGTTTCACTTCACTTTTCATACCTGCGCTCGGCGGTCGCGCTAGGGTTGGCAACTGTGGCTTATGCACAAAACACTATCGTGGTAGTGGCACTCGTATCTTGTTGTTTGATTCATTGTTGAGAATGAAACAGGAAAAAACAGGAATATAAACCATTAATAAATAAAATGTTTTAATTTTTATGTTATTGTTATATCACAAATTTGTCACAGAAAGTATCTTGCGACGATTTCGACATTGGCGAAATGCACGATTATTATATTTTAAAGTGTAATACATTCGCATTCTTATGTACAAGTATTTACAGTGCCTACCTACCTACCCAACTGTTCTGTGTTACGATACGATTACAACGAACCATCGAAATACAAGCAAATACCTACTTACCTCTCTGAAAAAACCGGTAGATTAATAAACGAAATTCACTGTTTAATGTTGAATTTAAATAACCGTCCAACGAATAGCTATTATAAAACATTTTTTGTTGATTCACTTTGCACAAAAAAGGTCACAGAGGCGTGTCTCAAGCGGATGGCACTTGCGCCCGCACTAGTCCCAACCGGTCCGAAATAAATAGCGGCTAAAAATTATATTTGATAAGTAAATCAATATTTAATTGTATTTTTTGTTGTAAATAAATAATATACAACCGGAATTAACTAATTAGGTATACAATTTTATAACAAAATGACAAAAAGTCTACAACTAATTTAAAATTCTACATACGTTTCCTCGTCACGGTCCTTTAAGTCACCAACTAAATAATAAACACTCCACATAAACAAATGAATCATTACTTTTATAAAATAATACATGTGCTCTAACAGTTTTAAAGGGCCAGAGAACGGGAAGAGAGGTAGAGGAACAACCGAATCCTATGAGTGCTATTTACTCATTAGTTGTAATTATGTAGGTGTTTATGCTGATACTGTACCTAAGTAAGGTTGTACAGTACCTACATTTCATAAAATAATATTAACAGCTTTGGAAGTTAACCTCCTGACATGACGGTTTAATAATTGTGTTCTGTTCAAGTTCAAATTCAAATTCAAATTCAAATTCAAATATTTATTTCTCAACATTGACAATTACTTGTTCTTATTGACGTCAAATAAAACATGATTCTACCACCAGTTCGAAAAAAACCTTCGTGAAGAAGAACTGGCAAGAAACTTCACGGGTATATTTTTTTTCAAAATAAATTTACAGAGTCTCTTTATGTCTATACAAAATTATTCTTTTCTGCATCTGTTAGCTCGGCAAGTCTCCCTCCCCCCAAGTATCCAAACGACGAACACCCTCAAACGGCACCCGTTCACGAGTTAAAGTAAGTAAAAGTCTAATTAATACACCTGCAGCTTTATAAATAAGTTTAGGTACTAAGATCCTAGATGAAAGTTCGTGCTTCCTACACCTTGGGTATTGTAAGTTTTTGGCTGCATACGTCTAAAAATAACTTTACTAAAAATTAAATATTCTTTGGCTACTGTGACAAACACCAGTGGTATTTCTCGAATAACCGGAACTACGCCTACGTGTAGCTAGGTGCGGAAGTAATGTGTACCTAGCTTCACATACACGAGTATATGCGCTGTTAGACGAACGTTTCATGTAGAACTTTACAGCCGTTCACTTTCAGCCTGCAAACTGGACGTAGGTACTGCGCGAGTCCAACGTGAATAGTTATTCTTAATTGAATTGTAAATGAACTTACTTAAAAGTTAACTTCTACGTTAGTACTAAGTATAAATTACTAGCGAAAAACTGCAGAAGCTCTGCGCAAGTTCGGCCATGATATACTTAAAATAAATAAAATAAAAAGTTTATTTATTTCAACAAAGGTTCATATTATGATAGTTTTGGAGTCTTCCCAGAAAGTATTTCAGAGAATACTTGGGTTGGGAATAACCCGTTTCTCTCCTTATACATCTATAATTATTCTTATAAATTTAAACTAATTAATATATTTTTGTACAAAAGTAAAACATGAATAGTAAGTTTAAGCTTAAGAGTGTGCGAATTGGTGTAAATGGGTGGGCAAAAACCGTGTGAATGTGTTTTTTTTATATAGAGAAGTGTAAGTGAAGTGTGTGAGTGAGGATTGAGTGTGCGTGTGTGTGTGAGTGTGTGTGTGTGTGACGGTGAGAAGATGAGTGTTTGTGACTGACAGTAGTGTTGAGAAATTATATTTTTGTTTATATGAGCAGATATTTAAAATAATTAAGAGTTATGTTTATGTTAGTCTAATTATGATTTTTTCAGTCTCTTCGTAGGATACTTTTTCTAGCCATTTAGTTAAATTAAGCTTACATGAATATAATTTCAAAGGGAAAATTTTAATGATGGATCTTATTTTATTATATATGTAAGGGGATTCACATTGAAACTGTCGCTGTGCAAAGGTGGTCCGAACTAGTTTTTGAGGGGCTACCTGATTACCTCTTGTTCTATTAAGCAAGTTCTCGTCAAAATGTAATGATTTATGGAAATTAAGAGTTAAATTTAAAATATAAAGTTTGCGTACAGACAGTAATTTACAGTTTTTATAAAGATCATCAGTAGGGTAACGGAAAGGTTTAAAATACATGACTTTCAATAATTATCTTTGAGCTCGTTCTAAATCCAAAAAGTGAGTTTTGGTGGCACCTCCCCAGATTGGAATGCAGTATATAGTTACTGATTGTGCTAGGGCCACAAAGACTTTTTTTAAGAGAAGAGGTGTCATAAAATGGCTAAGCTTTTTAAAAATTCATATAAGCTTCCTTAGCCTAGACATGACTAGTTCGAGGTGAGGGTGCCAACTTAATCTTTGATCTATCATGACGCCTATTTAGATATTTAGAACAGCTAGATTTCTGTAAAGATGAGCAGAGTGACTTGTCGGAGCAGGTATTATGAATCCTAATTTCAAAGGTTTTGTCTGGTTGGAGGTAGTATGCGGCGCAAAGCACATAGAGTTAGTTTTGTTGACGTTTAGTGTTAGAAGGTTTATATTTAGCCAATTTGCTACCTTTACAAGGCCACTTTCAGTTACCACTTTTAGGGCTTCCCAGGACTCAGCTGAGAAAACAATAGTAGTATCGTCTTTAATGGAATGTTAAACGTTATTACCTTTGCGAAAGGCAGCGCTCGATCCTGTTCTTTTATAAACCGAAGCACCATAAAATAAACCCTGTACGAGCCACTCGTACATTTATATCATTTTGCGATTAAAGCATTTTGGTTCTTGCATTCTTTTTAAATGCATTAGGAACTTATAAAAGTTTAGTTGCATTAAAGAAATACTACGTGCGGGACGTGTTTCTATTGGACGTCCTGACATTATCTACATGTACTAGTTACCGCACGGCTGGTACAAACCCTATTACTTTGTATTTAGGTACATTACAATGGTAATGCAACGTACGCACAAAACAGGTAGCATTATCCTCGCATTGCCGTACCAGAACGTGCAGGAAATTACGCAGCTCTTCAATGAATGCGCTCGGCAAGCCAGCCTTCCATTTTATTTCCAGCACTACTCTACTGTGAAACATTTTAATTGTTAGACCGGAATAATGCATAAACTGAACGTACTTATATCTCGTTTCAATTCACATGCAGGAAAGTTCGTAACCTGGTCACCTAGTTCCATTTTCAATTTTCATAATTAATGTTTCATTTGGGCAACTAACTAATGATTTTCAGGAAGTAATTTATTGTTTACGAACATAAGGCCGTTATTATAATATACTCGGATCACCTACTGAATAAACATATTGAATATCACATTATACTTCTAGTATTTTAACACTATAAATACATAACATTAATTCGAACGTAGTTTGCCTATTTCACTACTTGCTCAAGATTTATTATACTTTTGAGATATAAGTTTTGAGAAAGAAATGAAAATTTTCGATAAATAATTTTTTTTATAGCAGCTTTTCAAAACACATTTTTCATTCTGCAACAGGTACTTCCTCGGCGGCCTTATCGAACGCAGTGCGCGCATCTTCTGGCGATGAAAACAGTATCCACTTGAGTTGGTTTTTAATTTTAGGGAACAAGAAGAAGTCACGCGGTGCCAAATCAGTGCTTTAATCAGTGCTTTAACCCAAAAGTTTTACCTGTGTGGTGTTTAGGAAGTCCCTCGTCTCGATCGCGGAGTGTCGAGGCGCGTTGTCGTGGTCGTGTTGTCGTAGAGCAAAAGGCCTCGGAGACGCGTGTTCGGTCGCCTGTTGCTCGCAGCAGCAAAAATTTCTAGCGAGCATTTGGTAGTGTAACACTCTGCATTGATGCTGCTTTGGTTCGTTTATGGTATTGTTCAAAATACTAAATACCCCGTTAAGGAGAAAAAAACTGGAAAGAAAAAACACTTTTCCAGAAGGTACTTTTCGATCGTTTAACTTGCGTTGGTCCTTTTCGAAAAAGCCATACTCTTGACTGGCACTATGTTTCTGGATCATACTGATAAATCCAATATACGTCATCTGTTATGGTATCGTAAACACAGCGAGAAGAACCTGCTTTGAATTTATCAATTCTGAGCATCGGTGAAGTTGCAGGGTACCCAGCGCGGAACAATCAGTGGTCGTGTAGAATATCATGAACACATCCCGATCCAATCTGTAGATTGTGCTGAATCTCCTCGTATGTGATTCGCCGGTTTTGTTGAATCGAATTTTTCACTTGTAGCACGTTTTCTTCCGTAACAGAAGTTGAAGGACGACCAATTCTTTCTGCATCCTTCAATTTTAAGCGACCGCACTTAAACTCATTATACCAGCGTTACACAGTTGCTTTAGAAGACACCTTGTTCATAAAAGCTAATTGAAGTCGATTAAACGATTCACCAGGTTTCAAGTTGGACTTGAAGTCGTAAAAAATCATTGCATGAAAAAGTTCCCGACGCAGATCCATTTTTCTATGATACACAATTCTTACATAAAGCTGGTAATTTAGAAGGAAATTTAAATTTGGTAGTAGGTATATTTTTATTTTTAAAAATCGAATTTTCAAAATCTCTAAAAAATAACTCGCCAGCGATCCATACATAAAATCTTTTTTTCGCAAAACTTCCTGAGTGTCACACCCATCTTTTAGAAATACTTGATCCTAACACTAATCCGAAAACATATCACCGCAAAAAATATGGTCACTAACGCCCCTTCCACTAACTAACCCTTAAAAATAACAGAGTTATAACATAACGCGATAATGTCGCTCCAATTAAGTGGCATTGTGATCATCGGGGCTGATGGAGGCAGGTCCGAAGTAACAAGTGCCGCGGGGAGTCGGGGTCCATGCAGCCACTCACTCGGTCCTGTAACGCCACTCCGGGTCCGTCGTCGGCGCGCACTGGTCGGATCGCGCGGCGCGCCACAACGCTTCGCGCCAAACTTACGTTCCAAATACAAAACGAACTTTTTTTTTTTCTACAACGGCAATGATCTTTTTATTAGAGATTTTGTTTTTTAAATTTTTCCCGGCCAGTGTTAAGTAGTTTTGTGTGAATTTTTTAATTGATGAACTATTCGTGGTCTTAAGTGTTTTAATTTACAAAAAAAAATTAATAAGAATAGTTAATATTTGCGTTTTAAAAAATGGGTGAGCATACTGTAACGATTTCGGACGAGCATTTGGAGCAGCACATAGTGACTTTGTTCGAGAAGCTGGAGTGTCTTCGTGCGAGCGGAGCGCTGGCCGGCGAGGAGCCTTCAGCGGCCGGGGTGCCGGCGCGGATGGAGCTGCGAGCGGCGGGGCTGTGGCGCGGTGCGGCTGCCGAGGGTGCGGCGGCGGCGCTGTACGTGCTGGCGGCGTGCGGGGCCGCTGCCGGCGCTGGCGTTGCCGCCTCGCCCGCAGCCGCTCTGCTCGCCTCCGCCGTCGCCACGGGCTGCATGGTAGCCACACTCACGCTCTGCTTCGCTAACATCTCGGGTCAGTCTACACAACTAGTTCATTCACCTTGGCTATGTATGGAGGTGTCACCCTCGCATTGTCTTGGAATTTAACCGTAGCGGTACACTTAGATTCAATACAGTATAAATACATTTAACTCAAGCTAAGCAACGTAGTAAATTAGTAATTTACCTTATAAAAAGGGAAATCAATTCATACCAAGCTCGATTCTGAAATAATAACAGTAAAAAATATTACTTCGGAACAGTATGTCTGCGCGTACTATTACATAGATAGGACCCAGGCCCGCTACGGCGTAGCCCGCACTCTACGACCGCGCTACGAATAGTAAAGAACGCCCCTTCTCTACGAACATCACATTCTTGTGTGAATATCTATTATATAAAGCTTTTATTCGACCTGTATATTTCCCTGTCCGCCATCATTACACCGCTGTATCCTAGTCCTGTATCCGCTGTATCCCCACCTCCCCGCGAGCCCTGCTGACTTGCTGATATTTTCATAAGTAATTCAGGCAAAATACTACTCCTAACTTATAAATTATTTTCCACCAATTACAAACTGCCTTAATTGATATTTTAACAAGCTATGTATTATACTTCAGTAGTTTGAGAGAATAGAGTTGGCGTAATCTACCTGAAACTTTTATAGCTGGATTGAACTATTATTTCATTTGTTTCAGTAGGCTTATTGCTTATGAAATAATTTACAATAATCCAAATTGTATGCGGTTCCTCTTTATAAAACCATTGAAAGTTAATGTATATAGAAATATATGTATATAGAAACTGCGGATGCAATAAAAACAAACATTTTGAACGTACTGTTGGAATAGTACAGTTTACATTGTATAGTTCCTTCATTGTGCTAAGTACGTTACTAAGATAAACAATTATAGAATTAGCGAATACCCAGTTATGATTAATTTTATAAACCTTAACTAAAACATTTTCTGTATTTTTTTATGTCGAAGAAACAAAAAACATACCCGAGTAAATGGAGGAAATCTTTATTTTTCTTTAATCATATGACGTAACGCAAGCTATTACCTTATTTAAAAACAATGTCGCATCTATAAACTACACAATCTGATGGATTCCGCATTTCCAAAGCGAAACGGGCGAACGGCAAAGGTCAATAGCTATAAATACCGGACCTGCATCGTGTACAGCTGGCCTCTCGGACCCGCGACTTTTACCTGCCAGTCCTGATAGTAAGCTTCTTTTAATGGCCATCTTTAAAAAAAGGATCGCATTTTTTTCTTTTGATGCATCCAAAAAAAGTGTGTTTGCGATAATTACTTGATATTCACTTTCAACCATACAATTAAGGGCGCATCAGGAATTTTAATGAATTTCAGTCCAAAAAAAAATTACAACTACATATACTTTACGTAAGATTACATTACGTGACAAAAAGTGCCTTTTACTGAGATGGATTATTATTAACAAAAAATCAGAATTATAAGACAGAGTAATGTACTTCGTTATGCGGGTCAGACAAAGAATACACCAAAATAAAGGTAAATTATTTGTTGTTGCTTTCCCGCGTCTTATTTGACTTCAAGCAACATTAAAATTAATGGTGCGTCTCTTCCGGGTATTTTGATTTTAACGTTTTAGTTCCTATACTTTATGCTTGCGGTGCAGTTTGTTCTATTTGTCCATCTACAGTTCAGTAAATTATACAAAATAATAAATAATAATCGATTTATTTAGTATAGGCTCTTTCACTCGATTTCGCATTGGAATTTCCCTTTAAATTTATGTTAAGTAATATGGGTATTTGTTATATATACATACAATAAATATAAATAAAATATACAAATACACTAGCTCTGTAATACTAGCCTATTTTGAATAAGTTCCTGCAACCCGCAAGGTGCCTCCAGGGTTGGCGGCAAGCAATTATGTAATTCCGCCATAACAGTGTAATTCTTGCGCCCGCGCCGCGCTGCCGCGGCTGCAGATGTTCACAATTATCTGTTAAATAAAAAAAGGGTCGGCGAATGTATGCGTCTCGGAGCCGACAAGTACCGTTGTAGAGTGTCCTCAAGGTCTGTAATTTTGCATTTACACACGAATATTAATGAAATTTGGAGTAACAATTTGTTGTGAAATCACGGTTAAAAGTTGAAATAAGTATTTATTATTTCCCATGATTTTATAGATCTTTAAGGATAATTGGTATGTTTTTGTTTCCTGTAATAGTACTTTTGAATTTATTTACCTGATTTTTATAAGCAAACATTTGTTACTAACTTCGTGACGTGCTTTAATTTCTTTTCTAAGTTACAAAGCAACTATCGTTACAGAATTGATTAATTTACACCAGATGAATTAAGTCGCGTAATCAAAAATTTTTCAAATCTGCTATCAAAATAAACTCACCAAAGAGATATGGATCAAAAATTATATTCAATCCCTATTTACAGGGACGTGATGGGTCGGATTATTACTTCGCCAACTCGAGCGAACACGTGTTCCCTTCACCCTTTATCCCTTCATAACTTTTTAATGGCCACATCTCCGAACAATGACAGTTTAAATTATATCATACATAACTATTAGAATGCGCGTTGCGGCCGAGCTCGTCCCTACCGGCGAGAACTAACGTTGTGGAAATCGGGGAGATGAGGTCTACAATTTGTCGCGCTCGCGGCCCGGCGCACTCGCAGTGGACAACCCTATTTCAGCAGCGATGTCTATTATCGGACATAAGAGTCTTTCGTCTGCATCCATTAATTTATTTATGCATGTAAACTGTTTTGTTGGAAATATACTGGCTATGTAGGTCGAACTTTTAGTTGCAAATATGTTTCGCGTTTCGTATTTTGTAAATGAACGACTTTGTTAGTACGATATTCTTTAAACAAGAAGTGCGCTGTTTTGAAAACAAATCGATTTGTTGATTTGACACGTCTTGAATCAATGAATGCCACTTATTTAAGGATCCGAGTTACCTCTAAGCTGTGTCGAGAACTTACGCCGTTACGCGTAATACGAGTATATCTCGCATTGCTGCAGAATTTCACGATTTGTATTTGCGAAATAATGTTGGCTTGTAATAATCCTGCTTTATATTGTTTAAAGCGATTCTGATATGACTGTATTATACGAACGTCCATGATATGATATTGTGACAGAGCACAACAAACAAGAGCTCTGCTACTTTAAGGGTATTTTAATATTTTCACTGGTACAGAGCGTTGAATGAAAAAGCACTTATTCAGAATGACTAGCCGACGATAAAGACAATTAGACTCAATACAGTATACTAGACTAGACTAAAATGGACCGTAACACGCGGACGTAACGAGTCATAAAACTCTAATGGCGGCGCTGCAACCGAGCCTTAATAATGCCTAATCACGAATATGTTCAAAACACATATAAATCTAGCAGCGCGAAGCTCGACGCTCGTAAAGCCGCGTATTTCATCCTTTGTGCAGCTTTCATGGCGAGAGCTTTCACGAAACTTTCCAAAAAAACAATGTGATACAAATTAATACGGATCGTTCTGAAAAAAGATTCTATGATTTATTTAAGTTGAACGTTTAAAAATTGTAGATTGTCGTAAAACAACATGCAAGCTTTGTACTTTTTACATACAACGCGCGAACGTTTTAGACTAAACTTTGCTTGTGTTGTATATGATTTGCCCAGAAATCATGAGAATCAATTGAAAAGTTAAATCGTTTGTAAGGGAATTCAAAATATAAACCATGGACGAACATACCTACAATACAAACGGGTGCACTAAAGTTTTCTTGAGTAGTCTTGGGAATCATGTAGGCCTGTATTACACTACCTAGTCTGTATTTATATGAAATTTGTTTACTTGTAAAAATAAACCCTAATTGTTTTCAAAGTAAAAAAAATGTTAATTTTAATACAAGGTTCCCTGATAGACTATGCCTTCCAATCATAAAAACAGACATATGTAAACGTAGCATCACTACATAGTACAAACAAAGTCGCTTCCCGCTGTATTAGATCTTTAAAACTACGCAACGGATTTTGTTGCGGTTTTTTAAATTAATAGAGTGGTTCAAGAGGAAGGTTTATGTGTATAATACATGCATAATATAGAAGAGGAACATTGATAATCTTAGAGGTTTCTAATGTGATGTCGTAAATAAACACATTTTTCTGCGCTTACATTGTAAACGCTGGCTGAACCTACAGTATTGTACACCTTGAAAAGGTCTACAAAAATGTCTGCGGTGGTAAATGTCTATCTCTTCGGGGTAACTCACAATAACCATTTTTTATCCTTATCTTTTACGCGAAATAATGGCTTATTTGCAAATCGATTTTAAGCAATACAGCATTAATCCTTATCCAATTAAGTACCTTTACTACATTTTGCATGTAATATAGATAAATATGGCCCTTTACAGCGTGTAATTTAAATAAATATTTTCAAAGATATTACAGATTTAAAATGCAATGACATGGACCCGTGCGAAGCTGGGGCGGACGGGTCGCTAGTTCTATATATGGCTATAAAAATTTATAATCATATACCAAATAATTTTAAATGTTTGACTATAAAACCATTTAAATCTGCTTTGAGCCACTTTCTAATTGATAAATATTTTTATAGTGTTGATGAATATTTGAATACTAAATTGGAACTCTGTAAGATCTAAAAATATATAAACCATTAAGATTGCATGCTGCACGACAGTAAAATATGAGGTCCTATTTTATATTAAGAACTTGACCTGTACCGTATTTTTTGCAATAAAGGATTTTGATATTGATTTTATTTACATAATTGCGAGATACCAAACAATACGGGGCACGGCTACGTAAGAGAAACTTCACAAAATAGCACATAATAAATTTATTTTGACTGATGTCCGGTAAAACTATACAACGTTGTTAAGCATAGTAATTTGTATCTTTTGTTTGTTGTTTTATAAATTGATTCGAAAAAAGAAGTACCAGGAAATGTTATTTACAATATTGTGTAGAAATTTCATTTTTATGAAAAAGTATACTATTAACACAAACATACCTACATAACTATCCAAAATATCAAATGCAAACGTACCATCTTTTTTCAATTGACTGAGACGCTCAGGAGTTAGACTAGACCAGACCACTCCAATCTAATTTACCCGGCATGTGTGGATCGGAATGGAATCTGCTCTCTAACATAAGTAGGTAAACATAATTTAGTATAGTATTCTAGGTTACATACGTTCCTAATCCCAAAGAAGTCTCTACGTCCTATATGAATATAATAAACAGTTTCCATGTGATGACCGTAGTCTCTGATGTCCTGGGAAGACGCATATGGAACCGCCCCATTGATTCTATGGCTTGTGTAACACATGCTATACTTACAAGGGGACTTTATACAGTCGATTTGTTCACCTTACACGGAATCGGACTAATCCCAAAATATTACGTGAGTTTAAACAACATTTAATCGTTATATTATATGTAGCATGAAGTGACAACAAAATACTCTAAGAAATGTGACAATGATTACTCTATAAGAAATTATACTGTTCGAATTGAAGACTGGGATTGACATGTTTTCCAGAACTTCAGTACGAACAGTTACGAACTAAAGTAAACAAAAAAAATTCAAGGTTTTATCGCGATAAAGTCGTTACGCGTAACGACTTACATTTTGCAGTAAGGTTTAAGTTTCATTGGCCAATTTACCAAACCCCAACATCATATTTTATCAAAAGCGCGAGCGACAAAATGCGAACGTTACGTCTTTTAAGACGCCCACATAATGAATTAACTTATTTTATTTATTACACAAATAAACGCTTCATCAATGAACCTACTGAATAGCAGTCACAACTTTTGGTAGAAACTGAAATTTCCTTCGGGTTTCAATTGCTTGGCCGTGCTGAAGCTCGAGAGAATGAACTTACAAAAACAGTAATGGAGTTTCGAAATGCGATAGAAAACTTTCCTTCTATTCTTTAAAGCTTACTCTGAACACAGAGTGCTTTCAAATTTATTAAGGAAGATTATGTGTCCAGAAGGTCTGTAGTTTTTAATATTCTGTTAATAAGACAAAATAGTTTACTGGATTACATTCACACTACATATGTAGGTACTAGTACAAACTAAAGAATATAACCTAGTTGCAATCGGATGAATTTATCTTTTAACTTTATTTTATTATCGGGTTAAAAATGAATTACATCCGCATACCTCTCGCGCGCGTTACAAGGCATCTGGGACTAGCTCCTAATGAGCACTACCCACTAAAAAAACCCCTGAATAACTCGTGCAAATTTTTGCCACACAGCTTTCATCTGAGCGACGACCAATTGGAGAAAGAGGCCGCGCTAGCGGAGCCCAGAAGGGGTCACCCGCTGGGATTACATAGCACTGAAGGTGCTCAAAGCACTGAAGGTGAATACATAGCACTGAAGGTGCTCAAAATGAAAATAAAAATTGAATTAATTCGAATTTACGTTAGAGTTAGAAGTTGCGGCCTGAAGGGCTTCGAGATCTAGTGTCAGTTGCGTGGCTACGTTCGTGTGCGCGTTTCTCGACAGGGGTAGTATACGAGACTGAATCTCGAACTAGAGGATTGGGGTGGGTTTCGGAGCGTTTCAAGAACGCTTCAGAGAGTTTTTTGAGGTGCTGTTGCACTGTAGGTAGTTCAAGATCTCTGTGCAGGTCCGCGTTACGCACGTACCAAGGTGCGTTTGTGGCCCCGCGGCAGAAGAGATTTTGAACTACCTGCAGTTTGTGCAGGACGGAGGGTTTGGCGTGGGCAAATATTGGCGAGGCATATGTCATGACGGGTCTAACGCAGGTCTTATAAAGCGTTTGTTTGTTTCTGAAAGACATTTTACCTTTTCTACCTAACATATTATATAGGTGGCCTAAGTAAAAACGGGCGAGTTTCGTTACTCTATCGACGTGTGGCTTGAAAGAAAGCGTCTGGTCTAAGGTGACGCCTAAGTATTTGGTAGTGCGCTTGCAGGGGATGGGAATACCTAACATTCGAACGTGGAGATTGTCGGCGACACGGCAGTGTTTGCCGTCGAAGTAAACCGCAGAACTATTGTCTGGGTACACATCGATGCACCATTTTTGAAACCATGCACCGAGGGTATTTACGGCCTTTTGGAGTTTGATGACGAGACCCGGGACACTGAGGCCTTTGGTTTTTTTGCATACAATTAATATTTTCGGACTAAGAATTTCGATACCACAACATTCAAAGTTTTCTTTTTCTGAGAGGCTTTCCGTGATTGCTAATGTCTTATATTTATATTGATTAAAATGCATGAACCCCCTCTTTTTTTGTCAAATCTTGACCAATGCGCTGCCAACTTATAGTTGTCGAGAACAATATTTATTTCGTTTCCGCGTTTTAAAAAAGTTTCACTCAGACAAATAACATCAATGTTAGTTTTTTTTCGTTTAAGATCGTTTAACAATAGTTCTAGGTCATCTTTTTCTTTAAAATACTCGCGATATTTTGGTGGAGTAGTCGGAAATTATGATTTGCGTTAATTTCGAAAAAGACATATATGATCTTTATTTAATTTTTTAAAGTAATGTAGAATGGTACCTTTCGTTTCCTCTTTTGTGTTAATTATGTTTTGATGTTTGAAGGTTGTAGTATTGTGACATTTTTTAAAGTAATATGGGATTGTGCCTTTGGTTATCTGGGGACGCTGACTTGCAATTTTATTGAATGTATTCATGTGCTTATGTTCTTGCCAGATTTCCCAAAATTTTTTATGAATTTTTTGGAGTATTCTTGAGATTCAAATTCAATTTTTATTTTATCACATATTGATTGGAAAGTTATATTATAATCTCCATTTGATGTTAAATTTATAAATTTACAATTTGTGAAAAGGGAGCTTATTGTTTTTAAATGGTGATTTATAGTCGATGAATTCAAATAGGGATTGTGAAGGTTAGAAATCAGGAAAACATGAGTATTTGCCATATTTTTCAGTGCAACTCTAAGTTCACATAGCAATTTGGTTGGATTTTTGTCATTTGAACCTATGAATAATATCAATATGTCATTCGGACCTAGATGCAAATAGTTTGTATTTAGAACAGTGGAACAATCCGCGCCGGGCTTAACAAAGGAGTTAATGTTACATTTATGAGGTGAGCTAAGGAATAGAGTATTTAAAGCGCTAGAAATACCCACAGCTTGTTGGTCACCCAAAATGTTTTGTAATTACAGTTTACAGTAGGTTCTGATTTGTGAGGCTTCATAGTTTTGTGTGAATACTGGTCCGGTATCTTTTTGTACTGCTTAGGCTTGGTCTGGTGGGGAGGTGTAATGGAGTTCATTGCTGCTGGTTTCAATAATGTTGTTTTTAACATGTCCATTTCGTTTTTTCGGTGTAGTGTCATGGCTTGATTTCGAAGTAGTGCTAGAAGTATGTCTTTTATTTTCTTTCTGTAATGAAATGTTGGTGAAATTGATGTTTTTTTCTTTTTTCTGAGAGTTACACTTGGGTGAGCTAGTAGCTAGGGTAACAGTTGGTAAAAATCTTTTGTAAGTTTTAATCACTGTATAACATTTATTCAATTCACTTTGTAGTGATTTCTTTTCAGACGTTAAGTTTTCTATTTCCATATTTGCAGACATCAATTTTGTATTGAGTTCATCAACTTGGATTTTAATTTCATTGATCTCGCTGTCATTCAAACTGTTCCTTCAGAACAACGAGCCAGACTTTTTGCTTCTTCAAGAGACGTGGCTAACTTCAAACCACTCCAGGGGATTCGCTATTCCCAAGTACGCGTTCACTCGTAACGACAGGCCCAACTCCGACGGTTTCGGCGGCACTGCTATTTATTACAAAAGAGGTTTCCATTGCTGTCCTCTCCCTACCCCTCCTCTCCTCAACATGGAAGCCACTGTGTGTAGATTGGCTATGACTGGTCATCCGAACATCATCATAGCTTCAATCTACATACCTAGTGGCACCAGACCAATCCGCAGCGACTTTGAGGCCATCCTCGCCCTCGGCCATACAGTCATTATGTTCGGAGAATTTAACTCCAAACATACTTACTGGACGTGCCTAACGACCAACACCAGCGGTATCGCTCTCCTCGACATCACTAACTCAATTGACATAGACGTCATCTCTGCCATCACTCCCACTCACTATCCCAACAACTCGAACTACTCTCCTGACATCCTCGATTTTGCAATTGTCAAGCGAATCAACCTCGATCTCAGGTCTATCGAACCGCTCGATGACCTAGTTCTGACCACCACCCCGTCTACCTCGTGCTAACGATAATGTCACCTCTCCTAAGACCTTTACCAACTGGAAAGGCTTTAAAATACGATAGTTTCAGCCTTAGAGGCCCCGAACTCTCCGCTCGCGATCTCGCCCGATCAATTAGATAGCCCGGATAAAATATATTCATTAGTCAATTCGCTCACTGATGCTATCAACTCAGCCATCAGTGACAACGAAAAGGTTGCTAAGCAAGGCAAACCCACGCTTCCCTTAGCGGTAAGCAATCTTATTAAAGCTAAGAACGCGGCTCTCCGGAGAGCCAAGAAATATTCCACGCCCGCCTATAAAACAGCTGCGAATCAGCTACAACGTAAAGTTAGGTCTTGCCTCGTGGCGTGACGATCTCATGGTGAATATCTCCCGGTCTCACCAAGGGTATTATAGTATGGCCCGAGCCTTACGCGTAGACGCCGCCTCTCACGTCCCTCCTCTCACTCGTCCCGATGGCTCTATCGCCTTCGAAGTCGAAGAGAAAGCTGAATGCTTCGCTGACAGCGTTGCGTCTTAATGCTCGCCCAGCACGCAACCCGCGAATCACATCACCTCCAGGTGGTGGAGGACGAAGTTCTCCGCAGAGACTCTCTCCCCATCACCGCCGACCCCGTCACAGTCTCTAATGATGAAATCTCGCTTCTCATTAAAAGTCAAAACTCCAAAAAGGCGGCTGCGGATGGTATTTCCAACCACGCACTTAAGCACCTGCCTCAACAGGTGCTTACCTTGTTAGCTGTTATATTCAATGCCTGCTTCGACCTTAGCTACTTTCCAAAAGCTTGGAAAGAAGCGACAGTCATAGGTGTTCCCAAGCCGGGTAAACCTCTGAATATCCCGGCTAATCACAGACCCATCAGCCTCCTCAAGGCAATGTCTAAACTTCTCGAGAGAGTCATACTCTCTCGAATGCGGAACCATCTGTTTCCAACGGATGGCGATCCTCTCATTATTCCCCGTCAGTTCGGCTTTCGCGCTAAGCACTCCTGCCCTCAGCAAGTCCATCGAATCGTCGAGTACATACTCGACGGCTTCTACCCGCGGCGTAAGAAAACGGTCGCAGTTTTCTTTGACGTAGCCAAGGCTTTCGATAAAGTCTGGCACAGCGGCCTCGTCTATAAACTCTACAAAATAGGCTTACCGGATCGCCTAGTCCGAATAATCGCGTCGTTTCTCAAAGACCGTACGTTTCAATTTAAACATTAAGGCACGCTTTCCGCGCCCCGTCTCATAAAGGCTGGAGTTCCTCAAGGCTCAGTCCTCGCCCCTCTATTGTACACCGTGTACACTAACGATATTTTCGTCCCGTCGAAAGGCGTCGAACTTGCCCTCTTTGCCGACGACACTGCCCTTTACACCAAAGGCCTCAGAGTCCCGGGACTCACCACCAGACTCCAAAAGGCTGTAAATGCCCTCGGTGCATGGTTTCAAAAATGGCGCATCGATGTGAACCCAGAGAAGAGCTCTGCGGTTTACTACGACTTCAAACGCCGTCGTATCGCCGTCAATCTCCACATTAGAATGAAAGGCATTCCCATCCCCTGGAAGCGCACTACCAAATATTTAGATGTCACCTTAGACCAGATGCTTTCTTTTAAACCTCACGTCGATAGAGTAACGAAACTCGCACGTTTTTACTTAGGCCGCCTTTATAGTATGTTAGGTAGAAAAAGTAAAATGTCCTTCAGAAACAAACGTACACCTTACAAGGTCTGCGTTAGACCCGTCATGCCATATGCCTCGCCAATCTTTGCCCATGCCAAACCTTCCGTCCTGCACAAACTGCAGGTAGTTCAAAAGCCACAAACGCACCTTGGTACGTGCGCAACGCGAACCTGCACAGAGATCTTGAACTACCTACAGTGCAACAGCACCTAAAAACACTCTCAGAATCGTTCTTCAAACGCGTCGAAACCCATCCCAATCCTCTAGTTCGAGATTCAGTCTCATATACTGCTCCTGTCTTAGATTCGAAATTCAAAGTCGCTAGACCGAGAAACGCGCACACTGGCGAACCCACGCAATTAACATTAGATCTCGAAGCCCTTCAGGCCGCAACTTCTAACTCTAACGTAAATTCGAATTAATTCAATTTTTATTTTTGATTTTGAGCACCTTCAGTGCTATGTATTCACCTTCAGTGCTTTGAGCACCTTCAGTGCTATATATATGCCAGCGGGTGACCCCTTCTGGGCTCCGCTAGCGCGGCCTCTTTCTCCAATTGGTAGTCGCTCAGATGAAGGCTGTGTGGGAAAAAATTGCTCGTGTCATTCAGGGGGTTTTTTAGTGGGAAGTGGTTCTGGTAGGCTCGGAGCGAGTCCCACATAACTCCGATCGCGCGCGTGGAGTATGCGTCAGAGCATTTTCTATCCTACTGCCCTCTCCGTGGAGGGAAACAAAAAAAAACGGGATTTCTTCTTCATTGTAATCCAAAAGTATAAGCATACATCAATGCTTTTTTATTATTTAATTATTGATTTTTTTGCGAACTACACATTTACCCTGAATTAAATATGTCAACCTCTATCTACATATCTTCAACACTACCCATGTTTGTCTTCAGGAGCGCACCTAAACCCAGCAGTGTCGGTGGCGATGTGCGTGCGCAGGCGCGTGTCGCCGCTGCGCGCCGCGCTGTACATCGCTGCGCAGTGCGGGGGCGGCATCGCGGGTGCGGCCGCGGTCTATGGGTAAGTTAGCTGATTAACAGAAGGAAATAAATTCTGGCTCGTTTTTTCGTGTAGGAGTGAGTAGCTTACAATGAGAATGTAACTATACAACGTTTATATATTTATCAACAAAATGAATTTTTGTTTTAGGGTATTACCACACCAATCGATCGATCGTCGATGTAGATTGGTGTGGTAGATTATCTCCCTTAGATTATCTCTTGGGCCACGCTTTAGAATAAGATCCTCAGTTATCGCCATCACATTATTATGTAAATGTCATTTGGGACGCAAATTGTTCTAACTCTTATCACACACTGTTGTTTTTTCAAAGAAATTCAGTCTGCCTCTGGGGCTGGTGAATGTCCATTTGATGCTTGCTTCAATCAGTACAGAATAACTCCTGCAATACTTTATTTCTTTTAAGCATTGTTTGATACCAATTGTTAACTGATTCTTCACACAAACAATGTAATGGGAGTTCCCAAAGGCTAATTAAGATGCTCTAATGTACAAAGATTCTTGTGAAATATAAATATTTTCATACAATTTATTTTAATGTACAACGTTTTACTACAATAACCAATTTAGCCAGCCAACTAAATTATTTTAATTCAAAGCAAAGAACAGACACAGCGTAAACAACAAATATTTAGGTTTCGCAAACAACAATTTAAATAAAAATAGAAATAAAACGAAATTCACGTTCCACGCAGAAAAATTCAACTAGCTACCAGGAAGGATATGATAATGTTGTTGGGAGCCGATTTTAAGAATATAGCACAGAATGTAGTGCTATCTATCGTCAGCCCCGGGGCGCTTGTTGTCTCCGTCCTTGGCTGGCGGTTTAATTACGCGTGTTTCCTCATTGTCGGCCGCAGCCAGGTACTGCGATGTGTGTAATTTCTCCAGATTAACCACAACCTGAGGTGAATACCTAATTGGGAGATCACGAAATTGTGTTTGTTATCCCTGTTAGACTTTTACTTCTACATAAATATCTACATATCACACAATTAAGATGTTATTAATTAATATAGTTATAAAAAGCCATTCAAAACGTTCCTTTGATTTTTACAATGATTTGATTAAACGATGCATATTTATAAGAACGTTTAGTGAATAATTATAAAAAGTTACCACCAATGTAATTTTTATTTCTCAGAAGTAATCGGTATTGCTTTTACGTCTCCTCTGTAAAGCAAGAGCTAAATCTAGTTTGGTTTTGAAACAAAGTAAACTAGAACCCAAAGAGCTTATATCTTCTTTGTGCATTTAAGTTCTCCACGGACAAAGTAAAAACATGTTTCAATAGCCCTTATGTTCTACGGCTAAGGTTGAATATTAGAATTTCAGACTCGCAGTCGAGCGTGTCGAATTTCTATGACGATCTATCAGTTGCAACTCTCAAAGGATTTCGAACTTGCATCAATATTCATAAGTTTAAATAATTTGAGAATATCTTCTCTATCTTGTTACAAACATCTCAATTACGGGAATACTTGTACAGCATGTAGTAGGATACGTTTGACTGATTGCTTCCAAGAACGCTAGCTTCCAAGAAAATTAGGGCTGTAATATAAAATTGATTTCTCTAGAAAGTAGAACAGCTTTTAACTATAGGTACACCCCCAGTTTTCTAGCATTTATCTGTTGTTGATGTGTTAAGTGTGTTAAGATTATTTGCTAAGTAAAAATATATTTAAATTCAAAGGGTTTTTAACATTTACAAAACAATTAACTACGAGAGAGTACGAGTATTTCTACACTTGACATCACATTTCATTCTAGAATGATCCAACGATCCAACGTTTCACTATTTTTAGCACCGCGTAATTCTCATAGATTTTGAAATAAGATTTTGAAATAAAATATGTGAGTTTTAATTTAAATTTAAATTTGTTTCTTCAAATTAAATATTTCCACTCTTCATTTTAATTTAAATATTCCCATGAATGGTAAATGTAATTTTCTTTAGGGTATCAATGTTGGTTTATACGAAGAATTTCCATTTTTTGTTAACTGAAAAGTTAGACCTTACGTTAAGTTGTTGGTTTAGGGCTTCTCCTGTAATTGTAAAAAGATTGTTGAAATCTTGGGTTTTTTCTCGTTATACTTTTGTAAGTAGAGTTGAGCACCTATATGTTTTATTGTAACAGTGCAGTTTACCAAGTTACATTTTAACAATATTGAAGGATTATTTGTTTTTATTCAATAAAATGCAATGATTATGTAAGCAAATATGGCGAACTAAAATACCTATTGTTAAAACAATGAATTGTTTACTCTCCCTGGCGAAGTGAACACAATCTTTATTTATGCATACCTTTATAGCTTGTGGCGCGAATTATATTAACGCCTTAAAATTTCTTTGGATATATAAATACCAGCTGACTCGAGTTTTGAATTTAGTTATACGGGACTGCGACAATAAAATGGCTGCGAGTATTTTATGTTATTAAATACAGATATCCCAATAAATTTGCTTTCCAAGTATTATATATATTCTGTAACGTAATTGAGTAATAAGCATTCATATAATGAAGGTGGGTGCGACAGCTCCTCGCTTCAATAAGACAAGTTTTGATAGTTAGTGTAAACACAAGTTCCTGGAAACTTTGCACACTTCTGAAGGAAACAGCTCATTAGTTTCTACCTACTTTGTGCCTGAGATATGTTTTTGAATAATAAAATGGTGGTGTGGAGTGTAAAATATATGCCGAAATTACGGTGGCTCGCTCCATAGATAGCACTCACGATGAACGCTTAGTTATAACGTAATGTACGCAAATAACCTACACATTTTTATTTAAAAGTGGATATTTTCCGACTTTTTCAAGGCTCCCTACACACCTATCGCTCATTCGATCCTTCACCATCACTCCTTAAATATGAAAATAAAAAGAACTTATTTATTTTAAAGTAAGCAGGATCAGTTATCTGGGACTAATATTTTAAAAGTCTGCCGTACAGCAATTTTATACAATGAATTCACACAAAATGTTTCGTAAAATGCATTTTACATTATGCATTTACTGTGAACGAGACATTAAATAGATATAATATGTAGTTACACATTCTCTTATAATAATCTTAACTTGGCAACGTTCGGAGCTAGGTTTTATCTCGCAAGTACCAACTGTACATTGAATTAGAGAAAAACATTTTCATGAAATATCTATAGCTATCTCAGTTTTCTAAATTACCATAACTCCAAGATACTGGAACATTTTCCGAGGTTTTCAGCGAGGTTTTACCTTTCAGGGTTCTTTTATTTGTAGAATACTATATTTTTGAATCATAAAAAAGTAAAAGATAATAAAATAATAATAAAAGAGATTATAATCATAAAAGAGGTTATGAGCTTCTGTCAATTGGTATATTTTTCTGTCTCATTTTCGTACCGATAAGTTTTAAAGATCTTTAATACTTCAACATTTTATAAAATATATGGCAGTATTTAATGAACTTTTTTATATTGTTGAATTTCGTAACTTATCAAATGTTTAATTAATTAAATGAATTGAATTTACTTAAAAAAATATGCGTTATCCGAGTCTTAAAATATTAGAAGGTTTTGGATTTTTTTATAAATCAGTTATAGGTACTAAAACAGGTCCCACGGCTCTCTTACCTGACCGTTGTCACATTTAATACAAAAGCTTTTGTTACTTTCGTTCAATGTAATTCCCCTATGTACAATGAACATTGTTGATACAATGAATACTCCTACACTTTGTAAGAAAATAAATCTGATTGATCTAAAAATGCTGTTAAAAAAACCTTGCAGCATTTGCCACGGCCCAGTAGTTTTGTGAATTTCTTGTAAAAAAGAATTCATTTTGAAAGGAAGGTTGCGTGACATATAGTATAACAATAGAGCTGTAAAGAACAATAATTTCATTTTTGCGGGTTGGTAATAAATAGCCGATATTTACCTTTAGTTTTTGTTAGCACGGTGTTTTCTTCACCTTGCAATTATCAATAAATTTTCAAATATTGCAGTAAAACTTACAAAAAGTGCTTAGTAGTGCATACACGATACAAAATTACTTTCACAGAATATTCTCGGTTCTCGTTTACATAACTCTAACATTTCATAGTTTTAATTTCGTCTATTCCATCTTACGACTAGGGTTACCTACACAATTTTACCACCTGCTCTATATTTATTTTTAAATTTCAATGTGGGGTAGGACATCATACCTAATATATAGTTATTTAAAAAAAACTTGGACTATTCGATACCTTCAGGAGTCGTGCAGTGAACCCGGCAGATGCAAGCAATGACACACGTGCATGCAGCCTGCCTCAAAAAACCTGCACGTGTGTGCCATGCCTTAAAAAAACGTTCTAAATTCAAAGGAATACAGACTATGCATCGCGAGAGCGACTTATTAATTAAAAAGTTCTTTCGTGAAGGAAGCGGGATGTCATTATCTAGAACTCGTTTATTTTTGGTACGAGGCAGTAGGAGGTAACTGGAGCAGTATAATTATTATATATATATTTTTTGTTTGTTTTTTGATTTTCCTTTCGGAAATTTAAGTCGTTGTTGACAACCAAGATTGTAGGTCATTCTTACTACAGAAATAAGTCATAACCGGTCAAAATATTCAGCGGGTTTGCCTTATTGATAAAGAATTATTTTATTTATCCTTTTGTATGGCCTTCATACGGATTACTCATCCTCCCTTTCAGGTAAAAACAAAAAAATATATCTTAAATTACACAAAACATTTTTAACGCAGGTACATGGTGAAAATTAATCGTACCAATGAAAATGTTTTATGCTTAAATAGGTAACAAAATAAAAACCTCAGGCTAACTTAAATTGTAAAATATGTTCCAGGAAATAAAACAATACTGGGCCAGAGGATATAAAGATTATTATTAAATCTTACTATTTTATTTCATTTTATTTAAAAACCAGTACATGTATTTTAAATATCACCTTATGTATAACTCTTCCATTGACACAGACTCAAGAAGCCGCAGTAACGCATATTTCCACAAAACTTCAACAAAATTCTTTAAATACCGCAACTCAACTAACTAAATTTTTTTTTAGACGACGATTTAATATACATATAATAGATTTACTATCTACAACTTTTTATTAAATTTAATGTTTCTCGTATCTATACACGTTTTATGAAATCATATATTTCTTTTTAAATTAACGTAGGAATTTTCTTTTATGTACAGGCTTTTTAAATAACTCTTTTTAAGATACAGTCTTCGTTATATTATTCATTTGTTCACTTTTTTTATAAAATTCCGTGGAAGTGGTACAGGTACATAAAAATATATTTAAAATGGCTGGCCTAGATTTATATGAGAGTCACTGCATAATACTCGCAACGAGACCATAACAATTTTGTTAGTTTCATGTATTGTCAATAAAATATCTATAATAATAATAAATAATAATAAATAGTTTATTTGCCAGAATAAAATGTTACAATCCAAGTCTAGATACATTTACAGAAAAAAAATTGGTCCAAACCCAAAAACAAGTTCTGAAACCTTCTGCACTAGTTTGCACTGCGTCGCAGTAGGAGTCTTCTCTTAAGTTGACTGGACGTGTTATTTTAGTTGCCGGTGGATTTTTCATATAATTTGTTAAACTGACATAATATTAGTTTTATACAATACTAAAAAGGAGAGGAAACAAAATATTATTGATTAAGTATCGAAACAATTAGGAGAAAAAGATTTGTAACCGTAACAGTGTGTACTGTACTATGTACAATAATGTATTTAGAGTCATAAAATGTATTTAATATATAAGTTTGTATATATACCTTGTATAAGTTTGTATGAGATGAGTGTAGTGTAATGTGATGAGATTTTGTTCGGTGAGAGGGTGTTTGAGTGAGTGTTGTGTGAGTGCGTGTGGTGTTTACCGTGTGTGTTTGTTAAATTCCTGTTGTATATGAGTGTATGATTCAATCAGTTAACTTACAATTTTAAGAATGAATTCTGTAGTTTCATAATTTAAAGCAAGTAGATGTTTTGTCACGGAAATTTTGCAGTCATATTTTGAGAGGCGTCTTAGATTTAATAAGGGATTAATTTTGATATATATGAAGGGAGCAAGAGCCGTTATAGATTTTTGTGCAAAACAGTGCCAGTTGGGGTTGCATAGACTTTGTTATTTCCTCTTCTCGACCTGGAGGAAAAATCAGGTATATTTTCATGTTGGTACATCGCAGCATGTAGAATGTAAAGCTGTCGTATAGACAACACTTTCGCGAGGTTATATAAGGCAGTAGTCGAGAATCGAAACCTTTTAAAAACATAATTTTTAAAATTGCACGTTGGGCGCGTTCTAGTGGCAAAAGTATTGTCTTGGCACTTCCACCCCAAGCCAATATACCGCTAGTGCACGTGGACTGGCACAGGGCGAAGTAAAAAATACCAAACCGATACACACCGAATGCTCACTGTAAATACTGATAGCACTACACACAAGCCTCCTGGATCGCAAGCCAAAACCAAAGGTTATAAAGTCCGATCTAGTCGGCCGGAGAGCTGTATCACTGCTCGTATAGTCTCATTGTTGCGATGTGCGGTAATAGGCCAAAGCGATATTCGATTCCCTCGTTTTTCATTGTCAATCAATTTACCTACATGAATTGTGATATTCGTGTGGAATGCAAGGGAATTCATCTCGGAGGTGATAGCTATTTTATGGTGGTAAAATCTAGTATACGCACTGTTGTAGGGTAGGATTAAAAGCAGCGTAGCATATTTGTGTAGGTAAATCCTGACACAAGTTCTATAAAGATTTTTACTGGGCTATGCACTCACTTTAGAACAAACACTTGTCAAAGCCTCGAGGCATATTGTAAAAAATAACTGCAGTACAATTAAATAATGTTATGAAATAAAACAGCTAGATTGGCCACCAAAGTTGGGTTTTATTTATGCTTCCAGATAACTTAATAAAATATCGACAATCGTTAAAAATTTACGAAAACATGAAATGTAATGGCCGTTGATGAGGCATCGATTCCACAAGCTGGGTATAAATAGACAGAAAGCTTTGTGTCGTATTATTTAGCTTCATTTGCTGGTTTTGTTTCAAAGACCTTGTCGAGTTTCAACTTTGGGAGTGCCTGAATGTATAATCAACAACACTGAACGGTAACATTTAGTGAAAATTAAATATTTCCAACCAGATTATTGTTTTGATATTATTTTATGTCAATATTAAAGTGTGCAGATAATTACAACGCAGATTTCAATGACAATATAATGTACACGGTAGATTATGACTAGGAATGACACCTACATAGGCTAAGTTTTATATCACACGTGAGCAAAGTGGTAGCCAACAGCTGGTAAAAAGTAATAGACTGTGGTTATTGGTGTTAAATGTACAATCCAATTACAAACCCTACTGTACAGAACTCGCTGATCAAATTCAGAAGCTATCATATCTTATAACTGCTTAAAATATTTTTGTCGCCAACTGGCAAAGCTATTTCTTATGAAATACTTCTTTCTTCCAGAAAGTACATCTAATATTTCACATAATTTTGTCTAGTTGTATTTTACTGAGAAACTCGGCATGTTGCCGATATCTCACGCGAAATTCTTTCGCAGTGGCTCCAGTTGATATTCGAAAGTGTATTTTAACATCATTGTCTCCTCTAAACATGAATATGTTATTTCTGTCTAGAATTTTTTATTGCTTTTTTACCAGTAGAATTGTATTTTAAAAACTCTTTAAAATATTTAAGCTTTTAGGTTATTGAATAAACCTAAAATTCCATACTAGACGAAATGAGGAATTTCAAGCTGAATTCCAACAATTATGAACTTTAATTTGATGCATTTAAAAAAATGACAACTGAACCAACAACGTTTGTATTAAAATATACAAACATAATACAGTTCAATACTTTAATGAATATTCTATACCGTTTATTTTAAAAAATAAATATCGCGCGATGCCGTGGTAACGCCTGGGCACGGTGCGCCGGCCACTTCTGCACACTGTAGCTTACTGGGCAACAAATAAACGAATATAGTGTAATAACTTAAACATTGCTTATATCTCACTGCTGAAAAAACTTTGTAATGACTCCCGAAATCCCCAACGTAAGTTGTGATCGCGCGGGTCGCCGCTGAAGCGAGCGTGGGCCGCAATCGATGTGGGGCGCGTGCTAACTACCCACACTTCATTAACTCTCTGTGTTGAAATGTACTGTGCTGAATACTGCCTTATAATAATAATAATAATAATAATAATTCTTTATTTCGGACAACTTAATCCATATCACAAAAATTACACAGCACAGTCACAAATATAAAATTAATAAATGAAACAGTCAAAAATATATATAGTCGGTAAACACAACAATAAATAATACAATTACACAATAATATTCTATTAAATTCAATAACATAACAAAAACAAAAAACAAAATTCCATTACAATTACACTTAAACAATGTCTGTGAATGAAAATCATCTTCAATTTAAATTGAAAAAACACAACGATCATGATAAATTATATTATGCGTTTATGAATAGAGTACATATAAAAATATAGATACGTGCCGGTGTCACTGTTACGGTTTACCAGTCGATATTATACGACAATGACCGAGGTAAAGACAATCTAGCCTATTAGCAATCATGTTCAGGATACTGTTGGCGCTCCCCTGCACCCTGCGCACCAGCGACCCACACCTGCTGCGCATCGTTGCGAAAAAACAATTGACTCTCGCGTCTGCAAACATCCCTGATGCGCTACAGTAAAAAGAATAAAGAGGTAAAGAGGTCATCTTACGGACAGTGCAGGTCACAAGTGGTCTACCTGTGCATACAGGATGCTAATGTACTTCGTGTAGCTGTCATCACTACACCGCATGGCCGTGACTTTTGTGGGTTTTGTTTACGTGGATTACATATTTTGTCACAAAACTAGTCTCTTACTACGTTAGCATGAATATCGGCAAGAAATGCTATGTGAACTCGGTGGGGCTGAGTAGACTAATGAATACAAATCCTTACTTTTTAAATTAAAAAATTTCAACGTGTAATTTAAGTTTGGTCTCCAAATAGTACTTCAATACAATTATTAGAAGTCTATTCACCCGACTGTCAGAAGGAGTGTAACAACACCATATTAACTTCCATGGGAACAAGAATTACACAGGAAAATAATATTAGCAGTCAGGTTTTAAATTTTTTCAATTCAGCAGCTTATTTCATTCTACGTTCTTTAAAACTTCAGAAAATTCTAACAAATGATTGAATTCCGTCACCAACAGGCTGCATGCTAGAATATTTTCGTACAAGCTAAAAAATGTACTAGGTGAAAAAATATAATATATCACGCTTCATTTTATCATCAATCAGAAACTTTTCATTCAAAGTTTGCAGTCATAACTATATTTGTATGGAAATAAACCCTTTAACGAATATTCACACTTAGTACCGAAGTCGAGAGGTGTTACAGCAATTACCGAGCACGCCACACCATTCGTTGCTATTCGACCCCAAAATCCTTTAATCCTCGATACAAAATTAATCAAACCTACACAAAGGATGACCTACTCTGGGGTCCTCGTCCTGTCCCCAGAGTCCCACGTGGGTCGCTCACCGCCCCCACGCCCACTCCGGCTCTGTCCAAACACGGCGTTCCCACGGTGTGTCCGTCCGCGATCTAACTCGTCAACAAATAGAATCAAGTCGAGACCGAGATAAGGCAGAGCGAACTCCATATTCATAGCTAGCTTATGTTATGGTGCGGTAGCTTCTATGGACTATTCTCTTTAAAAACGGGTGCGTGTGTTGAATCGCGTGGGCAACTTCGTTAATGAAGCGATAGAAATGGCTTATGCAAAAATATTTTTCGTAGCTTTATTGATTTAAGTAGTTAAACTTACTTTATTGTAAGTACATTCATTGGTATTACAAGTATTCATCGACCTTCCCCCACCCTCTATTCAAGTGCTCCTCTCCGCTAAGCTCTGTCGACACAACTTCACGCACAGTGTAAGCATGCGTGTGGGTGATTAATTAGCCGCCTCCTCGAGCGAGCAAATCGCGGGAACCACTTTTATTTGCTCGCAGATGATCTGAGTGATATTCACGAGTAACTTGTCATGACGGCAAAGTTAACATATTGTAACGTTTCAATAAACAAATAAATTGAAGTAAATCTGAAGTTTAAACATAATAAGGTTCATACGTTTCATTAATTACGTATCTGACCTGTTGGAAAATTTATTTCAGCATTCAACGCATTCAACTGTTATGACAAAAGTCTCGCATGTTTCATAGCTTGCGGGTTTAGTGTGCCAGGAACCTTACAGAGAGACAGTTTCTGGTGGGATCCTGATAAGAAAACTTACTTAAAAAAACAACAAATGCTACTTTTTTTTAATTTTCAATAAAAATGAAATATCCATGTTAATATTATTCCCATAATTTAATAAAGTTTAAAAAGAACTTGTTCGTCGTGTAGTCGGGCTGACAGAATCGCTTTGTGCACGAAGATTAATTAAAAGCTTTTTGTTACAAATTACAGTTCAAGGATCCGGTGTCCGAACCCACCTCGTCAATATCGCAACACCTTTGTTCCATTATTCTACAGGCGCTTGTTTGCCCGTTCACGCTTCTTTGACATAATGTTACGATTGTGATTTTATTTATGTACACTTTACACAAGCTTAGTATAAGCAAAGTTCTCAATACTTATCACTCTATATATTACAACTCTATCTAAGGCCCGTGTGAAATTCACCAAAATCATATATCTTTCGATAGCTTTCCACACATGTTTGCACTTAATCAACCTAGCGATAGATAACTATCTCTGTTTATACTTCGCCGGCTAGAATAAACAGCGAACAACAGTAGATGTGTGCTAGGTGCAAGTAGCAGCCCAGGCCGTGGGAAGCGCGCCCACGTGGTCGCACCAGTAAACACTCGTGTGGCTCTCTGTACCAGCAAGCAATGTGTTTGTTGTATGTATTCGGAACGAATTATGTACTTGTCTTCAGGAAATCTCACTGATGAAACTACTGGAGCATGCATGTTGTTTCCTAACCAAGTAGAAGTATCTATTTATTAATAATCATCACCATAAGTAACTTCATAATGTTCTTGGTGACCCAAAGGGTCGCTTTACAACTTGAAGTCACGCAATTAAATATTGAAATAACAATCAGCTTTGTTATATTTATAATAGACTAGCTGACCCGGCAGACTTCGTACTGCCTCAGTCGATAAATAAAAGACCTAAACTTTTGTATAAATTAATTTCAAAACAAACAAAACGTATTGAATAAAAAATCATTTTCTTAAGAAGCATTAAGTTTTATTATTATTTTCGACACATCATGATGCTTACTTACAAAAACAGAGTTTTCCTGAAATACTGGCTATTTATAAGGTTTAATTTTAAATTTAAATTTTAGACACACACTGTTATGATACAGTTTGTTAATCAATTTAAAGCTTTCTCATAAACTATATTTTTTGTTTTGTTTTGTGGTGCGTAAATAAACAAAGAAGACGGCTTTCCGACGCGCGAACACGCGACGGATAATTGGGTACATGACAATTTTTTTTTTTATTTCATTTTTAAATAGTTTATCAACAGTAAATAAATATTGCAAAAGTAACAGTATGTTTACAATCAATAGTTTTCTAGATACAGCGACGTGTTCGAGGAGCCGCTGCGAGTCGCCGAAAAACGCTCCATACAAAACGGTACTGAGCTGTGACGTCACGACTTGTGAATCATACTAAAATTGTATAGGCGTTTGGATAAAATATATAATAGCTACGTAGATAATGCGTTTACATGCATACTGTCATAGCTAATGATATTTAAAAATTTTACATATACTATAATAAGTTTTTGCTTCTTTTTTTAAGTTTTCAAATCTATATCATTTCGATATTAAATTCAAAACTATATATTTCAAAACATTGTACCTGTCAAAATAACTAATATTTTATAAATAAATTATAAAAACTTGCATTTTTAAATTGTGTCATTTACCCAATTGTCCATGCGCGAAACAGGGAAACTCCAAGTTGATTCCGCAAACTTCTAAAGACTGTCCTTGCGATTTATTTATTGTCATCGCAAAGGCCAGACGTACTGGAAATTGTAAGCGTTTAAAATCGAATGGTAAATCCGTTGGAATCATCGGTATTCGCGGGATCAAGACATCCTCTCCTTTGTATTTTCCTTTTATGATTGTTGCCTCAATGACGTTATTCATCAGCTTTTTCACAGCCAGTCTTGTTCCATTGCATAGTCGAGGTTGATTAATGATACGCAGCATGATGACAACTGATCCTACTTTTAACCGCAAATTGTGAGGTGGTAATCCAGGCAATTCCAGTGAATTTAAAAACTCCGTGGGATAGTTGACTACGTCATCCTGGTTCATAACGGTGTCGACTGATTTGAAGGAAACCAACTGTCCTGGAAGAAAATTCTGAATGGTCGCATTGAGATCCTCGACATCTTTATTTTTCGCTGCCAATATTGCTCGTTCACCCAGCCAATTATGGTTATTGAACTTTTGCGCTATATCTGGGAAAACACGCTGAATAAGCTCCTCTTTTGAATCTGTGATCTGACAGAAATCTGTGGGTAATGTGATGAATCCGGTCGAGGTGTCCATTGCAACTTTATTATTTCCAATATCTAACAACTGCTTCGCAAACACATTTGCAGTTTCATCATGTTGCAAAAATACTCGCATGTTAGTTGTTAATTGGAGTGTCTTTACGTACTGCCACAAATTCGATCATTTTAGGCATGCATTTAGTTCATCAGCAACAGTTGATCGGGGAATAACTGGAAGAGTCTGACGAATATCACCTGACAACAGAATCATGGCCCCACCAAAAAAATTTTGGTTGTCACGAAGATCTTTCAATGTTCTGTCCAGCGCCTCCAGTGACATCTTATGGGCCATTGTGCATTCATCCCAAAAAATTAATTTGCATACCTGTAGGTCTTGGCCAATGCGCTATTTTTGGCGATGTTGCAAATTGGTGTTTCGGTGATTTGCATGTTTAATGGTAATTTCAAGGCAGAATGCGCAGTTCGTCCGCCTTCTAGCAGAGTCGCAGCTATTCCAGATGAAGCCAACGCTAGAGCAACATCGTTTCGCGATCTGATCCTCGCCAAAAGCAATGAAATTTAGAACGTTTTTCCGGTTCCTCCGGGAGCATCAAGGAAATAAATTCCACCAGATCCACTGTTCACAGCTTCTATCAAAGTGTCGTACGCAATTCTTTGTTGTTGATTTAACTGTTAAACATTTGTACGAACTGTTTCGGCCAATGCTTCAATGTCATACTGTTGTTCCCTTTGCAACTCGTGGTTTAATGCATCGTGCATATGACAATTGGGTGCTGTCATTCCCAAACACGACAATACTTTATTTGCTATCAATAAACACATATCTTCTGCCATGATCAATGTCTCAGTGTAAATTTCTTCAGTCATTTGTAGGGTAGGATTCAAAGTTTCACGGCGCACACGATGCAAAACATCCTCAGACATGTCAACTCTATACTTAACCCACAAATCTTTTGGATTCGAGGGGAAACATGTCGATATGATAATCGCAAACAATGTACGAATTTGATGCGGCGATGAAGATATTACGGAATCCTTGAGCGTATCATCCCAGTGCGAATCGTTCTCAAGTAAATGTAATAGTTGGCATGCCTCACGGTAAGTCGCACACAGCTGTCCATTAACTGTTCTCAGTTGTTTGAACGATGTCGGACCACGAACATTCACCAACAATAATCGCAAATAATAACATTCATCGTTATTTGGATGTACGAACTCGTACATCCAAATGTTGCATTCTACTCGTTGCATTCTAAGCCTATCCACTTTATTGTCACTCACTAAATAACGCAATTCTGACATAGCAATACGACTATTTTCTTGATCTGTCTCTCTCTGGTAATCAGTGCGGTTAGCACGTGAGGTAGCTCTTCGCACATTTGATTGACTGCGACGACCTAAGTCAGGTCGTCTTCTCCTCGGCATCGTAACGTAATTAATCAAAGTGAGAAAATTTCTCGCTCACTTAACAGTAACTTAACAGTAAAGTGTCACTATCACAAAATATCAACAAAAAAGAGCACACTACTTGGAATCTCACTATCACAAAGGATCACAAAAGTAAAGAAAGTTCTCGCGCACGTAGCGGTAATCGTCACTCACAAAGATAGAAGGATGCACTCATATAATATCGTAACTATGATCGTAACACAATATCGTCAATCGTAATACTTTTTTCCGTGTTCTGATTTTTTTATTTATTTTTATGGAGTTTACCTTTAAGCCATAAATCTCTGTGTTCTGAAGTGCGACAGAATAATTGACATATTAGTTGGTTGTCAAATCTAATGTCAAATATTATGGTTGCGTTCAGAAACTTAATTTGTGACAAAACTTAAGATTTATCAAACTTAAAAAAATAATCTGATACAGTTACAACTGAAGTTAGCTAAAATTAAGTTTCGCGAAGCCGACCAAATTAATTGAAAATCAGTACTACTAATGGTTTATTACATTTATTGTCGCGTTCGCGATTCACTTTTGTTTATTTTCGGAACGCGACATTAGATCCTCCAAAGCGCACGCGAAGACTATTTTGATGGATATGATTGAATTTGAACTTTATGCAGCGGTAATAAATTGCAAACTGACTCTTTGACGTTAGGAACACACCTAAATTACTTAGACAACAGTGAGTGATTATAATTTAATATGAACTTTATTGAAAAGTAATAAAGTTCAAATTGACTCTACATTTTATTAATAAAACGTTTGTATGGGAAATAGAAAAGGGCTGTTTTTTGGGGCTTTCCCGGAAATTATTCGATTTTTTCTCGCCTTTTAAACCTTCCCTAGACCTCCACGAACATTTCAAGACTAAGATAAGATAAATCCGTTCAGCCGTTCTCGAGTTTTAGTGAGACTAACGAACAGCAATTCATTTTTATATATATAGATTGAATATACGAGTATTAGGCCTTTTATTCCGCTCTAAGAATGAAATACATAAATTAAATAATATAACCTCACCAGGATTCAAATTCAAGATTATATTTCCATAATTTCATGATACGAGATTCGAAACGACACGGTCCTTAAAAAGACGTTTCTCTTCCTCTTCAATATTAAAACGCTCCTGCGAGGTACGACTGACGTCGATGTCTTGATTTATTTTGCTGTACTGCGATCACATCATTTTCTTCGTCTGAAATTAATACTTGAGGAGGAAAGTATTTCATACTGTAGAAAAATAATTTAAAATATCATCTGACAGTTTAGTGAAACTGATTTGAGACGACGGCGTGGTCAGTAAGTATGTGCCTAGCATATTTATATAAAATCAAGCTTCGTTAAGTGTCTTGTTAGATCACGAGTTATGGAGCTTTATGTCTATCCTGGGGACTTACCTACTGGCTCTATGATCTTAACTTACAGCTCAAGTCATCGCCATTTTAAAGATTTACCAAAGCTTTGTGTATATGAGAAATTAATTTAATTTTTTTTTTATTTATTTCGTTTTACTAAACACAAAAAGGAGGGCGTTCGAAATTTTAAGAATATCTCACAACTGAACTGCTGTGCGGAGCAAAAGTTTATTTTACTACTTTTGAACGTGGTTATAATGTTTAATTTAAAAGGCAACGCGGAGCAAGTTCTCTGCTTTTTGTTTTTAAAGGCTGGCTTCCTGCCAGCGCCCTGACTAGCTTAGTTAGGTAAATAATTATTTGTTAGGAAAACTGGGGGGAGTACAGAATCTGTGACTTTTAAACATTTTTGAAAAGCCCGTGAAGTCTGTTGTAGAAGACCCCTGAAACCATAAACGCATATGAACATTATGTATTAGAGCAGGATGTCTAACAAACTCGCAGGTTTCGCTGGAAGTTGCGTCCACCTACTTATTTATGAAATTCCATCGCATACAGCTCGTTATAGTTGCAAGATATGCTCGTTCCACTGCCCGCTGTCAGCGGGGTGTTTCAACGCGTGTCACTTGATTTATTTAGCTATTTCATTTTATACACAGGACAGCCTGCTTCGTAAAGTTTTTGTGTGTTGCGCTTGCTTTGAAAACATTACATCAATTCGTACTTAGTATAGTCAATCTAAATGGCAGGCAGGTAGGTAAACCATAAAAGGTAACCGATCGGTGGGTTTTGTTCTCAATTTCCCGGAACGGGAACGAAGTTTTAAAATGTAAGTACTTTTTCATTTACCCAATCCTACCGACGACCGTAAGAGGCTTAAGGAACTAAAGAGTTAAGGCAATCAGTTCAAACTTAAGCTCAAAAAACATTATTAACTATGCAAACACAACGCTAGGTTGATGCCACAGGTCGATGCTGATGAATCGTGAGGGGTCGCATTGTTTATTCTTAAAGAAAACACTGAGCTCTACAGGACTGGTAAATTATTTATTATAAATCTGTGACAAAGTGGGCTTTACTCGGTTCTCTGGGGTCTTGGTTGGGTTATTGAATCGACATTATTTTTTATTTATACGAGGCGCTGTCGGATGGCTTATTACCATGCGGCCTTCAACCCTCGTTGTACGTGCTGAGTAGATGCAGAGTAACGTAAGAAAGTCAGATATTGTTTTGGATGTAAATGTACTGAAAAGTAAACTGATATTAATATAAAAATAAACACGTGCTTTAACTATAACACCCTTGATGGTGTTTCAAATCAATTACCGATCGCGTAAGGTACACCCAGCTCACGTGAACCGCGCCGCACCAAGTTTGTTAACTAATTATTATCTTACATGCATGTGTTACACAATGTAAACATTATCTTGTATAGAGAGACTTTGTGGCTTGTTGTGGTAATATCTTTCAGATTAAGTTAATTTAAATTTCTGATTTTAAATCAATAAATAATAAATATTTCTAACAATCACACAACATTATCTAGCCCAAATTAAGTATCATTAAAGAACTTATGTTATGGATACTAGATAACGGATAAATAAACCTAAGAAATACATAAACACACATTTTTTTTATATATTTAAATATTATAAATATTATTTATTAAATAATTATATTATTAATAATTAAATAAAAACTAATATAAATATTAGAAATAAGCTTAAATAAACGTAAATACACATCCATGACTAGAAAGCAAAAATAATATATCTGCCCCTATTAGATTCGAACCCGGGACCTCTGGCATGGAAGGCAAGGCTACTTACATCCACACCAAACAGGCCGTCAAACAATTTTACTTGTTCTAAAACAATTTCACCAATTGGGTATTTGACTTAATTTGTTTTTAATTACGTATTTAAACAGTAAATAAATAAATAAAATAAACATAGTTTTGTAGATCAGCAATATTTTTGAGGAGCTACTGCGAGCGCCGAAAAACTACAAAACGGTTGTGTCGTCACAATTTGTAAATAGCGATGTAGATAATGCTTTTACATGCATACTGTCAGAATTAAATTAAATTTTATATGTTTAATGTCAGTAAGCTAATCATATTTAAAAAAAATTTTTAATAAGTTTTTTGCTTAATTTATTAAGTTTTCTTATCTATTTAGTTTTAACATTATATTCAACACTTTATTTTGCAAAACATTTGTTAGGTCAAAATCGCTTACAAATTTCTAAATAAATTATAAAAACTTGAATTTTCGAATGGTGTCAACTACCCTGTAAGCTGTAAAGTGAGATTTTTAAATACAATGATGAAACATTTATTTCAATTCAACTTCTTTAACCGGATTCCAATCATTTTCAAATTCAAATTCAAAATTCATTTATTTGCTTTGTACATGCGTCAAAATAAATGTTGAATTATAAGTTGTGCCGGTACATATACTGATGAGAACAGCGTGCAAGTAGTTTTCACAACAACAATAATAAATCTAAATACATAGTTTAAGTAATTACACAGTACTTTGTGAGAGCAAACATAAATATAAAATAATTAAAAAGTATACAGTGCCAATTTCACTTAATAGTTTGTAGGTAGGTATCAAAATTTATTTTCAGTCATAAAGTCATGTATATTGTAATATAATTTGTCAGTTAAAAGATTAAACAAAGCTGTTCTAATCTTTCTTTCTGGCAAGTTTTTGTACTCGACTGGTAGTTTATTGAAAATCCTAACTGCCACGCATCGTATATTAGTGCTATATATTTTGAGTTTTTGAGCAGGCACTTGAAGTTTTTTCTTATGTCTAGAACGAATTCCCATTATATCATCTTCATTCTTAAAAAAATGCATGTGTCTCTTTACAAAGCAGCAAATTTCAAAAATGTATAGTGACGGAAGTAGTGATATTTTCAATTTCTTAAACAGAGGCCTACAACTATCTAAGCAATGTGATTTACAAATACAGCGTAGACATTTTTTCTGGATTTTAAATATTCTGTCAACTTCAACCGAGTTACCCCATAAAATAAGCCCATATCGAATATTTGAAGAGACATATCCATGGTAAGCCAGTGTAGCTGCCTGAGTGGATATTGTGAGAGTTATCCGTTTCAGAACATAAATAAACCTATCAATTTTTGAACATAAGATGTTAATATGAGCTTTCCAGTTGCAATGTTTGTCGATTGTTATACCAAGAAATTTTGTTGAGTCATTACTTATTTTTGTCATACTCAATTTGAAGATCTGATAATTTACAGGTTTATGTTTTGAAATGAATTATTTTTGTTTTTGATAGATTAATTTGTTAATTATTCATGTCTAACCAATTGACTACTCTACTTAAAAGTATATTTGTTTCTTTTTCAGCATCATCATTATTGTGATTTATTGTGATTGTCGTATCGTCAGCAAATAATATACAGTCATGATGAGTTTGGGAGGTCATTAATGTAAATTAAAAATAACAATGGGCCTAATACACTACCCTGAGGAACTCCTCTTCCATTGTAGCTGTATGGAGATTGGTAGAATTGTAAGGTGTTATTTGTCATGCGAGCTATTTCAACACATTGTTGCCTATTTGATAAGTAGCTTTCTACCCAGTCAAGAGCTTTGCCCCGAATACCATAGCACTGTAACTTTTCAAGTAGTATGTCGTGTGAAACTCGGTCAAATGCTTTAGACATGTCTAAAAATATGGATACTGGGTAAACATGTCTATTCCAAGATTCAGTAAAATTTTTGACTAAAGTGTAGCGAGCCAATGTTGTTGAGCTATTTTTCATGAATCCAAACTGTTCCATCTTTAATAAATTATGTTTTGTCAAACGTTGTATAATTTGTCATTTACCACTTTTTCAAATACTTTTGACAAAACGACAAATCTTTGTTATTGGTCTATAGTTGTGTACGTCAGATCGGTTCCCTTTTTTAAACAGAGGTTTGAAAATTGATTTTTTAAGTTATTTGGAAAAACGCCTTCTGAAAGGGACAAATTAAATATATGCGTCAATGGAACTGTAATGAATGGAGCACTTCATTTCAGTATTAAAGTACTTATAGAGTCATAGCTGGTTGAAATGGTATTTTTTAATTTTTTGATATGATTCATAATGTCGTGTTCAGTAACTGGTGTAATAAAAATAGAATTTTAATTACTTATTAACTTATAAGGTTATGGAGTGAGTTTGGAATTATCAGGCTGTGTTGTGGTAATATAATGATCATTAAATACTGTACAGATGTCACTAGGACCGTAATACGTTTGACCATTTATTTTAATTTCTTGAATGAAACTCGAAGCCGACTTCCCCACTGCAGTTTTCTCGATCAAGTTCCAACTAGCTTTACAGACATTTTTTGAGTTAGCAAGATATTTGGTATTTGTTTTTTGGTTAACGTTTTTCTAACGGTTTCAAAGCATTTTTTAAATATCTTACTATAGGTAGTATAAGCTCTTTTGTTTCTTGTTTTACTATCTTTATTTAAGCGATACTTTAAATATAACTGACGCTTAACGATACAGGCCCTTTTTAAGCCTTTTGACATAAACATTTTACCTCTGTTATTATTTACAATTTGAAATTTAATAACATAGGTTATAAAATAAGACTAGATAGTCATGAAACAAATTGAATGTCTTTTGGGTATTTTTTTCTAGTATCACATCATTAAAAGATAGGGCTGACATGCATTCAACAAATTTATTGATATTTTCTTGACAAAGGTCCCTTTTGTACGTAAAATAGAAATTTGACGGAGTTTCGAAGTTATCATTTTTATTTGCAATGTTGAATGTTATAGTTTGCGCGATTTCATGGTCCGATAAAGATAAATTGTGTGTGTTAGATTCAAGACACGGAAAATTAGTAACAATAAGGTCAATGCAAGAATTTTTCGTGTCGGTCTTTTAATATGTGAAGACAAGTTGAAATTAGTTAATAAAGTATGCAATTGTTTTGAATTTTTATTATTTTTTAGAGTAGCTATATTAAAATCTCCACAAATTAATATTTGCTTGTTACTTTTTCTTTGCAGTTTATCAAGTAAGCTTTACAGTTCATTAAAAAATGTATCAATGCAAGAATTTGGTGTTCTAGAAATGCATACAACACACAAATTTTAATTTAAACCAAAGTTTATTTGCAATGCAAGTTTGTTTATAATGAAATAGCCAAATCTGTGTTTGAATTATAAAAAACAAATATAAACCGGCGCGAGGCTGCAACCACGCTACGCTACAACCTGACGACGTGTTCGAGGGATGTGTTCGAATCCTGCCAGAATGTCTTATATTTTTTTTAAACTTAATTCTTTGGGGTCATTAAGTAAAACATAACTTTTAGGGTATTTTAGTGATTAACTCTGATGTTCCAGCGAAACACTTTTATTATCAAACTCAAAGTAAACGATTCATTCCTTCTAAGAAAATATCAAAACTGTACACTGAAGTAGCAAATACTTGGAAGTCTAAACAAGGAATAAACTATAATTCCTACTAATAAGTTAGTCGGATAACTATAAACTATGCAATGTTGCCAGTATGCAGATGTGGGCTTCTCGCTTGTAGCTGGAACTTTCGGCTATAACTTACGGGCATATTCGATAGTTGAGTTTGTGCCGAATATCTCATCTAACTTTAGAACAAGAACTTCGTATGGATTAAAATGTTATGATTGAATGCTGATAGATTCCGGTAGAGGCGCTGAAGGTAATAGACGAAATGACAGCAAACTGACTTAATAACTCTGAAAACTATAACATGCAGGCGTTGTTGGAGGCTGTGTAGCGTCTGCACGAACATAAATTGCTGGTTCTGGTAGGTCATTTCACAAAGGTCGTTGCTTTAGTCGTTTTATCCATTTTCCGGTCCATAAATCAAAGGATAAAATGCATAGAACCAATACGTAGTTTGTATGTTATCATAAAATTCGTGTAGTTTATGAACGGTACCAGGTGTCCCAAAATAAGTACTGAAATCGTCTTAATATATTACAATGCAACTTATTACCTAACTCAGTTATATAAGGTTATTACATATGAAATTGTCGTTTTGTAAGGGAGGAACATAAGTGTGGAAATAAGTAGCCATGCCTTCCATGCCAGAGGTCCCGGGTTCGAATCCAGGTAGGGGCAGATATTTTATTATATTTGCTTTCTAGTCATGGATGTTTATGTATGTTTATTTAAGTTTATTTCTAAGTTTAATTTATTTAGCCGTTATCTAGTATCCATAACACAAGTTCTTAATGATACTTAATTTGGGGTTGAGAATGTGGTGTGATTGTATTAAATATTAGGTGAGTTTTCCCTAACAGTTGTGTGATCATAAAAAGTACTTTCATACATGAAATTTCATTTTTACTTCCTGGAGTCCGTTAAACACCCTGTTATATAAAAAGAACCGAATACTTGATAATTTTACAATTAATTTACAAAAAGAAATAAATTCGTACAACATGCATCGACGAGCGAGTGGTGTTGTGGTAAGTGGCCCTGCCTCATACGCCGAAGGTCCCAGGTTCGAGTCCTGGCCAGGGCATTCATTTTCAGTTGTTTATATTTATATATGTATGTTTATTCTGGGTTTCCCCCCCCAGTTCGCTGTATGGACATCCATAACACAAGCTCTGCTTACTTTGGGGCCATACAGTTGGTGTGTTTGTCTGGGGAATTATTTATTTATTCATTCATTTGATTTAGCATTGTTTATTCAATTTCGCGGGGCATAAACACGACATTATACCGTCCTTTTTTATATTGTATTCTAAACAAATTCCCTACGATTTATTGCATTTATATTTTATGACTTTAAAAAAAAATTACTGTTCTAAATAATAAGAAAAACCCTTCCACGTTTACTAATGACCTGCACAACTACAAACTATCCATTGTAACTGCACTCCTATCTACCTTGTCATAGCAAATTCATGAACTAGTGAAAATTGTACATTCAAGATTCAACCGAAGTTCTTTCCGTTATTTTCTCAAAATATTTATTACGAGGAAGTTAGGAGTTCCGAGGAGGTTCACGACGTCGGCGGATGCCTGTTGCCGAATATTTTGCCACAAATTGTTTCTTTTTTTGTTTGACTCTATTTACATTAAAACCGGTATGATAGTAAATATCAAATATTTAATATTGTATTTTATTTTACTTACCAACTCAACTTTGATAAAAGCTGACATTTTCATACAATAATCTTAAACGTTCTGAATGTAAGTAAGTAACAAGCGTATATTTTCTTTCTATTCTCTCTTATAATGATACTCCAGTTTTTTGCTACAAATTTGACTGATCGATGCCACTGCGAGTTCATGTAGAGTCCAGTTGCGAGAAACTGGATGTGGCGAGTGACGAATGTATGCTTCCTTCCACCAAGTGATGATTGATTATTAAAATCCATTATATAACACACAATATTGTTGCAAAAGTAGGCCAAACTCCTTTACCGAGCTTATAATTAACATAATGGTCTAGAATCCTATGCTAAAAGGTTACAAAAGGCTAGGTACATCGACATTTAACATTGCAAGTAATACCTAACCTACACTCGCAAATGGATGCCTCACAAACAAGAACATAACTATACAATAACATACCGAATGAACAAGACATAAGTTCCCACATTGTCTGTACATCGTGGTCGCATGTACCGTCTCGGTTCCCGACATCACGAGCAGCCGCCTTGTTCTCCGCCGGACTGTTACTGACAACTGTATTTATTTGCTTTATGATAAACTTAAATGATGATAATTAATTGTTTTGCTAATACTTATCTAAATAAAGGCCCAGCAGTGTAATGCCAACCTCTGTGACGTTGTCAGTAACATGCAATAAGAAGCTAGTAGAATTAGCTTGGTGCACAAGGTCCATATCTTGCTGAACGTTGATCGTACCCCTGATTGCTATTTATTCTCCACTAGCTGCTGCACTATAGTAAACATAAATATTTATCTTTACAATATTAGTACAGACATGATTGTTTCATCCTCCTTCCATTATTTAACTGAATCGTTCCCACGTAACTTATCAAGTGAATCCAGAACAACCTTTAAAATTTTCTTTAAATAAAATGTTTAAGAAGGAAAAAGAACCCTTAGTTTTTGGGTCAATGGTACCATGAATTAGTGAGGCTATGAGGGCTGCGGGAGGGTACAAGACGGGCTGACATAATGACTTCTTAATGTAACGCTGCACGCATGTATAGCATTTAGGGAAAGTACTCTTAGCATACTTAAGTTACATTTAAGATATACTTTCCTCGGCAAAAACGAGACTTTTGGAGTAGTAAAACTTTCTCAGTAACCGCACGTTTATTTATTCAGTAGCACTTAGTACCTATCAAATGCTTAAATCGAACATAAAAAAATTTAGAAACATCATTTTTTGAGTTTAATTTTGCCCTACCTCACCACTTTAAGAGCTCTTAACGTAGGTGTTTATATCGTATACAATATAATTTACAAACATAATCATATAAATTATAATTTACAAACATTAAGATGGAACTATAAACATTATTAAAACAGTAATGCGACCTACGAAAACTCAATTACTTTAAACAATAACAAAAACTAAATCGCAAAAATGTAATAAAAATCTGCAAAAATTACCTAACCATGTGTCAATTCCCAGGACAGTTAGCTAGAATCGCGCGTATCACCTGCTCAGATGGGTTGCTTCAAGGGACTCTGGATCACGCGGCGGCCAGTGCCGTCTTCGAACGTGACCTGCTCATGCCAGTACGTAGCGCGGTTGAAGGATTGTGCTGTTCTAAAATCAATAGCATGTACAGAATTAATACAAAAATCCTCAGCTAATCCTCCAAAACTTATTAAACAAAAAGCTATTACAACAACGTGTATCATAAGTTTTCTTGTTATGCAAAACCTCTACGAAAAACGAATAGGTATTAGTTGCTCAAATGGTCACGATTGAAAATACTTTCTTTTCTTAAAAATAGTTTCATAATTAAAAACAACGATTTCACGCATACCTCTTGGAAGTGTTTTGTGTACAATATTAGTATATCATAAAAGTAATATTCTGCGCTTAATGTACCTCGTCTTTTGGTATTGATAAACAGTATTTTGTTTTTAAAATGAAATAAAGATTGTAATAATGATATTAATTACAAACAATTCTATAAAATCAAACAATTGTAATAGGGACATACATTTAGGTATAAACTTATTATTTGCCAACATAAAACCAAAAGAAAACAATAAACAAAGTGTTTATTTAAAATTGATACAATATTTTTACTGTCTTATCCACCTTAATACAGCCAGAGACTCTGATACAGCAAAGCAGTCAAAAGTCTGACGAAATACAAATTTGCTTTACCGATGATACTTTCATTTAAGGAATCCACGACTTTTATTTTTAAATTCGAGGTCCCGATATTTCGAAAATATTGTATATTATAGTTTAAATTTCCGCAATAATCTCAAAAAATTGGTAATTTTTTCATTGATCATACCTATATCATAACACACCTTCGTAAAAACCACTAAAAGGTCATCCTCCCTACGTGTATGAAAAGGCGTAAATGTGTCAGTGGCCCGGCAGGGCAAGCAAACAGCGCCGCTCCGCAGGGTGGGCCATAGTGTGTTGCGGAACTAGGACCTGCTCCTGTTGCTTCCAGGCTAAGAGCTAGTGCAGCTTTACTTATTCTCACTAATTTATATCTGGCGTTAATGATAGACGTAGTAACCAATTTATTTTGAAAGATCAAGTAGTCTCCTTAAACAAAACTTTGTTGATTGTACATGCAAATTGTTGATATTATTTTGAGCGTATTGAATATTTCAGTACCAACCTTAAGTAATATTTATTCAGCATCGATTAATCAAATTTTTTTTTATTGATAAAGACACCAATCATCCTTCTGGCTATACATAGCCACATAAACATGTCACAATGAAAATCATGTTAATTATTCAAATTTCTTGGTTTCTAAACTCCGGTTAATACAAACCTTTATTTATAAACCTAACCCCAAATATCGTAAACAATCTCTAAGGACATAAAAATACGGACCTTCCCTAATTAAGAGGAACGCGCGATAGCTCCCCGACTCCCGGGCTAGCGTGCATTCATTTCCCGAGTATTCAGTGTTCACCCCCACACCCCCGCTAGCCTGAACGCGAGGACCAAGGGCCGTAACTTACTTTACACATAAATATAAAAATATTAAATACTCTGAGCTGGAGACAGGAGGAAAGTTTGCAGGTTCCGCCGCGCGGGACCTCAGTCACAACACTGTGACGACAAGATTATTCATAATCATATTCTTCATGCTTAATATTCTTTTGCTCAATGTTGTCTCCGTTTCAAATACTAATTGGTTTATTTATTTTTGTTTTTATTTAAGATGCAATTTATTTATAGGTCTGACTTTAGAAATTTTAAATTTTAATTATTTACTGCGATAAAACTAGGCGTATGGATATACCTGAACAGCTACCAGTCGCCACACATCAACTCGCCTCGAGCAATGAATCAGTTTTCCGGTGGCGAGGGCCGGGTGAGAAGACTGATTCATTGTGAGCCTAGTTTTGCCAACTTTTTGCTTCTTCAGTCACACGCTTGAGGCCTGATCCAATCAGCCTTGTCAGGTCGAACTGCGAATAAATAGAAAATAAATCTTCTATATGTTTTATATAAAACAGTACCGTGACTGAGAGACCTAGCCTAAACCTAGACATTGGATGTTAGGATAAAATATTCTTTAGGTACTTAAGATGAGCACTAAGGATGGGTTAGTTAAATTCAACCCCTAAAGAGGTGAAATGGGGTTCAAAGTTTGTATGAAGAAGCTACATTGAAATGACTTTTTACTTCTAAACTTTGCAGCAGTCCTATCAGAAAAACAAATTAACGAACACGTGTTCCTGCTTTTTTAAAAATTAACCCCCAAAGGGATGAAATTGGGATGAATACGTTTAAACATGGATGTGGCTGTTATCTTACAGGCTTTTATAGACTTTTATTATAGCATTCTACTTCGTGCATTTTGATTTGATGATTTATCATAGCCACGAAACTTTTATTTCCGGCACTTGAATAGAATAATTATCTTGAAGGGATGGAATAGGGGATTAAACTTCGCGTCCCACATGCTATGTTTACTTTTGATACGAAATAAAAAGACAAGTGCTTCAAAAACTCCGTCCTTGAGAGGTGAAACGAAATAGATCAACGGTAAATAAAATTTCGTACCCAAAAATTTGTGTTTTACAAATATTATAACCAGCCAGTGTCATCGCGAATGCTACTTTCAGGAGAAACTTCACTACTGATTGGCAAATTATTCTGGATTATTGGAATACGGGGAACTGATACATATTCTCCTTTAGCTGTTCCAGACGCAATTGCTCTTGCAATATTGCGTCCCAGGTCTGTTACTTGTAGTCGTAAGCCACTACAAGTTAGGGTGCGTCTTTAAAAAAATAAATTACCATAGTATTGAGAGGCACTTGTTTCGCATCCTCTGGTGGAAATAGCGAACTAATGATAACTAGGTGTCTACATAATTTTATATCTAGGTATTTATATGATGTATTTTCAAAGCAAGAATGTACTCGACGTAGATCTCTCTGTTTAGGTAACAGGCAGTCAGACCGAGTTTCTTTCACATTTATTTGGTAAGTGGTAATCACAGGACAAAAAAATCCCCTCCACCAAGAAAAAAACACGCCGAACTTTTGAACGACTAAAAAACGATTTTCATCAAACGTATGTAAAAACAACCTCATTTTATTAAACTTTTAAACAGAAAAAGACGAACTAAAATCAATCTTTAATATGCGCGACGCAGGCAGCCAGACAGACACACAGTTACAAACTTGTAAATCCCCTCTTATGTAAAAAGTTTAAAAAAGAAAAAGGATTTAGAGAAGCCATTGTACACCATTAGTATACGCGAACAAAGATGCGGTAAAGTTATCAAAAACCAACGTGAAAGGAAAGTCTTTTCATCAGAAGACGGCCTTCAAAGTTAACAATTAAGACCATGAATTAATGAAGACCGCTCAACTTGTGCTTTAAGTCATTTATGTCCTACCAAAGGTTTCCGAAATTCTACCTCTATCGTCTCGTTTTAGATTGACCGACTAAAACGTTAGAGATATTCTATTCGGGTCAGATATTGCACTCACTTCATTACATGCGGTCTTAACGTATGTCAAATCATAAATGTAATTTATTTGTTCCCAACAACGCCATAAATAACGTATCTGTCGAAAAGGATTATTCCGTCAGTATCGCTCGCTCCATTTGTCTCAGGGCCCTTCTTTAATTGTGCGATGAATTGGGCTGTAATACATTGTTGTACAAAATCTCTTTTTTTTTCTCTGTTCAAATCTCTCGTTTAGCCAAATAAATCACAGGTTAATTGCTCTTCATTGCCCTTTAGTTAAGATTGCAGTTACTATGTTTACCAAAATACGTAACTATACGTAATTATACTTTTCAAAATCATAGCCTTAAATATTCAACTCAATCGGTTGATGACAAACTTATATTAAACTTATAACCTGCCACTTAAGTCTGAAGAAAATCAAATTTGAAGATTTTTTACGGAAGAGAAACGATGTATTAACTTTTGTACACTTTCGTAGGTTAGTGAGGAATAACGACTCCCCTTCGCGTACATCATAACTTACAATCAAACGAGATATTCTTTCTTCTATTATATTTGCCATTTTTTAAAACCAATCTAAAACACGAAAGGTCCCACAGATAACCTAGTGAAGAGCATTCCGTATGCTCTCTCAAGAAACCTACGTTACCAAAGTTATTCCAATTCAAAGGTTCGGAAAATAAGGGCTGTTTCCTCGTGCCCACTTGCTTGCCTTTTGTCCTGCATCATTTATTGTGAGATATCGTAATCCGAAATATAGAAAAACCTCTTTTTGCTGGATCGGGCAAATCAGGGCGCTGAGTGTGCATTTTTTATCCCAAACTTTACCTCAGTGTATCAGGTGTGAGTGCCCTGTGTAACAAAGGACCTTGTGAGTAATAAGATAGTTTGACCTAAAGTATCGAAATTTAACAAAATCGACACTGTTGATTAATGTATATAAAATACGGGTAGCTCACCGAACCCCGCATAATTTGAAGAAAACCCATTCTAAAAACATTTCGTATTATACTATATCTAAGCAAGACGCATGAAAGTAAAAGTAACTTATTTCCTTACGTTCTGGAGAGGGAATTTGGAAAATAAACATTGCTATTTATCCGGACTGGATGATCCAATCCATCTTATTAGATGTTCGCTTGAAGACGAAGTATCGGCATAAATCGGAACGTTCAAGAGTTCGCGTTGCGAACTACCAGCTAAATTACAATTTTTTAATGTGGAAAGAATTTGTTGTGAAACAAGACGATGGATCGCCGGCTGCCAGAGTTAGTAATAGATTTAATTACAAATAATCATCATCTTTGTGGAAATAGTGGAACGTTGGGATACCTGACTTTAAAGAGGATTGCAAAGATTTAGGCTCGTCGCTTTCTCTTATACGTGGACTATGAGGTTGTTGAAAATTTTCCTTTGCTTTAATTGGAAATGTTCTAGTTCAAGGAGCTACGAAGGTATTTAACTTTATATTTCATATTCGAATTTTTTGATAAACCGAAAAGCAAATGCGATAAAAAGACGCATTATTTGAATACTATAATCTAGATGCTCTGGGTCGCGACGCGATCTATTGCCATAGACTCTGTGGAATCCTGGGCGGAGGCAGTAGTTTATGTAAAACAGGCAAACATGGCAATTGTCAAGTATACTTATATAAGCAGCAACAGACACATTCATATGAAATAAGATATTATGTAACGCTTATGGCTTTTAAAAAAATGTTAATAATTTACCATAAAACATTCAAAAAATAAGTTTTTTGACTGTAAAATAGTGTATGATATAATGTGTTGTTTCAAATTTTATACAAAGAAAATTACTTCTATAAACCATAATTTGTATTTTTTTTTAATTTATTTGTTTACTGTTTTTAGTTCACATAGTTGTCTGAATCGTATGGAAGCAATGCAGCATACTGTACTTTCCAGCGCTCCGCCGCCGCCGCTCGCAACACGTCGATCAAACGGCATTGTGCCGGCCGTCAGGAAGTGCTTTGTTTGCTCGCAGACTACGAACAGCGCTGAAGTTTCTCACTGTCTATTACTTGTATTACACACTGTGTCACGAAGCATTCAATCAATAGCAGTAATATGCGCCGTTCTATTAACTCTCGCTAGGTATAAAACACAAAACTCCGCTAATATTGTTGGTACATTATATTATTACCTCGCACCAAAATAAAGGTAAGTTTATAATTATGATAGTAAATATTGACCAGAATGACCAGTAAGCTACAAAAAGAGCTTAGTGCCTGTTTACAATAACCTTATTTATATGCGAATTCAACGAATCCAAATAAATGAACGGAAAAATGTATCTGCATAACATTTATTTCCATTTATGCGAACCGTAACTACTATCTAAACCAAATCAGAAATATAACATGTATCCGGAATAGAAACCTAGTCCGACATTTCAGCAATACCTACCAACGGCGGTATCAAAATGCAAGGTTTCATATATGTTGTCCAGACAGAAGTGCAAAAATTTGCGAACTCTGTGCCTTTATACATGCAAGTAAGTTCATTTTAAGTGTTAGTTCAATATTTGCACTGTTAATGCCAAATTGTTCATGAAGACTAATAACTCATTAAGTATGTCTAAAGTGTACAGAAAAGTTTACTGCCTTGGTTCTTCTCAAACTCGTTCGAAATTTGAGTAATTTCGATAAAAAGTTATTCGTATTATTCTTAACTCCACTTGCCTTAACAATTCATCATAGTATTAAGCTATAAAGTTTGTGTAAAATAAAATGTTGAAATTTTTAATAGAGGTATTTTGACACCCCTTGCCGAGACAATAAAGCATCTCATTAAAATAGTTTTCCAGGTATAAGGTGTGGCGAGAATTTCATATTTCCGAGATAAAACTCGTTTGTTAATGCAGCACGCTTCCCAATTTTCTCGCTGTCATAAATAATAATATCAGTGACCTGTTATGTGCCGCAGACCGCGTTCAATAGGCTAATCCGTGACTGGGGGCTACTGCTCGCACGGGAGATTCTCACGACGCTCACATATAGAGAGATATATTGTAAAGGCTTATTTGAGCATATATAATATAATAGTAAATAGGTTATTATTGCATTTAGCAGAATGGCAAATTAAATACGAGGTGCACGTACTGTCACGTAATGAGGGACCCTCCTTGAAGGATCCGTCACCACGCTGACTCCGGCAACCGTCCTGCGGGAGTGGAATGAAACAGGTGGTTATCGGGAATATAAAGTTAGATTTAATATATCAGAGAAGTTAATTTACAAGGATATTTACAAAAAGATTATTTACATAAAATGTAAGAAATAAAATACTAATTTCATTTGCAACCAGATTCAATAGCAGAATTAACAAAGTTCATAATGATGTAAACAAGCGAAGCTGTTGTTTTATAAAGAGTTTCATTAAAAAACCCGGCCTGCGGCAGGTCATTCAGGAACGAACTAATTAAGGCTCAAGTCTAGGCTTTACGAGGCCATCAGGACCAACTCTCATTAAGTTTTTTGAGAAATAAATTTGAAACGGCCGTCATTTCCTTACGTAGTAGCTGTTTGCGGAGTCGCTTCGAAATAATATGTAACCTTTATGTTCCAGGGTAGCTAAAAGGTCGACCTCTTTCCATTACGGAGAGCTTTGGGTCTAATTTATTGTTCGCTGCGCTTGTCTAATGTCATAAGGCTAAATATACTTTTGTTTCGGCTTTATTGAGATAGAAATACTAAATGTTCGCATTCGGTAGGTTTGACGCAGTTATCGATCAGATCAGTTCGAAGGTTTCTTGTTACATATTTGTTTTTTTTTTAAATGATTTGAATAAACGTTACATTATCCACAATGAAATAGCTGAGTCACCCTCTCGCACCATGGGGCTGGCAGGGACAAAACATGCAAATCAGTGCACCTGCGTTTTTACCGAAGAGATAACATTAGATTACTCATCTAACGCCGTCCTAATTCTAATGCGAGCAGCTTACAGCCCTACCGCGGAATAAATCAATGATGTTAACCTTCGATTGCTTTCCTTTGATATGAAATGCGATAAAACCATTTTATTTAACGCACTTACCCCATTTCAAGCAAAAGCCCTGTATTCTATTTTATTTGTCGGCAAAATTTTTGTGTTTTTTTTATATTTGTTACGATTCGATGGGTTCAGGTTGTCGAAGTTCACGACTCCACTTTTTATAATTTACGTTTTATGGGACTTCAGTTTATTACCACTTTTATTTGATACGAATAAAGTAAAACAAAATAGAATATTAAATGATTGTGACCCCTTTTCATTAACATTTTTTAATTTCCATGCAGCTCACACGAGAAGACACCCTATCAATTTCAACGTAACCTGTCCTAACTTGGAAATAATATTTTCTAACAGTTGATTATTCGTAACCCTGAGCCTGCCACATGTCACGGACATCCCGCCCCTTATTCAAATCAGTTTTCGCGCGAAGTATTGGCAGATGATTACGCATAATGTATGCGCGCGTGGCAAGTGGGGCAGCGCGGGCCAGTGGGGCTTTTTTACTGAATGCCGAGCAAATTGGACAATGTTCACACCTTCTGTCGGCCGGACAGCTCTCCGACCATTGTTTGCTCGGGACTAAGTATTTGCTTATCATCTGCGAACAATAAGCGTATTAGGTCGCTTTTTTAGGACGATTAGCTTTATTGACTGACCGATTGCGCGCTATTTTGTTAGTTTAGTGGTATACACACAAGTGCGTCATACGCGATTTCAACAATTTTATTTAATAAAAAAATACAAGTATTGATAAGAGCTTAGTTCTTTAATTTAAGCGTATTTCAACAAAAACTTAAATTAAATTATTCTGTTATCAAATCGTATTATCGCACGATAATAGTATAAACTTAAAACTTTCGAGATTTGTAACGAAGCACACACTTAAATACATTAAAAAAGCAATAACCGACCCCTCGGTTTACAAAACGAGCGAACAATTACATTTAATTTACGGATGAGTTTTTTAAAGTGCCCCAATGTGGCCCATTCTTCCCGCGATATTAAACTGCTATCATCTTGTAGTAGGGTAATGCACCGCGACATTTGATAAAAAATGTATAGTTTACATTCGAGAGGGTATCGCTTGTTCAATCCAATTGTTGACGAGAGCCACTCGTGGGGCTGTTGCAGAGTTTACATTGCGATCAGTGGCTGCTTCTCGGTTCAATTCGGCAAATTGTAATTCGAGCAACCTATATTAAATTAACTATAACAAAACATGAATAGTAAAGAGTAAACATTTATACACAAAAATAAAGTTCTGTTTCTAAATACACTGGACAGTTTTAAATTGTTAGTTATCTTTGTAATAATTATACCAATTTTAGTCCCTCTCTAACTAATGTTCGACGAGCTCTAATGTTACAATTCAAAGATAGAAGCAGTTTTTTGTTGAATAAAAAAGACTATCGTCGACCAGGCGTTTGTGTGTCCTCAACCAAAATGGAGATGTCAAATGTTTTTCCAACATTAATCCTTTTTTTGTTTGCCAAAAGTGCGAGTAACAGCGGGAGGTAGGCGCGAACTTGTTGCCCTTTGCCCTTTTTGGGCACCAATAAAACAACAATAGTGAAGTGTGACCCGCCATAACCCTTTACGACATGTGTCGTCAGGAGGAACCGCGGATGCCGCAGAAATCAAATAAAAATATTATTTATTATAAGAGCACGACGCGACGCAAAAAGCTCAATATTCTGAACCTTATGGCACCTCATTTAAAGCCGTTTTTATTTGCGTTCAGTTGACAAGTGGAACAGAACGGAGTCCCCTCGATAGTGTTGTTTGCATTGTGTCGTTGCTGGTTGTTATTGCGAATGTCTGCGGCATTAGGCGGATTGTCGAGTCTCGTCCTCGCATATGGTATCATTTGGTTGTTATCATTATGAGGTCTTTGATGGTTTCATAAATCTTTTCTCGGTAATGTTTTTAATCGAACGAGCGTTCATAAATTATTCCTATGGACGAGAGTGAAATCTTGGTAACATTGCCTACAATAACACTCGTAGAATTTTCTACATTTCTAAATGCAATGGCGCGGTATAAGTAGTGGTTTTGCTGAGAGAGTTAGCAACGTTAGGAAGTCGCGACAAGAACTAATGGTTGGCCGAGGTGTTCAAGTGATGACTGGAGCCCGCTCGCACACTCAGTCACTCACTCGCGCGGGCTCTAAGTAAATCCACACGGCGTGGCGCTATCAACTACAGTTCCTAATGAAACTTGCTATAGATAAATTAGCTGGAAGTAAAACTGCGTTTTCATTGTTCCGTTTAAACGTTTAAAGCAAAATGTATCCCTGTTCTTTGCTTGAGCGTAAATCATTTATGCACAATTTGAGCACAATTTTTTGAAAACCTGCTTTAAAATAAGAACATAGATATATAGATAGATAGATAAGCACTTTCATAACAAAATCAAACATAAGTTTAACGTAATATAATTTAAAAATACAAAACAATAAAGTAAGTAGCCCTTTATAAGTTTCCTGCGCAGGGCGTCTTAGTAGGGAAAGTAAAGGTAAATTATTCAAACATTTGCTTCCTCAAAGGATCGTTAAGTGAAGTTTAAACGTAATTTAAAAAAATATGGTGCTTCTCTGCTTGCTGAAGGGTAACATTTACATAATATACTTATCAAAATTTTTTTCTATTTTACAAAATATTTTTAGTTACACCTAAATGGCACCGACACCGTGGTCGTCGGGTGGCTAACAACAGCCGGACCCATAGACATCCTCCTTTCTTTTCCTGTATTGTGCTATTTCTAGAGAGTCAGGGTGCAGGTAGGTATTAAATGGAAATGAGAAATTGCAGATCTATGAAAAAAGTAAACCTAAATTAAACAAAACTTTACCTAAAAACCAATCTTCTTAGTGGCGAACTGTCGTTGATTGTCTCAAGCGAGAATTCTACAAACGAACGTAGACCGTGTAGAGCTGCCCGCGCCCGCACGCCCTGCCTGTGCCTCGGCCCGGTTTTTTAAATTAATTTAATAAGGACTGCGCAGAGATCTCAGTTGGGATAATAGCTTTATTATTGTGATTAATTAGTTTAGTTCGGTTCTGAATAGAGGCCTGGAGTAGTCTGTGCTGAATAATTATGATTAATTTGCAATTTAAAAAAAAATTCGGTCAACTGCATTACTTAAGTACAGATAAATCATAATTGTGACAAATCTTCATAAATCACAGTGACTGCGGTCTGTACCCTGCAGAACATCAGGAAGAACAAGGTAAGAACTAAGAAAGTTGCAGTATTGCAATAATTACTTGGTGTACTTAGCTAATCAACGTTGCGGCAAAAGCTCCAGTGTCTCGAGGCACGATTGATGATGACTTAATGTAACAAAACGTAACTAGTTTCATCCAGTTTGCTGCACTTTCAAGTTAAATGACACCCCGAGTTAAGGCAGGTTCAGTGGTACTAACAACGTGTGCGAGCTCGCTAAATAATTAGTTCGCACTTGGCATAACAATCGATTCTACATGATCCAATACGTGAGCATACGCTTGCGGCTTACCAACTTGGATTTAGATTGTTTGCCTGAATATTACAGATTAAATAACTTTAGCACAATGTAATAGTCACAATTAATTTTGCCTCTACATTTTTGTCTAATGCAGTTTACCAGTGATTCCGCATCTATAGACTTAGTTTAATTAATGCCAGCCATCGATTTACAGATCGAATATTTTACTATAATTTTCTAAAAGATTAAGATCGAATAAACGATCCTACAAACAAATTATTCTAAAAGCAAAGATTAATGTCGCCATCTTTGATATACACTTTATGATTCTTTGATATAAATCAAACTTTAAACTCCTGTAATACCGTTTAAGTTAGAGTTATTCAAAGAAACGTTTTCGGGAAGTTGATCCTCCCCGCGACTATTCTTACAGAGGTAGGTACTTGCTTCGCCGGCCCTGTAGGATCTTCCACTGAGTTTCAGCAAATTATTTATGTATCTACTTATTGTCGTAATTCATTGTGAGTAATTTCATTATTCTAGTAATGTATTTCTTTGATATCAAACAGATGCTTAATTCTGTGATAAAATAGATAATTACAAACCTAAATAGGTACAATAGGTACTAAATATACAAAGGTAAATAAATTTCTTATTCTAAGTTGCGTATGATGCATACTTTCAAGCTGTGGGTTTCAGCACTTGTTCCTCGATGAACTAAATTCTCCTCAATAATGGTAACAACTTGTAATGCTCACCTTAGTTATTGAATAATTGATGCGCACAATCAAATACACTGCATACATAAAAGACAAACAAATTAAATATTTAGAGCGCCTGCATAAACGCAGCAGGCCTTATTAAATGAAACAGCTTTGTAAATACGCCTCCCCACCTTCGTCCCTGTATTCCCAGGCCCCCTGCAACCCGTCCTGGAGCCGCACAACGCGCAACACTAGCCCGCGCCCGCTGCTCCGGCGCCGAGGCCTTCCACTTTATTCTAATTGAATTACAATAAACTTGCAGCATAATGATGGGGGTTAATGAGACATCAGGGAAAGGAACGAGTCTTTATTGAGGATGACGGTTTTTGATGTCCCTTTCGTAATGGATTTTTAAGTGATATTACAGATAGGTCAACCAGAAGTACCTACATTTGTATTTAAGTTTATAGCGGAAGTATATAGATGACCAAACAAAACAAATTAAACGTGCAAGTTTTAAAAAAGAAAACTCCTCGATAAAAAAATGTCACAACAAAATATTTATTTATTTATTTATATGACAATCCTTACAAAATAACGATACGTTTGAAACATCCTCGAGAATAGTTTAGGTACAAATTGTCACTAGGGTGATATGCTGCGACCCACTCATACCTACACGTATTACATAAATTTATATCAAAACTGCACCAAACAAAACGAGCAAAGTATATTATAAGTTTGACGAAAAAACGTGGAAGGTCGTTAACTGTGACCGGCTTTGAAAAAGGCTGAAATACGAAAGGTCGTTTGATCCGATCGCGATGAAGGCTTAAGGATTTTTTTATTTCGAAATCTTAATAAAGTTGGCTATTTTTACAAAGATACAGATAATCTGATGATGGAACCCTTGTCAGCTTTTCTTTCCTGTTTTTTGCCGGCGGAGGGCAACGTTCATTAAAATTGTCAAGTTATCTATTACAACGCAAAGCTCAGACAAAATAATGCTCTTGGCAACATGCTGACAATTGTGTAGCTATTGTAAGAAAGTCCGGAAGAACTCTTTTTTCACTATATTCGTAGCCGGCAACGGAGCACGTGGCCACCCGGTGGAGAGTGGCACATTTAGTAATAATCTCGACCAATACCGCATTGCCGACCAGTAATTCTCAAGTTATTTCACTGTGCACTGGCTGTCTCTTTATTTTGACCGGAGCACAACCACGTAAACCTGGTTATTTTGGCGGTCGAAATGGGAAGGACTGTAGTACCGGTCTAGGTCTAGGTCCAGACCGGACCCAGACTAGGTCTTAACAAATAAACTCTACCACCACTAAAAAGGACGAACCAAATGTTCATTGTGCTGATCTCTACTAAATATTTAAAACATACATTTAAATAGAAAAATGACTTCCTAAATCTTTTACATGAACATTGTTTATTTAAATCATTCGTGAGTTTTGAAGTGCAACAAACTGTGGAGTTACTTTGCGCGAGTAGTACCATCGCGGTTATATACTCGAGAGGATAAATTTTGCTTTTGAAAAACTCCCGAACAGCGTCAACTACATAAACAGTTTCAACTGTTTACAAGAGTAGATAACTTTACTCTCTGCGAGTTTCGAAATGGCCGTACCACTCAAGTCTATACTCTCGCGAAGTTTCTCAGAATGCCATAGAAACACATCTGGGGCCTGAAACGTCGTAATATATCAAAAAGTTGGACCGTTGACACCAACCTGCGTTTTATATTCTGAATTATTTATCAATTCAGGCTTTTAAATGAATAATGAAGGTCAATTCTAAGTTAAAAGTTATTTTTGCTCCAAGTTTTTTTTATTCGAATAATTCATAAATACTCGTATAAATATTCGATACGTTGTCTCAATTGATTTTTACTCTGTGTCTAGATAAAATCTAAACCTTGTAATGCCAAGCGGTTATCTGAAAACTAAACATTAATCACAATATAAAATAATTGAATTACATGGTATCCGGATTCCCGCGCTGTAATAAATTAATTATACCTTAAAAACACAAATTTTACGAGAGTAAGGGCAGGCTGGCAACCAACACAGATTGCGTAAATTTCGTGACTTATGTTGGACTAATCACTGTTACCATCTAGTTACACTGGGGGCTTAGGGGATAGTTAATTATTGAAACAACGGGCTGGCTGAATTTTGTGTATTATTTTATACAAGTTTCTTGAATAGAAAGTTAATAATAAGCATTGAAACCAACATAGAGCTATCCGAATCAATCTTTACCAACGGTATATCATGGAACTATAAACATTTACAAAATATTTTTATGGTATATATTATAAAGTTTTTTTATGTTAGTTATTTAAAATCTATTAGTCTGAAACTGGACCTATGTAAAGTCATGTCTTAATTAACGGGGTGTCCAACTCGCGGGCAGCTGGTGACTAAATAGCTGCTTCATTCAGGGTCAAAGATCTTAATGATATTGTAACTTTAGACTTAAGCGACGAACAATCAGAATGTCAGCGCGATATTTACCGTTCCGATTGCAATAGCACTAATAACACTTTTAGCGCACTCAAACGAATCGGAACGGTTTTGAGCACTTTTAGCGGTGTGAGCGCTGTAATCGGCAAACGGAACCCACCAGATAAGTGGCGTTTTAAAGGACGGTAGTAACAAATGGGTTAATGTTGTGTATGGCGGCGGTGTCGCAAAAGAAAACACAGTGCGTTTTTGGTTCTGGAAATTTCGACCTGTAGAACAAGCCCCGTGGACGGCCGGAGACCAAAGTTGATATTGAAGAAATAAAAGGCTATTGTGGAAGCGGATCCATCGCAAACCACGTCCGAGTTAGCTGTAGGCTGCGGTGTTAGTGTTAAAAGTGTTTCAATCCACTTGAAGCAAATTGGGAAGGTGAAAATGCTTGAGAGGTGGGTACCTCATGAATTGAGTGCAGCAAACCGACTAACACGCGTCGACTACTGCGTTACATTACTCAACCGGCACAATAATGAAAGGATTTTAAATCGAATTATTACCTGTGATGAAAAGTTGATCCTGTACGACAGTCGGAAACGCTAATTGCAATGGTTGAACCCTGGCGAACCAGCCAAATCCTGCCCCAAGCGAAAATTTACTCAAAAAAAACTACTTGTGAGCGTTTGGTGGACTAGTGCCGGTGTCGTTCACTACAGCTTTCTTAAATCTGGCCAGACGATTACGGCAGATGTCTATTGTCAGCAACTCCAAACCAGCTTCAATTGGAATGTCTAAGACATCCACCGTACTCCCCGATCGTTGCTCCAACAGATTACGATTTTTTTCCAAATTTGGATAACTTCTTGCAAGGGAAAAAATTCAATCCGATGGGGCAGTCCAAAGCCTTCATAGATTTTATTGATTCCCGTCCGAATGGTTTTTTTAGTAAAGGGATCAATGAACTACCTATGAGATGGCAAAAGTGCATAAACAGCAATGGTACATACTATGATTAAATAAATATATTATGTTTAAAAAAAATGTATTTATGTTCCTCCCTTACAGAACGCCAATTTCATATGTAATGACCTAATATATAATGAAAGAATAAAAGTTTCAGCCTCAACTATACATTAGAGCTTTGATTAAAGCTAAACAACGCTGCTCTGAATGCACCGTCCCGCCATGAATTTGCAAATGTTGAACAATCGGCACAATGAACAGTTGTCTCAGTGAGTTTATATCGCAGGTTCAATACAGCGGCACTTCTTAATAAGCAATTTCATTAATCTATAACTCGCGATTGTTTCAGGGCGATTAGGGCGAGCAAAATTAGTTCCACTTCAAATGTTCACTTCAGTCCTTTTTGACCCACAGCGTGAGCTCAGGCGGGTACAGCGGCGGCGTCGGCGCGGCGCTGGGCGGCGGCGGCGGCGCCGCGTGGGAGCGGCTAGGCGTGGAGCTGGCGCTGACGGCGCTCATCGCCGCTGCCTACTTCGCCGGCCTGGAGCGCCGCTGGACCGGCGCCGCGCCCGCGCTGCTGGGGGCGGCTTACTGCGGGGCTACGTTGATCTCGGTGAGTGCTGATAGTTGCAACCTACCGTGTACCAACCAACCTACGGTGGCATTAAGAGAACCAACATTTCGGAATTTTTACGAGCCCGACCAAGGCGATGTACAGTAAAAATCTTTAGCCTGACGGAAGAAAGGTACACAATATCAAAAGGTAAAAGATATATTGAAGCTGTACCCTCACGCACGCTGATGCACGAAGTAGCTTTCTACAGCGTTTGAACTACGAATTTGTTAAATGACAATCAAGTCTTATTAAGTACTACTCAGGTATTTCCTGTGATTGAAAAACTTTGTCAAAGCCGGCAAACGAACGCGTGATCCTCCTGATGGTAAATGCCCTGCGTGCTAAAAGACATCATAAATCGTAGATGTTATTGATTCATTATATTGATTATCGAATAATGATGCGTTGCCGACCGTTGGCTTAAGCTGGAATTGCCTTTGTTCCAGTAATTTCACTGACTGCTCCTTCCTTTGACCGGAACACAACCGCGATAACGCGATTATTATGGCGGTCAAAGTAGGAACGACTACAGTACCACCCCAGACGAGATCATAACATAAGAAGAAGTCATTTCCAAGTGAACGAGATTTACTTTACAAACAACATCCCATTGTTATTACACACTGGATACCAAGTTCCTTTCACTTCACCTCGTATCAAGAAGACTGTTCTTCCGCGTATTTTCCTTCACCCTGTATTTCAGCATAACTTTCTATAAACTACATATCCTCATACGATACACCAGCAAGCTCTCAGTGGACTGGGCACCGCACTACCGCATAGGTTTGCATCGTTTCAGTGTAGGTAAATTGAATTTTAGCAAATAGATGGCGAATCAGTATTGAGCCGGAGCAGTGGCCGCCTCGTTACAGGGCTGCCAGATTGTCAAGATTTATCACTAATTCTAATTCAAATAAAATGTGAAAAAGCTTTGTGATATGAATTTTCATTCAAAGAGTTTGTGAAAGGATATTTTTATTTTTATTTCAGGCTCATTTTGTGTCGAGTAGCTTCAGTATAGAAATATATTACTAAATATGTGTTGACCCTTGAACACATGTTTTTTTTAATCCCCAGACGAACACGCCAGCATTAAAAACATTTAAAGAGGGCAAACTTTCTAAAAATATCATGGGGTGGTATATCGTTTCTAAAAGTATCTATATAAAAATAAATAAACGTGGCAATAAATAGGTAATATTTATATAATAATATGCAAAATATTATATATGTATACAATGTTAGCTTTGAACTATTTTATTTACAGTCAGGCAACCCTGTAAGTACTTTAGTTTAAAGGCAGTGATTAGCTGCGCCTGCGAATTGCCATACAATTTCACGCAGATTCGGGAATTTAGGGAAAAAGACAGGGAATTCGTTTGATTAAAAGCTTCATTACAGTATTGTGTTCAATATTTAACAGATACGCATGTTTGAGATTCGTTTAAATATCTACTTCTAGGTTTTAGGAATTATAGTTACGTTATAAATAACTTATAACTTGGAACACAAGAATTAAGTAACATTAGGTTCGGTCAGATCTTTTGACTAAACTCATAAGTTTTGAAACTATAGCCCTTATTTTTAATACAAATTTTGTTATTGAGTTGGTACTTAGCTACCAAACATCCAACAATTTGAGACAATAGAAAATAAAGCGTTTCTATTTTGTCTGTGCGCAGCAGCGTTCAATGCGTGCAAACTAAATATTTCGGATCCCGTGGGTCACTGGAACAAATATTCGTTATTGGTGAACACGGGCCGTTTATGTTATCTATATGTAACAAAAACATTCCCCAAATACAAAAAAATACCCGAAGCTCGGCTCGAGGTCGTTGCTACACAAGACATGCGATCAATCAATAGCTCTAAAGATGAGTAGGTGGATAGGCAGCGCCTCCATTCAGCGGCTATATCGCCACAAGGATGTTCCGACAACAGCGGTACCTACCATAGAATTTCAATACAAATGGACGCTTTCATTTCTATACGCGGTCCTGAGCCCATTGTGCTCCTTGCTCGTCCTACGTTGCGTATCTACTATTTAAAACAAGATCAAATAGATTTACTACCCGCTCTGCTGCGCACGTCGTAAGATTCACTTTGGCTTGTGGTCCAGGCAGGTGGAAGTAACACACCTTATGGGTTGTCTACCTGTGTTTTGGAAATCCGTAACGGACAGCTGCTCAGTCGTTTCTCAACATCTGTCAGGTGAACAAAAGCGATACGCGTCGATGAAAAAAAAGCACGCAATTTCGGAGGAATTTTATTTTTGTTCATAGTTCAACACTTTGAATGGTTCGAATAGACTCGTGGAAGTCAGTTTTCATGGAAGATTCGCTTCCGCGCGGCCCGATACTTTAGGTAAATAGGATATTTATATTCTATAATGCTTGCTCTGAAAAAAACGTTTTGTTTTTTCTGAAAATTGCTCCGTGATCCGCATGAGAATGCCGCGCGGAATATTTGTGTTTTGGGACATGGCAGCACGACATTTTTTAGCATAACAATAGCATAAGTAAATTTACATTAGTTCGTTGAAATATTTCACTAGGTACTTACGTTTTTTGTGTACAAAATAAAATTATTTTAACTACCTACCTGTATTAGTAAGATCGATCAATCAATCGTAATATAAATTCATTAACTTGAAAGTTATACCTACTGCCTCATTTGATCGTTAACACAATACTTAAATTGAAAACAACAACAACTTTAATTACACAAGTGTCTCACAAACTACCCATTAAAAGCGCGATGCTGTAGCGTACCAAGGGAAGGAGGGTTGAGAGCTCATTGCGAGGGGCTGGCGAGCAACAAGTAAAGATAAAATCTTTTCTTAAGTTTTCACGATACATACTTTAAATAAAACACTTTTTACCGGATATTATCGCGTATATTTTAGTTAATTTTAAAATTATTTCGACTAACACTTTCGTGTAACACGGCAACTGCAAAGATGCCGAAACGTCGAAATAATTTTAAAATTAACTAAAATATACGCGATAATATCCGGTAAAAAGTGTTTTATTTAAAGTAAAGATAACATTGGCGGTTTCACATAATCACTTAATAATTTTTTCTTTAATTATAATTGAAATCTCTGCACGATATCTCAAGATCCATAGTCCGTTCTTAACAACCGGCAAATTAAAACTGCTAACAGATGTCGCATCTTGCGATAAAATGTTGCCTTGCTGCTAAAGATCAGAGTTCAATTATCCTATGTTGCAACGAAAGTATGAATGAGTTTTTTGTAAAATTTAATTTCATATTAAAATTACGTACAAATTCGGCCTTCATTAATATTCTCTACGCAGTACATTTGTGCATATAAAAATCTTGCGGTTCAAGTAATTGCCGCGACTCCTTGTCTGAATGGGCCTTTTTTCTTAACGCATTCGTTTCCGCCCTAAAGCAAAATAATTATGGGAATCGGAGAGATTGAAATACAACTCTGCTTCATTAAACTGAAGATTCAAAATGCCTTGAAAACACGAGCGCTTTTGTGAGCTCTAGTTGTGCAGTTTGTCGTCGCATTCTTTCAAAGTTCAATTCAATTGTTGCAGATGTATTCCGAAGTGAACTAGATTTACGAGCAAACTTAACGTGATGCGTATTTTTTGTTGAATATCTCTTTGTACAGAAACATTCATATTTAATTTCTTTAACGCAAACTTGATCGCCCACGCTGTAATCCATACGCAGGTGAAGGTTCCTGGTTACTTACCTGCGTAAAAGTATAACATTAGTATGGGTTATTGTAATCAGGTATTGGGCTTTATAAATTTAAGAAGAATTTATATTTTATAACAGTAGCATAAAATTTCATTTTATATAACTTACTGCGGGTTCTCATTATAATGTTGCCTTCACTCGAATGAAATTTATAGTGTTCTGATAGCTCGCAATATTTTTTTTTGCTCAATATCTTTTTATTATTTTGTATATCTCAAAAATAAATATTAAAAGAGCTGATGAAGAACATTAATACAAATGATCGCTGAAACTGCCCTGTCTCTGAAGTGTAGTTAAATTCCCGCATTTTGAAATTCCCCCACGTATTGCTGCCGCTGGAACCACGGAGCACGCGCCCGTGACGTACTCCAACCAGCGGTTGATATACAGAGCGAGTGTACATTTGGATTACCCACTTATATTTGACTAAGTATATTCCTAACTTAATGCCTCAACTGATAGTCAAGAAATCCTGCATACACTTTGTCAGGGTTACTGAAACAGAACTATGATTGAAAAGAGTACGCGCTGTTCCTAGAGGAGGGTCCGTATTGGGATGCATACGCATTTAATTGGCATATTATTTGGCTGCATAACGTTTTTTGGCATACTGTTTATTCGCAATACGTTCATACAGAATAAATCATAAGGCATACTTTATTTCCCTTTATATAGTTAGTTTTACAATAACGATTACTAATCATAACATTTATTGGCATCTCACCCTAAGGCATAAAGATTACAAGTCATATATATAGAATACCATAATGTTACTATTTAGAATATCATTTCATAAGTAATAGTTCGGTACAAGGTAATGTATAATTCACGAGAAAAACCTTAAATGAAAATTAAATGTACCTTTAATCGATTCTTTTACAATTAAAACATACTAATTAATTGATTAACAACTGTTTTATGGATGCAAGTCCCTTTTTGGCGCTTCGCTGGCCGCTGCTGCGGCACGCTCGCTGCGCACGCTCGGCTCGCGCGGCGTTTTCTACATACAGACTAGCGCTCCTCCTCGCTACGCTCGTCGTCGCACCTAATATGTGATGTCACAATCTACAGACTTGACATACATTTTGATCTAAGCCTGTTGTCCATTCGGTAATAGCTGTTTTAAATTTTCTTAGGCCTTTCGTCCATAGTAAATATGTCCTCAGGCATATTAACTATAGAGATTGTAATACGTAACCTTGCTTGAATAATCTCAGTCATATTTATCATTCATTCATTTATGACTTTATAGATTATCTTTAGACCTATAAGCAATTATATTCTTTACATCTATGCTAATTAAAATTATGATAATTAAAATTAGAAGAAGATAAAATTATGCCTATTTTTATTTATATTTGTTTATACCACTCTGCCTATCATGTTTTATGCAAAACTTTTATGCCAAAGTACATTATGATGAAAAAGATTATGCGACCGAAAGGGCTCCCCCTAGAGAGTGCGCCAGAAACCGCGAGTAAAGCTAGTTAATAAATAAAGCGGCATTATTATTATTATTTGGTTTTGAATTATATCAAAATAAATGTCTATTAGACTTACACTTATTAATTTATTTATTTTTATTTATTAATTTAATAGGCATAACAACAAATTGCAAACATACAAAACTAACATAAAGTATAACATTTTAAAACTATTAGGTCTTTACCTATGAAATTGCCGTTTTTCACGAAATAAATGAAGCGTCTTTTTTTATATATTTTTTATTTCTATTAATCAAAATAATCACCCATGCAATCAATGCATCTTTGCCAACTCATTGTTAGCTTATTGATGCCTTTCTTGAAGAAATCAGCTGGACGGGATGCAACAAATTCTTCAAAGGCATTTTGTACTGCCTCTCGGGTATTGAATTTTTTTCCCGCCAAGAAGTTATCCAAATTCTGGAAAAAGTAGAAGTCTGTAGGCGCAAGGTCTGGTGAGTACGGCGGACGACGGAGAACTTCCAACCCCAACTCTTGTAGCTTGGAGACCGTCTGCTGTGCAGTATGAGGTCGCGCGTTGTCGTGCAGGAGCAGTGGAGCCGAACGATTCACCAAAGCTGGTTGGAGACGTGCGAGTTTCTCCATCATTGTGTTCAGTTCTTCACAGTACACATCTGCAGTAATGCTTGTCCCGTTTGGCAAGAAGCTGTGATGAATTACACCCGCGTTAGACCACCAAACAGTGACCATCACTTTTCTAGGGGTAAGTTTTCGTTTAGGGCATCGTTTGGGTGCTGAACCAGGGTCCAACCAACTTGCTGAGCGCTTACGATTGTCAAACAGGATCCATTTCTCGTCACAAGTAACAATGCGGTTCAGAATTCCTTCATTTGTATGCCTGCTGAGCAGTGCAAGGCACGTCTCCACGCATACTTCGCGCTGGCGGTCATTGAGTTCGTGGGGTACCCATTTGTCAAGCTTTTTTACCTTGCCAATTTGACGCAAATGGACCAATATTGTTTTGATGCTAACGTCGAAAGCTGCTGCTAATTCAGCCGTGGATTGAGTTTCATCAGCTTCCACAGTTGCCTTTAATTCGTCATTGTCGACCAAAGTTTTCGGACGACCACGGGGTTCATTTTTCAGGTCAAAATTTCCAGAACGGAAGCGGGTAAACCAATAATGGGTGGTGCGTTCGTTTGTAGTGTTCGCTCCGTAAACGTCGTTGATGTTGCGTGCCGCTTGTGCCGCTTTGCTGCCACGACGGTACTCATACTCCATAATTACTCGAATTTTTAACTTATCCATGATGACGAAAAATGTTCGAATGCGTTGAAAACAAAACACTAACTATTAAACAAATGACGATTTTAGAAAAAGAATTCCATGTTTGTCAAATAAAATTAATTTGAAATTAGAATTATCAGTCAAAAAAAAATATTTTCATTTGAAATGGCCAGTACGGCAAAACGGCAGTTTCATAGGTAAAGACCTATTATTTGTCTAGTTTACAATTCAATTATAATTATGCACAACATGCTTAATATTAGAATCTAAACTACAACTTAAAGGGAAATGGCAAAATAAAAATGTTAAGTTACACATCAATTATGCTGAATATTTTAGTTTAAAACTATTCAATTAAACAAATCAGTATCCCTATTTATGTTTTTATATAGTCTACACATTCTGTGGAGAGGACTATTGTATGAAATATTATTATTTTCCATTGGTTTATCAAATAAAACTTGGTGCCTTACAGACTTACATAGAAATTTAAAAGAAAGGTTATGAATTATATTTCCATCTGAAAGATTATTTACAATTTTATACAAATGTGTCAAAAAATGCGATAGACCTTCGTGTGAGTAAAGACACAAGGTGGAAATGTTTTAATCTGTCATTATAGTCTGGAAGAGTATTTCTTTGTTGATGTTTTAATTTAATTTGAACAGATTCAATCCGGTCTCCATGCACAATGTATATAGGATCCCAAATAGGACTGCAGTACTCTAATATGCTGCGCACGAGTGAAGTGAACAGAATTTTCAAGCTATCAATATTTTTGAATAGTTTTGATGTCCTTATAATGAATCCCAGCATTTTGTTCGCTTTTTTGACAATGTTGTCAAAATGTGAACGAAATGTTAATTCACTGTCAAACGTGATCCTTAATATTATCTACTTTTTGTAGCTGAACACTCTTAATTTTATAGGGGAAGTTAAAAATATTTTTCCTTTTAGTGAAGGTTATTACTTGGCACTAGTCAGCACAAAGCGTCATACAGTAACGTTCACGCCAATCATCAATCAGACTTAAATCACTTTGACAGTCATTAATAGTTTTGATAACTTTAAATTTTTTTATATCATCAGCATAGGCTCGACAATCACTTTCAATCCTTTCGACCAAATAATTTACAAAATAAATGAACAAGGGAGGTCCTAGGTTAGAACTAGGCATGGGTCATTAACGGTTTTTACATTAATGAAATTTAACTGTTAATCTTCAATGGTCAACAGGTTAAAAAAGCTGTTAATTTAATAACAGGTTTTGAAGGTTGTAAGCGAAAATGTTTTTTTTTACGATTGTGTTTCCTATTTATATTGACATATGGAGCGCTTTTCTATACAAATATTTTATGACTAGCGGCGCATCCCAAGAAACTAAGCCACGCGGACGACACGTGCCTGGTCGTAGGCGCGGTGGCCAGAGAAAATACTTGCATAGGATTTTGAATCATATCAAACGTTGTTCTGCGATAAATAAGGCGCAAAATTGTAGTAAAAAAAATATGTTGAAGATCTAAGTATTTTTTTCATAAATAGCATTGTGTTTCTTATTTGTATCGCTTTATGGTTCACTTTTTTATGCATTTTTTCGTTCGAAAGTGTTATTTTGGGAAACCAGTTGATTCTCAGAAATTAATGAAGTATTGAAATTATCCGTTGAGCAGAAACTGTTGAGAAATTAACAGTTAATATTTTCAACCGCTTTTTTGAAATTGAATAAATTAATGTCTATTGAACTTAATGCGTGTCATGTTCGTTGACGTACATTAACAGTTAATATTTTCAACCTGTTATTTCATCAATGAAAAACAGTTAATTCGTTGACGAATGAAAAGCTGTTAAAAAAAACTGTTGATTGATTCAACGACCACCTCTAGTTAGAACCTTGTGGTACCCCCGACTCAGCCACGAATGGTACAGAATCGTAGTTACATGTTCATTAATCCATAATATGATTGCTGCGGTATGGCATTTCAAGCCGTTTATAATCTTTCTTAGACAAGGGCTCGGGAGTACCCACCCAACTAAGGAAATCATTTCTAAACGAAACAAATGCTTTGCTAAGACACTTTAGGGCAGAGGTGTCAAACTCAGTTTGCAGAGGGCCATATATTAAATTTTGAATTCGTAGGCGGTCCAGATTGAAAGTAAAAAGAATGAACTGAATTATAATAACTGTTTATTTATTAAATTATATAGTATATGTGTAATATACGGTTGTTAAAAATTATATCAAAGTTATAAAAAGGGTAGGTAATTCGTTATTTAATAATCTATTAGTTGAGCTCGAGGATCCAGATACCTGACTTCTCTTGTTTTTGACAAGCTCATTGATGTCAGGTATCATATTCGTTGTAGTTATTTAAAGAATTAATTGGAGATGTTCATTCGTAAGTCTTGTGCGATGTTTGTTCTTATTTATTATAATGACGGAAAACATATGCTCACATAAATAGGTGCTACCAAACATGCAAAGAATGCGTGCTGCATGCTTTTTTAATACCGGGTAGTTATCCAAACTCTTGAAATATTGTGTATAAAATGTAAGAGCGTTAATCTCATTAAATTTTTCATTCAAAATACTGTCTGATTGAAGATCTGTCAACTCCATTTTCAAATGAACTGGTGCCTGTAAAGCTTAAAAACTGAATGGATTGTTGAAAATTGGGAATTCCATTTCATTCATTTTGTGAAACTTTTCAAAACGATTGTTGAATTCCGTGAATATTATACGTGAGTATTATATTACATTTCCCCCAAAAAATGTAATATAATACTCACGAGCCCGGCCATATAAGCCGATTGCTGGCCTTAGAAAGGCAGTCTATTACAAGCCATCCTACCAATAACATCTCGAATCTATTACAAGCCAGTCTACGGGTAACATCAAAAGTCGCTAACAAACTGGCCTACTGAAGACGCTGAAGCTGCTTCATGCTGAAGCTACCTGACTGTGAAGCTGCCTCATGCTGAAGGCCCTGACACTGATGCTGCTATCGCTGCTGCTTACTACCGACGTAGCCTACGCCTGACCCTGCGTACTACCTACGAGGGAACCTACTCTAGACCCAACCTGCCTGCTGTAGAGCCTGCTGATCCAGCTCCTGTGCTGATCCTGCATGCGCCAGAGCGCCAGCAGGCGCCTGAGCGCCTTCGCCGACGAATCTTCGCGGCGACCCCTTCAAGACTCGTTCATGTCCGTGACAGTTTTTGAATAAAAACTTTTAAACGTGACAGCATGACATGGTCCATTTATAAATGTTTGGATGCCAATGATTCCTGATGAATTATACAGTGAAACTCCACAAAATTCCCTGATGTTTTCTGTTTTAATTTAGTTAAAACGCCCAAATGTTTGCCAGCCATGGCAAGAGCACCATCCCTAGTTGTGCTGCTAAGTATATTCCAGTCGAGTTCATATTCTGCTATCAAACGCTCAATTGCAGAATAGATATCATTTGCTGTTGTTGTACCTGTCAATGGAAAGCACTTTAATAGTTCTTCAGTTATTTCAAAGTAACTGTTAATACCTCGTATAAAAACAGCAAGTTGAGCTGTATCAACAGTATCAGTACTCTCGTCAACAGCCAGTGAAAAGTTTGTAAATTCCTTAATTTTCTCCTTCATGTGAAGAACCAAATTTTGAGATAAATCATTTATTCTTGAAGCAACAGTGTTTCTTGAGAGCGAAATATTTTGAAATATTGACTTTTGAGATGGAAATGAAACATTGGCTGCTTTCAACATACAGTCTTAAATAAAATCACCATCAGTGAAAGGTTTAGATCTCTTTGCGATTTCTAATACAATAATAAAACTTGATTTCAGGGCATCTTCGCTCTCTGTATTAGCTTTAGTAAACATCGATTGTTGACCTTGAAGTTTAGATTTTAAAGATGACAATTTATCGATACTTATATTTCAGTGTAACAATCGAATTTTGACTTTTGATTCGTATCATAGTGTCTCTTAAAATTAAACACTTTCCAAATCAAACAGTGGTTTACCTTTTCATTCTCCTGTGATAATTTTTATGAGCTTTTTCATTTTTAAGTGATACACTCGAGCGATGATGTCATTCCGGTCGAAAGATCGCTGACCAGTAAAAAGTTCCTGCTTTATTTCTTTCCATTCCGGATTTGGCGGACAGGAACAGCCCCCACCTGTAGTAACTGTAAGGCTGCAAAATCTGTTGCGTATTGTTAAGGTCTCTTCTACATATCCTTTGCCCGAATCAGTACCAGAGACAGCGCGCAAATTGGGACACTCACGCTGAATATGAAATATATTCGGATTTGCGGGAGATTCGACGTCCCGCTATTCTGTAGTAATAGTGGAACCGAAATTCTTCCCGCTAATCGAATCTCTGAATACCGTTTGCCGGCAAAACAAATCTTATTTAAGTATGATTATGATGATAAATCAACAGAGCACTGGCGGCCATTATTACGTATTAGATATCTCGCTGATGACGAACTGCATTAAAGTAAGACAAAGAATGAAATGGTGGTTTTAATACAGAAGATAGAAGAATATTTTTCGACGGGTATTTTGAAAAATTCAAACAAAGCATATAATTGGAAAGGAACAAACAGAAGGTATAAAATGCAATAGAAAATGAAAGTAGGTTATTATAAAGATGAATAATTTACCAATCCGAACGTGAATGGTAAAGAAGATATAATGAAATTTATATAAGATAGATATTAAATTTGTAAGTCAAATATAGTTGAAATAAGAAGGAACATGTTAATACTCAAAATATTAGAAACTAATATACGATAAGATAATTAGCCAACGTGCTTGAATCAAAGTACATAAATGTACAAAAACGAACAGCAAAAACAGTCTGTGGCCAACTTGCCAGAGGTAAAAAAAAATAGGTCAGCATGTCATCTTGCCGTCATCATTTACTGGGTCTAGGTATCTCCACGAAAAGACGCAAGATGCTATGCTATATGTGCGCAATTATGGAAGGCCCGCCCTTCCCTTGTCCGTGCTTGTGACATTCTGTCACTATTTTGAGCAAGGCGTTGTGATCTTTCGGTGCTACATTCCCTTGTACGTGTTCGGGAGATTTGTTTACTATTGTTGGCAAGGCGTTGCGAACGTTCGGCGCTAGATTCTGTGGCCTGCGATTGCGACGCATACGCTCTCTGATTTGCGAGACGATCTGAATTTTCAGAAGATGATTCTCCAATACGTCATTTTTGCTAAACTCGCTTGGGAGCAGCCTTTGAGAAGTTGAGACCTTTTTATCCTAGGCGAATAAATAAATAAGAATAAAATAAGAATAGAACTTATGATAAATACTTACTATTGAAAAAGTAAGAGAATACTATAAAAACAAACAGTAAAGCGTGAAAAAACAATTTATAATTAGCTCTGAGAAAAACTTTTTAACTTGGAAAAAAATTTCTCGGAGTTTCTATTTATTAAAGGGTATTATGTATGTATTAAAGGAGAAAGTCCGGAGATTTTGAGTCATAAATCGTAAACCGCAATTTACCTTTCATACAATTGATCAAGAACTTTTATGTTATGTTACTTGCTGCTTCGGAACCCTTCATGGGCGAGTCCGACTCGCACTTGGCCGCGTTTTTTTTAATGTACTGTAATCTTTTATGAATAATTTTTAAAATGTAAAAAGTGGTTATTGTGACATAACGATAATAGTTAGACATATAGTATCCCAAAGTTTTTTGTAGTTTTTGATATGTTCTTTAATATCGTAGAACACACTTTGTTCTATCATCAATAGTTTCCGCAGCGCATGCGACGAAAGATGATTATGGCATTTTTTACACCTTGGGTTACGATACTAAAGTTTTAGGAAGGATCCCTTATCTTTTCTAGCAATAAATATAGCCTATGTTACTCAGGGTGAATGTAGCTTTCTAAGGGTGAAATAATTTTTGAAATCGGCTCAGCAGTTTTTGAGTTTATTCATTACAAACACACACAGACACAAAATTACAAATCTTTCCTCTATATAATATTAGTGTATATGAAATCAGACATATTTTATTATTTTATCAAGATATTTACGTTATAAAAAACTATCCACAGATGCCATCACTGAACCCGGCTCGTTCTCTCGGCTCCTCCTTCGTCCTGTCCCGCTGGGAGAGCCACTGGGTGAGCTGGGTGGGCGGTCTCGGCGGCGGTATCGCATCAGGCTTACTCCACGAATGGGGGACCAGACGTCCCCGCTCGGGTAGCTCCCGCGCTTCTTCACCAAGGGATTTAGATGACATAGACAAGCCAGCGTTCCCCGGAGCAGGGTACCGGCACGCACCTTCGTACTGCGCCGCCGCGCCGCGCCCGGACGCCGCCGAACCGCTGTACTCCGGCTCCAAGAGCCTGTACTGCCGTTCCCCGCCGCCCGCGAGGCACCCGCTGCACAGGTCTGACGGAGCACCTTGCTACACGTAATTATGCTTCTTCGGTGTCCGCGCAGATACTTTTTATACAGAGCTGTAGTTTACCTCAGAGGGAAAACTCGTCTTAAAAACAACCGTAAGTTTTATATAAAACCTACCCAATAAAACAAATGACAAACGGGACGCGACGGGGGGAAATGGTCGCGCCGTAATCTCCAGCTGAAACAGCTAACTACGAATTACTTGCCGTAAAAGGTTTTAAGACAGTTTTATATCTCTATACTTAAAGTATCTCTCTTAAAAACGATGCCTAACTGTTTTAAGCTATGCCGTATTTAGTGTTTTCTTACTAAACGGTGTAGGTATACCTATAACGCTGCATGGTCTTTGCGACATTATGATGGGTTGTTTTCATCGAGCTTCATCATTTCTCACTATTGCCATGAGACGCATGAACACTTGCACGACTCTTTATATCTGTATGTTTGCAATAAAACATTCCCGTAACCAACCTACAGCGCACGTTTGGTGTTTCGAACTTGGAGTCTGTTGGCCATTTATGATAAAACATGACAATAAGTAAGGTACCTGAATGTTGTCCCGGTGGGAAACTATATGTTTTATTCAAATAATTTAGAATTGAGTACGCTTCTGAAAACCAATGACATGGCGTGGCTCTGCGGCTTTTTTAACATCAATTTGTAGGCGATTTTTTTTACAATAAGTCGTAAGAGTTTTGTGGGCGAAAAATCTTTATTTTGATACCATAAATAAATATATATTAAAGAAAATTCTTATACTAACTGGTAACTGTCAAATGGATTTGACGGAGGATATGAAATGGTTTTTTGAATGGGTCTCCTACCTTACATTGGTACTTGGTCATTCGACCAATAGCCGAATAACTGGTGCCCGAAAACGCATGCCCAATTTGTTAATTTATCGAAGCATCAATAGCCCTATATCAGTTATTCGGCTATGGGTCATTCGATGTAAGGTAGGAGAAACAACAGCTGGTTGCCATAAAACACAAAATAATAATAATAATGATTATACAAAAAATAGATAGAGCGGGCGCCATTCTCTTGGAGTATCTTTTAGGTAACTGTCGTGATGTCTATTATTTACTTACCCTCTCAGTACTACTAATGTTTATAAATTTCGTTCAGTATTATTATCAGGTAACTTAGAAAATTCGTCATCAAGTACTCGTATGGAAAATCCTTGACACAGATAGCATCTCTTTATTTTCGTAACATTCTAAAAAGTTCTGGACTGATTACATAAAAAGCTAAACGTTTGTAAATTTTTTGACACTCTCTCAATTTGGTGACTATCGCCTTTGTCTGTATATGTTGTCAATATGTCAATATTGTACACCTGCATAATGCACACTTACCAGTCAATATCTAAAGCTTAACTTTTTCACAACACGTATTTACATGCCTTTCCTTCCTGCACAACAACAACTACCATCAAAGACCTAACTTCCCGCTCCTTGCAGGTCACAGTCAGTATACAGCAAGGGCTCGGTGTCAATGTCGGCAAGCGCGGTGGCGGCGGCCGGGCCGGTGCTGGCGGCGCCGTCGCTGCTGCTGCGGCCAGCGCCGGCCGTGCACGCCGCTCACCCGCACGCGCAACTGCAGAACCAGCACAACGCGCAGCGAGACCCACACTACGGCACCGCGCCGCCGAGACCTGGACCTACGGGTGCGTTCAAATATACGCATGTTGCCATCCGCATTCAAAAACAGTCTCCCATTTTAACATCATGAGATTTTTGAGTTGCATACTCACTTCTATAAATACTTTTATCAATCGATAGTCCTTACTTATGTATCTATGTTTATTTTTTTTAAAAGGAGAGGTATTCTTTGGCTTTACCGATTGTAAAAAATGTTTCGCCATTAGGCACTTGACCCCGAGCTGCGCCGCCGGCGAGGAAACTTTCTTGCTCAAAAAACGTGCAATAGATGTAGATCACGCGATGTAGTGAGTAAGATCTACCGGAGTACTGCAATTTTAAGGAACTTTCAATATGGCTGAGTTGCCTCTAGCACAGAAGTGCTAGAGAAGGTAGAAACCCTAAACGCCATCTATCCCACAGGAGCCGCGAGCGCTGACCGCAGAGAGTCCATCTACGGTCGTCGCTCGGACTGCTCGCAGTCCACCACGGCCAGCGCCGGCGTCCCCGGCGGCATGGGGGGCATGGCGCATACGGGCACGGCCACGTACGGCGGCCGGCCGTACCGCCACGACCACTACTAGCGCCGCGCAGCGCGACACAACATCGCGCTGCTCTTCGACGTCTAACTGACATCTGTAACGCACGTGTTAACAGTTGGAAGCTATTGTGTTTCATTGTGTCGTATTCTGTGTCGAGTGTATATTGCACAATCTTTGGTCGCTAAACAATGCTAGGTACTGAGGACTCACCTGACGACGACGCACCGGCCGCTCAACTCAATGAAGACTTTTAAGGACGTGTGTCCGAATATTAAATGTTACTAACTTTGAAATATAGAAAATTAAATTCTTAATATGTGAGAGTGTGAGACTTCATCTGATTCATTTACCTATGTCGCATAATAACCCTTCAAGCCGCCGCACAGCCCTCTGACGGAAATAAATGTTGTGATTGTGAATATGATATTAATATGTTTATCTTGCAAACAACTATCTCCATTTTGTAACCCTATGATTAAGTTTACTTATAAGTTACGAGGACCAAATGTTTATTCCAAATGACTAAGGTTGCTTTAAGTTACATCTTGTTTTAGAACATAGCTAGGTAGACGACAAAGGATTTTATAATTATAGAGAGTTTCGTAATCTTAAACAGAGAGCATCTGTCAGTTTAGAATTAAAAACCTAAAGAAAAGCTCCTCTGTCCAGCGTGGATACGCATGCGTCCAATGCAGAACCAGACAATTTACCAATCCAAATAGCTCTCTGCCCAATACCAAAGAGCATTTTTAAGTTGGTACTCGTCCACTGTTTGTATGTCCCTAAAAAAGTGCTCAAATCGTGCCATTTATAATTTCTATTTTTTTGTACCAATTTATCTTCCAATATCGAATTGCAATAGTTTACCAACCCTTATTATTTTTATAAACGACTTATTGGAACGTGTATGGTTGTTGTAAATATAGGTTAGTTGAGATTAAATTTGAATTTTGAAGATATTTTTATAAATAGTGATTTCTAAAAACGCTTTAATCTGTCTTGTTACTACTACAAATTCAAATTTTTTTCCTCAGGCACCTTTTTGATAGATGTGCTTTTGTACAGTAATAATATACAACAAAACACTTTTATTCCGCTTAAAAGCATTTAGAAAGCAAACCCGAATTAGTCTAATAAATGTGATTTAAGTTAACTCATGATTAGTTATTTGTATAAACTATACTCCATAGCGCCATTCGCCAATAATTGTAAAAGAGAAATACTATCCGATATCAAACATTAGTTGATATTTGCGGTTTACGCCAATTTACTGTCAGTATTAAGTGAACTGTTTTTAATAAATACCTACTGTAAGTTGTATTTGTAAACACCTATTTTAAAAAAAGTTGAATTTATATGTTTAATGCATTACATGCAATATTATATTATGTATTTAATGCATTCGTTCAGATAACAATATAGGTACTCAGGTTAGGTACTACTCTGTAAAAGACTTTCTGAATGAATCTTATAAACACAACGAAGTTTAAATAAATTGTTGCTTAAGAATATGTCTACCATTGTTAACTATAAATATATATATTTAAGAATTCTGTTTAATATAGTAATGTTCATTATGCAGTCATCATTCTATTTGATATCACCGTACACACGAGTAGTATCTCTCTATAAGTAATCGTAGGACCCGTAATATATAGGCTTCCAGGTATTTTTCCCACAAATAAGATATTTTAAAGATGTATACTTAGTAACAATTATATTTAGATATTATAATGTTAAGGTTCTTCCTTCGTCTACAACCATGTAAATACTTGAATAAAAAGTACTGGGAAAAATAAATGAACGTGTATTTTTTTATTTGATAAACTAAACCAAATCAAGAAATTTCTCGAATTGTTCTCGAAGCAATCGACTGATTTTGCTGCGTGACGTCACCCTGGCAACATGTAGTTTTGTACTTAGGTAAATAACCAAGTACATGAATAGACAGGTTTCGATGCGCAGAAATTTGTTTACGTAGGTCAAAATTTGTGTGTTATAGTTTTTATGTTTTTCAAGATTTTGCTGGGGTTACGCTTCGGGGTTTGCCATTTCTCAAAAATGGCTCGACTCAGAAGTTTTAATAAATTACTAGTTAATTTGTTTAGAGATTTAGCTTTTATTTGGCGTTTCATCACGATATCCAATTTTAAAAAATGTTTTCGGAAATCAGAAAAAAGCGTTTAAGTACAGAGTTTTCACATATGCTTACCCCTGACCATCTTCTGACATACCCATATGACGACAGCCAATTTGGATATCTGCCTTTACGCTATAGGAAGATAATAGGTTAATGGTCTTGTTTAAGCGATCAATTACTCTGCTCCAACAGAACTCTGAAACATGGGATACTACAAACAAATTAGGAAACTCTGCCAATAAACATACCTGTTAGTTTTGGCTTTAAATTGTGGATAGAAAAAAAGTTATAGTTAAATTAAAACAAGAATGTGTAAAAAATTCTGTTATGGGTCGATCAACACTAGGAAAGGTCATGAAAAAGCGACAGAACCAAACATACGCATCAGCTGTGCAAACCAGCGTGTAATTAGATGCTATGTACAGCCAAGCAGCAATGGGTAGTGTAAATAAATCGCTGATTGCTAAAAGGACAAGTGCGTCCATTTTTAAGTCATTATTTTAATCGTTGGATTTGATTGAGAATGCTGTTTCCAATCGTTCATGCGCGGTTTATACGTATTAAGTAGTTAAGTTGGTAACAAAATGTTAACAAAATTTTAAGTTACTCCATATGTCACTTGTATGTCCAAACGGATTAAGTAGTTAAGCTCATAAGTTCAATGAAGATGAACAGTAATGAATGTCAAGGAATTCGTCAATTCTGTACCTAGATATGTGGTAAACGAGGTTTAGACAAATTCAGAAAAGAATTTGTTTCGGAAATTGAAATCTCTTTAAGAATATTTTTTTTTCTACATTTTTTATCCCGTTTAATTCAGAAGCATTATTATTTTAAATATTCTTCAACAAATTTTAAAGTTGAAACTAAACTCCACTCCGACATTTTGAAAAAAAAAGAGTTAATGCGACATAAATACGAGCCCTTGCCGCAAACCGCTTTGTCAACTTATGCACTTAACTAAAAAATCGCGTCCAAACGTGTTAAATGTGAACCCCGCCCACCTACTTATACGAAAAATAGAACGAATCCTAATCTACTTAATCACTTGCGTACTAAATTTTAAGTTACCACTTGTCACTTAACTGACTGTTTACACGTAATTTTTAACTTAAAATTTAATTACCAACTTCACTACTTAACGCATGTAAACCGGCCATTAGTGTAAAGAAGACACTTGTCCCGTCACATTTTTCTTTGGTGCCAGGCTGCCAAAATATTTGTTTATTGCTTAAAAGGCACTTGTCCATGGACATGAGTCTATTTGTCAATCTGTGGTTTTTAGATGGCATACGTATACACATAAATTACAAAATAAAAGTTTGAATGATAATTCTAAAAGAACACACACAGCTGAGCCTATGGTACATTTAAATAGAGCTAAAAAACATGATAACAAATTCAATACTGTACAAAATTATCCAAAGAAAATAGTAAGATTTTTTCTATAAGTATAGATTTTTTGGCTGTCATGGATTTACCACGCATACCTGTACAATATATTTATTACTTTAGGCAACTTTCTGTTAAAACATTTGTTATTTATAATTTTGCCAATGATAAGATACACACTTATGTATATTATGAAAGTATATCTCAAAGGACCTGATAATTGTGTTCCGAGTTACTTCATTATTTCAATAATTTTTTGAAACATGACTATGATGAACTATACCTGTTTTGTGATAATTGGGTACATGACAAATTTTTTTTTATTTCATATCTAAATAGTTTATCAACAGTAAATAAATATTGCAAAAGTAACAGTATGTTTACAATCAATAGTTTTCTAGATACAGCGATGTGTTTGAGGAGCCGCTGCGAGTCGCCGAAAAACGCTCCATACAAAACGGCACTGAGCTGTGACGTCACGACTTGTGAATCATACTAAAATTGTATGAGCGTTTGGATAAAATATATAATAGCTACGTCGATATTGCGTTTACATGCATACTGTCATAGTAAAAATTGTTATATTTAATGTCAGTAAGCTAATGATATTTAAATTTTAACATATACTATAATAAGTTTTTGCTTCTTTTTTTAAGTTTTCAAATCTATATAATTTCGATATTAAATTCAAAACTATATTTTTCAATACATTGTACCTGTCAAAATAACTAATATTTAATAAATAAATTATAAAAACTTGCACTTTTATATTGTGTCATCTACCCAATTGTGCTGGCCAAAATAAAAACCATGCTATAGTAAGATTTATGACGGCTCTTGTCGAAAAGATGGTCTTCAAAAAAATTATATTTTATAATTATATACTTTCTTATCAGGGGGCATTCGTTTTTGCCCTGTCATCGTGGATTTCGCATTATTAAAAGAAAACTTAAGACTATTTTTTTATTTATAGACAGAATCTATACTACTATAGCAAAATGTACAGCACTTGAATAAAACTTTATACATATACAGTAGGTACCAATAAAACTTTATACAGATACAGTACCTATAGCAAAAGAAATATAGAAATATACCTATAGAAAAAGCTTGAGAACTATATCCCTAAAAATGCAATACAGTTTTGGCAAACTATTTTTAATTGGCGAGTGGAATAATTATAAATATATTTTTCCTGTGGTGATTTACAAGGTATTTTATTTAATATATTTTAGTAAAAAAATCAACTTACAATTAGTTGTAAAAAAGACACATGTCATACACATTACATCATTTATTTCAAGAAGGCCACTAGTCCACAATTTTAAAATGAATATTTTTCATAAAGTATAAGTTAAATTTTGTTGTTTATTATATTCTGTCGTAGGATTTACCCTATTAAAACATATCGGCAAAAAAAACTTCAAACGTTATGAAATAAATAAAATGTAATGTTTTTTACCCCTCCTGTAAAATTTTTACCATGAAAAAGTTGTGTGACAGTGCCCTTTAAGCAATCAGCGATTCAAATAATTGTTCGTTCCTTGGTACCCCAATAATTTTCTTAAAAAATTTCTTAAAAATCTCGTGGCATAGTGACCGTCCTTCCAAAGAAAGAGGCTACCATCTTTTTACCCACGCTTCAACCTATCCTTAATTTATTTATTTACAAAATCTGTGCACATAAAAAATACAACTAATTTTAAATCTTAAAAAATTAAAAAAGCTTAAAAAATAATAGAGGTCATTATGCACAGAGAATGTGAAAGGGCACGGACTCGGCATACATGTTGCGGGGAACGCTGATCTTTCGTCAGAGCACCGGACGCCACGTGCCGCGAATCGCAAATCGACTACTGACTAGGCCAAAATGTATAGTGTAAAACTATGTGTTTTGTGATTATTTAGCTAAATTTAAATACATAGATAAAACATAAATAGTAGTTAAGGAAGAAAGGAAAGGGCAATGAGGATATATAGTTATATAACATAAATAAAAAAATATTTAAAAAAGCCAAGAAATAAGAAAGAAAGTGATTTTTGAATATTCAGAAGATATTTTCTGTACGTATTTTTGAAGTGACTTCTGTTTGTAATGTTTCGGGGGTATATTGTTCCAGCACTTGGTGGCATTGTAGTAAAAACTACCTCGGAGGAAACACCTTTATGAGGATGAGGAAATAGCGGTTTAGTGCAGGATCTCATACTATTTTCTTTTTTGTTTTCCCTTCGCCATCTCAAATTATTATACAAGTATATAGGTTCCTTTGTGCGGACTAAGTCAAACAGGAGAGTAGCGAGGTAGAGATCGTACCTATAGATGATTTTTAATAAATTGCAACTATTAATAAATGGAGTTATGTGAGCGTTTTTTGTGTAGGTAGTCTAGGCCCAAAAACGATAGCTCCATAATTTAACACTAATGAAATCCCTTATCTTGAACAGTATCTTAAGTCGATAAAGGGAGTCCCGGACAATTTAATGATCGACTCCTCGAAAGGTAACGCCCACTGAGCAGTCTTTAGTTTCGGGATCGTAAATCCATCTTTCTCCAAAGCATTAACTACGTCGCATTGCCTTCATCAAATAATAAGGTTTACTTAATCAGTCTAGAAGCGTGTTCTTTATACAGGATGTCCCAGGAAAGACAGCCAAACGGCGGTCCACAGGTTGAGCACCCTTTGGGGGAGTTGAATCACCCCCATATAAGGTTTACTTAATTGGTCTAGAAGCGTGTTCTTTATTTATTTATTATTTGGAGAACCAACAGCTTTGTTACACAGGAATGAACAATCGATTAACCAAGGATAGCCAATTAAAGGTTCTCGCGTTTAAAAATATCTTAGAAAAACTAGGCAGCGTATACTTAAAAGCTAGACAAGTTTACAATACATGTTGAAATTCCTTGCATATACGGGGTGGCCAGAAAAGTGACGTCCAAAATTTTTTTTTAGGTGTCTCGTGTTGAGAGGTATCTGAATCACCCCTATGTATGTTATACGACTTTACATAGTTTGCGAGTTACGATTATTTTTATGAATTATCGCAAAATTGCGACCGAATCAGTTTCAAAAATGTCTAAATGGAGGAGCTAAATCACCCACATATAAGTTGTACTTCACTGGTCTAGAAGTGTATTCTTTATGCAGGATATCCCAGGAAAGACGTCAAACGGCGGTAAACAGGTAGAGTACCTGTAGGTATATCAATAAGTATAGGTACATTAGTCAATGTAGGCTTCCAAGCGATTGCACCAACAAGAAGCGACTTCTTGTCATACACGGAACGTGGCCAGCCAGAGGACGATAACAGCTGGCATTCGATTGATGATGGTATCGTGGCAAACTCCGCGTTAAAGATGACATGACATTGGCTCGTGGTGTCGCTTCTCCTTGGCCTAGGTGTGGGCGGGAAAAGCACAAATAAAACACTGCGATAGCGGCAACACACATGTTTATTACGAAGCACGAAGATCTACCTTCATACATTGCCATGTGGTACATTGCCCAGGTGAATGATTCACACTCTCTGATGTGACGGTCGACAGTTAAGATTTCATATAGTTTATTAAAAAGAAATCAATTTAGTTGCTGTGAGTAAGATTCATTGGATGAAGTGTCAAAGGGAAATTTAAGTAACGGACCATCAAGTTGATTTGAATACCTACATTCCTTTGTCCCGTGATTCAGAATTACTCGAATCTATAAGGCTCTCCATACAATTATTTTGATAAGCGAACAAAATTAGTGATTGACTGCAGACTTCAACAAAGTAAATATTTTGGGTAATACCAGTCTAGTTGTCCGATTGGGCCATCGAACTAATGCTGTAAGTAAACAAATTCTCAACATTTTCTTCACGGTCGATCGCCAAAATTCACAAAATTCTCCCGACTGTATACAAACTCTTCAAACCTTACACATTATGTCTGAAAGTGCGACTTTATTACAATAAGTTAAAGTACAAAATTCCAAGTGAAGCACTATCTCGGTAAGCCACATGTGCCGCCTCTACCTACTAAATAACAGGTGTGTCGTGGCAGTGATACCTTTGGTTCAGAAATCGTGAGAAATGTATAGTTTAATGTGCGCTAAGAATTGAGCCGTCTTTTTTGTTATCCCTACACCGGAAGAGCATAAAGATATTTGCGTTATGTTTATACGACGTGGTCAGCAATCTCTGAGCAGTCTTGCTTGTATCAAAGAAAACAGAATCCAAGTGTAAACATAATCGACTCTTCCCTTATCAATGTCAGTTGTCATTTCACTCACTCACTTCAGTCACTTGGTCACCGTTCTCGCCTGCCCGCGCATCCCTTGGCACACATGACTTACTAACGGTAAAATTACTTACTTTAAACTTTACTAAAAACTTTAGACCATTATGAATATTACACGATAAGTACCATCTCTATTCTACTGCGAAACAGAAAGAGACAGAAAACATTATCAACAAACCCTTATATCGCAGCTTTTGTCATAAGATTATTTTATTGAAACTTATAGTAATATCGCGAAAGTTCAGTCGTAAACCAGTAAAAAATTTACAAACAAATCAAAACTAAGTATATGTAAAAATCTTTCAATGATGTAAAGAGGGTTGCAATGTATAATTAAGACCTAGGGTAGACCGAGGCGAATCGGATCAATGGGTGAATCGGATCAAAATAATAAATTCGTTAATATTTTGAACACCGCACGACAGAGAACACAAATGACTAGCATCTCGCGAACTCATCTCACCCCGCACCTCCCGCCATCGCCAGTTTTTTGTTTCGAGTAGGCAGTTAGCGCCAGCGCGTCTGGAGAGCGAGTCGGTTGTGTGTGCACGTTACAATTTTGGCGTTGATCTAAGGTACGATTTATTTGATTTATTCTAAGGATTTATTTTAAAACATTTAAGTATATGGCTTATTCTGATTGGGTAGGGGTCTAGTTTACTAAACGTTTTAATTTTGAAAGAAAATATAATTGGTTAATGACAAAAATATTTATTTCGTAAGTCTTTAATATGGGGCTATTCGGGTCACGTCATCTGGGGCGAATCGGATCGCCTTTTTTTTAATTATTTATTTTATGATTGGGGTTAATAAAGCATTTTTATTTCATTGTAGATGGTTCACACGTATATAAAAAAAAAACACAAGCGGGAGAATGGTCTGAAGAAAAAATTACAGAAGCCGCAAATAAAGTGCTGGCCAAAGAATTAACTTTACGTTGGGCTGCTGAAATTAACAAATTATCATACACAACGTTACAAAGAAGAGTCTCTCTTTCCAGAGGTGTGATTAAGACACGCGGTGGTCAGCCAGCCTTCGATGAGAATGCTGAAAAAGTTCTAGCAAACCGTTTACTACACTTAGCGAGTCGTGGCTTCGGAATCACGCCTAAGGCAGTTCGTAAATATCCCTTTGAATTCGCAGAACGTCAAAACATTAAACACTAATTCAACAAAAAAGTAGGAATGGCTGGTCAGGACTGGTTTCATCGCTTTATGAAAAGAAATAACGAGTTAACTATGAATGCTTAATACTTAATAAAACTTGTATGAATGCAACAGGTCAGTACATACCTCCATTTGTTCTGTTTAAAGGTGTGCGCAAACGCGATGATTTTCTCGTTGGTATGCCGCCCGGTACTGAAATTGTTATGACAGAAAAGGGGTGGATAAATGAAGAAGCTTATGGTTTTCGATATGGTTGCAACACTTTAATCGCTACCGCACCCAAGGAAAAGTTATTCTTATCTTGGATGGACACGCGTCTCACACGACCTACTCAGTGGTAGACTTATGTGAATCTTTAGACATTGAGCTTGTTCTGCTTCCTCCACACACATCACATGCTCTACAACCCCTCGATGTATCATTATTCAAACCGCTCAAATCATATTATCATCAACAAGCTACACCATGGCAACATGCACATCCAAATCAAGGGATTACGAAGGTTGTTTTCGGAGGGATTTTCAAACAGGCTTGGAACCAGGCTGCCACCGTTGGCAATGCTGTGAAAGGGTTTGAAAAGACTGGAATATTTCCACTAAATGCCAATGCGATCCCTGACCACAAGTTTATTGGTGAACAAGAGTTAGATATTGTGGAGTCTCAAGTAAAATCCCCTAGTACGTACACAACAAGTGCAATGAAGTACTGAACCAGTACAGCCGTAACCAGTTACAGATATAGAGCCGTTGCCATCTACTAATTCACAACAACCTGATACAGCCCAATCACCCGGCGCTTCTGGAATTATTAAAGAAATTCTTCCCTCACCTTTTAAGACACCGCCACCCACAGTTAAGAAACGTAGAACTACAAAACCAATGTTGCATTTGACATCACCGCAAAGTATGATTAATCTTCAGCAAAAAGAAAGTATGAAAATACTTAAGACTGACAAACAAGCTGTGGAAAATTAGAAAAATACTACTGATGACAAAGAAAATATGAAGAAGAAGAAGAATAAAACAACGCCAAAGTCAAAAGTCAAAGGTTCATCTGCAAAACATAGAAATTGGCATTGCATTTACTGCTCAGAAGTATTCATTCATCCACCGTCAGAGGATTGGATTCAGTGCCATGCATGCCAATAATGGTGTCAAAAAAAACTTGCTGATATGGGAGGGAAAAAAGGCCCGTACATATGTGATTTATGTGTTCATAATTAATACTGATCTCGTTATTAATTGTTTAATTATTTTTTAATGTTTTCAATGCTTATAGTCTTAAGAATATTATATTTTGTTAAATTTGATTCATGATCCCATTCGCCCCGAGAATTGGAGCGATTCGGATATTTTTGTCTTTGAACTTTTTAATTCATATTTTGAAGAATTTATCGTAAATTTAAGTTTTGAAATGTTTATTTCGTAGCTGGATTGTTACTAATTACTATTTTCTTAATAAAAGTTACATATATTAAACGATAGTATGATTTTCATATTCCCAAATAAAAATTGATCCGATTCGCCTCGGTCTACCCTATAAACGTTATGGAATTATTGCTATTACAGGCAAAAAGCATTTACGGGAAGAACTAGCAATAACAACAGCGACGTGTCACTAAATGGTAGGTAACCCACCATTGTACACCGGCGGGCGCTGGATCTTATTCAATTATTTATAAAACTGCAACTATATACTAGAGAAAGTCCCTAACGTCTTTCTACAGATTCAGGCTGCGTACGCTCCAAAGATGTGCGAGAAATAGGAGCGATCGCGTTTTTTATGTAAAAACCTCCAGAGATGTTGAACAAAGCCAAAAAACGAAGTGATCCTATATGTTCCTCGCACCCCACGCAGATTTATCGCTCATTTTTGGTGGTTACACAGCCATTTACAATGTATTCTGTAAAAACGCGCGGTTTCACAAAACACACGACCCTGTTGCACAGTTACGACAGTGTTTCATCAAACCACAGCACAGAATTATTCTTACAAACAGTTGTAAAAGATAGCAAGTGTCAAATAATGTTTTACAAATTAAATAAATGTAACAAATTATATACACAGCGCGTGACGCCAATTACGTTAGATTGCCCATGTCCCGTGGGAAGATAGCCCTCCACTCCCCGACTCTCCGCCAACCACTAAGAATCCAAATAATTAATATCTAAGACACTAGGCGCATAGATACTCGACGTTGCTGATTAGACGTAGGTATTAAATATGCTCCACATATTCAGAATATTACGCTTTCAATTTAAACCTGTGGCTCGCAATATTTTGATGATTTCTTAATTATTATAATTTGTTATAATAAGGCTGGTCTGTATTATGGCCAATTCAAGTATAAATTGAACGCCTCAAAGACGCAATGATATCTTAAAAGAAGATATAAACACAATTTAAAAACAAAACATCCAATGAGAGCACTGGTTCACAATTGATAATATTGAAATCGGAATACAAAAAACACAAACTAAAAAACATACACGAGACAATGTAGACTTTCACAACCCAAAGTTAACTTTAAAATTAGCTTACAGCCAAATCCAAGGTGTTTTGAGACGTTTTTATGTAACTAGTCGATCGTGTACGGGGCGTAAACCGTTTGAAATATTACACAGTTAATAAATTCGGTGTATCACTTTAATATGTCACGCTTACACTTTCTATATGCGGAGAACAAACTGTTTAATCCCGGTTCAAGTCACGGGAACATAAGCAAAAACGTCAATAACCTAATTTTGCTGCACTTAACTTCAGAACTTTTTACCGATGCCTCGTGTAAGTAAATGCGTTTATTGATCTAAACTGAGAGCAAAGCAATAAGGAGCGCTAGTTGTGACCATGTGAAGCATGCTGGCGCGGGGCGAGGCGGGCGCGGGGTGAGGCAAGGCGGGGCGGGGTAGTTCAGCACACGCAGCCGCCCTCCGAGCCCTCTTGCTCGGACCCCAGCGGCGACTGAGTCTGCAAGTCCACTCCTGTGTATGGAGTCAAGGAAAATACTGATGGCACACATATATAACTAGATCTTTAAGAGTATGCTGGCGGATTTATTACCCTCGGAAACGCACCTCAGGGCAAAATATTAAATAAAACACTTTTTATCGCGTTTAATTATATTTTTACATTTTAACTCGACATTTCGGTATAATTACAGACACCGCGGTCAAGAGAGACTAAGATGACATGACTTGACAGTTATGAAAGCGTTCAATCATCTCCGTTTCTAAGTCTGCGAGCGCAGCGTTCAGGATTAACACAGAAAGTGCTGACAGTGTCTTGAGCTTGAGGTCTTGCAGTTTTTGTGAGCAGTTAAACTCTTTACATAAGGTAGAAAAGCAGGTTTACGTTCGACTGTAGGAGGCTTCACGCAGTCTCTGCGGCAGCAACGTGGTGGTTTGAGGTTTTCTCACGATAAAATAGTTTTATGACTTTTTCTGTACACCTGATGCGACTCAATTATAACGCACTAAGTTGGACTTGTCGTCTACCAACTTGACGTACACCAATGTTAGCTTCAATACAAGTATCTACTGTGTTTTATCGTCGCCCAACGTTGGAGTGGCGCACTATACATCGTGTGTATACATGATGTCCCTTAATTGCAACGAGTTTATTCTCGTTGCAACGCCGACTCAAGTCTCCCGCAAAGTAGATGGTAGTCGGCGACGCTTCTCGAGAGCCCCACGGACGACGCGAATAAACTGAAACCAATAATATTCTACCTCTTTTTAAGCGAATTAGATAGTAAGATATAGTTAGGCAGTAATAAGAGAGTAATTTTGAGACTGATGTAGACAGTTAAGTATTTAAAAAATAAAGTAAAATATTTTGTTTAGTAAATTTGTAAAACACGCCAAAAAATATTGCCACACCTGTTAAAAATAATGAACAAATATAAAAGTGTTTAATGTAGCAGTTGTTCTTTCTTTCTACATTTACATTCAGCTTCCACTTATAACTTTAATTTTATTCCATGTTTACTTCTTGACAAGAATTTCCGCGAGAAACATAAGGTGTGCAGGCCGTTAGTGTTGGTCCATACTTTGAGTTTTTTATTCAATTTTTTGTTAGAAAAATATGAATTATTAGATAAGACCAATTAATACAAATGAGTTAATACATTACATTGTATCAGCTAAGCTAAACAACTCAAAACAAAATAAGGGCCTCCCGTAAAATTGTTCTTTAGACAAGCATTACTGTTCTTATTTTAATCATAATGGTTTATTTAAGTTATGTTATGGATTCTCTGTAGTGTTGTGTAAGATTTCCGGTGACAAATGGTTACAAGTGGGTACTCATAACATTTTTTTAAACTTGATACTTAAAGGGTATTTAAAAATGAGGTTTTTTGTAGGTCAATATTGCAATTCCAAACCAGTACTTCTTCGACTTTTGGTGCAAACAGTTTGTTACAGTTTTTTAATTGCATAATGCCACGCGTCAGGACACATGGACGAGATTACAGCAACCAGGGTCGTTACATTAATCCAGCAGGGTCACAGCCAGCGCACTGTTGGTATAATGGTTGGGTATTCCCGACGAGCGGTTCAAAATGTCTGGAACCGGTATCAGGAGACGGGCAATGTCACCAGACGTCGTGGGTCAGGAAGAGTGCTAGTTACAACACCTCAAGAAGACCGGTATATTCGATTAACTGCACGAAGAGAGCGAACATCCACTGCACGTGCCATACAAACTGCATTACGCCGAGCTACAGGCACACGTGTAAGTGACCAGACCATTAGGAATAGACTCCGTGAAGACCAGCAATACTCTAGAACACGTTTAGTCCGCCTGCTGTTAACGGCAGCTCATCGTGCTCGTTTGAGTTTTGCAAGGGAGCACCAGGATTGGACGGTTGAAGATTGGGCTGCAGTTCTCTTTACTGATGAGTGCAAAATAAAATTTACAAATGACGATCGACGCGTAAGAGTGTGGAGAAGACGTGGAGAGCGGATTTTGGATCCTTGCATCCATGAAACTGATCGTTCTCGTGGACCCAGCGTTATGGTCTGGGGTGGTATATCACTACGACACAAAACTGAGCTGGGCTGATTTTCAACCAGGGCTCTGTGTCAGCCCAAAGTTATGTCACAAATGTGGTACAACCCCACATCATTCCATTCGCACAGCAAGTTGATCCAGGGTTTATCTTAATGCAGGATAATGCACGACCGCATACGTCGCGACTCACATTCAACACGATACACGAAGCAAGAATTGAGGTTTTAAGGTGGCCAGCCAGGAATCCTGACCTCAACCCGATTGAGCATTTGTGGGATCAGTTAAAAAGAAGTGTTAAAGACTGCGACACTTCGATAAACTCGCAGCTGGATCTCATAAATGCTTTGAAAACCAGCTGGGAGAGGATACCTCAAGAAAATGTGCGTCGTTTGGTACAGAGCATGCCTTCTCGAATAAGGGAATGCATAATTAACCGATTCGTTGCGGTGTCTAATTTTGCTAACTTCTAACTGTGGCGTCGAACAAAAATAACGTGGCACTGTTCAGTGCCCACCGCCATACGATTAGATGACACGCATCTGTGTCTTCAGCCATGCGGAAAAGAATTTTGACCATTTTTTACATGTTCAAAGCTTGAATGCTTTTAGTTCACATTCGAAATCTAACGTGAACGGCCAGGCACATTGTTTTAAGTGATAAGAAGTGGCAAAATAAGTGTATTTCTGGAAATGGAGCGTAAGTGACTATTTAAATACAGATGTGCTAAACCTTTTTAACTTATTTTGCATTTCCTAATGATTTGATTGATTATGAGGTATTAAATTAGGTCTAAATACATTGCTTTGGTTTTCCTCATGACAAAATATCATCTGTTTAAACTATGAAAATGAAAATCTGCCAAGTTCGTTTTAATAGATAATAGATATGTATTCACAAAAAAATTCAAAATTATTATTGGCACAAAAAAATTACATTTTGCTAAATACTACCATTATATTACGATTATGTATCGTCTATTTATTGTTTAAGAATAACGGCGCAAAAGAAAGTGCATTCCCGAGACAGAAATGTAAACTCAATGCGACGATGACGAAGTGATAGAACAGAATTCGCAAACCTATTCACAACACTGGGAACACTGAGAAAACTGGGAATGAGAATTAATACAAAAAAAAAGCAAATAAGCATACTTCGACGTGCACAGAAAAAATTATGGTGTACAGTGCAACGTGCATAGAAAAAATAATGGTGGAAAGTGCAACATGCACAGAAAAAATAATGATGAACAGTGTAAATTGCGTAAAAGTTAAGGAAGATGCAGTCCCTTCTGTATTGGACATCCATGGATGTAAATATTTTGGCCAGTTGGTTTCAAATGAATTATTGCGCTTCAAACCTTATGACAGATGCAGAAAATATTAGATTTATTAAAAAAAATATTTTAATACCAAATAAACATAGATGAGGTAGTATAGAGCAGACAAGAGTTAAATAAAACCATGTTTTGATAAGATAATAATATTTATTAAAAAAACATTTATGAGTAGTTTTTTTTATTGGTGTCAGTGATACTCGAAACGCACTCTAAGACAGCACAACTCGCGGCTTTCACCAAGATGTAGTGATGCACAACCGCTTGATAATTGATGATACGTAATTTTTTTTTTCCTTTTTTTTTCAAATTTTTCAGTTTTTTAATTTTGGTTACTTAAATATGTTCTTTACAATTCAATTTCACCCTGTTTGTATCATTTTATGGAATTGCAATTCTGAATCCTGTTTGTTTTTTAAAATAACGTAGAATGAGGATCGATTCTAGACGCCAGAAATATTTAGGTATGATGTCTCAGTATTTTTTGATTTAAGTTTTCAGATCTTCAGATCATTCTTCAAATCAAATCAAATCAAATAATTTATTTATTCATAATCATAGGTGGTAGACAATTCAATAATGAGTACAGCTATGATTCGACGAATTAGCATATGAAATTATATATTTGAAATTATAACCATGTCAGTAAAATGTATCTAAGTTTTGTACAATACTTTTTATTACACACAATTATTATTGCTCATGTCGAGACAAAATAAACAAGGACAAAACTTTTTATTATTTAAATGTTATCGTTATTGGGAGTGGGTGTATCATTTTATAGAAGATAAGCTAAACCAACCGAAGCAGAGTAATTTCCCCGAGTTAGTCGTTTAATCGAGTGACGTTATATAGAGTTTACACTGTTATACATTTATAATATGATGGTTTAATATCAAATAACGCAACTTTCAAAAAGGTTGGTGACCCCTATTACAAAAAATATCTTACAATATCCAGAAACGAAGGGTATGAGCTTAATATACGTGAAAAATGAAGATAGTTTGGTTCTGGGTAAAAACTCCCTAAAACTTAATTGAAGGAGTTACCATCGATTTTTAAATGACACACATCCGTGCCTAACGCCACACGCAAAAAACAGTAATGGCACTGAAACGTGCCATCCGCAACGAATCGGTTTAAAGAGGAGGCCACACCCGGTATTAAATTTAAAATTAATGTAGAAAGCAAGACATGCTTTGAAAAAAAATCACTTTATATCGGACCTTTACATTTCCTAAAATTCCTCATTTTTGTTTTACGTAAGCATTTTAAAATAAATATAACAAATATTTTATTTAATCTAAAGTAAAATTTCCTATTTTAATTAAATTTAACCATTAACACAAAAAAAACATTAGCCAGATATTTAAAAATCTAAAAAAGTTGTTGGCCCTTATTTTGTTTTGAGTAGTAGAAACACTAATCCTGTTATAACCATGAACACAAGCTGAGTTAGAACGATAACGTCCATAGATTTGAATATAAGATTTTGCTCAGTAAGTTCTTAGCAGAGTGCCTGAGGTAAGCCGCAGTACGCTATATACATGGCCGTCTCAGTACTCAGGGATAAGCTGATAGATAAAAACGCCAAAACTTTTAAAATAGTAATTTATTAAAATCATAATTAGCGTGAAGTATAGACAGATATTTACAAGATAAGACTTTGTATGAAGACCTCAGTGCGACGTACCACTCCGCGAGCGTCGCAACGCCACGCGCGCACTCCCTGGCTGCGGCACAAGAACCAGAACAACGCATTGTACAGTTGCTTGTAAAGCGGTTCGTGTAGAGAAGCCGTCTCTCCTTCACTAATACTGTAAGCCTCGAACCCACAAGGAGATAACTAGCAACAGGCACTTTGGACTTGGAATCTTTTAGAGCTGGTTATGCAGGTAAATGAATAAACAAATAAGTTTAGGCTGTAAATAATAATAGCTTCTTCAGTCCAAATAGATGCTTGGAAATTATGTTAGATGCAAAAATAAACTTCTAATTTCGAAAAATTTAAAAATATTTAAAATTAGTAAATATGTAATTAGTAAGTAGCTCAAATATGTAAAACAAATTTAAATCTTATTGTTTGATATTTAAAAAATAATGTATTTTAATTGAAAAATTAAATATATAAAAATTGCGTTTATTTCAGTAATCTTGGTTATAACATATTTCTAGGAATTCCCAATGAGTAATCAGAGGATACGCATATTGTATAATTTTGTTTTCTGTATGTTTCCAATGTATACAGTTCTTGTGCCGCATACTACCAACAAATCAAATTCTAGTATAAATAATCATCCGTAAAATATAATAAATCCCTGAAGTTAATAACATTCATAATTACACAGCTCTTAAACTCTAACAAAATCTCAATTATAAAAAAATTATTAATTTAAGCAATATTTATTGTTTCGTAATATCCAGCGAGGCCGAAACGTTAGAATTTATCAAAAAATATTGCTCTCACATAATGTACATTAGTTTATTTTATAAGCGATATAACAAGGCTTTATTGGAATGACGAATTCATAAAAAGTGTTATTATATAATAGATATATAATTTTTTTTGTCAATAATTAAAATACAAGCTTTCAGTGGAATCACTGTATAACCTTCACATAAGTCATAAGAGTTGTATCTTAAGCGCTAAGTAAATAAATAATACTAATATACACGGACCGCGGGTGGCGCCCCGCCGCGGCCGCTCGCTATATACATCAGAACCAACGCGCGGCGCCGGGGCCGCACGGCTCTCTACGCTGACAGCGTGCTTTAAGTCACAAGTTTGCTTTAAGCAACCAGTCGGACACCAAACCAGTAAGTTAGGAACTAAAATATGATTGGTTTTGTACAGAGGTTAAAGAAAATATAGTTGGTAATTTACTATGACGTGCCCTATATTCTGTGGATTTACATATTTTCGACTTCCCGTTTTTTTGCCTTGCATGATCACCAATAGGAAATTAGTTGTACATCCTTATGTAAATATAAATCAGTATTGATAAATAAACTTTTGATAAGAGCACCACGCAAATCAAATGTACAGTTTAGAATTAAAATGGCCAATCAGAGTAAATATTGTTTATATTTATCTATAAGTTAATTAAATTGCACTTGCCACGAGCAAAGTAATCAGTCTTTAAAGCAACGTCATAGGACCTACAGTGCTCTGATCGCAGCTGTGTCAATGTCAGATTTCTTTAACATTATCAAAGTATGATTAATTGCTTACATATTAAAGAAACTAAACTGAGCAGTATTTCTTTTATTTTGGAACAACTAAAACGAGTCTCTCATGAATATAAGTTTACAAAAGCTTCAGATGAAAATTGGACTATTTGAGATCTTATTATGTCACTCATTTATATTACTCAACTAGCAAAGTTAGGTTGTACTCTTGTTGATCCAAACAATATAGAAATAACACTTAATTCAATCCCCCGGCAACTAATCACACTCCAACAATGGAACACAGTATGCAGGCAAATATTGAAGTGTAAAATGCGGTACATTTACGTCACTATTACAGAATGTACATTAATATCTAATATCACCTTAGGATACACAAAAGCACGTTAGCGCGTCAACTCGGTCGCGGGATGTTTACCATTCTAAACGTGATTTCAAATTTTGACACATGCCCGTCTGACGTTGACTTGACACATTTATAATAGTCTGCATGTTGATTGAAAATTGATTGATGACGTGTAAAACGGTAAACAGCTGGCCCGGATACCGACTCTAGCTGCGTAGCGACAGGGCTGCCCTGCTGCCACGTGAAGTAGTTACTTCGCGTAAGAGCAAGGCGAACACTAGCAGGCGCAGCCGCCGTCCTGCTCCTTGCTGTCGCCGGGCGCCTGGCGCAGGATCACCTCGTGCACTGGAGCGACGATTTAAGGAAAATAAAAGAAACTAAATAGAAATAATATAAAGGAAGTCAGTTTGCTAGCGATACGCCTGAAAGTGTAGCAAGTGGATTAGTTCATGATCTGCTTCGCGTAAACAGCTCAAGTTTTCAATTGCTTTTCTTTAACTTAGGAGTGAATTAGAAATATATACCCCAATACGGACTACAGTAACATTTCTCTTCGTCGCATTTCTTATAACTGTATCATAAGTCCTTTCGCTAGTTTACTAGAAAATATCGACAACTTTATTTGTGCTAATTAGGTTTAATTATAAACATCAGTGCTTTGCACTTGTTTTTGGGGATACAGTGCGGTCGAGGACATCATAGTGATGGCAATGATTGTTTAGCTGATAAAGCCATTTTGTCATCAGCCAGTATGAGAATTGCGACAAAGACTTTGAGTTTCCCACGCGCAGCTATTCGTAAAGATGAGATATTGTAATGATGGTAGTATTTTAAATCTTTCAGTACACATTAATAACTACGTCACTAGCATTTGATAACTTGAGCTATCCGATAATTGAAATCACCACCTTAAAAGTATTTGCAATATTTTTTCAAGCAATTAATTAAAACTTTTACTAAGGTGACAATATTGAATCCAAACTTCGGTTAGTCGTTAAGCAAACAAGCAGTAGTGCATGTGAAATATATAAACATACAAAAACTTTCAAAAAGCATACAAACATTCGTTAATAACATAACTTAAAATATGTAATTGCATGCAATAGTTCTTGTCCATGATTTGAATTAAAACTTTTAAATCACAAAATATACTGATGCAAATACAAATTCAAACACTTTCATCAAATCGACGGACCTCCGCCAGTATCTTCACTCTTTGAAATGGAATTACACAAGAACTGATGATGTTAAAAACTAAACGAGTTATAGCATGCTTATCAATTGCATAGCAACAACCATTCCACATAACAAGAAATTTCTGCGAAAAATGTGAACTTTTAAATTTATTATTGATTTTTTTTAATAGGAAATCGGACACGCGTTTGTCGTTCATTTGACAGAGAGCGATGATATCACTCACATGGCCAAGAGGCGCCTGTATACTCTATTTATACAAATTGCAATACGAACTCGCTCATCGCTTTCATCAGATACAATATTCATAACCCTCGTCTGTTGCTGCTGAATGGTGCGCGCTAAGATCCCAGAGCTTTTATTACGACCATACAGTTTAAAAGTGCACATTTTTCTGAGGGAGCAATGGACCGGACAGACGTAAGCAACATTTCCACTGGCCAGAGGAATAAACTTAAGTAATGTTTAACTTACTTTCCCAATGAACTGGTTATGAGTAAACAACCATCACCGTCACACACACTTTAACAAACATCCAATCAATATACCACTTGGTTAATTCATGTAAAACACCAAAATGTAATAAGTTGCAATAATATTCTCCATGGTTTTAATAACCCAATAAAGCCACAAATGTTAGTTTTAAAAACCCGAATGAAACTAGCGAAATATTAGCTTTTAAACAAAAATAGTCGAGCACACAATAAATTTATACAATACTTAAATAAACGTGTAAATCTGTGCTTATGTGAATGTGTTACAGATGTGTGGAACAGTCCAACGAGTTCGTGAGCTTTGAATTCAATCAGACTCATTTTTAAAACAGTTTTATTATTATAAAAAGATCTTTGGTCAGACACCTAAACATTTTTAAATCTGTTGAACACAAACTTTTTTGCTAGAACTAAGCGTAAAAAAGTTCAAAAGTTAGGCTGATTGAACTGAGACATAACTCACAAAATTTTATTCACCTTACACCACGGGTATCAGGTGGAATTCTTTTTTGTGTTTTGTCTCAGACTAACATTCAAGTGACGCTACTTCTAAGGCAGTGACAAAACAAGGTATAACAATTTACGCATATATTAGACAGAAACAATGAACTTCATTGAGTTTCTCAGCTTGAATGCACTTTGAAATAAATTGGATCTTGTCTAAGCTCATGTTTGCGCAAGTTGTGTCTACATGAGGTAATAATTCCACCAGAGAAAACGCTTTTTTGGGGTTTTTCTAATATTTTTATTTATTATTTTGTAAAACTGACTACACTGATCATTTTTGATGCTTTATTTTGTTTAAACAGCTACCTGTAGTGATAGTCCTACAATCACGCACATTTTTGGGTACTAATTCGAAGCATCATCTCCGGTTAGATTATTTCGTCATGTGGTATGCCGTCCAACCGTTACGTCCGACTGAGACTGTGAACAAGTGTGTGTGTGTGTGTGTGTTTGTGTGTAGATATTTGTGTAAAGGATACTGTCTTCCGGAGGCTTGCTCTCCGCCGAGTCCATGCCGGGCAGCGCGGCCGCCACGCGTCTGAATAACTGCAATCGATGAAAAATGTGTTCATTAATTTATATAATGATAGAAGTTAGAAAGTTACTAGACCGCGCTCACTAAACAGGGAATACTTTAACTGGATTATTAAAAAGGTACATTAAAACCCTCAGTAACATACACTATACTTTACACCGAACTTCCCCCGGAGTCGCGAGTGTTACACATGTTTGTTTGATTGTTCCTGATCATATTTCTAAACGGAACATAGTTAAGTTCATTAAACATAGGAAGACAGCTCGATACAATTCATCCTGCAAGAACGGGCGATTTTGAAAGTTTAGACGGGAGCAGGAATTTAAAGTATCGATTAGTGCGCCACCAACACCGCCCATGTACTTAATGGATCTGGCTGGAATTTGGAATACATATATCTTTAAGAAGAAATTCATAAAAATGTAGGTCTTATTTTTATTTTATAGGAAGATTTACAGCGTGATAATATTAATATAATATAGCTAACCTACAGATAGGCATCTGCTATTTATAAATCTTAGCACTTACGCTACTCTGTCTAGATTGCTCTGAACGTGCTCAGACATATAAATTGTTTTACTTTTAGGATGCTGTAGCTCTTTAATAAACAGTACTTCTTTTTAAATCATTGCATAGCCCTCGCCACAGCGGATTGTACTAAACGGAACTTGTATATTAGACAGCGTCAAATAAGTATCTAGCATCAGTGGCTAATTACTTACGGCGACGCAGTGTTATCATCAAAGGCAGTTATCGAGATTATTATCTATGATCGGTTAGGACTACGGAGTAAGATCTGAACCAAATGCTATGTAGTTCTAACCTACATTATAGGTATCCAAATAGAAAATCGAATGACTTAACTTCAGTTGAAGTACTGTGGCGGGAGGGCAAGTCACCCTTCCGAACCAGTGGTAGTTTCAATATACGACGTCCTAAGCCGAGGTGCCCCTAGGTGTGTCGTATGTAGGAGTAGTTACAGTCCCACTAAGCGCCGTCAGCGCTAAGCTACAAAGTCCGGTGAAATTTAAATAAACAGTCCATTTCGAAAAAAAAAAAGGAGGGCAAGTCATGTATTGACTATCTAAATGACGTCACACGTTCATGGACATCCGAAGACATAATAATTATAACCATTCAAACAAACACTTAAGAGCCTTTATACAAATCAACGCTCTCCCGAATCGGTAAACTACAACACGCACACGTATCCGTTACACGCACACATCTGCAGTGGTGTATGATACAGTCGCTGGCCGTCAAGTAGCGCGTCCGCATAGCTTTTGATACTTTTTCATAATATGTTTGTCTTATTTTACGTTATTATATTTTACTTTTGATTTATAGAAATATAAAATAAAGTAATTTATTACTTGAGTTATGTTTTGCAAATAAGATATTTAAATACCTGGTTAGGATAATATGGGACGAAATAAAATTGGGGTACAATAAGAGCTCAACGAAGAGATTGATGTCATTAATATATAGACGTTTGTTATGGTAGTTATGATATAAGATAAGAGTGATTACTTAATAAAAATAAATAAAATTAGGTGAAAAAAATATTATTTATTATTATACAATACAGTGACAAACTTTAATTTGGGACCCACTTAAGGACCCACTTAAGGTAATCGTATAGCAATCATATTTTTTACACTAACAAAAAATAGGGATAAATACCCTGCAGTGGGTCAACAATGAGCTGATGATGATTATTTTTTTACCGGGTACTTAAAAGTTCAGACTTTTAATTAATATACAGTGTAAACTATATGTGCTAAAATCGGAATATATGATGTGAAGAAGATGTTTCTTCACCTCAAGCTCATTATGTTAACTGAAGGTATGCAATTATGTCAATCGTGTTATTTTCGGTATTGTTTTATTGATTAAAAATCGCAATGAACAAGGAGCAACCAGCGACTACTTTAGTCGAATGTAACGAAGATCTTCCCAGTAGCTCCAAGGCTGTGAATGGTGATAAGACTATTGACAAATTGTGACTTTCTCAGATTGACGTTTTAGCAAGAGAAAGTGAAAACCTTTAGATCGTAGATTACAGTGCATGTAAAGCCCTTAGTAAGTCAGATTGTGACAATCTAGAGTACTACAAATTGTAGTTTTATTACTATTTTAACCAACACAATTGCTCTTAAAAGTGTTATGATATGCCAATGTATCTTCGTTGCAGGTAACTGAGAGTCGTGTGGATCTTAAATTAGGAATTCCCATTGAAGGGCGCCGAACTGTCGATTTTCAGTTTGTGATGACTCAACTTATAATATTGAATGACCATTATAGAAGTTTTTGGTGCACGTTTAGTAACCTGCAAATTATTAAAGAAAACAACCATGGCCTGCAATCAGATTTCATCATAAAATGCAACACTGCAACGTACAACTACTTTGAACACATCAAAAAAGTTAGAAAATGGTATGGGTGTGAATTAGGCTGCTGTAACTGGAGCCATGATGGTAGGAGCTGGAATATCAAATGTTTACGAACTCCTTGCATCAACGAACTTGCCTATCCTAAATCAAAGAGTTTACACTGAATACGACAGTGAAATTGCGAAGTGGTGGGAATCTGCTGAGTAAGAGAGTATGACCAATGCAGCTAAAGAAGAAGCAGACTTGGCCATTGCATGTGGTGATGTTAGAGATGGTATACCTGTAATTACTGTGACTGCCGATGGTAGCTGGTTTGAACAGTCTTATAAAAATAGCTACTCAGCTTTTCCGGAGTAGCAGCGATTATTGGTTATAAGACTGAAAAGGTATTGTTCATGAATGTATAAATAAATGCTACATACCATAAATTGTGTTGGTTAAAATAGTAATAAGACTACGATTTGTAGTACTCTAGATTGTCACAATCTGGCTTACTAAGGGCTTTACATGCACTGTAATCTACGATCTAAAGGTTTTCACTTTCTCTTGCTAAAACGTCAATCTGAGAAAGTCACAATTTGTCAATAGTCTTATCACCATTCACAGCCTTGGAGCTACTGGGAAGATCTTCGTTACATTCGACTAAAGTAGTCGCTGGTTGCTCCTTGTTCATAGCGATTTTTAATCAATAAAACAATACCGAAAATAACACGATTGACATAATTGCATACCTTCAGTTAACATAATGAGCTTGAGGTGAAGAAGGTGTCTATATTCCGATTTTAGCACATATAATTTACCCTGTATATTAATTAAAAATCTGCACTTTTAAGTACCCGGTAAAAAAATAATCATCATCAGCTCATTGTCGACCCGCTGCAGGGTATAAGCCTCCTCCCAGAGGGACAATATAGCATTGTATTAAGACGGCATCGGTGCCTCCTACGGATTTGCGAATGTCTTTTGGAACTTTGGGTTCTGAGACATGTCGGTATCCTCATGATGTTATTTGTTTACCGGTCAGAGCATGTTTATACGCTCATACATCATCATACATTTAGTGCGTGGCTGGGTTCGTTCGAACAAACGACCCTAGGATTAAGAGGCCTGCCACTGCGCCACCACAGCTCTGAATCATCATCATCGTTTTCTTTTTAAATTGTATTGTTTCCTACCTTTATTACTCATTAAAAAGTACCTCATAACAACGACTTTTATAGAATTGTGTTTTACGTATTAGTAAAATAATACTTGAAAAAAGGCGTACTTCAATGTTAATGTAATTATTTAAAAATAAATATTTATACCAAAAGTATCCAAATTGATGGCAAGGGTGGGCAAGGGCACCCGAGAGGGCACGGACCTCGGCTTAGGACGTCGTATATTGAAACTACCACTGGTTCGGAAGGGTCATCTACTGCCTTCGTCTTCATCGTCACTTTCCATCAGGTGAGATAGAAGACAAACGTCTAATCCTTTTTCAATAAAAAAAAGACCAGCAAGAAACTCAGTAGGAATGCGTACGCCGTGTTAGCCTGGCCCACCGGTGGGTTAGGCGATCGAATGCCGTGTTGCCCTATTTCTGACTGGAACGCCGGCGTTCCTAGCAGCGCGTGCATTAGATTTTATATCAATTATAGATATAATTTTTAAAATGATTTTTTGAAGTATTTTTAAATGGACTTGAATAATATTTCTGTTTTATTTCATTAGGTATGTCTTTTTAAGTAAATAGAAGTAAAAATTATTACTATTGTAACAATACAAGTGTATCGAAAACTGCGACAAACTAGACTGAAACCCAACATTTTCGCCATTTGATTTTTTTGGTTTTAGCTAGTAAAAAAATAATATTTTGTACTATTTTCTCTATAGACTCTTTAGACGACAATACAGAGACTATAGAAAACTTTTCTTTTTCTGTTTGTATCAGTAACTTTTGTACTTTTCGAACGGGAAAAGTACGTATGTTACGTCGAATTACAAGAAAAGGTGTGAATGAACAATGAATTCCTACTAAAAACTATTAGAAGAAATGAAAATTTTGTCTATACATGTTTTAGACGCGGAACATTCAAATAATTTGAACTCATATTTCAAAGCATACGTGTAATATTTTGATCGGAAACGAACACTGAAAAGTCCTAAAATTGCACGATTTTGTATAAACGCTCTTAATCTGTCAATTATGTACAAATTTGTTTTACGTAACGACAGGCATCTTACTAGTAGAGACCATCCCAGTAAGTAATGAGAACATCCAAATTGTAACTGCCATTGTAATGCTATTTTGTCTTATTTACTGCATAAATCATATAATGAAAGGCCCAGACAATGGCAACTCTACAGTTTGGACGAAAGGACGAAAACAAAGTTATGGATGACGTAGGTGAACTGATTTCAGACCGAGCGTATAAAAAAAATAAAAATTTTATAAATTGAAATAAATCATAGACCTCGTTGACTGAAAGTGTTATAACAAAGTACAATAACTCGGCGGTTTTTTATTAATGACACCACATGAATACCTTAGTACTCAATCAAAATAACCCTTTTTACTGTATTCTCACTAGTTTCACACAACCAGAACACATCCACGTTAACATGGGTATAACAGAGTCTAAAATAATAAGGATCGTCGCCCGCCCCCAGCCAGACTACAAAACTCTCCTAGCAACCGTACGGTAACGTGTCACTACCAACTTAATAATTTAATAATAATAATATTTCTAACAACCACACCACATTATCTAGTCCAAATTAAGTATCGTTAAGAACTTGTGTTATGGATACTAGATAACGGATAAATAAACTTAAGAAATATATAAGCACACATAGATTTTATTTTTTCATGTATAAATAGAAAGCAAATATAATAAAATATCTGCCTCTACCAGGATTCGAACCCGGGACCTTTGGCACGGAAGGCCTCCGCACCAAACAGGCCGTCAAAGTCACTTAAGGACTTAGTCAGTTCCGTTGGTCGTTCCACTTCGTGTTCGAGACGAGGCAGCCTGCTAGAATGCTGATGGCAACACAACCACGCGGCCTCCACGTTACCTGTTTAACATTATATCCCGCCTTAGCGCTGGTCTCGATGAACATGACGTTGAGCTCCTTGGCCTTGCGGTCGCCCTCCTCGGTGGACACCTGGCGCTTGTCCGACAAGTCCGTCTTGTTGCCAACCAGCATGATAATCACGTCCGAGCCGCGCTCGGTGCGCACGTCGTCGATCCATTTCGATGTCTGATGGAATGAGTTTGCGTCTGGAACGTTCACACGGAATGCGTATTAATTTAGTCGGCGGCGGTGGCAGTTGAGCGGTGTTGTGTGAGTACACAAACGGATGTAGTTTTTCATTTTTGTATTGAGTTGTAAGTTATTTGAAATACTTTGTGATGAAAAACTTGTATAAATGAGCTGGCAAAGTAATAATATGACCGGTGATTATGTTATGTCACTATCATATCAGCTCAACAGAAATAGAAACTAACTACAAGAAAAATAACGGAGGGACGTTTTCTGACAGGTCAAGACGCCCCACCGAGACGTCTTCAATAGTTGTGCACAAGCCATAAAAAATAATCAACAAAACATATTCAATTCCATTAACAAGATCTAATGCCCGAACCTAAATATCGATCGAAGAGAGGGATACAACATTTCTATTCAGAGCTTACAGTCGACATGCGCTATCTTGTAAGTCTATAAACTGGCTTTACGGCCCAAGTTTTACTACTTAAAACTAGGCTTCCGACGGAGACCTAGTTAGTTCGGCTCTTGCCCTGTAGCCTGCAGGAAATTTCATGAAACGATCTAATTGCAGCCATTGCATTGCATTTAATAGAAAGGGCAAGGTTACGCCTGTTAAGTTTGTTGTATCTTAATGAAAAGACGATAAACATAGACTTTGGTGTAATTGTACACTCTGCCTGTAGATATATATGTATGTTGGTAAGCACAGTTAAAATTCGGTCTGACTCCCTCTTCTGCCTCAAAGCGCAGAGACGCGAGAAGTTTAAATCCTTAGCGACGTCAACAAAGTAAGATGTCCATTTTTACAGGATCAGGATCAAAAAGAAAATAACCCAATAAAATTAAGATACTTTGTTGTACTAGTTTTAACTGCGTGTCTTGCTACTAAAGGCTACTAAAGGCTCTCATATTTTGACGCCGATCAATAATATTAGAATTACTTATTTCTTATAAATGTACAATAAGTCAAGGTTCATCAACAATAAGCACTAATTACGTGCTTCGACTGCGAAGGACGGGAAACCCCTACGCTCTTTATACCGAAAAATGTATTAATAACTATAGCAGATTCTTTGAATAGTGATAATTTAAAAGTGAATAATTTAGTTCATAATAGTTTGTACCTATAAGCAGGTAAGTAATAACGTCTCAAGCAAAATTGTATATATATGCGATATTTAACACTACAGTGCACGCGCGCTCTACCATGGTAGAGCACCCTTAAATTTTTTCACGCCATTCCTTAATTTTTATGTGTTTCCCCCCGCTCTCCTAGATAAGCCTCAGAAACAATATAACGCAACGGAACAGTGTTACCACATGAGTAGATAAACAGAACAGAGACAAAGCTCCATACAACCGCACGAATCGGTTGCACGGCCACTGGCCGCTTGTCACGTACGCGGCGAGACAGATCAAAACACATTGTCAAAAGGCACAGCCAGTTGACAAACTCAGGGTCATTGCGACGCACGTTGTTTGTTTTGTTAGTTGCAAGTTTGGTTATTTTAATGTCAAAACGTTGTATTTTTTATTAATAATGGTTGTTTATTGTACTGTCTGTATAAATAATTCTAGAAAAAATAAAATTGAATTGCTCGAGCCAAAATTTCGCGAATATTTCAATCTTGAAATTAATATTATCTATATTGGCAATAAAATACTTAAGCGTATTAAAGATTGTAAATTTGATATGCCATGTGAGTGTTTCCCGTTAGATTACTTGAAAAAACTATATGTTAAATTCAGAATTTACCACACCATCAAAAGAGACAATAAATTATTGGAGTAAGTAATTTGTAAAGTATTCTATCATACTGAATTATAAAACTATTTAACAAATGTTTTGTTTAATTTGTCTTAACCTATTGTGACAACCCTACCAAAATAGGTAACAATTTTTCACGTTCTTAAGAAGCTTTGTCTCTGTTCCGTTTATCTACTCATGTGGTGCTATGCCAAGTGACTGCGTGGGCGCGCGATTGCACAAATTCCCGTCAAAATCGACATTCTACCATAGTAGTACATGCGAGCATCGGTGTAACAAAAGTGAATTAAGGTAAGCAATAATGTAATTGCTATTCTTTTTATTCTTCTTTTGATAAAACTTTGACTTAGAAATAAGTAATATATAATTAATAGCTTGTCGTGTTATTAATATAATTCATTTCAATTACGGTTTCAGCGATCTCTTATGAAAAAGTTTGACCTCGAATGCGGAGATGTTGCGGTTTCATCTGACGAAGATGTTCCTCACTCTGTACTCTCATCGAACCGTACAAGTCGAAATGTTTACGTGTTTAAGAATGGAACATTATGGAGAACAGAATGTCCACCAGAAACATGGGTAAGATCGCAAAATATTAAATTTCGACTTCCTGGTCCGAAATTATTTGAATATAGCGGGTATAAAATCATCCATCAACTAAGTAAAGGCCAACAAACTGTAGTACGACGAAATTTCCTACTTGACTTGTCATTTGAACTGGCTAAACCCCTCATGCTGCGACGTTTGGCACTTGATTATCTTCCTCAAGAATAAGAAATAAAAACAAAAAGCCAAACAAGACAGGAAGAGTTGGCAAATTTTTCATGTGCTCTCGAGCCCGAAATCGCTCCACAAAAAGTGGTTAAATGATGTGCCAGATGGATAATATGCCCTGATCACCAAGCTGTGTTATGTCTTCAATGTGAAGAAGAAGATAATAATTAGAAGTCAGAATATTATTTTTTTATTATTTTATCAAAGTTGATCTCAATCTATCCAAAAAGTTGATTATTTCATAAGAGTTTCTTATAATATTTCTAATTTGTAAAGTAAGTGTTCATTTTGTTAGTTTTTCTTTGTTGTTACTTGTTAATTACACTCCATAATAAAGATAAAACATATCTAAATTTGCTTTTATTTTTTACAAACTTTCTAGTTATATCCAAAATCATCATTACTTTTTCTACTATGGTAGTTATTAAAACTACTCAATATCATTGCTCTAACCGTTTAGAACTAGTTACTGTTAGGTTTAAGCTCTGCTTAATAACGTCCGTTAAGAAGTCAGTTGACCATAAGTCAAAGCAGTGACTAGTAAATAACTGTAGACTAACCATGTCTAACAAAATTTTGTGATTTGAAAAATAGTTGTTTTTAAGACAGAGTTAGATGGCGTTAGTTGTATTAGATTTACAATTTATTTAAATTTAGTCAAAATAATACGTAAAAAAACTTAAGATGGCGCTGTTTACATAATCATTTGATATTTCATTGCAAGTACTATCAGTAGGTATCAGGCGACAACAGACGTTGTTTATTTTATTATATTATTTTATTAATTATATTATTTGATGCTATGTTGCCGCTCTTATAATTTAGTAACAGTAAACTTTACACCGCCCCGTATATTATTTGTAGTGTTACGGGGTTACTGTATTGCCAGTATATAATTTTTCCCACAAAAATATAGCAGTCATCTACACAGTTTGTTCTTATCTGCCTTAACATAATAAAACGAATTTCAGTGCATTTAATTGATAGTTCTTTTATATTTTACTTTATTTCTTGATATCGATAAAAATTATGTCTTAATAAGTGCATAATTTTTATTTATAATGCATATAACTCACAGCTATTTAGCAGTAGCTAAAAAAATATTTTCTTGCTGGATGTATAAAAAATTATGGACCTTGATTAAATATAGGTTAATAATAATTAATAGGTTATTATGGCAATTAAAATAAGGAGGATGGTAGTGCCCAGGCGTCTCAGAACAAAATAAACTTATACCAGTATGTTTATGGTCCTTTGTAGTTGTTATTTTATCATCTATAAAGTAAGAATAAATTACTATCTACATAGAATAAATAACGACATTTTACAATTTCAGGAAAGGAATAAATCCTACTTGCTAAGGTTTCAGGTTATTTGACAACGGCATCTAGCAGTTTTAGTCCGTATTAATACAAATATTTTGCATTACGTTTCTTGTCAATAATTCATATAAAACTTAAAGACGACAAGGTTGGTCCAAGCTATTTGAGAGTGACATCTAGCAATAGCTTGGATTTTGAGCTTTTTCCGAGTCACGATTTTTTGTATGGAGATGGTCAGTCTATAGTTATTAACTAGTCTCTGGTCAAAGTAACTAAATAGTATTAGACAAAGGAACTCCACCGAAACCTGCATGTGGAACTTTACAGTCGTGCCTCATGATCTTCAATCAACCACACCCCAAGGCCGTCCAAATATGGAAAACTCATTCGAATATAAGCTGTTCGTAACAACATGCAACATCTTAAATGTAATTAAACTATGTAGATAAGCGCGGAGGGCCCAAAACCAGTCAAGGGTTTTGGTATCATTGAATTGGTATCAAAAACCAATCTAGATTTATAAATGTTTATGTGTTTCCAGCAAATTAGCCGGTGACCATTGTATTTATCACACAAGTACCTACCTACAGCAAGTTTACGGGCCATAAGGTCGTTTTATCGCTTTATCTGCCGCGCCATAAAACTAATACGAACATCTATAAATTACACGATTATTATACCTTTCTTCTGAAACATTGCTGATAAAAAGATACCAAAATAATACGAAAATAACAATAATTCAGAAAGAACAATGGCAAACATCTATGTATCGCTGGAATCGTCTTTTATACACTAAGGACGAAGTGTAGGATCATGAAAGTATTATCAATTTATTTGTCATCAATTATTTAAAAAATATTAAATATATCACATTGCTACAACTTTTCAGTAAAAAGATACATGTGTTTGAAGTAGTATGGAGCAGGGGATAAAGAGATTACTAAACGCAAAAATGGAGGATAACAAAACGTAAGGAACGTCGATTGTCATTTTTGATTGACATACCTAACCTCACTCACTCACAGTCAGCGAATGTCATTGTCACGTCACGAATTGCTTTTGTTTTTCTTATGTAATAACAAAGAGTAGAATCATAGCAGGTAGTCTTCATACAAAAAAGCTAGGAATTATGTCTATGGTTAGAACTTTTTGATGCTGACAGCTCCGTTGCTACTTTTCGAGCGAACAATAATAATTGTCAAATGTCACTTCAATGTGAATTTTGAATGATAACACAATGTTCAATCAATGATGTACGGTTTTCGGTTATCTTTCAATGTTTTAATTATGTTAAAACTACTTTTATTATATTAATACTTGAAATTGGCAGAAATAGTAATTGTGTAGTAACTACAGCTAATTGCCATAAAACGCAAAATTAATTTTAATTTTTTATCTTTTTAAATTTAAATCAATCAGCTCGACCTGCCATTCCATTATTTGTTTTAAGCTACAGTCAGCACTAACAGTACTGCCTGTTGCGTTTGGTTACTGCAAATCAGTTACTTATGCGTTTTGTTATCAGTATTTCACGGGAAATGAAATATTGATATTTCTTTACTCATAATAGTTGTAGAAAATGATACATATGTAGAAAAGATGTAGCCAAGTATTAAGCACAAAATATAAAAAAGTCAACATTCTACATGTCCCACTTTAATGGATACCACGTTCGCCTATATTCTTTGTGTATTTAGACTTCGATTCTGCTAATATGGACGGTGGTGGACAAGTGGACGTGATCTACACGGATTTCGAAAAAGCTTTCGATCGTGTGGATCACGTCATATTGTTAAACAAGCTCCATAGACTAGGTATCCACGGGGATCTCTTGAGGTGGATTAAATCGTATCTAATTAATCGCTCGCAAACCGTCGTTTTGGGGGGATATAAATCGGATTTTATTGACGTTCCAACTGGAATCCCGCAGGGATCGCATTTGGGGCCGATTTTTTACAACGTTTACACGTAAGACATTGTTGGATGTTTCAAATTTGCAAATCATTTAATGTACGCGGACGATAAAAAGATCTTTTGCACAATACGAAATGAAGATGACTGTCGAATGCTACAATCTGATCTGGATGCTGTATATCGTTACTATCGTAGAAACAATATATCTCTCAACATCAACAAATGTGAATGCATAAGTTACACAAGAAAAAGCAAACCCATCATTTTTCAATATCAGTTTAACGATACACCAATACAACGCACAACTGTTGTTAAAGATCTATGGGTCTATTTTGATAATAAAATATTGTTTTCAGAGCATGTAGATGATATTTATTTATTTATTTACTTAAAGTACTGCCACATGATACATAATATCTGCAATAATGTTCTGATATGCATCACAATAACGGCGTACATAGCATTTGCACTAGCTTTGTAACGAAAATTTTGGAATACAAAAATCAACAAAATACTCAGTCCAAACAATATTGCTTAATTTGGCTTAAAAAAATATAAAAGCAATTGAAAATAAATTGTAACAACAATAACAAAAACAAAAGCTTATATCTTACTTAATATTGGCAAAATATCTATACATTTTATTACTAAACTCAGGAACACTATCATGAAAGATATAATAAACAAAGCATTCAAAAATTTGGGGTTCGTTATTAGAGCTTGTAAAACGTTTAGTGATGTTGCGACTATTAAGACTGTATACTTCGCATATGTGCGAAGCATTGTTGAGTATGCTACTACAATTTGGTCACCACAATATGCCACGTACATAAACCGTCTAGAACGCCTGCAAAAGATTTTTATTGGACATTTGAATTATCGCAATCGCAGACTTCCATTCTCAACGTACAAAGAAAACTGCAATGGATATAAATTTTTAACTTTAGAAGATCGGCGTATACTTATGGATATGTGTTTACTATACAGTATAGTCAAAGGGAGCTTTGATTGCCCACAGTTAATTTATTATTTATCCGTATCAATATAGTCAGTATTATAGTGGCTATTATAGAAAATAATTTAGTTATGTGTCAATTTAAGATGCAAAGTCGATGCAGAAACATTGTAGGTGTGTAATATTTACTGCTGAAGCATTGAGTGTTTAAAAGCGAGTTGATACGTTATCGTCAGTGGGCGATAGGAAATGATGAACTATCAAGACTTGTATGCCCTCCTGCTTATTATTATTATAATGTTTTTGTTTTTTTTTTGTGTATTGTATTCGGATAAGTTAGAAACATTCTTTCATGTTTTCATATTTAATTAAAACTGTTCTTGGCTATCAAAAATAAGATAAATAATTCAGTAATTTTTTTCTTGTATTGATGATTATCTTCAGTTCCATAAGTATGTTTGGTGTATAACTTGGTCTTTTTTGTTTTTGTTTATTGTAATTGTAATCTTTATGTAAATTGCTAGACAGGTAGTAATTATGGCATGCTTTTTTAAAGTAGGTATCTCTTTTAATATTAGATATTTATTATATGTGATAAAAAAAATAATTATTAAACGCCCGGATAAGTTTAAGGGAAACCCGTTATAGGCCTTACTTTTAAGATTATATTGTATATAGAAATATTTTATTGTAACGCTGTTGGTTTTCTTAATAAAGTAAAATAAAAATAGATCAATTTTACCTTGTCACATGTTGCAGTTAATTTAGATCCGGTAAAAACTCATTTAATAGCAATCATTTGTTCCTCGAATGGAACTATTTATTGTTCATAAAGCTGGTCTACGTTTAATTGTACACCACGATCATATCATACTTTCTAAAAAATTACTATACTCATATACGAGGGCAATTCAGAAACTAACCTCCGGTTGATTGAAAAAAATACACCAAGTTAAGTAAAAATATTTTAATATATACATCTTACAACTACATCTTTGCACTATTTTTCGACATAGTCTCCATAACGATTGAGGCACTTATCGTATCTCTTCACAAGCTTTGAAATTCCTTCTGCATAAAAATCACCCGCTTGTGCCTTGAGCCAGCCTGTGACCGCATCTTTGAGCTCTTCGTCGTCATCAAACCGCTGGGACCCGAGCCATTTCTTCATATGCATGAAGAGGTGATAATCGCTTGGCGCCAGATCTGGGCTGTAAGGTGGATGGTTGAAAACGTCCCACTTGAAGGACTCAAGAAGGGCTGTTGTTCTGCGAGCAGAGTGAGGACGGGCGTTATCGTGCAAAAAAACGATACCGGAAGTCAGCATACGACGGCGTTTGTTCTGTATAGCCCGTCGTAATGTTTTTAGTGTTTCACAGTACACGTCTTGATTAATGGTCGTCCCACGTTCCATGAATTCAACCAACAACACCCCTTTGGCATCCCAAAACACCGTTGCCATCAGTTTTCTGGCAGAAAAATCTTGCCGGGCTTTTCAAGGCACAAGCGGGTGATTTTTATGCAGAAGGAATTTCAAAGCTTGTGAAGAGATACGATAAGTGCCTCAATCGTTATGGACACTATGTCGAAAAATAGTGCAAAAATGTAGTTGTAAGATGTATATATTAAAATATTTTTACTTAACTTGGTGTATTTTTTTCAATCAACCGGAGGTTAGTTTCTGAATTGCCTACGTAGTATAATGAGGCTTCATCGTTATTTTTAATAATCCAACAACCTCATTTGTACTCGATCACATTTACTGCAGAAATCCATAAAATTGCTAACAAAATATATTCGAAAACAATATTTTTTCATGTACCAATTTAATTTCCAAAACCAAGGTTGTCAAACATATCTACAAATTTCACATTGCACATCGAAAACACATAGGTAATACGGCGGCGGCCATCGCGTCAGCTGTCCAATTAGATTGAACCCAGCAGACACTCGGTGCGACCTGTGTGCTGTGTGCCTAGCGCAATGTTTAGCTACAGTTCACTCCGGACTACGGGGGGAAGGGGGAAAGACGACTGCCCTCGTTTCACGCCCAATCAAATATTTACAAGTTATCTAGAGATACAACTTGGATACAACGAGGATGCTCGGTTGCATTAGCGTCTGTGCTTATCAATTTGGAAAAAGGTGGAAAGTATAGGTACTATCAAAACATTGTAGATAATTAACGGTGCGTTGGTTTTTTTGTGATAATCGTAACGTGGTGGAGTGATATTATTGTTAGGTCTAATGAAAATCTGCTGAAAAAGTAGTCCACGAATAAATGTAAGGTTATATTTCACATACAGATTGTAGGTGCACGGATGACTGTGATGTAGGTTGAATCGAACAGTTCGTACTGGTGTATATCTAAAGAATAATATGGTATGGTTCTAACGGCAGAGAACCTGGATCAATAAACCTTTAGCGCAAAGCATGCTTCAAATATGAAAGAATTATTTTATACACAGAAATAAGCTACTGTGCGTTTTACTCGCAAATATCCTTGTATGTATGAAACTCACAACAATCAAACTTGATTGCATAACTAGTTGCAAAATACTTTACGCAGTTTTAGCATAAATGAACAATAAAAAATATTAATTGCAATTTCAGAGTCTGGTTTTATTATTTTTGCGATAAGTAAATTTGTGGTAAGTTGATGAAAAACAATAGATTTAGATCTTACGTAATAAAAACTTATACAGACTAATATCCACGGGATATGTCGGAGAAACCTTCGTTATATTTAACGACTAGTATAAACAAAGGCTTTCAATTATTAAGTGGAATCTTCAAGAAACCAGGCAGTCTGCGGGCACAACGATAGTGGCCTTTCATCCGGCGGTGCCGAGGCCAATGGCACAGTTACAGCGAGCGCTGAAACTCCGCGGCACGCTTACTTTTCATAAATAATTCACATTCGATATACCCTGTCCGATATGAAGTAGAATGAAAGCGCGCTGGCTGGCGTTACGTCATCTGCCCGAACGCGGCGCTGACTCATCCGCGACAAGGACGGCTACTTTCGTAGCTTGCTGTAACTTAATATTATGTCACTTGCGATTGCGAAGCTTGCCGCAACCCTTACGCAGATTCGTGTGGGCGGCGACTATACTTAAACAAGCATAGTCTTGTTAGAGATGCTTAATCTTCAAGTTTTTATACATAGTGCAAGTGGAAATTTTTTTTTATATTAGATAGGTATAAAGTAACCAGTATTCATATATTTCCCCTTTAAACACCCTAAGCCCTAAGCTAAGGAATTATGTGTCAGAGAAACTCGAAATAAAAGACTTTTTGAATCTTTTAATAGGAATGTTATACGCACAATAAATTGAAATAACTTATGCTACGTAAGCTGACATAGAAAACCTTTCGCACACTCCGCAAAAAGTGTACACATCATTAAAACACGAATGACGACATTCTACAAACATCATATCTTAGATTCCAAACATGAACGATTCTTCAGTTTAATCCAACACAATTGAGCAAAGGTAACGGTCAATAAAACAGCGATGTAACGTTACCTACGTACCGGATCAGGCGGACATTTAAAGTTCAACTGGTGGTTCCGCGCCAACACTGCTTGCTATGCCTACGTAACTGTAGTACGGAGTACGGAGTAGTACGCGGGGAGGCGCACGCCAGTGAACCGTTACTACAACACAAGTGAGGAATGGCGCAAAAAGCAGATCACAGGGGAAGCTATATAAGAAATGTGAATAAATTAATTGAAAATGTTGCCGTTGATTATGTATTCGCAGCTGTCAATATGTGTTAACTATTCTGAATGTGCAAACGCCTTTGTTAACATAGCAAGAGTGACATTATAAATGGCTGCTATTTAACATTGTTAGGTTGTGTCATCCACCTCGCCTGAAAGAGAGCAATGTATACACCCTTCTCAGAAGCACCCATTCGCTCTCAGTTTTGACAATCTCTGAATAAAGTTAATCTGGATTATCAATAGCACTTTCATTTTAAACGTGACAGCACGTGACATCACGTTTACCTAGAGGAACTAAAGCTTATTTCACACCTCGGCGACGCGAACCAACATAGAGCCGGCAAAAGGCTTCGCACTAATTTTCGATATATCTCGTAAACAGGAGAACTGCGTAATGCGTTTGTCCAAAAGGAGAATTCAGCTCTCTAGCCAGATCTTTTTATTGTAACTGCTACAGTTAAATCGGTGGTTTAAATATTGGTTACGTGGGTACATATAAGTATAGAAAATGTAATTTATATCAAAACAAGTTATTTGACCAATATGTGTACTTATTTGGTTGAGATTATGTAATGATACAATTGAAAAGCTACAATATTTCTGTACATTACACACAACCAATTCATAAAAACAGCCTTCATAGTCCCACTGCAGGGCTATCAGCCTCACCCAACTAATGGGTGGTTTCAGGCTACTTAATTGTCTACCATGCTTAAGATCGGAAACACACAACCACTTATACTCTCAAAGGACATTTGTCATATCTCATGATAAAAATGTCAAAATATAAACAGTGATTATCATATTATTTACAATAATATAGACACACAGAAAAATCTTATCTTTTGACAAATCTCTTTTTTACAAAATAATTTGAATATTCTGTGTAAAAAAAAATTTATCAACACATGGTTCCATGATTCTTTATTTCCAAGATTTCCACAAAGTACCATATTGAATTACAATTTTAAGTAGTATATCATCTCAAAAATGCATGAGTAGTCTAAAAACAATCTAACACTTGAAAAAGATACTTAGTGTTACACTGTTACACAGTTGATTATTAAAATAACTTATAATTTTTTGTATAATCTGATGAATCACCTTTGTCAACCATCAAAAACCTTACTTACCTCTCACCTTATTTATTAAGAAGCCTAACAATTAATTTAAAAGTTTAAAGTTAAATATTGTTCACTGTTACTTATCTGCTCCATCAGTATATTCAGTGTGATTACATTAAATTAACATTCATTTATTCATTCAAAAATACACTTGTACTTAAGTAGGATGTTTGTTCAGTATTTTTTGATATTTGCCTTAATCACCAAATGATCTGTGTAGTTTTTAAAACGAATAAAAAGTTATAAATTTCTAAAACAGAAATAGTATTATCAAAAGTTAATCCTGTACTAATATTTAAGACACATCACCCTTTGGCTGTAGGAGGGGATCCAAATCACTAAACTAAGGTTTATATGAATTGACCTGGGAGTGTCTAGTTTCAGATGCATTCTCTTTAGACATGCAATATTAAACTATAGGTTTAAAAAAGGAGTTGACTGAAAACCTGGGTAGTAGGTTGGAAGCTGAGAAAGATACAATTTATGGATGCTGAAAAGATAGGTAGGTAATAAATAGTTTTAGTTTTATCTTTAATTCTCACTTTGCATTGTCAACCCATGTGATTGTGTTGTATATGTGACATGTATTTGTTTCTTTCAATGAGGCCAGGTGGTAAAATTATGTAAGTAAAAATTAAATTCTAGTATCAAAAAAAACCTAACATATAATAATTCAATCTTACAAAAAAAAGGAACGTGATTTCAGTGGCAAACAGCATATTTTTTTAAATTTTTGTACCAATTCAGTTAAAATGTTTTTATATGAGATCCTGTAATTCAATTATTCAGTAAAGCTGTACTTACTGGTAATATCATACACAACAACTGCTACAGTGGAATCCCTGATGTATGATGGAATGAGTGAGCGGAACCTCTCCTGGCCTGCCGTGTCCCACAGCTGCAGCCGCACTGTCCGATCCTCCAGGTACATTGTCTTTGACAAGAAGTCTATACCAATTGTTGCCTGTGACAAAAACACCCACAACTTTAAATAAACCAAAAACATTTGCATAAGTATGTTGTTAAGAATTTTAATAAAGAATGTTTTATAACATTGGAGTACTTACATTTATAAAATTAAAAAATTATGACCTTACCTGATAAGTATTGTCGAAGCTATCATACATGAACCTAGTGATCAGAGATGTTTTACCAACTGAAAAGAAATTTATAGGTCAAATATTGTACGGACTATGTGATTCATCAACACAAAAGTTTGAAGATAATCTTATCTTGTAAACAACTTGTGAACATAATTATGAATTAACCATCGTGAAGTAGCTGCATTTCAAGTGCTCGAGTGTGAAATGAGATTCTACAAGCTCGACAAACTTTTAGCAATAAGTGATTAACACTTACAAACAACACTTATTTACCGTTATTGCAAAGCAACCAATTTCATAAATCATTTAATATGATATAGTACCAATACGCTAGATTCATTAAATTAGAGCAATCCTTTCGACGTGTCTTAAATTGAATTGCAATAAATGAAAAATGAACGACCGAAGAAGCTATACACTTACCGCTTTGCTCCCCAAGGAACACTAGCTTGAACTTGCGTAAAGGATTACCAAATTCACCTGACGCAGACATCGTCGGTAAAAAATTTAATTACAAACAGCTAGAATCACAATTTCACAGAAAATCTTATCACAAAACTACATGAACAAATTATGACAGATCAAGCCTCTCCTTGCTATTCGAGCGAATCAGCGCCCCGCCACGTTACGTTACGGCAGTTCAGGACTGACTCATTGACTGACAGACAGACCTGACTCATTGACTGACAGACAGACCAGTAGTTACAACAAACTGAGTGAGCCAACTCAGCAAAATATTGAAGTACCATCTGCAAGAAATGTGTCAAAAATGAAACGTAAATTCTAGACTAAGGAGCCATTTTTTAGCTATTCAGAAACATAAACGAAGTCAAAGAAAGATTAGGTTATTAGGTTAGTTGAAAACCTCATTGTTTGAATATAGCAGTGTTGCGTTTCATTGACATTCATTCAACATTGTTGAACGAGCATAAAATCGGGTCCGGTTAATGTACAGCACGACAATCCATGACACAAATTGCACGGGCCGGAATGTACGCCCAATAATTCATGTACCTGGCTGTGTCACGTTTTCCGTGTCGTACAATAAGGGTTGTGCAATATAGGAACGTGTCAATAATGCACAGCGCAGGAAAGCACAACACGATAATGTACAGCCCGTATTTCATGTCACAAATAAGACCACTTTTGGTGTTACGAAATATGGGTCGTGCTTTATCATGCCGTACATTACGAGCGTGTGTTGATTTGCACGGGGCGGAAAGCACAACCTGATAATTGGAAGCACTCCGTCTCTTATTGGATGATAGCGCGATGTTCTTATTGGTTGGTGGTTTTGTCTTCTGTCAAAACCATGCATCGTTTACATGGTGTTTGTGTTTTGATTTTTGATAATTTCATCGTTTTCTATGTTGTTTATGGTCAAGATTAAAGTGAAATGTCGGAGAACTCGGAGAGTCTGAAGAGTAAAGCATCCAAATATATATATTTTCAATGAAAACACCTAATAAGCAAATGGGACTTCAAAGATAATCTAGGAGAAATTTCATCACTTTGTTTCTATATAATTTTAATCTAAAGAAAGGTGCTAAATAAAACACAATGAGATTAGAGTGAATAATTACTTTACTTTATTAATAAGTACTATTAATTATTATTTATTGACACAAAGAAATATATGTCAGTGTTAACGTAAATATTGTCAGAGTAATGCAGGTACCATCCTGACTTTGCTCCATAAATTATGGAAGTAGGCCGATATCTTCCTCGCTTCAATCAACAGCATGGATCTTCCAGTAAGAAGACCCACACTGTTTACTGAATTATCCCAGCACCAGCTATCAAACATCCCCACCAGTATTATGTCACCTGTCTTGAGAAAAACAAATAATGTAGGGAAAAAATAAACAATAACATACAATAACAAAAACAATAGGAAAGTTCCCAAACATAAATGGCATAATGGGAAATCACCAAAATAACAAATTAATTATTAACTGTGCAGTAAAACTTAAAATAGTTAGCCACCTACATATTATACAATTTACATTTTTAACTTAAAAGAATACAAAGTTGTGGGTTTGCTTTACTTTTTACCATAATTAACAAAAAAAAAATATTAAGACGGAATTCACATCCATACTTAAAAATGTAAGACATACTTAAATAACCTGGAACCCATTATTTGTTTAAATTTTAAATTACAGACCTTGCACTAAGTCTTTTTGTAATATACAGAATACTAGAAATTATCTCACAAATAATAATCTCACAAATGCATACACAACCAGAGTACCAACAGCAAAATTTTTGCTTCTATTAAATATGAGTTTAAAAACATAAGATATTTCATATTTACAAATATTTTCTTTTAAACCAATAATTTAATAGAAGTAAAAAGTTCTATCATTTGGACAGGTGTTAAAGAAAAGTAAATAAAATGTGATATATATATATATATATATTTTTAAATTAAAGATCTTGAAATCTTTTGTATCACATTAAATTATTGCTTGTTGCACTTTCATGTATTCATCCAGTCACATTTTCTCACACTTCGTTGGTAGAATTCATTGACCTAAAATGAATACATTTATGACTTATTCACAACAAGGCGGATCAATTAAGAGTTAAACCGCTGGCCCAACTTAGTGAGTTCCCAACTAGGAATCACTACATTACTGGCCAACTGCTTTGGTGAATAGGGAATGAACTGAATGTTTCCACTCCATTTCATATTTCACTATAAAAAATTTCAGTGCCTTCCTCCTTTTTCCGGGCTTAGGACCGACATCAAGCACACACTTAAATAGCGGAGTTACACTCTAATAAATAATTATAAAAAATCAAAATATAAAAAATAAACTATAAGTTTGGCAGTATAATAGTTAAGTATCTATAAATTGTACCTACAGAAGTACATAATGAGTGCCATCCACAAGGGCGCCCGTATGTTCCATCGCACAATAGAAAAATTAGTAGGGCGCGGTTCATGGATGGCACTCGCTATGGATATATCTAAAGCGTCATTGTCACTAAAGTACGTCTTCTTATGGTAGCGTCGGGTGACGGGTCGTTCACTTCCCTCTAATATGGTTGAGGAGGGCGATGGCTGGATCCCGCGTTAACTCGTGAACGGGTGCCGTTTGAGGGTGTTCGTCGTTTGGATACTTGGGGGGAGGGAGACTTGCCGAGCTAACAGATGCAGAAAAGAATAATTTTGTATAGACATAAAGAGACTCTGTAAATTTATTTTGAAAAAAAAAAAATATACCCGTGAAGTTTCTTGTCAGTTCTTCTTCACGAAGGTTTTTTTTCGAACTGGTGGTAGAATCATGTTTTATTTGACGTCAATAAGAACAAGTAATTGTCAATGTTGAGAAATAAATATTTGAATTTGAATTTGATAATTATAAAAATAATAATGCTTCAAATCAAACAGATAATGTTTCTATTTAAGAAATGAAATAAAAGAAACACGAACTACAAAAATATGCGGCAAAACTGGCAATATCTGCATTTGCATAAAGATAAATTAGTGAACACATCTTAAAAAACACCTGTGGGCAAAAAGCACGCTGAACAGATTTGATATCGACAGACACACACGTCCAACTTATAACACCACTCCATATGCGTTGGAGATAAGAAGAATGACAGTAGGAAAAAAGAGAAAAGTAGGTGTTACAAATATACACGGACTGTATCCATAATAGAAGCCTGGCAAAAGGGGCACGTCTGCATTTGCTGTCGGCATGGTAAACATACTGCGTGTCCGCATGGTTGCAGAACCAATATAGGTACGTTCGTTGTTGGTGTGTGTACAAACAAGCTGATACTTTTGTATTTTGTGTTTACGTATTTAAAATGATTATTTCATAATAATAACCAACATTTTTTTAGGCAACATATGTCTTTCATACTATGATGGAAAAAACGATACAATAGGCCCATGGATAAATGCCCTAAACTAAAATTCAATGTACTTAAACGGCGCTTGGTACCGCGCCGAGCGCCGCGCCGGCTCGCGCGCCTCATGCCTATGTTGGTATGAAAACCACTAGGGGCTGTCAAAGATGTTGAAGTAAAAAAATTTAAATTTTGTGAATGTCTTAACCAGCCCCAATAACTCCAATTCTTTTACAGTATATTCTAACAATGGTATATTTACTGACCCTTAAGTGTTATGCTTCCTTTATATTACAGCCTGTATATATATATATATATATATATATATATATATATATATATATATATCTGGTACAAAAACATTAACCATTTTTTTAGATATTTTGTACTGTTTTTTTAATCTAGCAAGTGCCATACCATTTTGAAATTCAAACTAAACGCGCCATCTTTTAAAGTCACTTGCCAAAGTAGCGTAGTAATTTTTATTTACAGTAAACTCAGTTAAAGTTGGGTCATGTAAATATTTTGAATTAAATATTGGACAAAAATCTAACATTTTATTTAAACTGAGGAAGTAATTGTTTTAATTTTATACTGTAATTAACAAAAATATTATTCATGGTTGCATTACAGGAAATAAATCGAATAAACGTCAATATTCGTAGTCCCAGAACTTAAAGATCACAGGGTTTCAGGTTTTCCGAATTTCTTTTTGATACTTATAATTTGAAAGTACACGACCAACATTTTTTAAATATTTTTCTGATAGCTGTCATGACTTGGCCTGTCACCCGGTTCCAGCTAGACGTTTATTTCTAGGACACCTTTTTCTTTTTGTTCCCCTCCGCGGGAAGGGCAGTTACTTCAGGGCCGGATTTAGAGATGTGGAGGCCCCCCGGCCCCAAATTATTTTCCAAATAAAAGGAATAATTTTTTTAACTCCGGTTGATAAATAAATAATTTATAGTGAAACCAAGTAAATTCTGTTAGTATTTATCTAACATAGATATATAAATATAATCGGAAACCAGAATTATCTGAAATTAAATTTTTGCGTTAACGATTGGAACCTTACGACCGTTTTTTGCCGAATAATGTTTGATGATTTCGCTAAAATCCAGTTCCCGAAGTAAGTCACTTTCAATGCTCAGGAGAGAAAGCTTTGATGTCTATGAAAGGTTTTGTCCCATCGTCGTTCGAAGCCTATTTTTTATTATTTTCATTTTTGAAAATGAGCGCTCTCCAGTGCAATTTGATATCATCAAAACCATTCTTAATACATTCTTTCAATTCAAGGTATATTCATGCAATTTCAAGGTAAAATTTTTATCTTCGAGAATTTGGTCGTAAAATAGTTCTGGAGATTGGTCTTATCCGAAGTCGATCAAAGACACAAATTGAACCAACTCATTACAAAGACTAGGTTCTAAATCATCCTTATATACTTCCACCAATGCCTCTGCTGCAGCGTGCAAATTTTCAGCATCCATCGTCTCGATGTGATTAAGAAATCCAAATCTCGAACGTACAGCTTCATTGGCATGCAATCTTTCAGTAAGAGAAACACATAGCTGGTCGACCACTGGGACAAAGGCGGATACTTTATATTTCTCCTTCGGTGACAGATTTGCGTCTTCTGCTTTCCCGCAATCGAGTGGATTCAACCTCACATTTCTCGTTCTCGTTCTGGTGCGCGATTGTAGGTACGTATTGGTCAGTCTGAGATAATTTTTTGGCTGCTCCCTCGTATTTATCAAAATTGTTTCTTTTAGATCCACGAATACTTTCAATGATTCGAATGCACTCATTGCCGATTCAAGAAAAAATTTCGTGTCGTGCAGCATTTTGTTTGTAGCGTTGAATCGCTCCAAGATGTCGTTCCAAAAGATTGCAAATAGAGCGGTTTCAAGACCACTTATCTTCTGTAGAAGGTGCGCTGCTTCATTCCTCACGATGTCTTTTTGCTCTTTATCGGAAGATATGCTGGTTAGAGCTTCTTCGATTTCTGAAAAGCCGTCGACTATGGCTTTCGTAGCTTCAGCTCGACAAGACCAACGAGTGTCGCTAAGTTTTTTCAGAATGTAAAACTGTCCACTTTTTTCTTCGATGATTTCTCGATCAGAATTCGGTATCGTTCTGTACTTAATGTAAACAACGAATCTAAATTCTGAGTGAAATCAAAGAATTGAGCAGCCGATGGACACGAGTTAGCAGCTGCCTTTCCAACTAAATTGAGAGAATGAACACAACATGGTACAAACACCGATAAATGATTTTTCTCCAAAATAAGAGCGTGCCACGCTTATTTGCCACTCATGTTTGCAGCATTATCATATGATTGGCCGCTGCAATCCATAATGTCTATATGATGGTCACCTAAAAATTTGATGTTTACCTAAAAGTTTGCTGTGGCTTCCCCAGTATGACCGCAGTTTGGTAAAAAGGTGAGAAATCTTTCTTTTGGCGTCGATCCTTCCATATATCGAATAACTACAGTTAGTTGATCGATGTGAGATTCGTCGGGAGTAGAGTCCACTGATACAGAATAATATTTGGACTTTTTTTTATCCTTGATACTATTTTCTTTAGCACTTTATCACCGATAGAGATGATCAGTTCTTGAATGATTGAATAATTAACTCACGCAGAACCAAACAAACCATGCATGATAAACGATAAATCATAACCTCTCCGTAACCGTTATTCATGTTGTTGTGCATATACAGGGTGTATCAAGACTGCTTCCACTAACTTTGGGGTATGATTATACTGCTTATTCTCATTACTTACATTACAAAAATTTGGACATTTTCCAAAAAAAAACTATTTGTTTAGGTTTACATATGTAAGAACAAACGGATTATCAGCAAATTTTAATTAAATACACAGTTTTTTTACAAAAAAAAAAACCCGCAATGTATTGCTAAACGTATTTACCATCATCCCGCAGCGGGGCTCGCCGCGCGACCGATCCGTTGCTATACAACGTGACGCGAGCCCGCGCGAATGCACCGGACCTCGCTTATTGCTACTCGTGCTCAGCTGACTCGCTCATCTACCCTTCCCTATCTCCCATTGTCAAAATCTTAGTAGGTAGGTAAGTACCCACCTAGAAATTTTGCAAAGCTCTTAATCACCCTACCTAATACGTACATACAACTTTATTAGTTTATAAGAACACCTAAAACCGGACGATTTTTGTTACGTAGCAGTTTGATGACAATACATTTAACTACTACTCATTTAATTATTACTCATTGATAACAGCAGCTGATTAAAATAAATAACGGCGAAAATAAATCCTGCAATACATCATACGCGGGTATTACATTTTACGTACCTAATATCTAGCTTTCCGAATAACTGTCTAACAGAGTTGGATTCGAAGATTGACTTCTGTCTTTAGAAAAATAATTGTAATAATACCTACTTGTAAAACATTAACCTCATTACGAAATGCCACACTCGGATAAATATTATAGCCTACGAGTCTCTCCGTTAAGAAGATTCAAGTTACACCTCGTTTCTCACAATCAATCGTACTGTTTGGTGTAATAAGAACAATAAATACAGAATAAAAGGTCTGACTGCTTCGACACTCGTAAAACATTAACTTCATTCCGCAATCGGATAAATTTTATAGCCTGTCACTCCTCGTCAAGACTCAAGATGATTCAAATGACACCTTGTTTTTCAATACCCATATATGAAATAGATTATTCTTTTCTGCATAAATACGAAAAAAAAACCCTCCTCCCTTTTAGGCAATCGGGTAAAAAGTGTGTGGGTTCATCAAACAATTAAAAAAATATCATAAAAATGTCATTTTAAATCTTCACATTTAGTTCGGTTTTAAATTAACTTATAAGCAAAACATGTAAGCTGAAATTGTGTCAAAATATAATAATGCATATTATATTTTATATATATAATAATACAATAATGCATGCAGGCATGGTGTTCGAATAATCGCCTTTTTTACTATTCGAATAAATTTTTTTTAAATAATTTAAACTATTCCGTAACTTCAAACCTTTCCGTATCCTTAACCCTTTCCGGAACATAACTACGCTTAGATGTGGATGTTCTGGCGGTTTAAACAGGTGTAAAGCATTTTTAATAAGAATACCAATAAACACTTTTAACACTTACCAATAATCCTAACAAGACATCTTTTAAGTAATCTAATCGTAGATACAATATTTACAATAATACAATACATTAAATCAAAGCAAGCACTGCGCTAACTACGAAGGCTGCAGCAGTAGGATTCAAAAAAATACAAAAATTGAAATTAATATTAGTTTAATTTCGATTTAAAAGGTTTACAATTAAAAAATTACAATTTAACTTATTACTAAAATAATGTGTCTAATGGCCGATGTGAGAACCAAAAGTGAAAATAAATTTGATGCGACGGACGAAGCGCGTGGAAACTGCAGCGTCGGCAATCCTTACACGTGTCTTCACCGTGGGAACGTTGACTTTTAGGTTCCTTGGTTAAGTAGGTGCATAACACCTCCCGCCGCAGATCAGCAACTATTAGAAGACTTTGGTCGAGAAAGTTGCTGAACGTAGAATATCTTCTTCTTCTTTCTTCCCCTTCGTTATAGGAAAGGTATCTTCAACAGGCGTAGGTAAGCTGTCAGTATTTTCCTTAGGCTTTGCCTTGTCGTTCGTGCGATACTTCCGATAAAGTAGTGCAAGTATGAGTGCACCTGCACTAAATAAGAGTAAGTACATAGGCACCGTGGTATGGTATATGACGTAGTTTTCGTTAAGTTTCACAGGTGGTTGAAGATCAATCTTAGTATTAGGAGAGTGGAGGCCGGTTAGATTTACAGTGTCTAAGCGGAATATGGTTTCATCTCGGCGTGGCGCGGTCGTACTGGGTAGGTTTGTTATCTTCATGACTTGACCTTTGACCTCGTCGTTGCTGTTGGCGATCGTCAGCTCGGGAGTCTTCATGGAACATCCTTTAGGTATTTTCGCGAGGTAGCTTCCTTGGAGAGTGATGAATTGTTGTAGTTCGCATGAAGTCTCGACTTTTGTACGTACAGGAAAGCTGATGGTGTATTGTTTGTCGTCCAACCGCTCGAGCGCTTCTCTGGTTAAGATGACCGTGGTGAGTTTGCAGCTTGGATCCAGGTGTTGAGTCGTAATGAGTTGGTGGACGCAATCAACTTGTTCTCGGTGTTGGTAGGCCAACTTATTTTCTCACAAATACCAGTTATTGGACTTCGGGCATTCAGCCTCTATGTACACGTAATCGTTATCATGTATCGCTATGTAGGGATAGGACGGGACTAACATTTGATTATATTTATTAGGGATAATAGATAATTTATAAAAGTTATATACATAAGCCGAGACAATAGGTATCTTGAAAACTAATACTACTTGTTCGTTACTATAATATGAACCTAACTTTATCGCGTTGTAATATTCTCTAACATTAAGATCTAATATTTGATTTTTGTTATAAATTAATTCCAATCGTTGCAATATAAATTTCAAGGAAACGACGCTTAGTAAAGAATGATGAATACTTGAAAAGTGAATAAAAGCTAAGTTATTTTCCAATCTCACCAACTCATCAGAAATGGTGTCGATGTTGTCACCAAGAATGAGTAGGTATTGCGCAAAGTTCATGTATTCTGCTAATTTGACACTCGTGGAATTATTCTGCGAAATCGTAAAATTAATTATTTGTTCAATCTTGTGCTGATTTTGAATAATGGAATCTAATACTTTATAATTTTCTGATACCCATGTTTTACCTAAGCTAATATGATTGTTTAATTCCAATGTTAATTTATTCTCATTATCCTGGAGCAATTTTAAGGCATTATTGTACTTTATAGCGTCAGTATAGTCTAAGTTTCCGGAAATGCTTTTGATTATTGACCCAAGTCCGTCTATAAGGCCTCGCTTAATACGAGTAGGTTCAAAAGTATCTAGCTGGTCATATACTTTAAATAATTTAGTTTTAAGGTAGTCAAGGTGCGGTAGGTATATGGATAATTGGTTACTATTAGCCTGAGAAGTTAAACTAGTCAGTTGACCTTTAACTATTTTTATCCTAAATCTAATTTCGTCTATAGGTATGTACTGTAGGAAAGAATGATAATGCGTAATAAGGCGCGTGTCGCCTAGCTTGAAAGGTAGGAGTCCAGGGCCGTCCTGTAGGCTATCAAGTGTGATCTCCTGCCCGGTCAGTCAATCAGTGTCCTGTAACAAACGAGCGCTTTTAGGGACTCGCTTGAGACGCGACTTAGCTATCGGGTTACGCTTTTTCTTAGTATATATATGTACAGGGAGGTCTGCTAAGACTGTATCATGGGTGAATCGCGGAGCTAATCTCTGTCGATTTGCGAGGGGGTTTCGAATAAAAATGGGTTGTTCTGGTAAGTACTCTTGCTCGGGCTCTCTATCTTTATTCCGGTTTTCTATTAGTTGGGTACGTTCATGCAACGCTGTTTCACTAATTAAACTGTAGACTTTACTCATTTGTTCGCGGTGATCTAAAATATATTGTTGTAAAACGTGTTCCGTTAAATTAACACTTAGAGGGTCGCGGGGGTCAAAGTGACCAGTTATAATATCTATTGGGCGGCATTTCGTGAAGCTATGGATGGAATGATTATATGCTAAAAGTGCGTAGGGCATGAGATTATTTATTAATTCATGTTTCCTTTCTAATTTAAGAATACGTAAGTGTTCTAAGAGGGTGGAATGTAGTCTTTCTACCATTCCATCCTCGTTAGGGGTATGAGCCAAGATTTTATGATGGGAAATATTATGTAGTCTACAAAATTCTGAAAATAATTGGTTAGTAAACTCGGGACCTCTGTCTGATATAATACTTAAGGGTAATCCGTGATGAGTGCTAAACTGTAACAAAGCTTGAACCACGCTAATCGCAGTACCATCTTTTACATAATAAGCTTGGGCATATTTTGAAAATGCGTCAATCATAGTAAGATATTTATTACCTTGAATGGTCAGTAAGTCTAAATGAACAATTTCGAATGGTTTGGTCGGGGGTGGAACAATATGCAATCTTTGACTAATGGGGTTACGGTCATACTTGGCTTGGCCGCATATTTCACATTCATTTATGAATTTGGTTATAGATTCTTTCATTTTTGGCCAAAAATATCTTTTTGAAAGTGATAGGTATGTTTCGGTAATACCACGATGGTTGGTTTTACCCTCGTGATATTTGCGAATTATATCCTGTTGATCTAAATATTCTTTTACATTTTCTAATTCATTTTTAGTCATGATAATTTTCATAGCCGAATTTTTAAAATGATTTTGAATTATGGGTATAATTGTGTACATAGCCAAAGGAGGTTTTATGAGGATGCCTGTTTTTACTTTGGGGTTGACATATTCTTTTATTGCAGCAATTATGTCACTTTCAAGGTTATTTTCAGTAAGTTGTATGTGAGTCCTGGTATGCGTGTCAAACGGTTTCGTCGTAGTCGTTCGTCTATGTGAGTCAGTTACTATGGTAAAAAGGATCTGTCGGTTAAACTTATTTAAAGGGTCGTCGGTTATAGGTATCTCAAGAATTGGATTTTCGGCTGAGGTGTGAGCTGTTAGAGTGTCAGAATGGCGAGTTTGTACTGTAAGGGTATCTGATTCGGCTACAGAAGGTGCCTTTTCTGAAACATTGACTAGGATGGAACTGACCTCTTCGTTATGTATTTCTATGCGAGATAGTGCGTCGGCGTTAAGGTTACGTTTGCCTTGCTTATAAATTACGGTAAAATCGTACTCGCTTAATTTTAATTTCCATCGGGTTAAACGTGAGTTGGGTTCTTTTAAGTTCATGACCCATTGTAAAGGTTTGTGATCTGTAACAATTTGGAATTTTCTACCAAAAAGGTAAGGGCGGAAGTATTTTGTGGCCCAAACTATGGCTAATAGCTCCTTTTCTATAGTACTATAGTTGGATTCGCTGGAATTTAGGGTACGGGATGCAAAGGAGATGGGTTTGTCTGAGCCAATAGGTCCTTGTGAAAGGATGGCGCCTATGGAAACGTTTGATGCGTCAGTCGTTAAAATAAAATCTTTTGAAAAGTCTGGGTACTGGAGTATAGGATCATTGGTCAGTAAAGTCTTACATTTTTCAAAACAGTCAAGGTAATTCTGGTCAAAAGTTATTCGTGAGCCTTTCTTTAAACATTGCGTCATTGGTTTTACTACTCTAGCAAAGTCTGGTATGAACTTTCGGTAATATCCTAAAAGTCCAAGAAAACGTTTTATTTCGGTGGCTGTTTTTGGCAAGGGGTAGTTCTGGATTGCTGTTAACTTGTCTGGGTTTGGTTTTATGCCGTCTTTGCTGATTACATGACCTAGGTACGCCGTTTCGTGTTTAAGAAATTCGGATTTGTCTAACTGAATTTTGAAGTTTGATTGTCGAAGCCTCTCAAAAACTTTACCAAGGTTAACTATATGCTCCTGAAGGGAGGTGCTAAATACGATTATGTCGTCTAAATAGACCAAGCAGACTACGTTTTGGAGACCCCGGAGGACATTATCCATAACGCGCTGGAAAGTAGACGGTGAATTCTTAAGTCCCATCGGCATTCGCAAAAACTCAAAGTGGCCGTGTTCGACATTGAATGCAGTTTTGTGGATTTCGCTAGGCTCCATTTCAACCTGGTAGAACCCACTGGCCAGGTCCAGCGTGGTGAAATATAAGCAATTTCCTAGCTTATCCAGCACGTCATTGATGTTTGGAACGGGGTATTTATCATCAATGGTCTTTTCATTAACTTTTCTAAAATCAACTACTATGCGCCATTTGGTTTTCCCTGAGGCGTCAGCTTTCTTAGGAACCACCCAAATTGGAGAGCTCCAGGCCGAATCTGAAGGTCTTATAATACCTTGGTCTAGCATTTTTTCTATTTGATCGCGAACTTCTTGCCTATGTACGTACGGGTAACGATATGTCTTAGTATGTACCGGTATTTCGTCTGTAGTTTTAATTTTATGCTTAATTTGGTTAGTGAAGGTCAAAACCTCGTCCTCCAAATAAAAAATATCTTAATACTGTGAACAAAGCGACTCTAAATTAGCACGTTCTTCTGAGTTTAAATGATCCATATGTAGACGGGAAAGTACTTCACTAGCGCGCGATGTCGGTTGTTTGGTGCGCGTGCACTCAACATTATAAACTCTTGCGTCCAAAGGTCTATTTAAAGAAAATATAACATCGCTATTCGTCGTGTTAGTTACTTCTATAAAACCACGATTCTTAAAAACTCTAGTCAAACAATTATTAATAACGCAATTAGAAACAGTCTGTTCTGGAATTAATGCATCACAATTTTCAAGGTTAATAGGCAATTTTACTAACTTGGATATCCGGGCTGGTATGATTTCCTCGTAATAATTCACATTTTTTTAATCGTACACGTGTAACTTATTAGTTGCAAATTTACTTACTAACTGCTTATTCTTAAAATCGATATTACACTCCCACTTGTCTAACAAATCTGACCCAATTAATCCGTCGAAGTAATTGTGAAACTTGTACACGAATAAAGTAATGTCGTCGCTATCATTGAATTCTCGGAAGCACGGTAAAGTTATCGAGTAATCATTTCTGCTGGACGTATGCACGTTTGTGACTTCGAATGGGTCGTAGTTAAGCTGAATATGTGAGAAATAATTATTAACTGCATCGGGACTAATAAACGATTGGTTTGCGCCGGTGTCAATTAAAAATTTTAAAGGGGTCGAATTAATTTCTATAAAGGGTAACTGTCTTTGAGTCTGAAGGTTAACCTCTATTTTGGTTTTTATAACTTGGGGTCCTTCTGAAAATTTTGGGGTTCGTTAACTAAATTATCATTTTGAAAATCGTCAGAGGTCACATCACAAGTTGGCTCGTAACACACACTTTCACTCACATAAGTAGGTTCGCAATTGTAATAGTTAAAATAAGCGTTATCAGAATCGTCGTAAGTATAGTCATAAGCATTATAACAGTCAAAGTTATAGTTGGGGTCATATTCATAGTCACGACAATAATTAAAATTCATTTCTCTAGATCTAAAATAATTGGAAGGAGGCGGGTTACCTGATTTGCTCCAATCGTGCCCACCCAATAGTGGGGGCTTTGTGGCATAGTGGCTGACGCCACTCATTGGCTTCGGTGCGCTTGGATCAGGATTCGAACCTGGATTGCGCGGAGTCATGCGGAAACCTAATTGTGGATTATAGTTCGGCGGGGCCGCTCTAAACATTTGCTGGGTACGTGAAGGTCCTTGGTTCGGTTTCCAGGGTGCTAGTTGGTTCGTCGGCCTCGGACGCATAGGTACATTATAAATAGGTAATTTTATAGGTGGTTGAAAGGTAGGTACATTACTAAATTTAGGCTGCAAAGAAAATTGAGGTTGAGGTTGAGATTGCAATCGTTTATCGGAATTATCATTTCTATTTTGTAAGTATAAAGTATTCATTTCCTCGTGTACGTATTCTAGCGCTTTTTCCATAGTAGGAGGTCTCATGCAGCGAATGCGTGATCCTAGTAGATCTTTCAAACCGCGGAGGTATGATTGCAATGTCAATCTCTGATAAAGTTCGCGTTTCGATTCTACGGTCGAAGGTAATGATTCGTGCAGTGTAACATACGTCATGATAGTGCTAAACAGTCCCTGACAACGTTCGTAGAATTCTTGTGGTGCATTACTGCCTTGGGTCAATAACGAAAGATCATTATAAAGGGCTGTTTCATCCCTGTGGTCTGCAAAATTATTAATGAGAGCATTTCTAATGCCTAACCAATTGTCCGGGATACCGTTTGTATTAATAAGATGAGACGCGGGCCCAGTTACTTTATTCAGAATCCCATTTATTAAGGCAAGATTAGTAAGTTCGCTGCCCGATTCCGGTTGTAAGTAATTATGTACAAGTTGGTCACAGAGCCTAATGAAACGCGTCAGAACATGGGGGTTGCCATCGAACTCCGGCACTAACCTAAGGGCCTTTAAAATCGTGTCTAAATCTACACTCATTTTTGTACTACAAATTAATTCACTATTTTCTAAGTTAAAATTTCTACCACTATCTAGGCGATTTTGCCTCAAACTTCTTAAATTAACTCTATTCACAGAAGACGTAGATTGTCTCGGATGAAAAATTTTTTAAGTTTAAATAAAATACTTAAAATAGAATAAAAATTGGCTTAAAACTTACGGGGAAGCGACACAAGAATAACTCTTAGTGTACTTACAACTTCATAACTCTAGGTATTTTCTTGATGTATCGACGTCTTGATACTCCTCGGCAGCAGCACTTGTAGGTTCGGATCTCGTTGCTGGGGGTTGAAACCACCACGGGGCGGTACGCGCGACGTGAATTTATTAATTTAGCTCGCGGACCGGTTCGCGAGATCCTACCGACTGCGCCAATTACGAAGGCTGCAGCCGTAGGATTCAAAAAAATACAAAAATTGAAATTAATATTAGTTTAATTTCGATTTAAAAGGTTTACAATAAAAAAATTACAATTTAACTTATTACTAAAATAATGTGTCTAATGGCCGATGTGAGAACCAAAAGTGAAAATAAATTTGATGCGACGGACGAAGCGCGTGGAAACTGCAGCGTCGGAAATCCTTACACGTGTCTTCACCGTGGGAACGTTGACTTTTAGGTTCCTTGGTTAAGTAGGTGCATAACACGCTCATCTCAACAAAAACTAAAACAATAACATTAATCGATAATGTTAATAAGTAATTTCATGTCACAACACTAATTGTTCGCGGTCGTCGCGCAAAGATAGGCGGCTCATATGTACTTTTGTTAGCGGCTTCCGACGAACGATTTCGCTCAGCAAACTACGTCTTTTCGGAAGTGCTTTTCTAGGACATAATAGTATTTATGTACCTACTGCAATCTACGCCTTTTTTAAAGTTTTATTTTAGTTCACCGCTGATTTTAAGACGTGCGGGCAGGGTGCGAGAGTGTGTAAATTAGTACCTATTTTAGGTGCTTTTGTGCGCAGTGTTATCTACGTGCTCAGTTTACCTATGTTGTGTGAACTTGTGTGAGTGAGTGCGTGCATTTTTTGTTATGAACGAACTTCTCAAGGGAGGTAAAACGTACTTACTTAGTAGAGAAGTATGCTTTATTCTAAGGATCCAAATACAATAATTAGATTCTTCTAATATTATACCTACATGTGAAACTTTGTAGTACTTCGAAGCTAGTACAATGCCTGTGTTATTTAATATTATTGAGTTACTATGTGCTACACACTAGAGAAGCTATTCAAAACAAATTTTGTGTCGCATTCCATTTTTACCTTTTCAATGATTTATTATTAGATGCAGCGCTACAATAACTTTAAGTTGTCTAGTCAAACGATTTAAACATGCAACGCTTGGATCTGAAACTGCAAACGAACTTACTAGACATCTAAGTACTTATGGAAAAAAATTAGACATCACCTAGGTATCTTTGTTTGTATTTGTTGACAGTGCTTTAAAGGCACACTAGTTAGTTGGGTTTGGTGTATATTCAGCTTGCGGTGCTTGTTCTAGTACGCTAGTTAGTACTTAGTTCAATGTTCAATAATCATACATAGGCCACGAGCGGAAGCGTATAAAATTTACGACTTTTATTCTAACGGAACTTAATATCTACTACGTAGACTGGGTAGGTACTCTACAGCAGACGGTATTATTCTATAATAACGTGTATATCCTAAGGAGGACTTCCTAACTTACAAGGAAAAGCACTAGGTTTGATGAATACTTTATTTTATTAAAGGTTAAGGACTCATAAATATACATTCAGTTTTATATCTATAGTTGGGGTCGGTGCCCATGATAGAATTCCATAAAACAATCTCACATATTTTATCTTTACAAAATTACGAATAAAATAAAATAATGACAGGCTTATAAGTTGCCAGTCATAATTGTCGGCAAGTTTGTTTGTGCGATAACCTCTTTTATTAGATACGGCACAAGCAAACGTTGCAGTACTGTAAGTTTTTTTTATATCTTATTTAAGTGTTTAGGGTGTTTTTACTAAAGGAATCAACTGTAAGTTTCTAGATATTATGTAGCAAGCAAGATAATCTTCGTTAATGGCCGCGAGGTTTCGTCATTGAAACTGGTGAGTTGATGATCTTTAGTTTCAAACTATTTTTTCACAAGAAATAGGAATCTAACTTTATTATTGCAGTAATTCGGAAAGGTAGGTAGGTTGGTACGTAAAATCTAAATACCTAAGATAGATGATTTGCATGAAATTTTTTTGTACCGTTATTTATTTCGATCAGCTGCTGTTTATTTGTTTTGTACAGTAACAATTAAATGAGTTGGCGCGAAGTAGGTAAATGATTTTTATTAAACTATTAAGTAGCAAATACTTATCGTCAGGTTGCTCATTTTCTTAGAAGCGAATAAAGTTGTTTTAGGTACGACAAATAAGTTTTTCACAGATTTTTAGGTTCCCCTGCTTGGGTGGCAAGATAAGTAACAAATCAACCTAAAATAATTATTTTGAAACATAGGTACCCACGTAGGCAGGTAACTTAAAGTCGCTGGCTTGTTTCGTCATTTATTGGTCAATGCAGTGCAGTAGGTTGGTACGCAGGTTTATCATGAAGTGAGTATAACAAATGGTATTATTTGCTTTGCCTAAAGTTAGAAAAATGCATTAATGTAGGTCTAGCCTAGGCTTACGAATGAAAATTTTGATTAAACACTGGGAACTAATGATTGGCAGGAATAATTTTCTGCCATTATTAATTTACTTCTTACTTCGATCAACTGCTTTTAATAGTACTTACTTATTTCATCGCCATCATACCTAAACAAATTCATGAAAAATTTCTATTACATAACATAAGAAGTCATTCGAACATAGGAAACAACTACATAAAGTTCGCTTATGGTATTCATGCGATGCATAATGGGCCCGCTGCGGGTCAGCTGAGCGCGAGTAGGAACAAGCGAGGTCCTGTGCATTCGCCACGGCAGCGCGCGTCGCCCACCAACGGATCGGTCGCGTGGCCTGCCCTGCTGCGCAATGACTGTAAATACGTTTAGCAACACCATGCGGTTTTTTTTTTGTTAAAAAAACTGTGTATTTAATTAAAATTTGCTGATAATCCATTTGGGGTCATCTGGTGGGAAACAGAATGTGCTCAAGGAGATGAGAGTTTGCAGCCTGAAGGGCTTCAGGATCGGACATTAGCCGATTTAGTTCAGGCCGTTCCTAGGTCTAGCGACTTTGAACTTCGAATTTAGGACTGGGGGAGTACTTATATAAGATGGAATCTCGAATTAAATGATTGGGATCTAGGACACCCTGTATAGTTCCGTTGTTATACACAGGGGAACACCCAAAAATTCCGAATTTCACAATCCCTAATAGACTAAATTCCGACTGTTCAAAAACACGATTCTTATTTTATCGAAATTCATAAATACGAAATTTTAGTTTTCCGACTTTCATTAGTACGAAGAATTAAAAACCCGCTGTGTTACTAGCCCGAAATATGGTATTCCGAATTTTAATTTGCCGAAAATTAATGCTAACATTCAGGTTTTGTACCTAAAACGGGTATATATTAAAAATTATAATCTAAATCTCCTGTGACACAAATTAAAATTAATAAGGCACATTTTGAAATTATAAAAATTAGGCGCGACGACGAGCGAATCCATCTGTAGGTAGATAATGCAGCGCGAGCCGAGCGAGCCAAAAAGGGATTAGCATTTCAGTACATAACCTATATACTCAAGAAATAACTCGGTACAAAAAACTAAATAAACTTTCTCATTTCCAGCTGACTATTTGAATGCTCGAACGTATAAATTGATGTGCTCATGCAGTTTTACAAGGCGTTTGTTAGTGCAACTAATATTATTCGGAATTTTGATAATCGGGATTCGTATTTATAATGCGGATTATTAATAATTCGGATTTTTATGGTTCGGTATTTTCAAATTCGGCATATTGATTTTCGTAATTATAAACGTTCGGAATTTTGAAGTTTCAAAGAAGAAAAATTAGGAATTATGAAACACGGAACTTTCATTATCGGAATTTTGAACCATTCCTTCGGAATTATAACCGGTGTTATAAAATTCGGAATTTTGAAATTCGTGATTATGACTATCGGAATGAAGGTTTTTGTATGTACCCTATACACAGAGCCGGACCGAGAGTTCAAACCGAATTTAGAAAAAAAAATCTTTCTTTCTATAGGTATTTTTCAAACTAGCCTTTCTAATCTGAGATCGGATGATCTTTTCTTGTGTATTGTGACTGTGACCATACATTGAAGACATGATTTTCTAGAACTGATTGGAGATTTATTAATTCTCATTTCTTTTACAAAATCAGTGACGGAGGCGCAGTGGTTTAGGATCTGGCTTTTCGATTAGACGTACCAGGTTAGATTCCTGTGACAAAAAAATTACCAGAGTTCGTATGAAATTAAATGAAATGAAATATTTATTTCTCAACATTCACAATTACTTGTTCTTATTGATGTCAAATAAAACATGATTCTACCACCAGTTCGAAAAAACCTTCGTGAAGAAGAACTGGCAAGAAACTTCACGGGTATATTTTTTTCAAAATAAATTTACAGTCTCTTTATGTCTATACAAAATTATTCTTTTCTGCATCTGTTAGCTCGGCAAGTCTCCCTCCCCCCAAGTATCCAAACGACGAACACCCTCAAACGTATTTACTTAGGTATCTTGAGCGACTTTGAAGGAAACCCCAGTGACAAGAGGAAACCAACTTGCAGTGGACTGTATATAGCCCAAACGTACCCGGTAGTTCTGTGAGGCTGATGTAACTGCTGTGGGTCAGATATAATTGTACGAGCCAATTCACATGGACATGTCAGCTGGTTGGCGTCAGTGGTAGGAGCCCTGCTTCACAAGCCGGAGGTCTCAAGTCCGAATCCTGGTAGGGAAATTTATTTGCTTGATTAACACAGATGTTTGTTCTCGGGTCATTTTTATTCTGGGTTACCCCCAGTTCACTCTATGGTCATCAATAGCAAAAGCTCTGCTTACTTTGGGGCGTTACAGTTGGTGCATTCGTGAGGTCAAAAACTACAAGAACATTCACCCTCTACCATACATTTCAGCACAGTGCTCAATTAAAGCACACCTGCTGTACCTACATACACTCACCCTTCAATGGACAGGTACCGAATGCTACCTCGGTACGACGCCAGCTCGAGTACTACAGGAAACTTCAATAAAGGACCTACTGGATGAAATCAATAGTACCACTTTATTGTTAGGTTTTCAATTAAACAGGCAAATATCACAAAAGATACACTGTAGAAAAATCAAGGTGTTAATACACCAATTTTACTTTGACTATGTTATTTTTTGAATATATTCTATAGAGACGTTTTTACAGCTCTTTAATTTTAAAATACATACTACATGTCATCTCAGCTGTATTGTAGTAAAACAAATTGTCTGGACTAAAGTTTATAATTTACAAATCTTATGGAATAGAAGTTTGTTTTCTGATGACACTGTTAGTTATTAATTGACCAAACTAAATAAAAAATACTTATTTGACTATAGTTTTTAAATAAGTTAATATATGTTAAGACAAAATCTGAAAATTAATAGGCTAAAGTAGATAATTTAGACATTGTCTTATTGATATAGGAAACTATAAAATACTATAAACAACATCAAAGCAAACTATGCGTTCAACATTTCATAACATTAATTCCTATCATAAGAATAAACCTAAGCAAGTTGACAACTGCTTAAGCACAAGTTCCTGAGCAGAAAGACAGGTCGGTGTTTAGGAGCAACAGCAAAGTTTTGAAAAGTTTTGTTCCGCAGAGTCTATGTCACAACCTTAAAAAGTGGCACATTTTTAATTACTTGCTCTACAACAGTGTTCACACCAATATGTCTATTCGTTATAAATAACATGGTTATTGATTCCAATGCAAAAAAACTACATCTTGTTAGACAAAACATTTATATAACAGAATATATTTATAATCTAAGAATGCTCTTGATCAAATAACCTTTCAAACCTATCTTTCTGTTTATGATGTTGGTTCATTCTATTCTACGATGAACCAGCATTTGCGCAAAGCTTAGGCCACATATTTCTTGCAAAAAATTTTATTTTCTGAATAAAATGTGCTTAGGTGTCCTGAATCCATAGTCTTTGTCACTGAACATACTTGCGCGCGCTAAATACCTACCGGCCGACGGCCCTTAGCAAAGTTGATTGCCTACAACCCACTGACATATAAAATTAACACTAGACTGGCTGTTGTCAAATGATTTCTGTGCCTGTTTGATTTTCGGAATTTTGGCGCTGGCTTTAAAATTTCATACTAATATAGTTAAATTAAAATACACAAAGGAACTAACCCAGTCTTCTTATAAATTTGGACCTGGCTTTGCAGAAATAAAATCAGACAATTTATATTTTTTTACTATATATAATAGGTGATTTCAAACAAACTAGCACGCAATCCACCTGATGTTTAGTGGCATCCGCACCCATGGACACCATTAATCATATGTTTTTTATTTATTTACAGTGATTGTGATTATTATCTCAACAAAAGATCAGAAGATAGTGAGTTATTTAAGAATCTGTGCCCATAGGCCTGACAATGTGAATGCAAAATTTCATGTTTAGTTTAGGTATGAAAGTGTAACAAACAAAACACTCACTTGTAAAATAAAATAAAATTAAAATTGTTGTAATATTGTCAAAAAATTTATAATAAAATGAAGTCATAGGTATAATGACTTGTATAGTTATATTATAACACTTAGAAACCAATAACAAAACTACATTTTCACTTGTCTTATAAAATTATGGAGCGTTTCGCCGTGGGGGAAACATGTTCTCCTCAACTACAATCACGCCACAAAGCAGATCATAGCCGGTTCGATTGTGTCTAAACACAAAGAGGACAACACATAATGGGAACAGAAGTGAAATGAGAAAGTTTTTGATAAGCGACCTGGCGAGTGCAATGGGGAATGTCAGAGGTCTTCCTGGGTACAAGAGGACGGTTTCCTTTGGCCGCCCTTCCACAGGTATAACAGCTGTGGCTGTCACAACTCGCAGCCCCAGCAATGCTTTGCCAGGTGTTGCTCCACCAGTCCGGCCTACATTCTCACATAAGCAAAAAGCCTGGAAAAAAGCAGGATAACTTTTTTGTATATTATAAAATATTTGTTATATAATTTAAATATATGAAATTATTCTTGCAGTGTAAGTTTTGCATGGTTCATGAAATAACGTATAAAAAATTTTAATAAATATTTTTTCTTTTTAAATTACCTCATACAAGCAGACAAGTATCCTGTAGATTACTTCAAGAAACAGTATTTCAGATGTGAGCTCCATTGCATATTTGTAGTCATCATAATGTTCACTGAATTTATAGATATCAAATTTATCCAGATCACTAAAAATAAACAAAAATAATTGTTTTTAGTAATTTTTTATGAACATCAACTTTATATTCATAAAGTTAGTGTAAATGTTCAGTCTAAAAATCTAAAACTATGATTAAACTATTGTTATACCTTTCAATAAGTAACAAAACATACCAATACAACTCAGGAACACTTACATTATTTCAAATGTATCTACTGCAATAAAAGTCACTATTAACTTCAGAATAAATAGTAGCATAAAATCAATAAATTCTGCTGTTAATCTTTTGTATAGTGGAGGTATCAAGTATTCATATCCACCATGACGGGAGATTACTGAAAACATACAATATTTAGGTCAGTACCATACATATTGTAAAAAGAGACTTTTGCCAAGTCAAGTAGCGTTACCTTCATTCGGGGTAAGTGGTTCAGCGTTCTGCGGAGGTTCTGGAACATTTCGTGGAATATTGGGTACTTGAAATGGGAATTGTTGCCCTTGGAATTGATAGTTATTATTTAGCAGTGGGACATTTGATGGCGGATTTTGTAAACCTTGAAATGTCATCATGTAGTAAGGGAAACATGTTGAAATATTTTGATATAATTGCACTTGTTGTATCCATAATCTAAGAGCCTGAAAATACGCTTCACGTTCCGACGAAGCAGAAGATTGGTCACCATCCCCTCTGCGATCTGTATCGTCTTCGTAAGTATCTTCAATAATTCTGTCTGTGTTAGTCATAGCTTCTAGGGTTTTAATCTTTTTATAAGATATTTTTTACAAGTACACGTCAGACATACTATTTTTGTTTTGATTTAAATTTTTACTTTGTTTGTCCAGAATATCGTCAATCAGTCAATCAAATTAATCTTTCGACTGTTACTGTCATTTTTGACTATCAGGAACCAGTTCAAAAAGTTCTGCTTAAAGCAACACAAAACAATCCATGCTTTTTGAACTCATAAATATGTAATATTTTAAAGTGCACTAGTTTTTAACTTTATGAAACAATAAAAACATTTTTATTTTTATTATTATTTTTTCTTCGCCTGACTGAATAGATTGAAGTTGACAAAGTGTGAGCAACCAACTGTAACTGTCAAGCAAAAGGCTTTTTTCTCCGCTCCTTCTTCCGCACGAGCACGAAAATCAAGTGAGGTACTGAACCGGAAGCGTGCGGTGCGCAGTTTTGTAAAATCATGGTGGTTTACACTGTGTTGGACTGTAAAATTATTCTTTAGCATCATTACATGTACATAGTTTGACATTTTGGGGCATTATTTTTCAAATTGTACCTTCGTTGCGTTGTTTGTGTTTTGTGATATTCCGACCAACGGGGCAGATCACGTTTGTTTAGTGTCCGTAATACAGTTCAGTATAAAATTTGTGATTTTATAGTGATCTAAAGTTTAGTACATAGGATATACATTTGGAACAATTAGTTAAAAAGGTGAGTAAGCTATTTTAATATTTATGTAACCTAAAAAAGCATGTTATTATTCGGTGGCACAGAAAATTTATAAACATTGGCCGTTGCCTGGCAAGGTTAGGACGCCTTATTGTATTTTATCATAAAAATGCAAATAAGCTTGTATTTGCTTCAAAACACGTCTAAAACATGATCATTTATTGGCAATTATGAACATTTGGTGGTATTCATATTTAAAAGTACATATAGAAGTAGGACACCTGTAATAGATTCAAATTCATCTACTTAAATAAAAATCTTATAACCATCTGTATTATCCTCTCATCTTACTTATGACCTAGTTCAAGTGACAGTGTCTTCTAAGCCCCCTCAATGTTACTGTGGCTTCCACACAAAAGCTAGCGTAAGTGTTAATCTGGAAAACAACATTTTAGTAATGCAAATATAGACCAAATATTTTATTCACATAGAAGTTTTTGTACTAAAGACTAATAAAAATATGTCCACTTAGGATTCATATGAAGTAATGTTTACATGCTGATTGTTATAATGTTTTACTGCAATTTCATGATAAAGTAATGAGAATATCAAATGCTCCAAAAGCTGTTGACAAATTGTTGACAGGATGATAGACAATCAAATAAAAAAATACTTAAAAAAATGTATAAGAACTAAATATAGAAATTTATCATTAGACTTAAACAGCATACATAACACATCCAGTGATTTATAGTACTCAATGTGTTGAATTATTGGTCCCTGTATCAGCTTCACATACAGGTGCTGTTTTACCTAAGTGTTCACCCCCAAAGCAATATAGTTTCAGTTTGATTAGTTTGAAAGCTGAACAAATGAAGAATGTTGTCAGCCACATTCAGTGTAGGTAAATCAGTTCAAATTTCATGCATGCTTTTTCCTGTTTGTGGGGGGATGTTAATTTCTGTTTATAAATAAGTTTAGCAAACTCACTATATAATTGAGCTAACCAATACTTATCCATAAATTGCTACACAAAGTTTTTGTGCATCTAATATATTAAAGCACATTAATTTCAAAACAAATGTTGTGTATTTGTTTTTGTGACTTTGATTTACACCTCATTAATTGTCATCAGCTACGGGGGTTGAAGTTACATTAGAAAGTATTTTGAAGGTTTGGTTAGGTTAAATGTTGCAAAATTTTACTTTATTCACATGAAGGGACTTAAATATGATGGTGTAAAGAGAACTAAATGCCTATGATAAAAGATAGGCTTTTGAATTTTGATTTATTTGAGTGCAGGATGTAGAGCACTATAAATCTTCAAATTATATCAAACATGTTTTGGCCTACTATCATTAGGTGTTTATGTTTTTGCAAATTTGATTGCTTTCATTCTATGTCTTTACAATTCTATTTCCTTATAACAAACACTAACCTAATTTTTGTCCTTAGATTCTGAACTATAATGTGTTTTTATTTTCCCTGTTAACACCACATTAGACACTGGATTAGGCATGGGTCATTAACTGTTTTTTGATTAATGAAATTTAACAGTTAATCCTCAATGGTCAACAGGTTAAAAAAGCTGTTAATTAAATAACAGGTTTTGAAGGTTGTAAGCGAAAATGTTTTTTTTTACGATTGTGTTTCCTATTTATGTTGAGATATGGATCGCTTTTCTATACAAATATTTTATGACTGGCGTCTCATCCCAAAAACTAAGCCACGCGGACGACACGTGCCTGGTCGTAGACGCGGTCGTAGACGCGAAAATACTTGCATAGGATTTTGAACCATATCAAACGTTGTTCTGCGATAAATAAAGCGCAAAATTGTATTTAAAAAAAAATGTTGAAGATCGAAGTATTTTTTTCATAAATAGCATGGTGTTTCTTATCTATATCGCTTTATGGTTTACTTTTCTATGCATTTTTTCGTTCGAAAGTGTTATTTTGGGAAACCAGTTGATTCTCAGAAATTAATGAAGTATTGAAATTATCCGTTGAGCAGAAACTGTTGAGAAATTAACAGTTAATATTTTCAACCGCTTTTTTGGAATTGAATAAATTAATGTCTATTGAACTTAATGCGTGTCATGTTCGTTGACGCAAATTAACAGTTAATATTTTCAACCTGTTATTTCATCAATGAATAACAGTTAATTCGTTGACGAATGAAAAGCTGTTAAAAAAAACTGTTGATTGATTCAACGACCACCTCTACACTGGATGTATTGGATTTAAGTTGGATATATATCAGGCTAGCAGTAGCTTGTGTGAAGGCCTGTAAGAAGTCAGCAACTATTGCCTCATGAGAAATGCTCGTCACGCGCGCGACCATGTTCCATGCCGCGCAGAGCAAACACCTCGTATGCCTGAGTCGTCAATATTAATTTGTTTTACCTTCCCGTGGAAGTGCGGCGCCGACGGATTTATTAAAATAAGAGGCTTAGACCAGAGGTCCTCTGAAAGTATGTAAATATCAGTTATTACAATTTTGCTAGCATCTATCGTCTTATAGTATATTAGACTGTCGTTCGTTATTGTAAATTTTTTACCTTGTTGTAAAATACTGGGTTCAACATTGTGCTCTATCTCACAACTAAGTTCCAGCCCAATATGTTGGATCACGTCAGAGGCCACAGCATAACACACATACACTCTTTTGAATTGAATGAAGCGTCTTTCATTGCCATCACAGTTACTCAATTACGTGATTCGACAAATTCTTTATCTGTCCTCTTTAGTACGTAGTTGTCACCTCCACGCGTCATCACTTTCGTTTGTGGCGTCGCGGTTAATACTGGTGGCGTGCTGAACTGGTGAATCACCAATTTAGTGTTCCCTTTATCAGATGGATTCCATGCTTACTTCAGAATGCCGAGCGAGTAGTCAGTAAAGCACCGCAGCTAGCGGCGTTTTGCTCCTACTTTGACATGACTAGATTATCAATGGCTATAGATCTCCGAACGCGCGGGCTGCTCCATTACTCACGACTTTTACGAAGCTTGCCGGAGGTCCTTGTAACCGTTCTCGAAATTTCTCGTGACATAATACTATCATTTTCTCTCCTGAATCTTAATTAGAAACACGCTTTGAAATTACATTGAAGTGTTACGTAATTTGATTTATATAACTTTTTGTTGATGTAGACTGTTTGTTCATTATTTCTCAAGGAAGGTTTTTAGTCTTTTATATTTAGCCTTGTGCAACTAATCGCACATATTCCTGGCCAGTTTAAATAATCAAACATAGCGCATGTCTATACTTCACGTTATTATCAGATAGATAATATATGTAAAACCCAATCATCTCTCCAAGGTGACACCATACCAGGAGATTCACTAGACCATTGATTTGCAAATTAACAATCGATTTTGTGCATATAAAACCCATTATGGATACCATATACAACGACGTCACAATCAGTGTAATTCACTATTCCAGGAATTGAAGTCCATTTCAAAAGAATCTCTGTAATAGAGTCGGTAAGTCTATCTTGTCGCCGTATCGCTTGAATGCCTGGTCATTTCCCACGGAGAATTTACTGATACTCTGCTGAATTAGTCCTTAGTGAATGGGTATAAGGGGTATTTCGGAGTGCGCTGAGTCCGCGACACCCCTCGCAGACACTTGCGATAATTTGTTCCGCTGTATTTGTCAATCTGATACAACGCGGTAAACTGAATAGAGCTAGCCGGGACGTTTTCAACGTGACCGTTGCTGGGTTTAGTTTCGTTAGAGATGAGATTGCTTAGACGCTGTCAACTTTTGCTTACGCCGATTGGTTGCGTTAGTCTTTAAAAGTTGTTTGTTAATAAAAATACTAAAATCTTTTAAAATACTGATATCTGGCGGAAATCTCTGAGAAAAAAAGATAAGATCTTGTATGAAGAAGATGAAGAATGAAATTATGAAATTTGTTTTAATTACTGGATATTTGGTCGTTGGTAAACATTTTGCGTAGATTGTTATTGTATAGTTCTTTAAATTCATATTAAATTAAAAATTTTAAAAACAAATTGATCCTAAAGATATTTAATGTAAATATTGGTAATGTAATATGGTGGATGTAATTTCTGGATCCACTGACATCTATGTTGTATACAATTACATCATCGCTTATACTATCAGATTATGGTAAAATCATGTTTTAGTGCGGTGAAGAAAGCTGGAGATTATAACGAGATAACAGCGAAGCTCGCTAATAATGTTGCAATGCGCCTGATGTGCGTGGGCTGCTCGCTAATATAGTGTAATGCTGGAAATAGACAAGTCTAACCCAGTTTTTACACCAAGCAAGTTGCCCTCAGGCTGGCACTGATATGTTCGCCGCGGAAATCTTCAAACCCCTGCTTTTAAGTCTTATAAAGCTTCATTTCAGGATATTTTGTAAATCTCCATTATAATTATACTGTTGCTAATTGCGTCGAAACTTACAACCAGTCGGACCGATTTGACAATTTTACGCTAGTGTTAGCCTCATAACGAAATTATATCGAAGACTTACTAAACAAGTTTAATGAATCAGTGTTGATCAATCAAATGAATATTAATGTTGGAATATTAGTGACTACTACTGTCAAACGGATATAAAGTTCTTGTGGGAACTGCATTTAGACCGCAGTGGATGATCATTGGATACTGTAATATCATTTTCAAATATCGATTGTATAGCTTTACTTGGTCACTTTAATGTTAATACGTAAGACGCTTCTAATAGTAGTACTTCCAAGGTTGGATGTTTATTACAGTACTTACATTGCAATACAGGCCTTCAAAACGAATGGACGTACAGGGTTCTGCAACACATGCTTGACAGTTTCAACACCACACTTTCGAGGCTTCTTGGCAAACATGTTCTAGGACTAACTGTAAAAATTAAACATACTCGAAATCGGCCTTGGGTAACTGATACTTAATATAAAGTAATGACACATCTAAGAAACAAATATTTTATTCTAAAACTTAGAAATTAGTTAAATCCGGTATCAATAACGAAAAACGAGCGTATTTAGGTCAGTTGGTGAACTCAAATATTAAAATAGTAAAAAGTTTTGGACAAACATAAAGACGTCCTTCCGGACCGTGGCAGTAAAGAATGTCTTCCGGATTGCTTTCACGACCCAAGTCACCACCATTTTTTAACTTTGTCCGGTCCAGAAAAAGTCACCAAATCTCAGCTCCAATATTTTGAGTACCACAGATTTAATTACGAGATGCTTGTTTTTAATCTACAGACATTCACTGAAACAGAAGTCGCCAAATATAATACTTTATTGACGTCTAATGCAGTAGATAGTGACTGTAAAAGCTCTAACATGGTGTTACTTACACTGCTACAAAAGTTGACCAACGTCTCTACTACCGAAGGCAAAGTGCCTTCCCAATGGAAGACAGGATTAGTCACTCCGCTGCCTACAATCGATAATCCGACCTAAAAGCGAATCACTATTTCTATCAAAAATACCTCGAGAAGATGGTTTATAAATACGCAGGTCATAAAATTTTAATCTAATCACTTGCTTCCACTTTTTCAGTAAGGTTTTCGCAAAAACAGACGTACCGTTACTGCGTTGCTTGACGTAACGGATTGCCAAGATAGATAGTGGCTTGCGCTACTTGATTTTTCCCGTGCTTTCCACAGTTTGAGTATCCTGTTGTTTTTCTCAAAATTGTCTTATTCCGGCTTAGATAATCACGCAATTATGTGGTTTCATCGTTATCTAAATGACCGCTTTAAACCAATGAAACTGCGAAAACGACGGAACTTCCGTGAAATCGGACGCGGTAGAACGCGGAGTTCATATTGGGCCCACTTCTTTTCTTCATTTACTGCGTGGATCTCCGAAACATAGTAAATCATTGTAATCATCATTGCTAAGTTGATTACATACAGATTTATAACTCAGTTAAAGCATCCGAGGCGACAGATGCGTTGGACACAGATTAAGAAAATATAGCATTGTGGGCAAGTAATAACTCTTACCCTCAACCCATACAAATCCAAACTGATGGTAATAGGCACTAAAACACAGGTGAATAAAATATTAAGTTCTAGGCCAGTTATAGAAATAAGGAATTTTTACTTTGGGGCGCGTCGGTGAGGTCAAAAATCTAGTATTATATTTGACAGCCAATAAAGTCACGTGTCAACACTTTTGAGAAATTGCTTTTACAGATTGAAGGTCTTATATTTAGGTACCTAATTTAATAAAGTGTATAGCGTAAAAATAAACACCGATTGTGTTACGAGAGTTACGAGTACGCGTTTGTGAAGCAGCTGAAAAAGTGCAAACAATGTTAATAAATAGTGTACATTTGGAAAATAAATTAAGTAAACGATTGTATTATTTCATAAGAACCAATGGTGACCATTTTGAGCAAGATTTAAACGATCTTTTTTTTTAATATCAGGTCGATGACTAATTTTATATATTTAATTTTCTTTATAATAACATCTGGTTTGGCCGTTTCTTAATATTTCGCTTTACTTTTAATTCATAATTTAAAATTACACTCTCATCGCACTACTGGGCACGCTGACCCGCATTTTGTTTCATTGCTGGTTGAATGATGGTGGATTAGTACCTACAAACCAACCAGCATAAACTTAATCGCGCTTGTGACAAATGTCACTGTCACGAGCATCAGCGCCGCCTAGTGATCATTTCGTAGAGTTCGCTTCGCATCCCTTACCTCGCGCGCGCCGGCCGCTCCACGAAAATATAACTTATTACAATAAATAACCCTGAACAATCGTTATGAATCAAAGATCTTGTGAGGTGTCAGTGCTGGTATTCGAATCAAGGGACCCTCTGCCTGGATTCGCCGCAGGAAAGTATATAAGGTCAGTGCTTAGTCGTGCCGAGAGTGTTTTTCAATTCGGGAATGATTTAAGATTTTACAGTTACCAGCCATCTATTCAAATACAGTCCACTACCCCTCAGTGTGGATCGCAATATTCACACCATAATTTTTGGTCCTTACCAAAATGTATATGGTAAATTAATGGACCCTGGATATGTAAATCTTTTCAGTCACTTCGTCTATTAAAATATCATTCTTTACAATTTTGCGCATGGAACATTGAACCTTATTGCTTTGGCTATAAAAGTTTTTATTACTTCAATCGTATTCACGCAACGTAAATGAAATCTTTTAAAATATAGTTAATTTCATTACAATACCTAAAACTGTTGCTTTATTATTACACAGTAACGCTTAATCTATTCATATTTCATAGAAATATATCGCATCTATATTATTTTATTTGATTTGTTCCAAAGTGAACAACGCCCCGTACAAGTGACGGTGATTCGAAATCTTACAATAAAATATTAATTCTTAACGCACAGCGCTAATCCGCCGAACGTTAATACATACATTCTACTATTTAAATTCATATATAAACTTCGTATTAATACTACATTTAATCAAAGTTATATAATTACTGGGATTTTCTTGTTTTAATAGGATATATTACATATTTTATATATAAAAAATATATATGTTCGTTTATAGAAAGGACCACAGTTTTTTATATTGATTATTCGCACTAAATACTATTTTAGTTATATATCGCTACGCACCCTATTTGGGTATTTTTTGTTCTAAACCCCGCACTGTAAGGAACATTCCATCGCTCGCTATATACTCGCTATACAATATACGCTCACGGTTTCGCCCGCTGATTTAGAAATTTGTTTGTTTTATAAGTTTTATAACGCACCTATTTAGGTATTTCTTGTACCCAACTTCGCGTTGTAGGTACATTCTTGTGCTCGTTCGCTATATACTCGCTATATAATATTCGCTCACGGTTTCGCCCGCTGATATACAAATTCGTTTGTTTGTTTTATAAACTTTATAACGCACCGATTTAGGTATTTTTTTGTGTTTGGCTTCTCGTTGTAGGTACATTCCTTTGCTCATTCGGTTTATACTCGCTATACTAGTGCGCTCACGGTTTCCCTCGTTTGGTTTACGAATTTACTTGCCTTTTTAAAAACAAATCTCGTAACGCACCTGTTTAGGCATTTTGTGCTGAATAAATCTCGTTTTGTCTATACAATATTCCGTCGCTTGCTTGCTACTCGCTCACGGTTTTACTCGCGGATTTAATTTAATGTATGCACTTTTACTTACGCGCATTTTTTTTTGTTTTGAATTTTAACAAAACTTTAAACGCACGAACTTATAATTTATATTTTATTTCTAATATATAATATCGTTAAGATCCGAACAAAATTAAATTGTATGAAGCTAAGCGCGCTCAATACTTTAATTCTTTACAACACACATTCGATCTTATTTCGGATTTACGCAGTACGTTTGTCGCTCAAGCTCGCTTGATAGATCAACTTAGAAGTGAATACATACAGATAGTTGATCAACTTAACTTGTATCGCTGAGAACACGATTCATCTTACAAAGTTAACTACCAATCTCTCACTACTTTTGATGAAATGTTTTATTTCGTTAAGTCGACGCTCGGACACGTAGATCTAAAGAGCGCCGCAGCGTGCACTCCCGCTTCTGCTTCCGCTCTGCTTCATTCCGACAGTAATCAGTCCGTTCCGAACTTAGTGAAAATCCCGCGGATTACGCTTCCCGTGTTCGACGGTGAAATTCAGAACTTTCCATATTTTCATGAAACATTTAAACGCGTCATCCATGACAACAACAGTTTATCGGACTCGGAACGCATTCATTACTTAGTTTAGTTTGATACATTACTCACTGGGAAAGCTTCAAATATTTGCGCCGGGCTTATTTCCTCCGCGGTCAATTACCAAATTATTTGGAACGCTTTGATAGACAAGTACCAGGACAACCGCGTCTTGGCTACTTCTTATCTAAATTCATTATTTTCATTAAAACCGTTAGTTAGTTCGTCCGCTATTAACTTAGAAAAATGTATAGATAAATATACCACGTTGATCTCCGCGCTCAAATAACTAAAGGTCGATGACCTACTGGACTTTTTGTTCGTTTATATGGGATTAAAATTATTAGACACAGAAACCGCTACGCTATGAGTCCTCACTTCGGGGATCGAAAGACGCAATGCCATCTTACGATAGCTTCGTTACTTTTGTGAACGAGCAGGTGAAGAGCACGGCTACAACGCGCGGCGGCGGCGGCGGCGGCGGCGGCGGCGGCGGCAGTGGCAACCTTACCGTGCGCTCCTCACCGCCTGCTTACGCTCGTACGCATTCTGCTTTTGTTTCTACGCAACCGCCCCGTGGCAAATGCTTATGCTGCCACGGCGAACCGCATCATATTTATAGTTGTCAGCAATTTCGTCATCTCGCACCCCATGATCGATATAAATTCGCAAAGCTCAACAACTTGTGTAACAATTGTTTGAGTCCGCACCATTCAGTTGGTACTTGTAAATCTGCTTCTTCTTGCTGCAAGTGTAATGCTAGACATCATACCTTACTGCACTTTGGAGATAGTACTTCGTCTGCGTTAAATGTGCAACTGCACCATTCGGTTCCTTCTCAGGACCATACCGCATATAACCGCGTTTACTGAAATCCTCCCGCGGATAAACCGCAATCCTCATAACATCAACTGCAATCGGACAAAGTCGCTTTGTGCACATTGTCGTCAACGTCTTCTAATCTTTCGCTCGCTAAGACTGAGGTCTTAGCCACTGTTCAGGTTTACGCCGCTGCTCATGATGGCCGTGCACATATAATTCGCTGTTTATTAGATCCAGGTTCGCAAAACATGACGTTACAGCGAAATGCTGTAGAAAATTAGGATTTCGTCCTAATCGCAATGCACCTTCTGTTACTGTACAAGGTATAGGAGGTACGGCACAGGTAGTTCAAGGTCCAGTCCAGTTATCCCTCAGGTTAAAGTTCAACTCTCTTGCTTCATTCGCTATTGACTCTTTGGTACTCAATCAAATTACCGGACAACTGCCCGTGTGTCCAGTCGATCGATCTTCTCTTGCAGCCTGTGGCCATATTCCGCTTGCTGGCGATCTATGGAACACGCCTGGAGATGTTGACATTCTGCTAGGTGTCAATTTCTTTGCGCAACTTCTTCTACCTGGCAAACTCGTAAACAAACCTGGATATCCAACCGCTTTAGAAACCGTCTTAGGTTATATCGACCTCGGTGACGCACCTCCTTCTATTTCACCACCGCATTCGTCATTTTCGTTCTGTTCCATCGCTACTTGTGTTCACAAGTTCTGGGAAATATCAGAGGTTGATGCGAAACCGCCAATGAGTATTGATGACAAGTATTGTAAGGACTTTTACACCGCAACTACGACTATTCGGGAGGTATAAAGTTGCACTTCCTTTTCAACGTGATTCGAGCTGTCTCGGGGATACGTTTTATACCGCACGACGCCGGTTTCTGTACCTAGAACGTCGTTTTGCGACGCAACCGCTTCTTAAAACGCTATACGATGATGTCATAAAAGATTACCTTGACAAATCATATTTAACGCTTGAGATAGATGATTCCCATAATTTCGCTTATTATATACCGCAACATCCTGTTACGAGAGGAGAAGGTGACTACGAAAGTTCGACCTGTGCTTGACCCTAGTGCTAAGTCCGACAACGGAACTTCACTAAATGACCTTTTACATTGTGGCCCTAATCTGCAGAAGGACATTTATTTTATTTTTTATTTATTTATTACACACAACAGAATACAACTTTAATAAAATTAATTAAAACAAAACTTTAAACATACTTAAGTCTAGGTTGCATTCTACAAGAATGTGTACATAAAAAAATACATCAAGTAACACTGATATAGACAAAATCGTATATTAATTTACAAACTACCTTAGTCTTCATTACATCTGTACACTTAAGCTACCGAATTTAGATCATTTCGTAACCTTTCTCCAGAAATCAAAAAAATTCATAACGCAGCACGGAAATTTTGTAGACAATAATTTCAAGTATGTGTGGGTTCGCTTCGGCCAAGTATACATCCGTAAAGACGAGCAAAGTCCTGCTAAACGTATTAAAACTATTGAATGTTTAAATAAGATCCTGTAATAATTGTTACTCTTTTATCCATTTAAATATAGTTTTTATATACTGAATCACATAAATTTACATTATGATTGGTATGTATTACCAGAATATTATCCGAGTTCTTCGACAGGCATTTTGGGAAAACAGTTTTGAGGATATCTGGGTAACTATTATACCAAAAACCTGTAACCTTCCTTAAATAAACATATGTGTTTGTTATCTTCCTTGAATTGTTCCAAGAGGGACGAATTTTATTCTTTTTGTCAAAAAAATACTATTGAATCAATGTCAGGATTATAGGAGCATAGTTGTAGGAGATTTTAACACAACCGAGTACTCTCCTTTCTTCCTTGACACTGGCAGGCCACATCACATACCCCATATTGTAAAAGACTACTACTATTACAGGAATTCATTTCGCTTTGTAATCTTTATCAGAGTAACTTCATCCCAAATGAAAAAGGCAGGTATCTCGATTTGGTACTTTCAACCATCAGTACTTTGAAAGTTACTGAAGCTGATACGTTAAGCTTAAAAGATAGACATCATCCCACTTTAGAACTCGAGTTTTTCGTTAACTGTGATACACCAAAGAATTTAAAATCAAATATACCAAGCGATTCAACTTCGCAAGATGCAATTATGATAGCTTACGAAATGATTAAATTTTTTTTGCAAAGTTATTTTTATTATTATTATTTTTTTTTTTCCAAAATTATTTTACACATAATTTTGACCATACACAACATGCTTACAAAATAAAAAATGGTGAAATACACGCAAAATTCCATTAAATCAAGGCCATATTACAATTGTGATGTTGTACAACATGTTAGGAATACAAAAATTGTGTCATAAAATTTATCTACGCCTTCATTTACATCAGGGTTAGTTAAAAGAATATGCCAGTCTACCGAATTTAATGCCAGCTCGTCCACGAACCTACGCGCAGTCCTGACGTTGTTGAGCATACTGCGTATTGCTTGGACCTTCTGCTGACAACCGATCCAGACAGATACTCAGTGTCCGCATCTGCGCCATTAGGGACATCCGACCACTAGCTCGTAAAATCTGTGTCGCAATACTCGCCAACCGATACCAGCCCAAAAGGCAATAGGCGAGTATGGTGGTTCAAGTCAGCAGATTGGGATGAGATGCGTCACTTTTTCGCCTCTTATCCTTGGCGGCAAGCTTGCTTTACTTCTGATGATCCATCATGCTGTGCTGATGCTGTCTCCAGTGTGATATGTCAAGGTATGGAGTACTTTATACCGTTCTCTGATGTATCCCTGGAATCCAAAGCCCGCCCATGAATTAATGCAGATTGCCTCCTAGCTGAAAAGCGAAAGCATGTAGCATACCAAGCTTGGGCTAGCGCTCGCAGAAGCAAAGCTATGGATCTCCCAGCTAAGAAGCAGGCGTACAATGCTGCTGCCAAGTCCTGCAAAAGGTGATCAGAAGCGCTCGTTTCGACCACATTGGCCGTATCGGGGACAAGTTAGCATCCTATCCCACGGGGAGTAAAGCTTTCTGGTCCCTTGCCAAGTCGGTTGAGATGAACTTCTGTCGCCCATCACTGCCACCCTGCAAAGGCCTGACGGATCTTTGGCCCACAGCGCAAAAGAGAAGGCAGACTTGTTCGCAAATCTCTTCGCGGAATGTTCACGTCTAGATTCCAAAGGTAAAAGCCCACTCACGTTACCCCCATTCGGCCCCAAGATGGAGGCCGTCCAAATTCACCAGAAAGAGGTACTCAAATGCTTACTAAATCTAGACGTGAATAAGGCCAGTGGTCCGGATGGCATTCCCGCAGTAGTTCTAAAGCACTGTGCAGCCGAGTTATCTCCTGTTTTGATACGCCTATATCGACTCTCTCTAAGGACTGGAAAAGTTCCAAAATCATGGAAGTTTGCAAACGTACAGCCCGTACCAAAAAAGGGCAGTCGAGCCGACCCAGTCAACTATAGACCTATTGCAATCACTTCAAATTTATGGACCACAAAATTATGGAACGTGTATTGAACCATCGTCTCCTGACGTATCTAGAGACCAATGAGCTCCTCAGTGACAACCAACATGGTTTCCGCGGAGGACGCTCAACAGGAGACCTTCTAGTGTACGTCACGTATTTAAGGCCATGCCTGGAAGGGCATGGAGAGGCAGTAGCCGTATCCTTAGATATCTCCAAGGCCTTTGACCGGGTATGGCACGAAGCCCTCGTGAGCAAGCTTCCTGCGTATGGCATACGGTGGAATTGGAACGGTCAATTCAAGTTGTCGTCGATGGCTTCTCATCGAACCTAATGGCGATCAACGCCGGCGTACCCCAGGGATCTGTTCTCTCTGCAACATTATTCCTGCTGCACATTAATGACCTTCTTTTATCGGAAGGCATTATTGGTTACGCCGATGACAGAACTGTTGTAGAGAGATATGTGTCTAATGCGCGAGCAGGTCCAAACCAGATCCAATTTCAGAGAGAGTCAATGATCGAACGGGTTGATTTGACACCATGTAGGGTTTCCGATTAGGGTGAAGCCAACCTTGTCAAGTTCAACCCTTCCAAAATCCAGGCGTGTCTCTTCTCCGGTAAAAAGAGCCCACTCAACTTGACGCCCACTTTCCAAGGAGTATCTGTACCGATCACAAACCATCTAGGGCTTCTAGGCATGACCATCACGTCGAAACTTAATTTCGGTGAACAGATTGAAACCATGGCACAGTCAGCTTCCAAAAAATTGGGAGTCATCGCAAAGGTCCGGCGGTACTTCAACTCCGAACAGTTACTCAACCTGTACACAGCCCAGGTTCGATCCTGTATGGAGTACTGCCATCTTTGGCATGATTCCGCTACGTACCCTCTTGAAGCGTTGGATTCTGTTGACCGAAGGGTCCGTAGACTCATAAGTGACGACAAACGTACTTATTCGAGACTGCTAAGTCTCGAACATTGTCGAAAAGTTGCTAGTCTATCGGTTTTTTACAGATTGCACTTTGGAGAGTGTGCGAATGCTCTTTTTCAGCTGATCGAACCTTCCCCCTTTCTCCACCGGTCAACCAGACGCAGACAGAAGTTTCACCCGTTTGTGGTTAGCGTGCCGAAGAGACGAACTAAACGGTTTGATAGCTAATTTTTGGTTCGTGTTGCTAAAGAATGGAACGATTTGCCTGCGTCTGTTTTTCCAGACAAATTTAACCCTGGAGCTTTCAAGTGTAGAGTGAATAGGTACCTCTTGGACATGCGTGTATCTGATCCTATGTATGATCCTCGTCTTCATTGTCACTTTCCATCAGTGGGTGACATGGAAAACAAACGCCTGCTAATTATTTATAAAAAATATAAAAATATTCAACAAATGTATCTGCAAATTGAAACTCGCGAACAAGATCGTCCTTTTCAACGCATTTTATACAGTTTTGACTGCAACGACCCAATACAAACATATAAATGTGGTCGCGTTACTTTTGTTTTAAAATCTTCACCGTTTCTTGCACTACGCGCGGTCGCCCGTTAATTGATAAAGCTGTTCAAGGCCAGGGGCTTTCATCTTGGCAGGTGGTCCAGTAATTCCTCGGAAGTTCTGGAGCATATTCCTGAGGCTCTCCTATTCACGCAGAGTGTAGATTTGGACAAATATGACACTATAAACATTTTAGGACTTCGTTGGCTTCCTTCTGAAGACGCTTTCGCTTTCTTTGTCAATACTGACGACCGCCCTAATTCTAAAAGAAACATGGTATCTTCTGCCACTCGTTTGTACGAGGTGTTAGGACTTGTAGCTCCTGTTGTTTTATTCGCTAAACTTTTAATCGAAGAATTATTTATTTTAAACATTGATTGGGATTCTTTTCCCCCACCGCATATTACTAAATTATGGGATAAATGTATCGTCGAATTACCACTATATTCGCATCTGAGAATTTCGCGCCACATTGGTGTCGTTTACCAATGCTCGGCAACGTCCAGTTGTTAAACTGTTTCCGCTTCCCACACAACAGTAAAACGCATTTTAATATAATTTCATGTTTTATAATAATCTATATAATGTGTTACGCATTTTTTTTTGTATATTATCGCATATCTTATAAGGTATTTATATTATACCAACATTCGATAAGATAAATTCTAACAGTCGTCGTAGTCCGGTCAATCTAGATATTCGAAGGTACATAAATAAATAACAAACTGAAAATCAGTAAAATCGTTCAAAATGTAATTATAAATAAAATATGAAAGTACTCCATCTTTAGTCATGACTTTATACTAAAGATATGAAATAAATTGTGGATTGCAGTAAAAATCTCCTAGATGATAAAATTTTATTAATAAAAATACATGTTTATTAATAACATTTTATCACATTTTAGTCACATTTAGTAAAAAAAACGCGGCCAAGTGCGAGTCGGACTCGCTCATGAAGGGTTCCGAAGCAGCAAGTAACATAACATAAAAGTTCTTAATCAATGGTATGAAAGGTAAATTGCGGTTTTCGATTTATGACTTAAAAAAAAACTACTTACTGGATCTCGTTCAAACTAATTTTCGGTCATATATTTTTTGTAGTTCTATCATTCTCTTATTTTAGAAGAAGCACATTTTACCACTTTGGAAGTGTCTCTCGCGCAAACTATTCAGTTTAGAAAAAAAATGATATTAGAAACCTAAATATCATTTTTGATGAAAAAAATATATTTTTAATTTTCGGTTCTAAGTATGGGGAAACCCCAAAATTTATTGTTTTTTTCTCTATTTTTGTGTACAATCTTAATACGGTTCACAGAATACATCTACTTACCAAGTTTCAACAGTATAGTTCTTTAAATTTCGAATAAAAGTGGCTGTGACATACGGACGGACAGACATACAGACATGACGAATCTATAAGGGTTCCGTTTTTTGCCATTTGGCTACGGAACCCTAAAAAATGGTTTTTTTTTGCAGTTTTTTAATATGAAGTCTGAAATTCTGTAGTTAATTTTAATTGGGCATAACATGCTATGTTTTATTTTGAAAGTGTAGTTATTAAAATACAAAATAAAAAAAATCATTCAATTTTATTGAGTAGGTACTCTTGCATTTAGAAATATCGAAATTAAAAAAAAAAATTAAAATAAAATTCAAAAGTCGTAACTTTTTTTATACACTGAATTTGGCCAAATAGTTTTTGTCAGTATTCATCTTTTAGTGCCACGTACCCACCCTGAAACGATGCTCAGTACTAACGCTAACACCCTGTATTTTCCACAATTTCTGGCAATGCTTTTTTAACACCAGCACCCATCCATTCTATCTTTATTTTACACCACTTTGTTCTATCAAATATTACTTTAATGGGATGTTGTATGTTTCTGCTGCCGGTCTATATATGTTTTCCTTTTTTCTTCAAATCTTTAACGCCATTATATAGATCCTGCAAAGTGTATTTCGTTTCGCGTTTTCGCACATAAACACGTGGCATCTTGATATAACCTGAAAAAATAAAATGTTTACTTTTAGGCACCTTTACCTTCCATGCATATATAATAAGCGTTTTCAATTACCCCAGCCGTTAACAATTAACCCAGACGCTGTTTACAATTAACCCAATTTATTGAAGGGTAAATTAAGTAAACAAAAATTTGTAGCGTGACGGTTGAATTTTAGAGTGCAAAAGCATAAAGAAAGCAAAGATAAACCCATTATTACTTGTTCGGTACAACAGTGATTGACTTACTTTAATTTTTTTTTAACAAAATAGAGCAATTAATTTTTTTGCAGTCTATAAATCACTTTTGTCCAATTTTTTTCAAAACACACAATTCTATTTCTTTTGCCGCCATTTTGAATTTTGACAGCTACGGCCATAGACTATAGAATGTAGTTTCTTTACACGCAACTTAATATATTTTCCCTGCCTAAACATAAGATACAATGTCTGTTTCCTATTACCCCTGTTTACAATTACCCTGGTATACCCTAATTGGTATTCTTGCAAGTGTCTCCGCGTGAATCCGCATGGGTGATAACAGAAAATCAGTGGTTAGCGTTACTGCGGACAAGTCATTTACTTATTTACAAACTTACATGTTTTGTGTTGGAATGTTCATTTTAATTTTTATATTTTTTGTTGTTTTTTCTTTTTACTAGTTTTGTTATTAAAATTTTGTCTTTGAATTTTTGTGTCTTGTTTTTGTAATTGAATTGAATACAAATAAACGATATGTATATCTACCTACAATGGCAAATTGACTTGACTAATTCGTTGACATACTTTTACAAAAAGAGAATCTCCTAAATAGCACATATGCCTCTACAATATCCAATGTCAAAATATCATGGCGTTATCTAATCGGCTGTGCTATCAGGGCGCGCATATTTGTTCTGCGAGAACAATGCCCGTGCAAACTGTACAAAGCCCCATGATTTCTCTATTTGCGATGTTTTTACAACACACAGAAAAGTTGTAGCCACTTTAAATGTCAGACCATTGTTAAATGTAAGGACTGTGATGTGTTTGTCACACAGAAAAGCAAGCAATATGAATAGTTCACATTGGTCTAAAAACATAACTGATTTGTTATGCCTTTATTTACTGTGGAGATATACTATTTAAATAGTATTTTAATTAAGGAAGGCCTAGAGCTATTAGGTACTTCAAAAATATAAGACCTCAGGGCGTATTATAAACTTCCACAAATACAGATTTATATTGACAGAATAGTTTTCCTTATTTACATTTCTTCTACTGAGTTTATAGCGGGCTCTTCTCGGTAGAAAGACCTGGCGAACCAATTGTAGCACAATTCAAATAATATTTATGATTTCTCAGGATGTGCTTTTATTTTCTATGTTACAAATATGAAGTACGTTTCGAAAACTTTCGTAAGGAAAAATATCTATCGAAAATAATGTATTTGGCTAAATTATAGGACAATTTTCGTAGCTGACTTACTTCCAGTTGACCGCAATGACAATGTTTTCCGTGTTTGCCCCTTATTGTATTCTTATGGCAACGTTCGAAAACAGTTATTCAAGCTATTAATCTTCATAAACTCAGGTTTAAGCATGAAATGTGCGCGGGACGATCGCGAAATTTTGTTATAGATTTATTATACTGATTGCATGTTGATCAAATAATGAACTGTGCTTGTTTATATAAAACAACACTGTTTTAATTTTGTGTTGTTTGTCAAGAAACTTTATTTTGAAATAGCTTTTGCTTGCCTGACTTTAGCTTCCGTCTTGTTTGGAAATAAGATAAGAGAAGTTTAGTATAAAGTTAAGCTAATTTAGTTCAGTTAAGTATTAAGTAAAGAAGTTTAGCATAATTAAAATATAATATTATTTTATCAAGTGAAAGTGCTTCGGAGGAGAAGTTTGTCAAAAGTACCCAAACATTACCGCACAAAAAAACGGCATCAACTTAACTATACATACCTACCCGATACAGTAATACCAAGGGTTAAATCCATTTTAAGCCGTCAGTAAGCTTTTGTTTCAGCACTTAATGGACGAATGGAAGGCACGATAATTTGTAACATTTATGTAAATGATCATTTAAAAAAGTATCAGAACTAAAATATTCCCAATAAAATTATCTCAATTATTAAAAAACTTAACGTGAGAGTCTCCATACAATAGCTACGCAACGTTGGGGTTACTGATTCAATGCAAAAGAAGTTTTACTGGTGGATTATTTTAAAGATAAAGGCATAAAGCTTTTCATGAAGTATTCAGTAAAGTAAACATTTAAAATATGCATTTAAATCTAAATAAATAATATCAAAAACGTATTACAAACTTAATTATGTTAATTGTATAATCTTGCAAAGCATTATTTCGATAGCAACTATAACTTTTTGTAAGTTTTGTTTTGAGTCTCGTTTCTGGAAATGGCTGGAATGCATGTGTAGAGGTTAGTAGTGGATTGTACTGCAATGTTTTTCGTTTTTAGTAGAATAATAAATGACAGAAAAAAATATTATTACACTTGAAAATTTCCAATACTAAATGAACTTTTGCAAATCAATTTCAAAGAAAATAAGATTACTACACACGAAAAACATGGCACTAAAATCTACTACTAATATACAAATACACATGCATTCCAGCCATTTCCAGCGTTTGTAAAAACCTAATTTTCTTTGAAATCGAACTTATGTGGTAAATTTAATATTGGAAAGTTTTTAAGTATAAAAATATTTTTTCTCTGATTATTATTCTACTACAAACGATAATCATTGCACTACAATCTAGTTATAACCTCCGTATATGCATTCCAGCCATTTCCAGCGTTTGTAGTAACCTCATTTTCTTTGTAATCAAATTCACGTGGTAAATTTAGTATTGGAAAGTTTTCAAGTATAAAAATATTTTTTCTGTGATTATTATTCTGCTACAAACGAAAATCATTGCACTACAATCTAGTTATAACCTCCGTATATGCATTCCAGCCATTTCCAGCGTTTGTAGTAACCTCATTTTCTTTGTAATCAAATTTACGTGGTAAATTTAGTATTGGAAAGTTTTCAAGTATAAAAATATTTTATCTGTGATTATTATTCTGCTACAAACGAAAATCATTGCACTAGAATTTAGTTATAACCTCCGCACATGCATTCCAGCCATTTCCAGCGTTTGTAGTAACCTCATTTTCTTTGTAATCAAATTTACGTGGTAAATTTAGTATTGGAAAATTTTTAAGTGTTTAGATATTTTTTCTGTGATTATTATTCTACTACAGACGAAAATCATTGCACTACAATCTAGTTTTAACCTCCGCACATGCATTCCGCCATTTCCAGCGTTTGTAGTAACCTGATTTTGAAAAACATTTTTCGAGCCAAGTCTAAGAAATAATTTAATAAATGCTACACCATTTTAGAAATCAAATCAATTCATTTATTGCTTCATAGTATCATACATAAAAGTTGTTACATAATTATATTAAGATCTACATACTATGCTGTCCATCAGCATGCAATATTGTTGTTTTTAATTAGCATTACAATAATTAAAATGATCATTTAAATACAATGTCTATTAATCATAATGTCATAATCGCTATTATTATCTATTTTATTACATGAGATTACAATATTTATTACAAGTCAGGAGATTTTTTTACATGTGTAAAATTCCTCTAGGGAATAAAAACATTTAGTTTTTAGCCATTTCGTGAGTTCAAATTGGAATTTATTTTTTGGTAGTATTTTAAATTCTCTAGGCAAGGCATTATAAATTTTTATACACATCGCATAACACTGCCGGTGATAAAGTTCCAGCCGCGGCATATCGTTATTATACGTCTTTACCTATGAAACTGCCGTTTTGCCGTACTCGCCATTTCAAATGAAAATATTTTCTTTTTTGACTGATAATTCTAATTTCAAATTAATTTTATTTGACAAACATGGAATTCTTTTTCTAAAATCGTCATTTGTTTAATAGTTAGTGTTTTGTTTTTCGTCATCATGGATAAGTTAAAAATTCGAGTAATTATGGAGTATGAGTACCGTCGTGGCAGCAAAGCGGCACAAGCGGCACGCAACATCAACGACGTTTACGGAGCGAACACTACAAACGAACGCACCACCCGTTATTGGTTTACCCGCTTCCGTTCTGGAAATTTTGACCTGAAAAATGAACTCTGTGGTCGTCCGAAAACTTTGGTCGACAATGACGAATTAAAGGCAATTGTGGAAGCTGATGAAACTCAATCCACGGCTGAATTAGCAGCAGCTTTCGACGTTCGCATCAAAACAATATTGGTCCATTTGCGTCAAATTGGCAAGGTAAAAAAGCTTGACAAATGGGTACCCCACGAACTCAATGACCGCCAGCGCGAAGTACGCGTGTAGACGTGCCTTGCATTGCTCAGCAGGCATACAAATGAAGGAATTCTGAACCGCATTGTTACTTGTGACGAGAAATGGATCCTGTTTGACAATCGTAAGCTTTGTAATTTGTTTTACAGTATTATTAATTTCATTTTCATAATTATTTATATTACAGTCATCATTTGAAAAGATTACAGAAATGTCATCCGCGAATAGAAAATATATGTGATTTTTCAATTTGGGAAGGTCATTTATATATAGAAGAAATAAAACGGGCCCAAGAACACTTCCTTGCGGCACCCCAGTCCGAATTTCTCTAAATGTTGACCTGTGGATTTGTAGTTCAGCTTTGGCGTTAATATATTGTGTTTCTACGGCCTGGAACCTATTAGATAGGTACGTCTGAAACCAATTCAGAACAGTGCCTCGAATGCCATAATTTTCTAGCTTTTGTAATAATAAGTCATGTGAAACAAAATCAAAAGCGCGCGTCATGTCAAAGAATATTACGGTGGTTTCTTTTTTTGAATTTATATTCTTAGTTATTTCATTTATCAATTCAAAGACTGTTGATTTATCCCTTTGAAATCCAGATTGTTCGCTACAGATTATGTTAAATTTAGTTATAAAATGTATTAGCTTTTTTTCATCGCCTTTTCAAATATTTTTGAAAATATAGTAATAATTGAAATAGGGCGATAGTTCCGTAGATCACTTTTATCCCCTTTTTTGTAAGCAGGCTTGACGATTGACTTTTTAAGCAGTTCTGGAAACAAACCGTCAGAAAATGACATATTAATTAGAAAGGACAATGGTTGTGCTAATTCAGTACTACAAAATTTAACGGCTTTTGTACAGATATCATCATATCCGACAGCATTTGTATTTTTTAAACTTTTTATCAAATGAATCACTTCTGAAGCCGTTACAGGTTCTAGAAACATAGACTGTTCAACTCTAGTTTTGTTTGTGTTAATGCAATCGTTAACGTTACGATCTGTCAAAAACTTGTTAAATTCTTCAGCTTTTTCTACTGGATTTTTGATAGACTTGCCGTCTTTTTTAATTCGGTTTACGTGACTTTCTAAGAAATCGATTTTTTTTTCATTAACTAGTGTCCACGTAGTTTTACTTTTATTATTTGAGTTGGTTATGAGTCTATCATTGTACATCTTTTGTGAAATATTGAAACACTTTAGAGTAAGTTTCATAACGTTTGTTATTATCTGTAGACTTATTCTTATAAAAGTGATATCTTAAACATCGTCTTGTTCTACAACATTGTTTCAAACTTTTAGTTATCCATTTAGGTTTCCTATATTCATTTGATAACTTGATCCTTTTTAAAGGAAAACAAAGTTTATGAAAAATGTCAATTATGTCAAAAAATAATGTCATAGAATTGTTATTAAATGCGCCACTTTTTTAAGTTACTTGCCAAAATAGCGTAGTATATATTTCTTTCAGTACAGGCAGTTAAAGTAGGCCGAAAAATTAATTTTGAATACTCGGTTCGGCATAAAATGACATCGTCTTTCAAGCTGGAGCAGTTGATTTAATATTACAGATTGCAGAAACACTATTCAGAAACTTGTTAAAGAAGAAACTTTGGTAAAAAATCAATATTTGTGGCAACAGCAGTTAAAAGACTGACACAGGGTGTACATTTAAAAAAAAAAGTACTATAATTTGAAAAATACATGACTGAATTTTTTTTTCATATTTTTCTGATAACTGTCATGACCTAGCCAGTACATTTTTTTTCAGTACCTATTCTCAAATCTGTGAAGTAAGCGCCTAGGTCGTTCAAAAAGAGTGAAATAAAAACAGCACGGTCTTCAGGCAGGCTCTTCACGAGCACCCCGGGGCTTTTTACGTGGAGAGCTGCGTTCTATCCCTGGAGGGGCTCGTTAGACTCCGCCGCCATTGGCGAGTGTGCGAGGGCTCAACAACTCGATGTCTTAGTTAGACAATAGAAGAGCTGTAGCATAGTTTCGTGATTCAAGTGTTTGATTAACTGTAACTATTACATTTATGTATTTACGGCAACGGATAGAAGTCCTTAAGCCTTACTTTTAACTCGAAATGAAAATGGTATTTGAAATGTAATTTTTAGTTCAATTAACTAGTAAAGCAGTGTAGCTATTTAAACAGTTTCTTAATATAGATTTAAAGAACTTTATATTTATAGAACTTAAATTTTGAGTAGACCGTAGGGCGCAGCACACGTCTATTTTGACAAGCCCTTTAGGTAACACAAAAATTATAATACAAAACGATGAAGTGTATGATGTAATCTTAACAAATAGCTAAAGATTGTAGATATCTCCTACTTACTATAGAAATTACTTCATTTTTTTTAAAATAAACTTTCGTCTACAACCTTTCATCTTGATATTGTAATGCGCTTCTTATAACTGAGATCGTAAAAACTACAGTGAAATTATTGAAAATCGAATATGACGACTAAATAAAAACTGTCTGATTGAAAATGCCGAATGGAACTAAAATAAGGAAATGCCTCCATGAAATACATTAAGTACAGGCATTTGTTCGGTACCGATAGAAATAGGACCCAGTGCCCCTGTGTCAAGCACCGCCATAAAAATGGTCGAAAGGCAATTTGTAACATCTAGCTAGGCCCTAGACAGCAATTTACAATTTTGTCGTAGTAGAAAAATCTATACGTGCAATTTATAATAAATAAATGTAATCGATTAGGTAAGTATAGTATTTTTAATGAATAGCAACTACGACGAAACCTCGAGACTTGCATCCTTTGCCATGAATGAATAAATGGAGGAGTCGAATAGTTGCGACGATCAACATATCAATTTATATTTATTGTATTATCCTCAGCGTTGTGACAATATTTTTATTCGACTTTATTGACAGTTGTCAATTACTCTTAATGCTTTTAAATATGTCCCATATTTCAGAAAAAATCCTTAGAGGTACATACAATAGTAGCTTGTAGAAATAATATACTTAGACGTTTTTTAAACTACGAGTTCAAGTAGTTAGGCACGTTTCAAAAAATATTACAAGCGTAAGTACTTCAGTGAGTCTCGGTTCTAAATATAGCCCATGTCTGGATAACGCTCCAGTCGGGAACATTCGTCAGCGTGAGGCAGTCAGCGGGACCACGAGGAGACCTCGGTTCATGGTATATAGGTAACGAAACGTAAACGCAGGTATATATTGCGCGCAAGTTTAGTCTGGTTTAAGATTATTTATTTCCCATAAAAGAATAACATTCACTTACATGAGAAACGTAGGGTATTTTATATGTAAAAAAAGCAAACAATTTCTGCGCTTAGCGAGACAGTAATACTATTAGTGTCAAAAACGGTACTTGTAAAATTATAAACAATAGTTACAAAAGGAACTGAATGACAAAGAGATATCTAAGGATACACAGCAATATGTGGCACTGGAAGTGACAAATATGATTGTTAATTAGTTGTCATATGTTTATATTTTTGTGACTTTTATATGTCGGTACTGACTTGAAAAGTTTTAAGTTAAAATTAAATAATATGTAAATAAGATTAGTAATAGAATATATATAATTTGGTGTACGTTAAATATACCTTTTTTATAGTTATATCTAAATATTATATTTTATTACTATTACCTAATATAGTTTTTCTCTTTTTTATGTCTGTACATTATGTATGCAATAGGTACATATTAAAAATTAAATAATAATAAAAGTTTTATGCTGTTTAATTTTGTATACCTAATCATAATAAATCTATACTAATTTTACAAATTGTTTATGTTTTTTTTTAATTATTTTCTATTTAACTTTATATTATATATTTTTTAAGGTTTAAATCTGAATAGAAAAAATTTTGTTTTATATTTTATGATAGTGTGTATTTTTTAGGACATAGCTTTTTATTAATTTTTTATAAATCAGCATAGATTTTGTTGTTTTTATGTCGTTTGGTAGTATATTGTATAGTATAGCACCTTCGTACATTATAGATTTTTTACCAAAGTTTGTGCGCGGGCTCATTGGTTTTATTTTGTTTGCATTTCTGAGTTTAATTTTTTGTACTGTGTGATTTTTAATAAATTTTATTTGTGTACACCATAAGCATACATTTATACATGTATACTTGTAAATTATATGTGTGGGTGTTAGATAATCATAATGAAATAAAGATTTAATTAACTTGTTTTGGGCTGTTTGAAGTGGCTTTAGGTTAGTTTTGGCGGCTGCACCCCAAATTTCTAATAAATAATCTAGGTGTCGTGTTAGTCGTGGTGCCTACCGTTTTGGGACCTATTAGGAAAAACATTTAAACTTCACTCTGTTTATGTAGTTTGTTTATATCCATTATTATTTCCTTTCCACTATTTATCTTACGTGCAATGTATTCTAGTTTATATTAACGTACGAACCAGGTATGTTTATGTAGGTCAGGCGTGAGTAAGTTTAATCAAGGCAGGGTAACCCGCTCCTCTTCTTAGAACGAGCTATCTTCGATGACTGGATACAAGCTGGTTGGGATTGTGCGTGATAGAACCTTGGGCCAATTAAAATTAACTGATTGGTTTTCGCTAAAATCCATAAAAAACAGTCTGTGTGCCGAGTAAACCAATCAAATAGAAAAAAATAACTTTCAACTTAACATGCACCATGCTTAATCAATACTCACTTCGATTAAATAAGTTTTCAAAATACCTATCTCTATACTATTTCAAATTGTGGATGCTTTCAATATGTCTGAAAGACCTGATACTTTAACCCAAAAATTATATGTTCTAAAGTAAGCATTACATTTGTCAGACTGTAGTATATTCTGGTAGTTTTCACCGGTAAGCCATTCACGTAGCTGCTGCATCTTCTTGAAGGTATTCGGGTACGTCATCGTGTTCCTAACTCTATTCTGAAAATGGCTGCAAATACTGCAAAATAGCAAACTTCACTTCCTGTTTTTTATTGATCCTGATTTTTCTGATTTACTTGTCAGCTTCACCTTAACGAGGTAGATCCTCCATAATTCCGGGTCAGGAACTTGTTATTTAAGGTGTGGCGTACTGAACAACTCATATATTTAGGTCCAATAATTCTATAAACATTTCAATCCAAAACGATGTTATTAGTCAGAAAACTTAACAACGAATAATCTAACATGTACCTATTAAATCGGCGTTACGTACCACTTTATTCCCGCCAAAATACACGATCTATTACTAGAACAACGAGCTCGAGCTTATAATTTAAGTTTATACAATAAAGGGTATATCAATAAACCGAAACTGCAACATATTTAATTTAATAAAAACATAACAATTATACCTTAATAACATTTAACGCTAACACAACATTATAGACTATAATTTACAGTACTAACCGATTCTCCCTAGTTTTCCTACGGTCTTCAACAGTAATTAAGAAGTAACCAAAATTTTTTTATTTCACGTTATAAAAGTCGCTATTGAGTCGGAGCGGAGCACGGCCGTCGGCAGCGTGCCGCGACGCGGCCGCTAGTTACGCATTGCGTTACTTATTCATCCACCGCCCGAAGTCTGTTTGAACACATGCCCTAGTGTCCCCTTTATAAGCGCTATCATCATTATACTACGTGGGTACAACGGCGACAATACCTTTCGTTTAGGTGAGCTTTAGTTAAATTTAAGTTAGGTAACCTAAGTTAAAGAGCTCGGATTAGAAACGAAGGCAGGTCAACATTTACTGACATTGGTACAGAGGAGCATCCATAGGCTATTACGTTCTATCAGCGCAGGATGACATAATTTAAAAATTTCAATTATATTAAAGAGTAACTTTCAGTTATTTGTGTCTTATCAATAAACAAACCTAGTGTTCGCCCGAAGCCTCAACAGGCACGTGACATCATCGCTCGTCATCACGTGGTGGCCGCATCCATAAGTTGAGCAACGGTAGGTACCTACTCTACTCGAGAACAAATAACTTTGTGTAAGCTATTGTTGCTCGCATTGCGAATATTGTAAAACGTGTAGAATTTCGTGAAAATGACTACGTATTTTCTTTATGTTCGCACAAGGTTTAGATATTTCAGTGGCACTCGCACAATAATTTTGTAGGTATTACTTTGGAAAAATATTCTTAATATTCTTAATTGTCTATGATACCAGTTACGATTTTGAGTTCTGCATAAAATAAAACTTGAGATAATCCGCTATTAAAACAAATTATATAAATGAATTTTAAAAAATTTGTAATCCAGCTTCTGTAATGGCCTACCTACATTTAAGCTATACTAAACACATTAAACCGCACAGGAAACCTAGATGCCCGTCAGTACATACACGGTTCCGCCAACATCGAGTTGACAATCTACCCGATGATAATCCGCGCACGCGATGCACGACCATCCATCTCCTGCGGCGTGACGCGGACAGTTCAACGCGATTGTATCGTGCATCATATTTTTTGTATAATTATCACTATTACTCAGTATATATACCAGTACATATAATAAGTTTAGTAGATCTTCGACACATCTTCACAAAATTTAATATAACTTTGGAACTGCGTTGCAGTAATGTTTATCCAAAGAAATCAAGCTTATTCATTTCCGTGGTCATTTAAATAAGATCTAGTTTAATAACAATTTACAGGAAAATCGTTCAAATCATTCAATTAATTCTTACGCATTTGTTGATACGTTGTGATCTACCTATTGATATGTCATTACACTCCACAGAGCCAGTATCATGTAACAGCCCACGTCACCTTTAGAACCTGGTGTGCAGGGGATTTTCCATATTCTTTGTAGGAACCTACTCAATTATCTAAGTATACTTAGGCGTTCTGTGCGTAATTGTGGGTTTGTAATGGACAAAATACGCATGAAAAAGATTTTATTTGACTAATCTAGCTTTTAAAAGTAACATATGACTTTTAACATAACTCTACGTAACACGGTTGCCTATTAAGTACATAAGTAATTTTAAGACTTAATTAATTTTTAGTATTTATAAAGTAGCTGGTTATAACTGTAATTAATAAGCTTGGAAGAAAGCGCGGTGATATGAAATGATCTTAACAAGTTCGATTTATAGTAAATAAGTTTATTTTAAATTTTTTATTATCTTGACTTTATTTACCATTTTCAATGTCATTAGAGACCATGCACTGGCTGAATGACATGAAACTTGATTAATACAAAGAAAATATATTAATATAAACAATAAGTGGGATTTGCCTATGTTAAATTTTTAAACCATCCATCTTAATAATAAGTAACTGTAGCTACCAGTGTTTTACATACAGTGTTATAAATATTACACTGTTGCCCTTGTTGAGGTTTGAAGTATTTGAATCGAGTCATAAAAAGCCAATGCCACATAATTTAGCATAGGCACAGGGCAAAAATAAGGAATTCGTTTTGCCCTCTTTAGTTTGCTTCGTTTTCCCGTAGCAAGCATCGACTTTGAAAAACTGCTCTTTGATACACTTTTACTAGACTTACCCGACTATCCTACAAACCCAGTATGCTCCATCTCATTAAAATCGCTAGAACCATCTAACGCATACGGCTCGGTCGTTAATTATTCAAACGATATTCTTAAATTGCCTCTAAAATTTAACGAGGTTCCGACTCAAAGCGACGACTACGGGTTTATTGCTCCACTTCATTCAATGAGCTATGAAATTACCGAAATACTCACCAGATTTTATTGAAAATCCACTTTATCTGTAAATATATCTGAACTGATTTGATCTTAAATCTTATTCGGTATTTTTATTTTTTAAATTATTTTTTCGGTAAGTATAACTTTATGTTAATCGTACAAAATAATTCGAATTAAGTTTTTTTTATTAAAGAATAATTTATTTTGTTTATTAATACACGCAAAGTATAATTTTAAAGTATTTATTTTATATAGCCAAACCGGAGGTGCTGAAACTTAAAACGATCAGGTTACCTAAATTTATTATAGCACTAGGTATAGGGGGCTGGTCGCAACTCGCAGAAGCGTCCCGTTCGTGCCCCCGCATCAATCTGTTCAATCAATATCGCAGATTTCAGTTTGAGCGTAGAGTTACTGAGCGATCATACAATTTTCCTATCAAACATAATTTGCATTTAAATTACTAGTCTACTTAACAACAGGATAAAGCTGTCCTTACGATTGTGGAACGTGTCAATCTACAGGGAAATATATTTTAACGTAAGCAGGGTTCAGGAACTAGATTTTTTGAGCTTTTCATTAAAAAGGACGTGCTTGTAAAAATTCGGAAGCTTACTTAAAGTTATGTGACGCTGGTCTAAGACGAATAGAATATAACGATTAAGTATTGACCGTTATACATCTTTTTCAAAATCTCCTTACTAAAAACATTTGAAATCTTTAGACAGGTCAAATTATAAAACTTTATTTACTGCCTGATATGCTGCGAGGTTCGATTCCGGTACCTTTAATAAAAATGAAGGCCCACGAAATAGATCCGATAGCTGTGTCGGGCGTGCGAGGGATATCATGCGCATCAGGCGGTGATCAGGTTGTGCAGCTTGCCACCTCGCCGGCGAGTTCCGCGAATGGCTAATGTCGTTGGTCCCGCGTCAAATGGTGTGTCCTTCAAGCTGTAATCCTCATATTTGTAATCGCAATAAAAACGAATTTTGACAATGCTAAAAAATAGTCATGAAATAGTGATAAATAGTCATACGTGTACAAAATATAGTCGTATTATAGTTTCGGCATTATAGCTATAGGTTGGTGAGGATTATGGCTTGAACGTCAAGCTGTAATCCTCACTTCTAGTGCAAGCAAACGGCAAGGTCTATCGACTTTGTTTAGGTTCCAAAAAATAGCCATGAAATATTGATAACGACATGCCAAATCTCAGAAATAGTCGATGAAAGATTCCAGAGATATAAAGGTACCCTGGTGAGGATTATGGCTTGAACATTTGAAAACTTCAAATTTCTCCGGAACGCCTGCGACTTTCAGTTTAAAGTTTGTGCCAAAAAATAGTGATGAAATAGTCGTACGAAACGAAAGTAATTTTGAGCTGATTTAATTTGAAGATACTTAATTTGAAAAGGCGATTTGTAGGTACGCGACAACGATTTGGAAGTCGTTAATACCTTAGGTACGTTACTATTAAGTTAACGCTACTACTAAGTTAATACCTTAGGTACCTTTACCCGTGAAACGACACAAATGTAGTAGGTAATACAAAATACTTAAACAAAAAAACCAATGTTTATAATTTGTATCCATATTTTTTACAATTTAAAGCTGGCAAATACGATGCATTTCAGTGGAGACAAGCATAGCGCTATTTGTCCAATTCCGAAAAACAAAAGTGCGCTACTATCGTTCACTCGCCACCGAGATTATGTACGACGCATAACTTTCGTCGTTATAATTGCGACAATAATAATATTTACTTTTAAATAAATAACGAATAGGCACATCAACACTGTATCACACTTAAATTCATATAACAAATAATAAAAGTTTAACAAAACTGAGTGAAGTATAAGGGAAGCATGAATTTATTTGTTATGTATGTTTATGTAAGTAACTGCAACGTAGCGTCTTTGTTTTGAGCACAATCAACAATACAACTTGACAAAATCCATAAATGAAGTGACATACTTGTTAGTTTTCTAACAATATCATAAATACGTGAATACACCACACTCAAAAGTGCAAACAACCTTTTTCTCCAGAAGGCCGCCCGCCCCTTCTTCTGCAGTACATATGTGTACAGCAAGTTTTGTACGCGACTGTACATCCATAGAAATGTAAGGAAAGAAAAAGTATTTATTTTCAAATGAAACCAGCTCAAAATTATTTTGGCACAAACTTTAAACTGAAAGTCGTAGGTGTTCCGATGGAACTTGAAGTTTTCAATTGTTCAAGCCATAATCCTCACCAGGGTACCTTTATATCTCTGGAATATTTGATCGACTATTTCTGAGATTTGGCATGTCGTTATCACTATTTCATGACTACTTTTTGGAACCGAAACAAAGTCGATAGACCTTACCGTTTGCTTCCACGAGAAATGAGGATTACAGCTTGACGTTCAAGCCATAATCCTCACCAACCTATAACTATAACGCCGAAACTATAATACGACTATTTTTTTTACATGTATGTCTAATTATCACTTTTTCATGACTATTTTTTAGCAGTGTCAAAATTCGTTTTTATTGAGATTTCAAATATGAGGATTACAGCTTGAAGGACACCAAATGGTGGGCTCTCATGGTGCTGTTTCATTGGGTGTATTGCGTAATATTGTGTATGCTTTGACTGATGCGATATCCAGCGTGCAAATAAGGCGCATACTTAACGTGTGTACAAATTAATGTCTTTACACAAATTAATGTCTTATACCCCAAAATACAGCAAAGGCCAGTTTGATTTTATGTAACAAACTCTTTGTGATTATCTTATGATAAAGAGCTTATTCAGTAGATAGAATAGCGTAGAACTTGCTAGGTATCGCTAAAACTTGAATTTTAATTGCATACTTGAGATCTTAAACCGTCTAGGAGAGTGTGATAGGAATATGCAAATTTGAGGACAGGCAGCGGGCTCCCGACCTTTTCTTCGCCTCGTTGGTTAGCTGACTGCTTACACGTATTGTTCTTGAGTTAATAAAGTTACCGATACAACAGTTGCTATAAATAACTGGCTTCGTAAGATTCTCAATGTGTCGTCAGCAGACCAGGTTTCAACCGCAACCTGCGCAAGCATATCATTAGTTTTTGCTTATGTTATTATTAACTGTGTCTCCGTAGTTTTTACTTTAAGCCAAATTTTTATCGTACTTGAATGTTGTGGTGTTTTTGTACAATTAATGTACAAAATAACCACTACCGAATAACATTATTATTATTATTATTCTTATAAGAGGTACTTCGCCACGCATAGATACACAGCTACCCATAGCTACTTCGCTACAATAGATACATAGCTACACACAGATACTTTGCCACAACAGATACGTAGCAACACACAGATACCTCGCCACACACAGATACATAAGCTATGTGAACTGAGCACCCGACTTTTGCAAAATGGCTCTCCTGATGTTTTTTTTTTATAGATATTGGTTAGTAGTAGATAGCAGTGAAGTTATTTTCGTTTGTACTAAAGCCAAATACATTTTACAGAACAAAAAAAATTCAGCTCTCGAGAACTAAAAAAACATTTATTTTTGTTGTGTCATGCAAGAAAAGGGTAGTTTTGGATTTTACTGTAATGTTTTTCGATTGTAGTAAAATAATATTCACAGAAAAATTAACTTTTCACTTCAAAATTTTCCAATACTAAATTTACCACATAAGTTCGATTAAAAAAAAAATGAGGTTACTACAAACGCTGGAAATGGCTGGAATGCATGTGCAGAGGTTATAACTAGATTGTAGTGCAATGATTTTCGTTTGTAGTAGAATAATAATGATAGAAAAAATATTTTTATACTTGTAAATTTTCCAATACTAAATTTACCACGTAAATTCGATTACAAAGAAAATTAGGTTACTACAAACGCTGGAAATGGCTGGAATGCATGTGCGGCGAGTAGTAGTAGATTGTAGTGCACTGTTTTTCGTTTGTAGTAGAATAATAATGACAGAAAAAAATATATTTATACTTGAACATTTTCCAATACTTCACACAGACAGATACGTCGCCACGCATAGATACATAGCTACACACAGATACCTCGCCACACACAGATACATATCTACACACAGATACCTCACCACACATAGATACATAGCTACACACAAATAATAGCTACACACAGATACATTGCTACACACAAATAAATAGCTATATTCGTGGGTTAGAAAGGGAAAGCGGAACCGGGAATTCTCATTGGTCATTTCGGGATGATAGGTGCTTTTTCCGGTTAAGGAATCATTTTCAAAGTATATTTTATACCTATATTTCGTCGCTGTGACTCCCAAGCAGATTTAGAAATGGATTAACCTATTCCAATGTTTTTAACGGGCATAATACCACAGTGATGTCGTAGTCGTGGGTATTCCACCGTCACAAAATTAAAGGAAATTTTATTCATATATTAACTCCATATTATCTGTGGCACATAATGAAACCAGTTATTTTAGTGACGTATCTAGTTATTGAAAGTAGATTTATTCGAACGTGCACTGATGGACTGTGGGCTTATTGTTAGATTGTACTGAAAGAAACTGTACCTAAGTACTCTGATGCACGCGTTATACTGATTACGTCATGCTTAACTCTCGCAGTTAAATATTAGCTCGGCGTGAAATAGACCGAGTAAACATTGTCTGGAAATAGCCGAGAACGATTTGCTTTGCCATTCCACCGCGCAATTCTTAGCTTTCTGTGTTTTATACCAGTAAAAAATTCCTAGAAATGTTTTCCTTTTAAAACAAAAACAATGTTATCAAATAATTTTCCTGAACGGACTTAAGTCGATCAGTTACTAAAAATGCTCGATCCGTCTTTTGTAATAACAATTTGCTTTTACTGAGTGTTTTTTTTTGATAATGATTACGAACGTTCCTGTTCATGTTATTAAATTCTATTCACACTTGTTTTATATAAGCTTTACACATTGATCCCCTGTGTCCTGAACCATCACTTTTTTATAATAAATATTTTGTATAAGTTGGTGTAACACAAACGAAACTCAACAAGAAATCCAAAAGCCAGAAGTCACAAACAATATTTTAATGAAACAAAGTACAACGTACGCTAGTCTTTTGTTTGTTCCAAGAGTTGTTCAAAAAACTCAATGTAACTTGTTTGCTCGACGTCGGAGGCCCATAAGGCTTCCCTGTTTTTGTATCAAAACACAAGTGACTATTTCAGGTCTGGGCTCGTAAAACGTTCTTACAAGTTGGTGATTGAAATGTCGTTAGTAATAGGTTGAGGTATTTTAAATATGGCGGCTAACGAGCCAAATGCATGTCGGTAATGGCAGCTGAATGCGTGTGTGTCACCTTGACCATACGCAGGCGGCCGTGACACGGGAGCGGCGCGCGCGCAGCGTTTATGACGTCAGCCTCGCTGCCGTCTCAACCAGATCCTTTATATGTCATATTTACGCTTGTTCCGAAAAGTAAGAACGGGTTGGTTTGGGTAATATGTTAGTGAAGCAATCGAGAAAATCATTATCTGTCTCTGTCGTTAATTATTATAATTTTTAAAAGATGATCGTGGCGGAACGTGCATTTTCTGTAAAAACTATATTAATTATAAAAAACTTGACTTTTTGAATGAATTTAATTGTGACCTCCTATTTGAATCTTGCGGTATTGACATTCCTGAATATAAATATTTAATAATCTGTATTTACAGAATACCTAATAGTAATCCCTATCTTTTTTGAAACAAATTAGAAAATGTACTCCAAATATTACGCAAAAAAAGAAATCGACAAATAATAATATCGGGTGATTTTAATATTGACATTCTAAAAAATATCGATGTTTCTAAATAATATGAAAGAATAGTAAACTCATATAATTTTAATATCCACATAAGGCAGGGTACTAGGAGAAACGCCTGCCTAGACCAAATAAGGGCCCCTTTTATTCGTAATATTCATCAACGATCTTATTAACCTTCTTTCATGTCAGAGTCTTTTGTATGCTGACGATCTAAAAATCTTTAATACTGTTAACTCAACAAGCGATTGCGATAGTTTACAAAGGGATTTGGAGGTGTTGTGTGATTGGTGCAAAAATAACAGAATGTACTTAAATGCTGGGAAATGCTTTGTTACAACTTTTACAAATAAGCGTACTAAAATATTACATAATTACATGTTGGCGGGTAAGGCATTGGCACGTTCACATACTGCTAAGGACTTAGGTATATTATTTGACGACAAGCTATCCTTTAGGCCTCACTTACAAGAAACAATAACTAGAGCAAATCAGTTACTGGGCTTTGTCATACGGTGTACTAAGGATTTTAAGAACCCTCATAGCATGCTGTACCTGTTTTTTGCTTTAGTACGAAGCATATTAGAATATGGAAGTACGATTTGGTGTCCTCATTATAAAGTACACATAGATGACATTGAGCGAGTTCAAAATGAATGCGTGCGAGTTTTATGTTTTCGCCAAAAGTTAGGACGTTGTAGTTTAAGTTATGAGGAGAAACTGTCTAAATTTTGTATTCAGTCACTGGAGTCGCGGCGAAAACATGGAGATTTATTGCTTCTTTATAAAATTTTGCATTCCATAACGGACACCCCCACTTTGCTTTCCGAACTAGCCTTTAATATTCAATTTAGTGCCCGCAGGTCTAATAAGTCCAATCTTTTTGCTCTTCAAATATATAAAAACAACATATCCTAATATAATCCATTGGCAAGAATGGCTCGCCTGTACAATGAACTTGCAAAGGACACCGATTTGGACACTGATTTATATCAAATATAGGAGCATATTCAAAACATGCAAAAGATATCCTCCAACGCTACCCAAAAAGCTGATTGTATCTTTTATATTATTTCATTTTACTTCTGTGACATAATTATCTTACACATTACTTTTGACATTTATATTTCGGCTCTGACATAATTGTACATTGTTATTTATTGATTTTATCACACATGTTTGACATTATATAGAATAATTTTTCTTTTGACATTTCATTTTAACTTTATCACCATTATTTTGACATTATATAGATTTTTTTTTAAGTAAAAATTTCTTTGATACTTATATAATTTAATGAAAGTTACTGTTATTGTTAATGTATTTATTATAATTTCTCTTGCTTGACATGTTCCATTCTGTAACGGAGTTCAACTATAAATTTTATTTTTAAGTTGCACATATTGCTGAGTTGCATCCCAGTTCGTACTATGTGTATTTCATAAATGTATATTGTGTACTGGTTGTAACTTGTTTTGTGCATTACAAAATAAATAATAATATTATAAACAACCCCGAGGCTGAAGGAGGTACACTCCCATTAAACCTTTCCGACCACAACACGGCACAGTACCTGAAAACCCCGCTGTTGAATAAAAATATACCCCCGAGTGTAATTTACACACAAAAACGGGATATAAGCGCTGAAAACTTAACTAAATTCAAACAGTATCTATCATCATTAAAATGGCATGAAGTATTTAGGGAATTAGATGTGAATATCGCGTTTAATAAATTCTTTGACTTGTATACCATTCTGTTTGAACAATGTTTTCCAGTGTACACGGTGAAAAGGACATTTAAGCCAAAAAAATGTACATGGCTTACATTTGTCATCTGGGACAAAACGAAAGCTCAGATTCAGGTATTACAATTCTAAAAAGCAATCGGACCGTGAACATTACATTATATATAATAAACTTTAAAGAAAAATGTATAGTTGCAGCGAACAAAAACGCGAATATAAAGTTCTTAAGTATAGCATCTAACATATCCAGAGCTTCATGGAAATTAATAAAAAACACTACATGCTCTCAAAAAATCCAACAGGTAGTAAAAGAACTTGAACAATAAAACGTACACTAAGCCTGATGAAATCTGTAATGTGTTGAACGACCATTTTAGAACAGCAACTAATATTAATAATACATTGCAACCATGAACAGAAAGTAACGTAAAGATTAATAATGCCACTATGTATCTATTCCCGACCGATGCGGATGAAGTGAGCAATATAATTAAATCGTTAAAAGATACAAATTCAGTAGGATATGATGGTATACCGACTAATATTATTAAACAAACAAACAATTTGATAGCCCCAGTCTTAGCTCACATAATTAATCTATGATTCAAACAAGGTACTTTTCCTGATAAACTCAAAATGATCGTAATACAACCTATTTTTAAAAAAGGCAACCAAAATGATCCGATTAATTACCGACCTATAGCTTTAATTACTGTACTTTCAAAAATATTTGAAAGGTGCATGTATGTTCGGTTGACTAAATTCATATCGAAGTTTAATATCCTTCACCCAAACCAGTATGGTTTTCAAAAAGGAAAGTCAACTGAACTCGCCGCATTTAATCTTGTCAATAACGTGATAAAATTCTTAAATTAAAAGGTTAAAACCATAGTGGTCTTTTTTGACATGAGCAAAGCATTCGACTTTGTCTCTCACAGCTTACTTTAACGAAAATGCGAAACTTATGGTATTCGGGGTATAGCAGCTGAATGGATAAAAAGTTATTTAGAAAACAGGGAACAATTGGTTCCAGTAAAAAGTATCGATTCTTCTTCTTCCCTAGAGACTATTAAGACATCTACATCAAAAGTAAATAAGATAGGCGTGCCCCAGGGTAGCTTACTCGGCAGGCTAGCTTTTCCTCTTGTATATCAATGATTTGCCACTTATCACAAACTTCCACGTGACCTTATATGTAGACGACATTTCTATTATAATTCCAGACAACTCAAACAATAACTTTAATGACATTATCAATAATACAATTTTTGACATAATCAATTGGCTTAAATGTAATAATTTGACTTAATATGACTAAAACTAAGTGCATACAATTTTTTAATAGAGGGGCAAAAAAACAAAAACTTGGCATAAAATATAATTACCAAATAATACAAGAAACAGATACTTATTCTTTCTTAGATATACTTTTTGACCTACACTGTACGTGGAACTTGCATGTAGAAAATGTTTGTTCTAAATTAAACAGCCTATGTCCTATGGAAACTGAATAAAATCACAAATAAAGAAACGGCACTCAAAGCGTATCATGGCTATGTTGCTTCAATCCTACGGTATGGTATTCTGCTTTGGGGGAACTCGGTTAAAATAAATAAAGCATTCATATCTCAAAAGCAGTGTATTCGAGCAATAGCTGATGTTGATTTGTGGACAACCTGCAAGCCTCTGTTTAAAAGTATGAAACTTCTAACCGTTCCAAGTATGTATATTTACGAAACAGCGTTGTTTGATAAAATGCATCCTGAATGTTTTGTTAAAAAAAAAGAGACCTTGTGTTTTAATACTAGATTTCCAAATAAATTATGTCTTCCGAATGTTAAAACCGAAATATGTAGCAGAAATTGTCTCGTTATGTATATAAAATTTTTTAATAAATTAGCAGAAAACATAAAAACTTTGCCACTAAATAAATTTTAATATATTCTACGCCGATGGCTACTTGAACAATGTATTTATTATATAAAAAAATTTTTTAACAGTAAATTTGACATGAAAAATAATATTAAGTATTAAATAATTGTGCTCTCGAATAAGGAATGAGTATCTTGTGATTATAATTATAAATAGTAATATAATACTTTCAAATATAGAATAATCAACTGTAGAGTAATTTTAGATAGTTTTAGGTTAATATTGCATGCTGTAATACAGTGAAATATGTGCTCAAAAATTATGTAGACCACCAAATGTTACCATATTTCTGCAATAAATTGATTTTTTCTTCCTCCAAACTAGTTACAATCTTCAGCGACATACACAACACACATCGTTATTATAGGAAATATTATGAGTAACGCTCTGAGCAATAAAGGTATACACAGCGTTTAGTAACGTGACTAAAGACGTCAATAACGATCTTGTTTGCGTTAATTTCAAATGCAAATTAGTCGCTCAGGCGCGGTGTATACAAACTAAACGACCTTACCCAAGAACTATTTTTTGACCTCAATCTGTCGACTGATTCGGAAGTGTTTATCATCCTAAAGAAGATATATAAAGGGCGCTACCCAAAATTAGCTTAAATATACCCGATTGGCAAATAATACGTAGCAAATATCGAATATGTGTGGTAATTACAGCGGGCCAGCCTTGCTTGTCGTTCGACAAATACTGCCGACCAGAATGGGCCGGCCCGAATAGGTGGGCAGCCAGCCTCACTAATAGATATGTACATTTGATGTTGATTTCATGGTAAAATATGCATACGCCGCTGCTGTTTGAAACTTCCAAAGCTAGTTTTTACCGCCCGGAATCAGCTAGGCCACAATCTGCCGCGATAGCATATAGCCGCCATAGCGCGATAACGTATACTTCCTGCCTCGAGTTATGTCATTAAGATAAGGTCCTTGCAGTAACGCCTCCTGTCCAAATAATTTCATAAACAACTTCGTGCAACTGCAGTTTGCGCCGGTAGAAGATACGAGGCCAATTAGAAAGTTTTGCGAAAAAAGTATTTGTCTATGGAACGCTGGCGAGTTAAAAATTATATTGAAAATTTGATTATTCTAAAGTAAAAATATAGTTGATACAAATTTAAATTTCTTTCTAAGTTTTTTTTTATTAGCATTAGGAAACTATCGTGGATCATAGAAAAAGGATCTGCGTCGGGATCATTTTTGTGCAATGATTGTTTTACAATTTTGTGTGATGAAGTTTAATCGACTTTAATTAGCTTTTATGAACAAGTCGCCTTCTAAAGCAACAGTATACCGCTGGTATAACGAGTTTAAGTGCGGTCGCTTAAATTTGTAGAACGAAGAAAGAAGTGGTCGTCCTTACCTTGCTGTTACGGAAGCGAACGTTCTACGGAAGAACGGAAAATCACATACGAGGAGGTTCAGCACGATCTGCGTAAGGAGGAGTGTTTCGCGCTGGGCACCCCATAACCTCACCGATGCTCGGAGCCAGGCGCGCATGGAAACGCGCCATGATATGATTGATAAATACAAAGCAGGCAAAGCGGAAACCGTGTTTACGAGATCATAACAGGCGACGAATCTTGGATTTATCAATATGATCCAGAAATAAAGCGCCAGTCAACAGTATTTCTGTTTCAGAACGAACCAACGCCTACGAAAATCAAATGATCTAGTTAATAAAAATTCTCAAAAGTTTGTGAGTGGAATCGACTAATCCAAAATTACACCATCAATAAAACAAACAATGCACCTAAATAAAACATAAATATTTAATTAGCGTAAAGGCTTTCGTAATCATACCAACATAATTTATTCTAAAAAGGACTTCGGGTCTTGTCTTCCAGGAAAGGATTCGATTTTATTTTGTCACTAAAGTACGTCTTTTTATGGTAGTGACGGGTCGCTCACTTCCCTCTAATATGGTTGAGGAGGGCGATGGATCCCGCGTAACTCGTGGGCCGTTTGAGGGTGTTCGTCTTTTGGATACTTGGGGGGAGGGAGACTTGCCGAGCTAACAGATGCAGATAAGAATAATTTTGTATAGACATAAAAAGACTCTGTAAATTTATTTTGAAAAAAATATACCCGTGAAGTTTCTTGCCAGTTCTTCTTCACGAAGGTATTTTCGAACTGGTGGTAGAGTCATGTTTTATTTGACGTCAATAAGAACAAGTAATTGTTGAGAAATAAATATTTCATTTCATTTCACTCTTCGAATCACAACCATTTCACGTATAGTTCAGTTACGGGCGCTACCCACGTATTTTGGCCGGCACAGAGGCAGCATTTCGTCTGTATACTGGCAATCGGCCCTATCTATTTTCATACATCTTTATAGGACTAAGAAAAAGCCGATTGTTTATTAATTTAACATGGTGTACAGGAAGTTAAAAAATACGTAGTTTGTTAAATTGGTTACCTTACTTAAATTAATAACAATAATTAGTCTGCTTTATTTTATCTGCAAAACAGAAAACATAGGACTTATTGTATTCGTACTTAACTAAAGATATGTTACAAGCAGTTAGTCCTATGTACAAAGACAATGTTATATTCATCTTTATAACAAGTTAGATAGGATCAACTGAAACTAAGGCTTGCTAACAAAAATAGTAATAAAATCTTTTACAAAAACAATTTTAAAGTTACCTTAATGCTTTATCAAAATAAGAAAAAAACACTTTTCAGTTCTATGCTTTATAGTGCGAATGGTCATAAAGTTGTAAACATTTGGAATTGGTGAACTTGCATCTTTCAGTGTATAGGGGTGGATACACTTGAACCAGATCTAAACGTGTAGGACGGGAAGTATCAGTTAAGGCCATTAAAATCTAATTTAACTTTAATTACACCATCCGGACTGTAAGCTATCACCTTAATGTCCATAACAGTAGGGTCATTCTATACTCGGCGTCACAAAAATCGCACCTTTCGAAAAAGCAACTTTAAAATACTTTTACTCAAACTTTGTCCATAGTAAGGATATGATTGTAGGATATCATTGGAAAGGTTATTTAATTGCCTATTAGAAATTACAAACATGTGTATATGTTTTAAAGCTTTGAATAAAAAAATCTTAAAAAGGATAAAAGTTACAAAAACTAAATTTAAAAAAACATACAAAAATCTCAAATCAGTCCTTAAAATCTAGTGTTTCCTCCCCTTGCTTTGATGACAGCTTCCATCCGATCCTTCATGGACCTCACGAGGGTCACCACTCTCTCTTGGGGTATGTTCTCCCATTCTTCCTTCACGGCATCCTGAAGCTCTTGGAGAGTGGTGGGAGCAGGATCACGTGTCAGTCCGAGAGACGAACACAAGTTCCGTTTTCCCTTCAACGGATATGCCACCCCAGAACATGCAGGAACCATCTCCGTATTCGACGGATTCCTCTATACACGCTTGGGTAAAACGTTCCCCTCTTCTTCGGTACACCATTCTGCGTCTATCGTTGCAGAAAAGACATACTCGTGTCTCATCGGTAAAGAGAACGGCCCTCCACTGGTCAAGCGTCCAGTTGACATGCTCCTGAGCAAATTGTAACCGCTCTCTCCGATGTCGCACGCTCAATTTTGGGCCTCTAGCAGGTCTGTGAGCTCTTAATTCCTTTTCTTTCAATCTTCTTCTAATCGTAGAGACACTCACAGACGTTCTACGTGCTGACCGGAGCTCTTGTTGCACCTCATCAGCATTGCTGAAGCGGTGGCGCAACGACGTAGACACAATGAAATGGTCGTCTCTTTCTGATGTACAACGTTTTCTTCCGGATCCACGTCTTCGGGTATAGCCACTAGTCTCACGGAACCGTTGGTATACTCGTCGTACTGCAAATCGGCTAAGGTTCAACTGTCGAGCAACGTCAACCTGTCGCAGTCCTGTTTGCAATAGAGCAACGATTTGAGCGGCTTCTTCAGGGGTTGTATCCATCTTTATGGAAGCTGTCATCAAAGCAAGGGGAGGAAACACTAGATTTTAAGGACTGATTTGAGATTTTTTTTATGTTTTTTTAAATTTAGTTTTTGTAACTTTTATCCTTTTTAAGATTTTTTTATTAAAAGCTTTAAAACATATACACATGTTTGTGATTTCTAATAGGCAATTAAATAACCTTTCCAATGATATCCTACAATCATATCCTTACTATGGACAAAGTTTGAGTAAAAGTAATTTAAAGTTGCTTTTTCGAAAGGTGCGATTTTTGTGACGCCGAGTGTATTATAGATTACACGCATCTTCTGCATTTTTTAGACAAAGCGAAATTATAGTTTATAAAAATAAACATCAGGTGGAAGACTATTAGGAATTTTTGCAGGTAGCGTGATATATCTATTATAGATTACACGTATCTTCTGCATTTTTAGACAAAGCGAAATTATAGTTTATAATAATAAACATCAGGTGGAAGACTATTAGGAATTTTTGCAGGTAGCGTGATATATCTATTATAGATTACACGTTTTTTCTGTATCTTTCCGATAAAATGAAATTATAGTTTATAGATCAACCCACGATCACTTATGAAAAAAACAAAAAATGGCTTACCTCATCGGAAGAATTAACGAGTCGCTATCGTATATTCTTTATTGTTAGTTCTAATTTTCGAACTTTTAGTACACATTTAGTACAACTTTTACACCATGTTTAATATTAAACTGTTAAGTTACTCGTTGGTATAAGACGTGTGCTTGTTACCACGTATGAAAAAAGAATGAAGACTTGCCGGGACCGGGGTTGATCAAGTAAAAAGACGGAAAGTTTTTTGAATAAGTCAAATGACATACTGAAGAATGAAGCGACGAAATATAATGTAACTTGGATTATTTTATGTATTTGTTGAGTGATTCTAGCCTTTTCAAAACCAACATTGGAAGTACAGTATTTTATTATGAAACGTCTTCTTATCGTGTAAGGGAGCGGCATTCCTGGTAACATAATAGATCAGGCTGACTCTGGAAACTCCACAGGCCCCTGATGTGGCTTCACGATTGTTATCTTGAGACAACAATGTTCCTAACGTGCCGTGTCGTCAAGGCACCTGTAGCCCAATTCTCGTAAAACAGACAACTGAAAGATCGCTGCAGTGCAGAAGTCGTTCGATCGAAGTTCTATCCAAAATCGGTATTCAGGTATTGCTCAGACGCGCTTCGATAGGACTTCAACTCAAGAAAGAAGAAACGACACAAGAAGTTTCCAGTTAAAGTTATGACAATACTACCAAGAAATTAAAACATATTTTAAATTCTGAATACGGGGTTTACCATGTAATTGGTTAAATAAATTTAAAGAATAACTACTCCAACTAACTTCAACCAGCCAAAGAGAAATAAATGCTGAAAAAAGCGAATTTTCACTTCAATTGATCGAATAATTCGCATCTTGATAAACGTCATTGTCTTCGATTCAGCCATCAAATTGTTTGTCAAAGTTTATTGTTTTCAAATTGGTGATTAGTTTATTATTTTTTTATTCAAAAGCAAGAAACTTGTGTAGAAATTTCTTGTTCAAAGACTTATTTATTTAAATATCAAACGCGAGTTTCTATACGATAGTTGGAACTGTTTGTTTATTCCATAAATCAATAATAAGCATTAGAACTTAGCCCTAGGTCGTGTCCGCTCTAAGGAGGGTCGAGACTTGAGCTCAAAATTGTCAGGAGTATTACTTTTTCTCAAGCCATCGACTTAACGGGACAGGGAAATAATAGAACAGTGTAGGTTGCAGCTTTACAACGATTTAAAATGTCGGGTCTCAAATACGGTCTGAAGAATTCACGAAGCTTGTAGATTCGTGGTGGCCCCAAAGATGTTCCGATACTTAGTCCCTTAGAAGAACGCCTTTGTGAAATTATAGGGCTTGACAATTTTTAGGGTTTAAGTGCCCTAAGCTATCAGTTGCTTTAACAAGCTATTGTGTAGTGAATGTAATTTTTAATTGGTTTGTTGATATTATAATATTTCAGTGATAACAATTTGAAAAAGCACCTGTAGTTGAAGTTTAGACCAATGTTTATGGATAGATTATTGTTTTGTTACTGTAGTAAATATGCATTTTTAAGAGCTAAATAAAACCAAATAGTATATTTTACAATTGTTATTTATGTTTTTATTAAACTTACACTTATTACACTTAGGTAGCTCTCAGGCTCCACAAACATGGTAATTATTTCTTTAAATATTAACCAACCATAACTAAGTAGTTTACATATAATAACCAAATAATCACAACATAACACCTTATTTACAGTAATTTGACATGAAAACCTCAAACCATATAATGTTGACTATTACGTAAGATAAAAAATTTGTTAAAGTTTAATAAATAATAATAATAATATTAGACACATCTTAGGTATTAGCACTTTCATAAGAGATAAGCACAACATGATATCATCCAGTCTTCCTTAAGATCTTTATTCAACACATAATTATTCAAATTAGATTTGATTTAACACAATAATTGTTTGTTTCTGTCTATTTAAAGATTGATTTTATTATGATTATTCGCCCCCATTTATAGTCTATATAACTGCTCGTTGGGCCATTCTGCCTTGTTCTAAATCTACATTAGCTGTATGCAGTCCTTGAAAAGTCTACAAGTCAGCTGCTTCATTTGTGAAGCTCTCCTTTGCCACAATATATTGAGATTGATTTTCCACCTCACGAAGTACTGGAACCGCAATCAAGGCTCTGTTTGCAACGTTAGCTAAAACTGTTCAAGCATTGACCACTTGGCCAGAAACTTGTGGGCTGCAGTGTGGCTTACAGGCAACCAGTAAAAATCTGAAAGTAATTTAAGACCATCAGTGTATGTTTAACATTATTCCAATAAAAATGAAGATGTCTTAATGCAAGGTTATTTTTATTTGAGTAGGTACGAGGGGAGTTCAATGTATTCTCGGTATAGGTATGAAGGAAAAGGCGGAAAATTTTGAATAAATTTTATTTTTCAATATACTCCCCTAAAATCTCAATACATTTATTTGTTCGTGAAAGTAACTTTTCAATTCCGTCTGAAAAATATTTTTCTTCATGACCCGAAAAATGTTCGTTTATTGCTCCCTTCAACTCTTCATCGTCCGAAAAATGCTTTCCACGAAGGTCTTTTTTAAGATTAGGGAATAGATAATAATCACTGGGGGCCAGGTCCGGACTGTAGGGTGGATGATTGATTTCTTCAAATCCGTACTCCCGCACAGCAGCCTGGGCAAGGCGCGCCTTGTGAACCGGCGCGTTGTCGTGAAGCAGCAACACACCTGCGGTTAATTTTCCACGTCTTTTTCTTTAATTGCCTCCTTTAAATTACGCAGGGTGGTTGCGTATGATGCAGCAGTAATACTTTGACCTTTTTTTGTGTACTCGATTAGCAAGATTCCCTTAGAATCCCAAAACACCGTGGCCATGAGCTTTCCTGCGGACGGAGTGACTTTGAACTTCTTCGGCGGGTCTGATCCTTTTTTGTGCCACTGCATAGACTCTTGCTTGCTCTCAGGGTCATAGTGATGAACCCACGTTTCATCACCAGTAACAATCAGATCGAAAATACTTTGCGGATTTTCACCACAGAGGTCCAAAAATTCCTTACAACAGTCAACTCGCACTTGTTTCTGCAGCGCGGTGAGCATTCGCGGCCCCCATCTTGCACTGACCTTTGACAAATTCAGGCGCTCATGAAGGATTGTGTGAATAGTACCCACGGATAGCTTAGTCATTCCTGCTAATGTTTTCACTCTTACACGGGCATCTTCAAGTACAAGTTTTTCGACTAATTTGACGTTTTCTTCAGTAGCGGCACAAATTGGCCCACCAGCGCGGGGGTCGTCTTCAATGCTCTCTCTACCCCGTTTGAATTCACTTGACCACTTCTGAATTGAAGATAGTGAAGGCGCAGAATCTTGGTAAACAGCCACCATTTCTTCATGGATAATTTTTTGAGTTTTTCCTTGTTTTGTGAGGAATTTTATCACTGCGCGATGCTCGATTTTTTTCATCATTGTCGAATCAGTCATCATAGTTGTCTTTTCGCAATGATATCTTGAATACTAATGGTGGCAATTAAATGAAATTTTGTATTTATACCCTCAAAGAGTGTCATTAACTAATGAGATAATTAAATTAGCCTCATCATTAGTATATCACCTCGATACCGAGAATACATTGAACGCCCTACGTAACCTAAATTAAAACAGTTTGTTAAGAAAGGTTTAAAAAGTGTTTTATTCAATTAGTTATACCTTCCTAAGTATACAATATTATAATTTTTTTATGTAAACCTTAGTAGATATCTTCATAAACTAATATATTTACGTTTTAATTTGGTATACAAACAATGTGGGCTAGCAGAATAGAAACCCACTAACCTTATCTTTTACTGACAAATAATCCAGTTTTCCTTCTTTTCATCAATGAGATTCTGCACCAACACTTTTGTGAGACGGAATGTTTTGATGAAGTCTTTCTCCGGCATTGTGAATGCGTCCCATCTTGTGAACCTCAATACACTTCTTCTTTTTCGCTTTTTGCAATTCTGGCATATCTAGCAACAAATACGCTAACTCTGAGCTCATGACAAGTCGTACAAATAAGGCTTTACTATATTTAAATCTCCTTATTTTTTTTCGTTTCTTTGCGTTATATTTTTGTATTATTGTTATGAAAAAATAGTTGAAATGCTGTTTGAAATGAGAGAGACACAAATACTTAACAAATTCCAACTCCCCAATAATACCCATTATTCCATTTTAGAATCAGGGTAATAAATAATAGGTCTTTACCTATGAAACTGCCGTTTGGCCGTACTGGCCATTTCAAATGAAAATATTTTATTTTTTGACTGATAATTCTAATGTCAAATTAATTTTATTTGACAAACATGGAATTCTTTTTCTAAAATCATCATTTGTTTAATAGTTAGTGTTTTGTTTTCAACGCATTCGAACATTTTTCGTCATCATGGATAAGTTAAAAATTCGAGTAATTATGGAGTATGAGTACCGTCGTGGCAGCAAAGCGGCACAAGTGGCACGCAACATCAACGACGTTTACGGAGCGAACACTACAAACGAACGCACCACCCGTTATTGGTTTACCCGCTTCCGTTCTGGAAATTTTGACCTGAAAAATGAACCCCGTGGTCGTCCGAAAACTTTGGTCGACAATGACGAATTAAAGGCAATTGTGGAAGCTGATGAAACTCAATCCACGGCTGAATTAGCAGCAGCTTTCGACGTTAGCATCAAAAGAATATTGGTCCATTTGCGTCAAATTGGCAAGGTAAAAAAGCTTGACAAATGGGTACCCCACGAACTCAATGACCGCCAGCGCGAAGTACGTGTGGAGACGTGCCTTGCACTGCTCAGCAGGCATACAAATGAAGGAATTCTGAACTGCATTGTTACTTGTGACGAGAAATTGATCCTGTTTGACAATCGTAAGCGCTCAGCAAGTTGGTTGGACCCTGGTTCAGCACCCAAACAATGCCCTAAACGAAAACTTACCCCTAGAAAAGTGATGGTCACTGTTTGGTGGTCTAACGCGGGTGTAATTCATCACAGCTTCTTGCCAAACGGGACAAGCATTACTGCAGATGTGTACTGTGAAGAACTGAACACAATGATGGAGAAGCTCGCACGTCTCCAACCAGCTTTGGTCAATCGTTCGGCTCCACTGCTCCTGCACGACAACGCGCGACCTCATACTGCACAGCAGACGGTCTCCAGGCTACAAGAGTTGGGGTTGGAAGTTCTCCGTCATCCGCCGTACTCACCAGACCTTGCGCCTACAGACTTCTACTTTTTCTAGAATTTGGATAACTTCTTGGCGGGAAAAAAATTCAATACCCGAGAGGCAGTACAAAATGCCTTTGAAGAATTTGTTGCCTCCCGTCCAGCTGATTTCTTCAAGAAAGGCATCAATAAGCTACCAATGCGTTGGCAAAGATGCATTGATTGCATGGGTGATTATTTTGATTAATAGAAATAAAAAATATATAAAAAAAATTACGCTTCATTTATTCCGTGAAAAACGGCAATTTCATTGGTAAAGACCTAATATAAAAATGAACTATTTATTCCAATAATGTTTAATTGCATGGGTTAATTAATGTATGTTTAGCAAAAAGCATTGCGACGTACTCGCCGGGCTACAAGGCAGTCTGTGTTGTGGAAGCGAAGTCTGCTTTTATTAATTTTTACTTATATCCTGGAAAAACGTACGTATTGTAAGCCAGTTCGTACAAATTATGTTATATTACGAATGTATAACGTGTAATGGACAGGACCTAAGTCGCGAACTTAAACAAATCAATAGTATGTTTAAGGAGAAAAAGCGCAAGCGATGTTTGACTTCATTACTGTCGCATCTAGTTAATGGCGGAGGTGCAGGTTTTTAGTGAATATGCTGCTGCATTACCTTCTCGAGTTCTTTGTGTTGATAGCTTCACGTGTGTATGAACTATGTTTTTAGCTGTAAGCTTTGTGTATGCTATATGTCAAAGTTTGAATACAAAAGTAAATACAAATATCTATGCTAAGATACTTATTTCATAAAATCATTTTTATAAATCAATTTTTATATAAAGTTGATATAAATCAATCAATGTTTTATCAATTTTAACCTGTTATTGACCTGTATCATTCAACGTAGGTACATCAAAAGACAAGAATATTTACAGAATATTTACTGGGTTTTGTTTAACACTTTAACTCAAAAACATTGTTCCATGCCCAGGTTTATTTTTAAACAGCTTATAATGTACCTGCGTGTACATATTTGACTTAGAACGATATTATTTAGCAATAACTAATGAAGTATTTCAATCTTTTCAGATAAAAGGATTCAGAATCAAATCCCGGATGACCACGTCGGCCGATTGTTCAGACCAGGTTAGCTTACTTACAACTATTTTGTATCCAATCATTTAAATTCGAAAAAGAAATAATTTATTGAATATAATATATTTAAAGTAAATAATATAATATATTTTAAGCAATTTTCAACTGAAATACTTCCTTACCAAAGGATTTCCACACAGTTTAGAGATATAATAAATTAAAAATTAATTAACCTTCGTCGCGACTGATATTTGAGCGTTGGCCGAAAGCGATCAATTAGGTTCAAATATATTAGTTTTAATTTGAGAGCGGTGCAGTCTACGTTAAACGGGTCAAGTAGATACCTTGTGCACAAAGCGAGCACGATACTAGCTTTATGGAATTGCTGCTACAATAATAAAATTGGAATTGACACAATAAACTGCACGCCGTCCGCCTCGCTACGTGGCGCACAATGTTCCGTGTTTATGTTTGTTGAATCTTTTGATAGTCGCTCTATGTTTCGATTGTGTTTGCTAGTCGTATGTAGTAAACCGTTATAACATGGGCTAAGCAAAGCCTAAATGTGTTCGCATTTTTCTTACTTCTACCACACACATTTGCATAATTTCCGTTCCCTACAAGACTTGCCTTTTTGGATAGTTTTTCCCTTTAAGTTTAAATCCGACTTGCGATACAGTAACAATCGGTAAGGCATAACAGCCCTAAACAAAGTTATCTGTTTCTCGGGAATCCTACAGATGCGCGGTGCCGCGGTAATCTCCCGGATTTACCCGACTTGTAACTTAGCTGTCGAGGTTCCAATCATAAAGCAGCAATTCACAGTGGGACCTGACATGTTTTTTATATTGACAAAAGACTAATTAATCACACCTATGTCAATTACATCTATCCAAAGAAAATCGATAGTATTATGATGATGCGTTGATTAATTTGAATAAGTAAATTGGTTTCGCGAATCTTGGAGCCATATCGATGAATCTCGGCAAGAAGGGGGTTGTCCTTGTTTAAAATATTAATATGTTGTAATAAACTATTATTACAGCATAGCAGCTGAGAGACGTTCATTCCAAACAATACATCCATGACTTGCCTAAGGCGTATACGAGTATCTTTCAACTGGATAATTTGATAGGATAGGATGGTCTATCGTCAATTGAAGCTTCTTACTGAGTGACTTAACTAATGCCACAGTTAATGATTCAAGCTTTTTAACTTGACATATTTAATTTCCTGCTTTATATTACTGACTCAAGTGTTTTGTATCAAAACTGGAGCATTTCTCCTATTTCACTCATTTTATAAATGTACGGTAAACGCATCCCTAGTCAGTAGGGAAGGTACGTTCAATTTATTCCTTGGGGAGTCGCGGATGGGAGTCATAGACTTCATAATATATATATTGTATAATTAGCGACAATTTTTCCAAATATACGTATACATTTGAATAAAAAATTGCTTTGTTATTTCGTCTACGTATTTTCGATACGTGAACAAATGTCTACGCTCGCCGTTGATGTTCAGTGTTGAGCGTCGGTGGCGCAGTGGTGCAGGCTGGCTAATCGAACTGTAGATCTCGGGATCGCCCCCCCGGTGACTGCCAAATGTAACAATAATTAACAACTTAGTAAGTACAGCAAGCCGACTGCTCTAATGTAAATTTCTTACCCTAGAAATTATTTCGAGGGTACCTTTTTAGTCTGAAAACCTGCAGTAGTCGAGGAGGTAGACTATAATTTACCTGAAGCCACCCTTCTTCGTTGGGTGTGGCGGACGTTCAAATAACAATGACTCCGGGCACTTTTACGAAATATCCCTTCAGTTTCCTCTATAAAGAAAGTATACTCAAGTATATTCATAAACAAGAAACAATGAACATCATCGTCGGTTTTTAGTCAAAAAATCGATTATATATTAAATAACGCCCAGACGAGACGAATGCTACAAAAAAGCAATCTTAAATTTCATCGAATAAAATAAGAAAAGCGAGAGTGTAAACAGTTTTTAATCAAAATCTAAGGACAAGCTTAAAGATTGATGGTCCTTTAGGAATGTTCAGCGCAGCTGCAGGACTGTATACAAGAACGTTATGTGGAAACCGGCGTGGATTGCGGGACGCCATCCGCTACGGAGCTGGCAATTCAGGTTGCTAAATTACTGGGTTATTTGATTAACGAGGTAGGTGGGACATTTGCCGGGATTTCAATTAAAAAAACCCCGTAATTTGATTCAACGTCCCACGCGCCGTTTTAGCTTGGTTTTGCTAATGACTTTTTTTGTGCAGAATTTTCGTAAGTACAAAGAAAGTAGAAATCAATAATTGGTTTTTAAAAAGAACATCCTAAATCCAGAAAACCAGCATCGTCGAGTGTGTTCGTTGTGTGTTAACACAGATAAATGCACATCTCAATTATAATGTTCATACATCCGCTAAACATTAAATTAGGCCCTTTTCGGTAGATCTTTCACACGTAGCCGCTAACTGTGCCACCCCTACTATAAGTAAAACAACAAGTATTCACAAAACGATTGTGTTCATAGATCGATATAAAATCTTAATTTTAATGTTTTTCAACGTCTATTTATTGTTCCATTATTTCTTCGTAGATTGTTTATAACATAATGGCGCGTAACCGCTACCGTGCCGTGCCCGTGTCCGCGTACGTGTGAACGGTTTTGTGTAACGCAACATAACATTGTACATGCGGCAGCCAAGGCGGAACCGCGTCCGCGCCGATTTGCACGGTTAAATCACGATCATGGCACGGGCGCGTGAAACATACAGGGTTACAGGTTAAAGCGACGCATCGGTAAACAGATGATCTAAAATAGAACTGTTGCGTCCCTCAACCCGCTCACGCCCCGATGCATTACGCGACTTGAGAGTCCAAATCCTTGCCGCGAACTAACCAGTCGCAGTCGACCACACGTTACCGCGCGTTCGAACAGAGACGTCTCAGAGTTGCCCTTACAACTTTTTGTTTTTGTTTTCGCTTTTCTTTTGTCGATATATTATACTTATACTATTTTATATAATGTATATTTATGTTTAGAATATATTTTATAGTCGGACTTATTTTGTAATTATTCTTTTCCCTGTTCATAATAGGATGAGATTTATAACATTGCCTTCTGCTAGCAGAAAATTAATAATTCAAACACACTGTTTTTCAGAGGCAATAATTTAATTTAATTTTACTTTTACAAACAAATCAACATGTCATAATTAACATGTTAACATAAATTGTTACATCTTTACATTATAATATTTTATTTACAGTCCTCACAATTATTTACAAATTTTCATTTTTATATCACATGTAATTATTTTTTTTTAATAGTTTAGATATACACACATCAAAAAAGTCTAAGCAACAAACATTATTTCAGATTTATTGATCAATTATTATATCATTTCTTACCAAGTAGGTAGTACTAAAGTAAACTTTTTTGTTTTAGATGACATACTGGCTGGTTGTAAAAAAAATTTTTACTGTCATTTGTTTTTTCACAAAATTTAAAGCGAATGCATGTTTCTGAATTTTAATGCGTTTTCTTTGTGTGGCGTGAGGGTTGGACATCATTTATTATTATAAATTTTTATTGATTAATTGAGAAAAAAGTTATTAAGTTATTTGCCGTCTTTATCAGCGTTACACTAACACGGGAGATCCTGCCGAGCAGCACCCAGGCCGCGGAAGGAGTACAACCATTCGGCAAGACCGATACATTCAACTGACCTCAAGACGTTAGCCGATGTTCACCCGAGAGTTAGGTTTAAGGCTACAAAACACAAGTGGTGTTGTTGTTGTATTAATGGTGTAGAGAACACATAACATGGACCCAGGAGCAATGAGATAAAATTTTATTTTGAGATGAGTCTTGACTCGAGTTTAGGCCTGATATTAGAAGGGTAAGAGTGTACCGTCGTTCTGGAAATACTGAGCGGCTGAGCTGCGTTCAAGAATTTCATCCATACAACGGTTCAAAAGTTATGGTATGGGCGGGTTTTATGGAGAACAGACGAACTGAGCTCGTGTTTGTAAATGGGAACATGAACGCTGCAAATTACGTTGAGGATGTTCTAAGGCCTTATGTCCGTCCATTTGCACAAACCCTTGGCTTCGAATTCACGTTGATGTATAATAATGCGCGTTCACATACAGCTTTGCACACCAGGGAGTACTTGGCAAGGGAAAACATCCGGGTATTGCCTTGGCCTGCACTCTCGCCAGACATCTGATTCCTTGCCACCTTCATTTTTCGAGCCTTTCCGCCCCGGCCCCTTACAAAACTCAATGACACGCGAGTCGTGTCATCGGCCTCCCTGAATGATAACGCACCTAGCGCGTGGTTGGCCCCCGGTAATGTTTTTACGCTATTTAAGCAGTTTTAGCTATAATAATACAACGTGAAACCTTATACTGTGTAAAATGTTGTATTTATTAGTTTAGTGTGTTTTAAAGTGACTATCTACGCGTTTTATAGGAAATGGAAGGTAAGTTACAGATTTCCACCAGGAGTTGTAAATCTATTATACTTTTTTGTTGAATTTATTGTTGATATAGTGTGGTATAATAGCTATAGATATTGTTTAGGAATCATATTGCATCAATCTGGATTGATTAGTTAAGTATATATATACATATATATATATATATATATATATATAATATATATTATATATATTATATATATTAAATTTTGAACCAGAATTAATTAGAAAACGTAGATATATTCTCGAATCGGAAATAGAAACCAATGAGACGATGACATGCATTCAAGCAGAACTATCAGTCCTTGGAACCTGGTAGTGTAACATATTAGGGTGTTACCACACCAACCGATCGTCCATCGATCGACGTCGATGGTAATACCCTTAATAATCACTGGAGGGATATCAGCCTCTCCCAACTTTGCAAAGACACTAAAGAATAATATCAATAATAAAATACTAACGATTTAATGTGTAAAGACTTGAGCTTTTTTACGTGAGTATATCCTTATTTGCATTTTTATATCTATAGAATATACATTAAATTTTGCTTATTAATAGTTCTAGTAAGTAAAATATTAGGTCATTACAAAATTATGAAATTGGCGTTTTGTAAGGGAGGAACATACAGCCAGATTTTTTTAAATATAACATGCTTATCTACTAATTATTTAATCATAGTATGTACCATTGCTATCTATGCACTTTTGCCATCTCATAGGTAAATTCCTTTCATTATTGAGCAGTTGAGTAATGTAACTCAGCAGTCGACGCGCGTTTGTCGGTTTGCTGCATTCATGAGGTACCCACCTCTCATGCTTTTTCAACTTCCCGATTTGCTTCAAGTAGATTAAAACAGTTTTGTCACTAACACCGCAGCCTACAGCTAACTCGGACGTGGTTTACGATGGACAATACCCTTCAATTACCCTTCAATAACCCCACAATAGCCTTCAATTCTTTATCATCAACTTTAATCTCCGGCTGTTCACTGGGGCTTGTTCTGCAGGGCAAAATTTTCTGATGATGCTGCGTAATTTGTTTGATACGACCACTTACACCAACATCCATCTTTAACTACATCTATAAACGGCGTACTATCTTTGGTGACTCTACCTTCCTTAATTGCTGCTTCTCTTTCCCTCTCGCCGGCTTTCTAAAATTATTTCAGGAGAAGCGCTATTTTCCTCAGACTGCTTTTCTATCTGAAATAAAAATATATAAATTTATAAATATTTAAATGATACGTTTTTCTATGAACGACTTTCCAACTCATTTAAAAATTATATTGAATATATACTGTTGCTTTTGACACACGTTGAATGTCACATAAAAAATCCTTATTTTTTTTGTCTGCAATTCTAAAATAAAAAAATATATATATAAGTGATCTTAAAAATTTGCTATACCTTGGTTACTGATCACCAATGAAGTCTTACGTAAGCAACACATTTTGTAACTCTGCATACGTTGGCCAATTATTATCATCTTTTCTGTAAAGTATTAAATATACATTATTATAAATTTAACTAATAACTGATATTTTGAAGTAAGCAATATTTAAACGATATATAACGCATACCCTTTTATGAAATGGTCTGACATAGTTGTTGTGTTATTTTCACCCAAATCCAGGGACGACTCCATGTTTTTATTCTCTGAACTTTGTCCTGACAACAGTTTTCTGAAAAATATGTTGTAAAACTGGGTATTTCGATATAATCAAGAAAATATTTTCAAAATACAGTCGACTGTTTGTTATCAGAAACAGTGAATTGCGATTGTAAACCGTAACGCTAGAGAAATGAGGCAAGTTTATTCAAGATGTTAGAAAGAACTTGCGGTCTATTGTTCATACACACCCATTCTTCTAAATAAATACCCATTTAATTATTTTGAATGATAATTAAAAACCTAATAAGTATTTTCCACTTACACGAAACACTTAAACATGGAAAAGGGGTTATTCTAGTAGAATTACAAATTTATACAAATATGACGATTACTTACCTTTTCATTTAAAAGAGCTTTCCTTTTACGTTTGGAAAACCCGACACGTATTTTTTCACTGTATATGTTATGGTATTATTAATTAATTAAAACACAGCATACGACGGCGGGCGGCAGTACGATTGGCACAGACCCGTCGCTGACAATGATCAGCTGCGGTCTGAGCGGGGAGTGATTGCATACAAATACGCGCGCGCTCTACCAGCTCATATTCAAAGGTCTCGTAAGCGACAAAATTGTTTTACTCGCTTTAATTAAAATCTACGACCAATTTTAAAAATTCCAACCGACAATTTGAAGTATTTGTTGCTGTCTACCTACTACAAAATTTAGAAATTTAAATCAGTCTGTGTTGCAAAAAAAATGCAATTTTCTGTTTTTTCTGTACTATGAAAGTTCAAGAATCGTGTTTTTGAAACCGACAAAACGAAGTCAGTAAAATGAAGCATTAGATCCTCAAATATCACTTTCATAAGTTTTGGTAATTGCAGAGAATAATCGTGATTTCTGGAATACAAACTACTTTCAATGTCTGACCTTAAGTCGACCTATTCCCGTTCAAGGCGTGTAGTTTACATCGTTTCTGACTGATTTGACTATGAAGCACTTAAATCCAACCGTTTTCAAAATATTTGATTTTAATTGTTTTTTATAAAAATATCCCGAATTTCGGCTATCAGCTTAGATATTTGGAAATGTGTAAGTCTTATTATTACTAATTATTAGATTTTTACATATAAAACTGCTTTACGATCTCAATAACCAATATTGATATCTAAAAAAAATATGATGGCGGCTGTTTTGCATACGTGATTTAAAAATATTTACGTTTCATCAGCTTTCCAACGAGGTATAACAATCTAAAATTTTAATAAAAATTCATAGAAAAGCTTAGTTGCGAGCCCAGGTAGCAGTTTTGACAGTCACTCGCTAGTTGTCCTTTAAGGTTAATGCGGTGCGTGTATGCAATGAATGTGTGGATAATAAAAAATAAAACGGGTCCTCAAATTCAAATTCAAATTCAAATATTTATTTCTCAACATTGACAATTACTTGTTCTTATTGACGTCAAATAAAACATGATTCTACCACCAGTTCGAAAAAAACCTTCGTGAAGAAGAACTGGCAAGAAACATCACGGGCATATTTTTTTTAAAAATAAATTTACAGAGTCTCTTTATGTCTATACAAAATTATTCTTTTCTGCATCTGTTAGCTCGGCAAGTCTCCCTCCCCCCCAAGTATCCAAACGACGAACACCCTCAGACGGCACCCGTTCACGAGTTAACGCGTTAACGTTAAAAAAATTTTCAAGTGCTTCAGCAACTTCTTTGTCAGTTGACAACACTTTATCATTAATTTTTAAATTATATTTGGTGTGTGGTTCTTTTGCTTTCCCAGTTTCCTGATTTATTATATTCCATGCAGTTTTTGAAATGTTAGTACTATATTTAATTTTATTATTAATGTAATTAGATTTAGCTACACTGCAAACTCGTTTAAATAATTTTGAATACTTTTTAACATATTCATAAAATGTCTTATTATGATTATAAGTTCTTTCACTGTACAATTCATATAATCTATTTCTACTTCTGCATATTCCCACTGTTGCCCAGTCACTAAACTTAAATAAATTTTTATTTATATTAGGTCTTTACCTATGAAATTGCCGTTTTTCACGAAATAAATGAAGCATAATTTTTTTATATATTTTTTATTTCTATAAATCAAAATAATCACCCATGCAATCAATGCATCTTTGCCAACGCATTGGTAGCTTATTGATGCCTTTCTAGAAGAAATCAGCTGGACGGGAGGCAACAAATTCTTCAAAGGCATTTTGTACTGCCTCTCGGGTATTGAATTTTTTTCCCGCCAAGAAGTTATCCAAATTCTGAAAAAAGTAGAAGTCTGTAGGCGCAAGGTCTGGTGAGTACGGCGGATGACGGAGAACTTCCAACCCCAACTCTTGTAGCTTGGAGACCGTCTGCTGTGCAGTATGAGATCGCGCGTTGTCGTGCAGGAGCAGTGGAGCCGAACGATTGACCAAAGCTGGTTGGAGACGTGCGAGCTTCTCCATCATTGTGTTCAGTTCTTCACATTACACATCTGCAGTAATGCTTGTCCCGTTTGGCAAGAAGCTGTGATGAATTACACCCGCGTTAGACCACCAAACAGTTAGACCATCACTTTTCTAGGGGTAAGTTTTCGTTTAGGGCATTGTTTGGGTGCTGAACCAGGGTTCAACCAACTTGCTGAGCGCTTACGATTGTCAAACAGGATCCATTTCTCGTCACAAGTAACAATGCGGTTCAGAATTCCTTCATTTGTATGCCTGCTGAGCAGTGAAAGGCACGTCTCCACGCGTACTTCGCGCTGGCGGTCATTGAGTTCGTGGGGTACCCATTTGTCAAGCTTTTTTACCTTGCCAATTTGACGCAAATGGACCAATATTGTTTTGATGCTAACGTCGAAAGCTGCTGCTAATTCAGCCGTTCAGAGTTTCATCAGCTTCCACAATTACCTTTAATTCGTCATTGTCGACCAAAGTATTCGGACGACCACGGGGTTCATTTTTCAGGTCAAAATTTCCAGAACGGAAGCGGGTAAACCAATAACGGGTGGTGCGTTCGTTTGTAGTGTTCGCTCCGTAAACGTCCTTGATGTTGCGTGCCGCTTGTGCCGCTTTGCTGCCACGACGGTACTCATACTCCATAATTACTCGAATTTTTAACTTATCCATGATGACGAAAAATGTTCGAATGCGTTGAAAACAAAACACTAACTATTAAACAAATGACGATTTTAGAAAAAGAATTCCATGTTTGTCAAATAAAATTAATTTGAAATTAGAATTATCAGTCAAAAAAAAAATATTTTCATTTGAAATGGCCAGTACGGCAAAACGGCAGTTTCATAGGTAAAGACCTATTACATATTTTCTTTTTTTTAAAAACAGAGTCATATTCATTTCTGATTATATTATGAATAGAGTTATATTGAGTAATAGGATCTGCACAGTAATCTAATTTAAATGTTTTTTCAAATACATTTTTCCTAAATGTTTCCAAGCCGTCTCTCATTCATGGGTATAAAGGTAATTTCTCTTTTTAAAGTCTTTTTTAGCCCGATATCAAAAGTGGCCAACTGCCCACTATGATCTGATTGTAGTTTATTAATTACTGACTTTGTACATGGCATTAAATTTGTAAAAATGTTATCAAGACATGTGGCTGAGGTCGCTGTGATTCGCGTAGGCTCTAAGAAGAGATTTTTTAGGTTTTAACAATTAAAAAGATTCAAGAATCGTTTACTTTGTGACGTCTCTACTAATAAATCAATATTAAAATCGCCACAAATAATTATTTCTTTGTTTTTGTTATTTACTCTATGTAATACCTCATCCATAGTGCTCTCAAATACTTCAAATGGTGAGGATGGGGGTCTGTTTACACTTATTATAACAATAATCCTAAGATATTATCCCTATATGCACGTGCTAATATTGACCAAACATGTTATATTCATTACGTAGGAAAATCATCAAACTCTACCGAGTATTCCATTTCAATTTAATTTCGTCGAGTCTTTAATCTAAATCTTAAAAGAAAAGATGTTAAAGGGAAATTATAACTTTGAAATGCCTCTGCGTCTACTGGAGCGATTCGCCCTGTATTGTCGACATCTTTAATTCTAATAAAGATTTCAACATCTAAATAAAGATTTAAAAAAAAAGGTTTTAATTTTCTTTACTTAATACTAAAACCTCCAGATACACATCAACATGTGAGTTATTCGATTCGTTAAACTTCACTGACAAGTTGCTAGGTTTCACACTTTGTACGTTTTGATTGGCTTATTTTTTTTAATAAACATGTTAACTTGAAACAGACTTAAAACATATCGGAAGGGCTTCAGCGCAATTCTCATTCGTTGACATTATATCTCGAAGTCCAGATGCAAGCAGACATTTTAATCTCTATCGAGGACTAAACTTCGTAAAATGACGAGTTTGATATTCCCAGAATATCAGATTTAAATAAAGATTCGGGATTTTTCTCTGACTCCCAACATTACTAAAATGAGAATTGCCATCCTTATCGTTTACGAGCATATTCCCATACTTTGGAATATTCCACTCCCGACAGTTCAATGTTTAAAGCTCCCTTCAAATGTGCTTATTAGCTTTTACAATTTGGATGTTTTCGTGGCAATTTAAACTTTGTGCTTAACAATTTAATTCCGCCTAATTCGATTCAACACAAACGTTTTAAGCGAAGTTTTGTTTACGCCGCTTGTTGAGCTGAAATATTTTTTCGTATGCATTTCTTATTATATAATCTATTATTAGGTCATTACGTATGAAATTGGCGTTTTGAAAGGGAGGAACATAAAGTCAATTTAAAAATTATATAATATGTTAATTTAATCAAAGTTTATACCATTGCTATCTATGCACTTTTGCCATCTCATAGGTAGTTCATTGATTCCTTTACTAAAAAACCTATTCGGACGGGAATCAATAAAATCTTGAAGGCGCTTTGGACTGCCCCATCGGAGTTGAATTTGTTCCCTTGCAAGAAGTTATCCAAATTTGGAAAAAAATGGTAATCTGTTGGAGCAAGGTTCGGGGAATACGGTGGATGTCTTAGACATTCCCATTGAAGCTCCTCTAATTCGGTAGTCGTCTGTTGTGCAGTGTGTGGTGTAGCGTTGTCCTGAAGCAGCAGTAGCGTAGAGCGATTGACCAGCCGCGGTTGTTTAGCAGCTAGCTTTTCCATCATGGTTTGCAGTTGCTGAGAAAAGACGTCTGCCGTAATCGTCTGGCCAGATTTAAGAAAGCTGTAGTGAACGACAGCGGTAGTCCACCAAACACTAAAAAGTAACTTTTTTTGAGTCTATTTGCTTGGGCAGGATTTGGCTGGTTCGCCAGGGTTCGCCTATGAGCGTTTCCGATTGTCGTATAAAAAATAAGGATCCACTTTTCATCACAGTTAATGATTCGATTTATAATCCTTTCATTATTGTGCTGGTTGAGTAATGTAACGCAGCAGTCGACGCGCGTTTGTCGGTTTGAATTCGACAGTGTGAGTCATTCCATAAAGTGTGAGTGAGATCAGTAGGGATCCTAAATTATAAAAAAAGATTATTAGAAGATAGTCAGTTTCGTTTTAATTATGACATTTAATCTTCGTGCATTTACAACAGATTTTAAATTGTCTTCCTTCAGCCGTAATACATGCACATCTCCTTAAAAAAGATCTTGATATAAGACGAGCGAATCGTCGGTTACTGACGTAATCCACAGCTTCCATTAATCTCCCTCGAAGTTCAGTTAAAATTTTCGATGGTTTTAAATAAACCTTTTCTTTCACTGCTCCCAAGTAAAAACATTCCAATGGATTTAAATCAGTTGAGCGGGCTGGCGACTGTTAATTAACATTTCTATAAAACTGTTGCGATACATTTTTACAAAATCATTACAATTTCTGAAACTGTAAAAAATTACGATATGGAGCGCCGGTGTCATTTGACCCGAGAAAAGATGATGAGAGCCAACGAAATATTGGCACTACACAGAGCGTTGTAAGCCGCCTCTGGACACGCTATTGCATCACGGGCAGCGTGGCTGAGCTACATGAAGGACGCATTACCACCAGACAAGACCGGTACACCCAAAATACTGCTCGACGGAATCGTACCATGACCGCCATGATGTTGGTCACGAGGCTCCACATCTCTTCAAGCTTATTAATAAAATATCAAACCATGCGAAATCGTTATCGGTTCTGCGTTCCCGAAAGTCGCTGAGAGTCCAACATTATAGCCCCCGCAATCGTAGCGCCTGTTTACAAAGGGCTCCTGCACAAAGATATTAGGAGGAAGAAGACTGGCGTTGTGTGTGCTTTACCGATAAATCTCGTTTTGGAATTAGGCAAGACACAAGACGCATTCGAGTTTGAAGTACCTCTGGACGTCATGAACTTTTAAGATTATGATATGGGCCGGTATTTTCCGTTTGACCGGAACACAACGACGTAATCGTGCTTATTACAGGCGTTCAAAATGGGAAGGACTGTAGTACGTCCCTAGGCGAGATCTTTAAAAAATTAAATTCTACTACCACTTATGATTTGGATTTACGTAAACTCTTACCTATTTTATATTTTCAATGTGATTTTTGGCATATGACGTTGACTTCGTATATTGTTCTAAATTATACACATATCTTTTCACCCTTCATATGAGAACTAAATTATCAAAAGTAAATCGACTGAAAGATGAATTAAGAGCATCTCCCGAGTCGATAGGTAAGTTAATTTGCTTATCAATAAAGGCTCTTTGAGAGTGCCCTGCAACATACAGGAGACGCGCAGGTACCGGCAGCGATTTAATAAAAACACTGAATGCCGTTGCCGGGCCTTGAAAGGTGCCTGAATTTGGTTAGCGAGACATTTTCTTGGGTAATGGATATGCTGAGGGTACGGATGAATGTTCGTTACTGTAAATGTAGGTAGCGAGAATGATTATAAATAGTGATTTATTTACGTCCTGCGTTTATAAATGGATTTTTCGGGATTTAGCTAATAATACACATATAACGTTGTCACGTCTCAAAAGTTCGAAGAACGCTTTCTGCTTGTAATATACCACATATTCGAGAGATCCGTGATCACCTTAATAAGGAAAATCTATAAGATTTGTATTATTTGAAGAAAATAATGGAAATACTAACTATAGTACATTTCTTTGACTCATTTTGTGTCTTATACTTGAAACAAAATGAAAACCCAATAAATATAAACCCACAAGACGTGATGTTTTAATACACTCGGGCGGTGAAATATGTAGTAGTTCCTTCGTCGTAGCCGCTACGAGATCCGTAGCATTGGTCTACGGACGACGTAGACATGGCTAGCTAGAGGAAATGCACTGGGATAACCAGAGACAGAATGACAAGGCGGCATTAAAACGATCTTATGTTGAAGAGTCAAGGTTCATATTACTACGCAGTAGTATCGATCGACCTATACTTTAACGTTCTCGTACCGTAATGTTTTTTAAATTGAATGAAATGCTTGAAATGAAGTAGTCGAACCGAGATTTTATATCGGTTATTATACAAAAACCAACGCTATTTTTCTACGAGCGTCAATGTCTGCACTCGAACTGCCGACAATGTAAATGTGAAGGCCTTAGGGTGTTACCACACCAATCGATCGAGAGTCGAGAGTTGGTAATTTAGTAGTAAAATAATCCCATGCACCTATACATTTATATGAAGGTATGTGTAGACTGCCAACCCGCGGTAGGCGTGATGGCCTACAATTGTCTGACGCCATCCCTGAGTTGGGAGAGGCTGATAGCCCTCCGGTGATTATTTAGGGTATTACCACACCAATTGATCGACGTCGATCGATTGGTGTGGTAACACCCTTAAACCAACAAGCCAACATACGTACCTAAGACTTGTTATAGACAATAGGTTCAACTGGGGTCCCCATATAAATCAGGTTTGTTATAAGCTAAGATCTGCGCTGGCAAAACTAGCGATTTTAAAATACAAGCTACCATGTAAAACATTACGGATGTGAAACATGTCACTGGCAGATTCTATAATTAACATCGATCTACGGCCGAACATAAATACGGACAATAAATAAATAAAGCCTAATATTAATTGGAATAATGTATCCTAATGGTGAAAGATTTTTTGAAAAACAAACTTTGTAAGATAAAATAAGATGTTTAACAGCTCATGTTATGCTAACGACTCGAGTTCTTTACTAAAAGGCTTGCGGCTAAGTCGTTATAACTCTTATTGAAAGACTCAAGTCGTTTTATTTCAAAGTTGAGCTCTAATGACTGAAGTCATCTTAGATTAGTAAAAAGCCTCAAGTCGTATTTTTTGATTCGAGTCCTAAAAATTGAGGTGAGTTTTTGATTAAAATGGTTTAAAAACCTCGAGTCCTTTCATCACTATTGTCTTGTATTAGTTTGTAACAATGTATTTGTCAGTTTTTGGATTATTTCATTTACTATTTTTTCTACCAGCCAGCAGAATTTTGTTTTCTTAAACTTTATTATGAACCTATCGAGACGCTTCCTAGAGTACCACTATTCCTGCTTGCGACTTGCTCACAAATTACCATGTGTTTCCGTAACTGTCCACCACACGGCACACGTGCACATGAGTAGATATCCTTACAGAGGCCCGGCTCTCAATAGACGTCCTAAACTGTTGCCAAATTTCGTAAGGGTTGACCTGTTGGCAAGTTCAAATAACAACAAGTAACGTACTATAAAGACAAGGTATGAGAGTTATAGCTGGTACTTTTTTGTTTCCTGCGAATACCTGCTTCGCGAAGTGGTCCTTATTTACGTCGATTAAATGCAAGTTTGTGAATGACTCTTGTGTAAAATTTTTACCTATCCATAAAAACAATTACGAGACTTATCAATTCAATGACACATAGATATGATACAAACCTATCTACTTCAAAAAAATTATATCAACACTTTGGAGTACGAAATTTCTAGTTTTTGTTCTCCTATTATGTATGCATACATTACAGCTATTAACCATATTTACACTTTTTGTAATGAATCACTTAAACTACAAAAAATGTGAAATAACACAAATGTGGCCGGTGAACGGGTTTTGCCGCGTACACGCATACATGCCTCCATGCTTGTAGTAGTGTAACGATTCCGCACGGCTGTATCACATGAGTAGATAAACAGAACAGAGACAAAGCTCTATACAACCGCATAAATCGGTTGCACTACTACAAGCATGCGGGGCATGTGTGCGTGACCATTGGCCGCTTGTCACGTACGCGGCGAGACAGGTCAAAACACATTGTCAAAAGGCACAGCCAGTTGACAAACTCAGGGTCATTGCGACGCACGTTGTTTGTTTTGTTGGTTACAAGTTTGATTATTTTAATGTTAAAACGTTGTATTTTTATTAATAATGGTTGTTTATTGTACTGTGTGTATGAATAGTTCTAGAAAAAATAAAATTGAATTGTTTGAGCCAAAGTTTCGCGAATATTTCGATCTTGAAATAAATATTGTCTATATTGGCAATAAAATACTTAAGCGTATTAAAGATTGTAAATTTGATATGCCATGTGACTGTTTCCCGTTAGTTTACTTGAAAAAACTATATGTTAAATTCAGAATTTACCACACCATCAAAATTGTTAAAAACAAAAATTATAGAAGAAAATTAATAGAAAAAGAAAATTTTTGTTTGTAAAGTATTCTATCATACTGAATAATTAAACTATTTAAGAAATTTTTTGTTCAATTTGTCTTTACCAATTGTGACAGCCCTACCAAAATAGGTAACAATTTTTCACGTTCTTTAGAAGTTTTGTCTCTGTTCCGTTTATCTATTAATGTGGCTGTATGAAGCTGGGCCTCTGTTGAATATCTACTCACGTGACACGTGTGCGTGTGACGTCACAGGCGCACGGTCGTGAGAACAGCGGAGTTCCCGAAACAAGTGATGAACTGCGCAAACACAGGATAACGTGATTAAAGTAAATATTTGTAAACATGTGTCACGATCACTGGAGCTGGCGGGCTGTCTTTTAATAGCTTCTAATCTAGAGTTGTATCTCAGAGTTGTATAACTTTAAGTTCTAGAATTTATCTAGTGATGTTCAAATATATTATTCGGTACATTCGCAGAGGTTGGAGGGTATTCAACGATCATTTACAAGGCATCTTGCTTTCAGCACTCATGGATTTTCTCATAGACAGCCATATGACCAGAGACTAGCTTATTTTAAAATGATAAGTCTTTATAGCAGGCGAATGATGTTGAGCATGGTTTTCTTGCTTAAATTGATAAATGGCAGACTGAATTGTAGTAACCTCATATCGAGCATGTCGCTATCAGTGCATTATAAATATCCCAGAAATCGCATACATAAACTATTCTTTGTTCCGACCGCCAAGACTAATCTCGGCCTACAATCTCCTTTGGCACGAATTTATTCTGACTATAACTTTTTGTCTCAAAAAATTTCCAGTTTAGACATCTTTCATGATAGTGTTCCTGAGTTTAGTAATAAAATGTATAGATATTTTGCCAATATTAAGTAAGATATAAGCTTTTGTTTTTGTTATTGTTGTTACAATTTATTTTCAATTGCTTTTATATTTTTTGCCCCCAAATTAAGTAATATTGTTTGGACTGAGTATTTTGTTGATTTTTGTATTCCAAAATTTTCGTTACAAAGCTAGTGCAAATGCTATGTACGCCGTTATTGTGATGCATATCAGAATATTATTGCAGATATAAGTGAACTGTGTACTCTTAATATGTATCATGTGGCAGTACTTTAAGTAAATAAATAATAAATGTATCATAATAGCTTGAAAACAAAAAAAATCTGCGTTCTAACGCAAAAATTACGCTGGCTAGGAGTTTTTAAAGTTGACAACTGATTAAGTCACTACTCAGGTAGAGACCCTTTTTTAACTTCTATTGTTGTACTGTACAGACTGGGCCTGTTATATGAAAGATGAAGGGTTGGGATCGAAACAGGACTCACTACGAGGCACAGACGGCATTGTCAGCCAGCCCTTCGCTCTGATATTCTCGCCGCTCCTAAAGTTAAAAGTAAAAAAAGTGAAAATCGATTTATTTTCACAGCAGCACACAGAAATACAAATAAAAATAGGAAACAAAAAACTTAACCTAGTTAGAAAGCAGGCACTGCCGAAACAACGGCGCACACAAACTCGGCTCTTGCTTTGTAGCTTAAGCAGCTTAAGGCTACAAAGCGCCGATTTTCAGTTGCGGCCAAGAAGTTGCGCCACCACTGTACACTCAATACTTCCATAATTATTCATTAAGAAAAAACAAAAACAAACTAGGTATAAACAGATAAAAACGAAATAAATATATATAAACAAATCACTAGACATAATTTGCACTAAATATGACATGAATATAATAAAAGAAACGTACCTTACCGCGAATTCTTTTTTGTTACGTTGTTTTGCTTTTGTCTTGTTATTGATATTTTGTTATGGTTTTAAATTTAATTTAGTGAAAGTACGAAATCCCGTAAATTCATTAAATTATAGTGAAAATAACCGCTATAGTTTAAAACTTGTTTTTAACTTTTTACGTTTTTGAGTGCACTTTGTTGTGTGTTGTGAAGATGCCGCGATTGACTGAGTTCTCTCCACGAGAAATCCATTATGACACAACAGTCGCTCGTTCTGCATACATAAATGCGTTTCCGAGCAGACTTATACCGTCAGCACGAAACTTCCAAGAGGTTCACCGAAAGTTATCCAACGTCGGACTTGGATTAGCAAGAGATCGCCGTGAGCGACAATCTGTCATTATTGACAATTCTGTACAAGAGTCCGTTTTAAACGATTTTTTTGCTGATTCCACAACCAGCAAAAGACGCTTGGCATTGCGTTACGGCATATCAAAAACTAACGTATGGCGAATTTTGAAAAAGGAGGGATTCCATACCATTATCAGCGAGTGTAGCATTTGCATGAAAATGTAGACAATCGTGCAAGATGCATAATGTCTATGTGGATTCAAAGAAAAAGTAGAAATAATCCACTATTCCTAAACAAAATGTGATGGATGGATGAAGCGAAATTCACCCGGAATGGAATAACAAATTGCAGAAACTTACATGTATGGTCCGAGGAAAATCCACATATAAAAACTACTACTTTTCAAGTACAATTTTCGATTAATAAAAGCAGCTGCTCTAATAGGCAACACACTGATTGGGCCAATTATTTTACCCGCAACATTAAACGCGGAACGTTTTTTATATTAACTAAGAGACGATCTGCCTCTACTGCTGGAAGATGTTCCACTGGCTACAAGGCGAGAGATGTTTTTGCAGATGGACGGATGCCCTGCTGACTACGGGCGCGATGTGAGAAGTTTTGTAAACGAAAACTACGCTAATAAGTGGATCGGCCGGGAAGGACCAGTTGGGTGGCCGGCACGTTCACCTGATAATAATAATAATAATAATAAATTCTTTATTTGCTCGTATAAGCGTTACAATAGGTCTTAATTTTTAATATTAATGTCCGTACATATACTGCTACAATGTCAGCGTGCAAATTTACATAATGTCAATAATTAAAATTATTAAGTTAAGAGATTTGAAATATTTACACTCATGAAATTTATACAATAAAGCTATTCAATAAAAACACATGTCACATAATAAAAATTGTGTCATAAATCAACATTCCAATGAAAATAATAAATGTCAAAATGTAAATAAAAAATAAAAATAAATTAAAACAGTGTAAATGTTATGTCAAATAGTTAATTTAGTGATTAAATGTAATATTAAAATTAAATTAAATGTTAAGTCATTATAATGTTTTGTCGTTTAGATATTCCTTCACACTATAAAACATTTTATCTAGTAATAAGTTAAATAGTCCAGTTTTGAATTTGTTAGTTGGCAGGTTTTTATATTTAGATGGCAACTTGTTATAAAGTCTTATTGCCATACAGTAGACATTGTTACTAAATACGGCTAGTTTTTGTGAAGGAATATACAATTTTTCTTTGTCCCTTCCGCGCCGTCCAGTCACATCACCACTACATTGGAACAGGTGTTTGTTTTGTTTTACAAAACAGCATATTTCATATATATATATAGTGATGGAAGTGGCAAAATTTTCAACTGTTTGAAAAGTGGTTTACAGCTGTGTTGCAATATCTTTATTACAGATTGATCTTAGACTTTTCTTTTGGATTATAAATACTCTGTCAGCCTCTACTGAATTACCCCATAAAACTAAACCGTATCTTATATTGGCTGATACATAGCCATGATAAGCCAGTTTTGCTGCTTCTATCGACACAACCTGAGCGATTCGTTTTAAGGCGTAAATAAATCTGTCTATTTTTTGGCATAACTTGTTCACATGGGCTTTCCAGTTACAGTACTCATCCACTATAACCCCAAGAAATTTCGTTGATTCTGATATTTCTAATTTTGTATCATTATATTTTATGTCAAGCTTTGACAAATTACTATTGTATGTCTTACATTGAATAATTTTCGTCTTATCTATGTTGATCAATAATTCATGAGCTTCTAACCAATCTATAACGTCATTTAAAGCTTTGTTTGATTCTTTTTCAGCGTCAATATTTTTTTCACAACTGATTGTAATGGTTGTGTCGTCAGCAAATAATATGCATTTATGGTCAATTTGATTTGGGAGATCATTTATATAAGTCAAGAATAACAATGGAACGAGCACGCTACCCTGAGGAACTCCACAATCATTGGGTAAAAAGGGGGACTGAACATGTTTTAGATATTTTCCATCTAATCGGTTGATTTCAACACATTGAATTCTATCACATAAGTAACTTTTTATCCACTCTAAAGCTGTTCCTCGTAGACCATAGTATTCTAATTTTTTTAACAGTATGTTATGTGAAACCCGGTCGAATGCTTTCGACATGTCTAAAAATATTGAAATGGGATAAATACCGCGGTTTAAGGCTTCTGTCACATCCTTCATTAGACTATAGCAAGCTAAGGTAGTAGAACAATTTTTTCTAAGGCCAAACTGATTCAAGTTTAGTATATTTTGGTTTCTAAAAAAGCCATATATTTTATCATATTCCACTCTTTCGTAAGTTTTAGATAGCACTGATATCATAGTAATAGGTCGGAAGTTATTTATGTCTTCTGGGTCACCTTTTTTGAAAAGGGGTTTCACTATAGACTTCTTTAGTCTGCTTGGAAAAAGACAAAGAAAAAGTCAAAGACAGGTTGATGACATGCGTCAGAGGTCCAGTTAAATATTTAGCACATTCTTTTAAAATTTGTGTGGAAATAGAGTCATATCCAGTCGTTCTGGTGTTCTTTAAAGCCTTGATTATTTTTAAAATTTCAATTTCATTTACAGGTGTCAAGAAAATCGTGCTGTTGTTATTTTTAATTTTTGAACAGTTAATGTTATGATATTTCGTGTTATTAGATTTGGTACAGTTAATAAATTGTTCATTGAATATTTTAGAAATGTCATTGGGGTCAGAATAAATTTGGTTATTACATTTAATTTTTTCAATAGATTTGTGTTGACTATTGGACTCTACATTATTTTTTATCAAAGTCCAACTGGCTTTACATACATTTTTACATTTTGCTAAGTATTTAGTGTTTTCTATTTTATGAGAGTAAGCAAAGCATTTTTTCAAAATTTGGCTGTAGGCGTTATATTTGTATTTATTCATTACCTTGTTGCTAGGACATAACCTGTACTTAAGATATAATTTTCGTTTCATGAGACATGATCTTTTAAGCCCTCTAGAAATAAACTGTTTTCTTGCGGGTTTATTTGTAATTTTTACTCTGACCAAAGGAAAACAAAGATTATAAAAAATTGACAAATAATCGTGAAATAAATTAAAAGCTTTTTCTGCATCAGTTTCTTCATAAACGTCGTTAAAAGATAAAACATTCATACACTCAATAAATTTTTTAACATTATCTTGACATAAATCTCTTTTAAAAGCAAAGTAAAAATTTGGTTTATTGGATATTTTATGTTTATTACTATTTATTCTAAATGACATAGATTGTGCTGTTTTATGATCTGACAAGCATAAGAAATGAACGTTACTTTGAACACAATTCAAATCACTGGCTATTAAGTCAATACATGCACGTTTTCTCGTTGGTTTTTTTATATGTAATGTTATATTGTAATTATCTAGTAAGCAAAGCAAGTTTTTTGAGTTTTTGTTATCCTTTAGCATATCTATGTTCCAATCTCCACATAGCAATATAGACTTGTTTCGTCTTTTATTTAAAGTATTTAGTAGTATTTCCAGTTCATAAAAAAATGACTTTATGTCTGAAGACGGTGTTCTATAGATGCAAATAATGAATAAGTTGAAATCGGTTATCTCAACTGCACAAAATTCGAAGCTATGTAGGACAGGCTTTTGTAGATTTAGTTTTTTATAATTAAAACCAGTCTTTAACAATATACAAGCACCGCCTCTACGTTCGTGAGGGCGCGAGTAGTATGAAGCTAAAACATAATTATTTAAATTAAAGTTCGCTTCAGATCCACCTTTAATAAAAGTCTCCGTTAGACAAATTATGTCAATCGAACCTACTTCCCGCTCGAGAGTTGCAACTGAAACCTCAATCAAATCGCGTTTATTGAGTGCTCCCGCTATGTTTTGGTGAACAATTGTGATTTTATAGTCGAAAAAAATTATTCAATGATTTACTAAGTTTGCCACCTCCCTGACCTGACATCCCTAGATTATTTTCTCTGGGGTGTTATGAAACAAAGGGTCTACAGAACGCCCGTAAACACCGAGGCCTTATTTCATGTGTTAAGTTAAATAAACATGTTGGATCTAAAATCTGATTTTTAATAATACCTAAGCAGTTAAAAAAGCTGGTAAAAAATGTACCTGAGTGGTGACGTAATCATTTGTCAACTTTAAAATCTCCTAGCCAGCGTAAACTTTGCGTTAGAACGCAGATTTTTTTTTGGTTTTGAAGCCATTATGATACAGAATAATAATAAGTCATAAAACTATCTAGTAGAATGGGCTTAATTTTAAGATTTTTAGAGATTTTTGGAAAAAACAGCGCAAAATTATGCAATTTTAATACAAAAGTCAAACTTTAAGTCATGATAGCCACTGGTGTGTGACTTAATTGTTATTTTATCGTCACTACCGTATATTCGATATGGTTATGGTTTTTATTTTGATAAAATGTAAACCACTACTTTCGAAGAAATTATTTTTTTGTAAATAAAGTTATTAATGAGTAATTAAATTTTTAATTTATCATTAAGGTACCTAAAAAAGTATTTTAAAAAATTTCTTCTTTTTTGTCGATAAAATATTATCTTGTTTCACCCCCCTTTGGGGTTGCACTTTATCCAGGGACACACTGTATATTAAAGTATACAATACCCTCCAACGACGACCAAACAAATGTTGAGTCTTATTCGCTTCAGTGCAAGTAAATACGTGGACATAACGTGAATCTTATCATTGCGCATAAACCATTGTCACACTGCCGAAAGAGGTTTATCAACGTACGCTGAGCGAGTGCGCGCGCACCGCGTTATTGTTTGTGATATGCTTTGATATTGTAATGTTGAGTTGAGGTGATGTATGGAAGGACAAAGGAATGGCATGCAATAGTTTTATGAACAATTGTAAAGGCTCGATTAAA